>JANFCV010000060.1:285000-1485000 GCA_024500475.1 Phthorimaea operculella | reverse complement strand
AATGACCACTTATAAACAAACATAAGTCGAAACAAGGTCGGAAGCAGTGTTAAGAAAGTGGGAATCCCCGACCTACATAGCCAGTGTTGCCAGATTTTTAAATGTAAAATCCGAAAAGTAATTTTTTAACAACCAAATGTATTAAAAACAAAAACCCGACTGCGGTATTTTCAAAAATTGTAATTGGCGATAAAAATTGCTTAAATATGCAAATGCATAAATGCAAATTAATATAATCCTATCTCTAGAATGACACTTTCACAGAAATCGCGTATCAAAGACAATTTTATTCGCGGTAATTTCTTCCTATCCTGGTTTAAGCCTGTTCGACTTGCTATTTTTAGTTACCTATATGGCAACGTGGAATCGAGACTTATCAATGGATTAACTCAACATCACTTGACTTGCACTACGTAGGTACAACATTGATTATGTTAACTATTAGTTTGTATTGACGGCCGATGTGGCGCAGTGGTTAGTACGCCTGCCTGCCACGCAAAGGGTCACTCACAAAGTTGATATTTATCACTCTGTGAATTTGTTCCCAATCTGGTTAGGACATTGCAGGCTGAACCACCTGATTGTCCGCAAGTAAGATGGTTCCGTGCTTCGGATGGGCACGATAAGCCGTCGGTCCCGGTTGCTGTCTATGATGGCGGTCGTTACACAACCATGTCAGAGGCCTGCTACTTTCAGTAGGTGGTTGAAAAACTCAGACACCAAGGTTCATCGGGTCGTTGAACGACTCGGTGTCCCACACGAAGAGAGAGTTTGTATGACGCACTTGATGTAATCCGTACTAGCAACACTCAAGTTTACCATTCAATGGTTTCCGAGAATGTTTTGTTTATGTTATCGGATAGTAGGTAATAGCCGCCCGACACAGGATTGTAATCTTGTAATGAATATTGTAATCTCAAGTGTTACTACCATAACTGAGCATTAACTCAATAATCCGTTAACTAACGATGTAAAGATAAATAGCAGATTTTTAATTTAATTCAGTTGAACTTTCAAAACTTATTTCCTTAATAACGGATCGGCGGTTTTTTCGGTGCTGTGTCCCATTCATGGGAGGTCCAAATTATTTTGTCATATTTCGACCTATGTTCCTTGGGAAAAGATGTTCCTTATCACCATCCGATTCTGTGTTTTTGCTATCGGTCACTAGTAAAACATCCTATACCTATAGCTGGTTATTGTGCCGTGTGATGCTGACTTAGAATAGCATTACCCCAATTCTACCTGTGGGTGTCGTAAAAACCGACTGAGGGATCATTCAGGGAATGGTCAGCAGATATATAAATACTTACACATAACAAATCATTGTAAAATTAAGTTCGTCAATATTTAGTGGAAATCTGAGGTAGTATACATAAATCATCTAATTATAACATAACATAACAATAAGAATACATACCTACTAGCTTCAAATTGTGCAGTTATTTCTTGATTTCAAAAGAATGGGCCCGAAGTGGCAAAATCATTGTTACATCCTGCTCATATGTCATATAATATGATTTCGGGATCCGATCTTTATCGCAGGTTATACGTGAAGAGTTGAAAACCTCCTTCTCGTTTGTTTGTTTGAAGTCGGTTAAAAATAGAATGAAGTGCAAGCAGTGCAGTGCTTATCGGAATACATATGACGCATCGATCGACGCAAACGCATCGGAACCATTTGAACCAGGCACTTCGTAGGAGACGCGTGCCTTTTAGCCGAATCCCTGGGCTGTAAACATTGCCTATATCAAATCTTAGTTGATATCAAAACCTTAACCTTAAACGTGCAAGTTAGCGTGTAAGTACACATTTTTAAATGATTTTACATTTTGTGTTGTTATGTCTTGATGGAACTCCATTGTATTCTAGTAAATAAAACACTTACTCGTATTTATTTAAGTAGTTTTTTTTACATTAGGCCCACAACTAGTGTAAAAATATGTTTTGTTTAACTAGAATACAAATTTCTTGTTGTAAAATTATTGTCGATGCATGTTAAACTAACTGGGCAGGCATGCTATAGACGACGTGTTGTTGACTTATACGAGGTGTAAGAGGCGATATAAAAAGTGTTTGCATAGAAATTTAGTCGACTGATCGGGAATTTTGTGTGGAACGTCGATTTTTTTCTCGTTTACCGTCTCCACAGAAAAAGTTGCTGTTGCAATTTTAACCCGGTACATATAATAATAAATTGTTGTCATTAGATAATATTTATTTAGCTGACACTATCGAAACTGAAGTAATCGCAGTCAATAGCATAATTGTTTCTTTATCGGGTTGGTTATAGGAAAGTACGCGTGCTACGCGCGTGTTAGCACAACTGTCGCGTAGGCATCATGTAGGCTGGGTGGGAAGCGAGTTTATATTAAATCCGCCTTTTGAACGATCGTACGACTGTCGGACGATAGCTAGGTCGTGTTGCGCGAAATATCCGCCGCGAAGAACGGACTTGCACCTAGAAGCACCAATTTGTAGTATGTTACGTTGAATTTTAATTTTTAGCATACTTCAAAAACATTTTCAGCCACGACGAGAATACAGAAACGATGTATACAATAAGAAACATATCAACAGATGAACAACAGATCGTGATCTCATTCAAATCCAACAGTTCATGCAATGAGGACCAGAACCTGGCGAATTATAAGAGAATAGTTGGTGACATACTGCGCGGACTTGATGTGATCGTAGTTACTAAGCAAGACCAGTTAAAGGACCTCATTTCTGACGCTGTTGACGCATCTGATCAAAGCTACGTAGCAAGCAACGCAACTGTCATAGTATCCTTCACACACCCGGAGTCAAGTGTAGAACACCATGCCACGTGGCTAAAGGAGATGCCTATTGGTGTGGCCGAGGACCTCGCAACCAGCACCGAATTCGTCTATGGAAACTTATGGTTCCTAATACCTCGCGAAATGGGCACTAGCTGTTGTAAAGAAGACGTGATGAATGACGTTCGTAAGCTGACGCCGTCTGCGTTCAGTGAAGCCCCAGTCTTGCATCACGAGGCCGTCGCTTCACCAGCTATGTATGACGGGCTCGAAATCTTGTGGTTCAACGCTAACCAAAACATACTTTCCGAGCGATTTGCGTTTTAAATTTAAAATATTATTATGAATATTCTTTATAAAGTTTCACTTTCTATTAATTTGATTGTTTTGTTCAAGAACTTTGTGATAAACAGATCCAACATTTGTATTCAACACTATAAGCACATATTGAAGATAAATCCAGACAAATGTTGTAGGTGTACATAACATTATATAATCTTTATTCTTTCGTTTATACCTAGATACCTAAATTTGTTTGATAAATGTTAAAATTAATGTGCAAAAATGTACAATAAACAATATTCAAAGATTACTAGTATATTTATTTTTTGTTATGTAGGTATATAAGTATTGAAATAAAAATAACTAAGTAAGTAATGTTATTGAATGCAAACCTAATCCAGCAATATAACTATTAGGTATATAAAGAAAGAGACCCGAGATGGCAACATTATTTTATGCGCCTTTTAGACAAAGATTTACATTATCTTATACAGGGTGTTAGGAAAAGTAGGATGTTTCTTTAAACCACGCAATCTATCGGTATAATAAAATATGTTAAAAGTACCGAAGCGCTATATCGCGCTGAGAACTAGGGTTGAACAATTTAACAAAAGGTTTTGTATTTTTTTTTACTTGCTCAAGATACATTGTTATACCTACAGAATTCGTGGTTTAAAGGTATGTACTACTTTTCCTAACACCCTGTGTACAACATTATTTTTATATGCAAAGTTTTTAGCTGCAAAGTTTTCGGTACACCGTCCCTTACATCCTGTATGACATAAAAATGCTCATATTATGTATGAGCAAAATGTCAACAATGATGTTGCCATTTCGGGCTTCTTTCTTTTTAAGTAATCGGGCTACACTAAGCTACATAATATTATGTTTTCTATGTTTTGGTACTGTCTGTCTGATGTTTATCCTTTTTATCTGTTTATTGTAATTTTTCCCAAATACCTAAATGTGTATAACTGGCGCAGATAAAAAACAAATCCTGAATTCCCAACATTATTGGTGACATCCTGCTCAAATGTCTTTTAATATGATAGAGAGGCAAATAATAATGTTGCCAATTCGGGATATGTTCTTTATCTGTGCTAGTCATCATACCTGTCGGTATCTCAGTTTCGAGTGATTCGGCAATATGCAATAATAATAAATCAGAAACTCTTGTTTTAACATTTTGAGCGCCACGACATGCGGTTATAGTAGAAATATTACATTACTTATAATAAGAGATTTAAGAAGTTATGTTTATTCATTAATCATGTTGTCTTAATTTCAAAACATTAGGGCACAATTTTTTCCATATCATCTAATGGAATAAAAAACGCTCAAAATGATAATAATGTTGCCAAATCACTCTGAAAACAGTAAGTACAATTATTAACAATTCATTTTGAGGTAAAATTGGCATATGATATTGTTAATCAAAAACAATATTATTCAAATACATTAATCAAAGAAATGTATGCAATTTTCAATTTATATTCCAGTACTGAAGTTGCATAAAATATCAAAATGCCAAAAATCCCTGGTAAAGACGAAGATGGTAACAATTTGGGTGGAGACGCTTTGCGGGGTGGTCGCGTCGGTGAATTCATGCAAACCAGGTTTACAAGGATCCCTGACGCACATTTGAACAGAGAAACTGTTGCCGGTATCCGAGATATGAATTTGGGCAAAGTGAAAAATGGAAAACATGTTGGTAGGTGATTTTGACGGGAATGGCATCATCGATGTATATGTCACCGTAAAATTACAAATAACGCTAGATTACAATATATATTGCTAAATTACAATTCGATGAAATGTTGTGAAATGTACCTACATAATTGTCACCGTGGAATTACAAATACCGCTAGATTATAAAATTTCTCGCTAAATTACAATTTGTCGAAATATTGTAATACATAGACACAGATCACAATTTAACATATCAATTTTCAAAATATTACAACATTATGAAGTAAAACTGTAAAACTGTCAACTAAAGTTCTGATTGGTCGAATGTCATGTATATTGCTCCGCCATGTTTATTTGACAGCTGATCGGCATTTCCATGGGTGTCGAACGTAAGCAAACAGTGCGTATGAGAATATTTTCTTATTTACTAAGTTTATATGAGCAATATTCAACGCGAAATTATAAAGGGAACAGAAACATGTTTGTTTACGTTCGAGAACCAACGAAATAGCAATCAGCTGTGAAACAAACATGGCGTCGTTGGCGACATGATGCTTGATTTGACCAATCAGAACGCGAGCTGCGTATCGTATCACAGTTTCACGGTTTTAGTTCGTTATATTGTAATCTATTGAAAAATGATACGTTAAATTGTAATACGTGTGAATGTGTTACAATATTTCGACAGATTATAATTTAGCGAGATAGATCATAATCCAGCGTTGTTTGTAATTATACGGTGACATATACAACGTATTATTTTTCAGCAAATTACAATATAACCAACTAAAACCGCAAAATTACAATTCGACACGCATTCTGATTGATCAAACACCATGTTTCCAGTGACACGATCTGTTTGGTTGTTATTTTGTTGGTATTAGAATTACAGTTATTTCTATAATTTCGTGTTGAACCCAAAATAATGCATAAACAATGTGAACGATCGAAAACCAAGGAAATAGCAATCAGCTGTTACACAAACATGGCAGTGCTGGAGACATGACGTGCCTACGAACAATCAGAACGTAAGATATAAATTTTACAGTTTTACTTTGTAATATTATAATCTTCTGAACATTTGTTGGGTTGTAACGTGTGTTTTCGTTTTACAATATTCGGACAGATTTTTATTTAGCGATGTTTATTGCAAGCGTTGTTTGTATTACGGTTTCATATATTGTATTTAAATCTTAATTAAACCTTTTCAGGCGCTCCGGTAATACGTTTTGATACTGGTCATAATTCGGGAGCTAATCCTCATATCAATATCGACCCTAAAGGATATCCCAGCAGAACTAATCCCCATATTGAAGTTCCAGCAGAAGTAATCAATTGTGCCCAAAAAATCAATAGCGCAATTAAATACGCAGGCATCACTTTGACAGTAGCTGCCGTAGTAGTTGACGGCTGGCGTATCGGTTCCGCTTTTAAAGATGATCTTTACATCAGGGACCATGCAGACGAGGTAATCAGAGAGTTAGAGGATGCAATTTATGAATTGAAGAAAGCACTTCGAAGCGAAACGAATTCAAAAAAGGTTAAGGAAATCAGAGCAGCGATGGAACATCTTGAGGAAATTTTAAAGGACGTGAAACGTACCAAGAAACTGAACGTTCCAGTTAAGACTATCAAGACTGCTTCGTCGGCTGCTGGTGGTTGGGGCGGCGGCGCGGCTGGGGGCGCAGCCGGGGCGTGGGGCGGGGCGCAGGCCGGGGCGCTGGTCGGTAGTTGCTTGGGCCCTGTGGGCACGGTAGTCGGGGCTCCCATAGGCGCAGTTGTAGGGGCTATTGGCGGTGGCACTCTGTCGGGTATGGGTGGAAGTTTTCTTGGCAAATGGCTTGCTGACAAAGCTTTAGATCTTGCGGACGACTAATTGTACATATTTTCCTGTATTATTTTATTACCATTATTCTTGTACCTACATTACAGTGAAACTAGCAACATTTTGTACTTATTGGTTTTGTTAGTAACGTACACCTATATTTCATTTCTTATGCATTTAGGTATCTAACTGTTTCAACAGTTTGATTGCGGAGCAAAGTTTAGTATACATATTTCGTATATTAAAGCAAATAAACGCTAATGTAAAAGAAAAGCGTCTTTTTCTTATAATTTTCCTACTAATATAATAGAAAAGCGTCTTTTTCTTGTTGCTAAACTAGTTGGTGCCCGCGAACTTCGTTTCGCCAAGGGAAGTTTATGAGCCGACAGAAGCGGCACATCATGCAAAACAACTTTTTCAACACAGAAATTTTCTTAGCTCTTAAAGTTTTGCCGAGCTCTATGTGTTCCGCCAGAAAGGCAGACAGACAGGCCCTCCAGTGCTGATAAAGGTTCTCACTAATCATAAAATATGATCAAGACGTTTATCTTCCCACCATACCACACATCAAAAAATATCGCAAACTTTTTGCGTGATTCATGCACATTTAGGTTTATCACACAGACTTCTTCATCTTCCTTGTACCTTCTTATTTTGAGCGGTGTTTGCTCTTCTAATTTTTCGGCACAATAAGGTTGTTTCTGGGGTTGTCGGGTCAGGTAGGTCTTCTTTTTTCGTGAGGTCGGTCATACACACTAACAGATTACATTTTCAAATGTAGGAAGTGTAATATTGATATTGATTGTTAACTGGTCCCCGCGAACTTCGTGTCGTTTCGTGCCTTATACTTATATAGAAAAATACAAATTTCCACACCAGCGTCTTAAAAATTGTATCCATCACGCTAATTATGTATTAATTGTTGGAACCATATTTCTAAAACCGTAGATGCATTGCCAGCAGATGCCAGCAGAAGCGTTCCGTCAAGCCCTGAGCTCCTGTTGGTGCTTCTGGTGTTCTACATCTGGTACTCCAGACCCTAGAGTGGTAAAATGTATCCTACCTAGATGTTGACCCGACTAATAAGTTATTATGACACAAAAATTTGGTTAAAATCCTTCCAGTAAAAGATGGACAAACAAACAGACAGACAAACAGACAAAAATTGTTTTATCGCTTGTTCTGAGATCTGTATCCTGAGCATAATTGAAAGTAAAAATCCTTTTTTTTCAACTATCCCATGTCGACACCTGATTCGAAGAACATTGTTTTAGGAAAATCCAGAATGAAACCGCAGATAGATTTTACACAATAGAAATTATTTATTTTTCCACTTAGTAACGTGACACTTTTACACAAACGCGTTTCTCGACGAGCACCAGCAGACTGACTAAACTTGCTCCGACCGACCAAAATGTCCGACTATCCCCACTAAAACCATTCACTCCCGAGCAATTTCATTCGTTCACAAAGTGTTGCCACTTTTGAAGCCGAAAATTTACCACACGAATAATAAAAACCTTACACTCGTCCATCCTGACAGTGTGTACGTCCCCGTACACACCTTCGGTGAAACCTTACACTCGGTCGGTAGAAGCAAGTTTGTTTTAATAGTGATTACCTAATAAGTTAAGTTCATTAATTAATTAATTAACAATTTCTAATATAATAAATAACAATTATGTAATAAGTTGATACTATTGAAAACTCATTAAAATATTATACATATAAAGACAAATTTGCGATTAGGTAAATAGGACTAGATATATTTATACATGTGGAAACGACTTAAGTCATCGACTGTAATGAAAACCGCGTAAGCGAATTTATTCACACCGTTGACTATTATAAACGTAAGTGTAAATGTAAGTGTAAATATACAATACATTAGTGTAAATATAAGAACGTTCATAAAGTGATATTTTACATTATTTCATTAAGAGGACTACTATATTCTATACCAATCGCTTTCTGAAGCTCTAATGATTTAAATAATCTGTAACCAATTTATTCTAATTAAGTAAATTACTTCGGAACAAACATATCTCGAGTATAAAACTTTTTAGAAGATGACCTCGAATCAATCACTTCTCGAGGACTAAACTATTTTAAAAATATACCTCGAACCAGTCACTTCTCGAGGACTAAACTATCTTAAAAATATACCTCGAACCAATCACTTCTCGAGGGCTAAGCTATGCTAAAAATATACCTCGAACCAATCACTTCTCGAGGACTAAACTATCTTAAAAATATACCTCGAACCAATCACTTCTCGAGGGCTAAGCTATGTTAAAAATATACCTCGAACCAATCACTTCTCGAGGACTAAACTATCTTAAAAATTTACCTCGAACCAATCACTTCTCGAGGAATCTCAAGTAGACCCTAAACCAATCAATTCTTAGGGTCATATCTTCTAATAGCGAACCACTCAATTCTCGCTACGAGTTACGATGGTAGTGCAGCCAGCCAGATGAAGATGAGTCAAGGTGCAAACCAATCACTTCTTGCCCTTGACCTGTAACAAATACAAAACAGCATGTATGTATGGGTTCAATCAACATAAACTCTTATCAATAAATATTACAAAATTTACTCTGAAATGTTTTCAACATCATCATTTTCACTTTCTGAAGCATTTCCAAGTTCTAACGATGTGATATGGATCCAAGGCTGCATTCTATCTGCAGCGACAGTGGTTTGTCGCCTGTTTTTCATTCCTTCAAACCCAGGAATTGGTGCAACCCTATATCTGTCATTACCTATAACCCTAACAACCCTATAAGGACCTTCATAGGACGGTAAAAGTTTTGAGCTTTTTCCCTGATTCTGAAAAGCAGTCTTAGTAATTTTTACTAAGTCCCCTACTTCGTAAGTCCTCGCTGGTCTTCTACCTTCATCAAAACGACGTTTTTGCTTCTCTTGATCCTCATCTATTTTCCTTTTTACCTCCTGACGAATGGATTCTAAGTCGGGTTCCTGTCTGACTTCGTCAGATACTTCATTCATTATTGGGTTGTTTTCACTCGTCATTGATGTTCCAAACATCACTTCAGCAGGTGCCCGACCGGTAGTCTTTTGAACCGAATTGTTCAACCCCCATTGTATTTGGCCTAGTTTATTGTCCCAGTCCTTTTCATCACCTTTCAGATTTGAGGCCGTCAAGGAATTTAGTATGGTGCGATTATATCGCTCGACCTGTCCATTAGATCTAGGACTAGCGACAGCGTTTAGGATATGCCGAATTCCTTTTTCTAGGCAAAATCTTCTGAACGCGTGGGAGGTAAAACAACTGCCTCTGTCACTCACTAGTCGTTCAGGTGCCCTAAAAATGTCAAAAATGTCGTTCAATACTCTCATAACATTCTGAGCATTTGTATTGCGAACAGCCCTAATGAACAGGAATTTGGTGAACGAGTCTACCAATACCAAAATGTGTGTGTTTCCTCGTTTGGACTTCACGAATGGCCCAAGATGGTCTACGTGCAGAGTGTGGAAAGGTTTTTCAACCTTTGGTATGGGGTGTAACAGTCCCTCGCGTGAACTTAGGTTCTTTTTAGCATAAGCACACTCAATGCACGCACCTACATACTTCTTTGTGAAACGGGCCATCTTGGTAAACCAATAATTCTTGCGCATTCTTTCCAGAGTTTTCTCATAACCAATATGGCCTATATCGTCATGGTTCATTCTACATAACTGCCAGCGCGCTCCCTTTGGCACAACCCATCGCAATTGTTGTTTGTCTTCTCCTAAACATCTGAATAACTTATTGTTTTGCACAACATAGTTATTTTTTTATGTACTCGAGACCCTTTGCATCGACTTCACTGCAGAGGATATCTCTTATCCTGCGTAACTCTGTGTCACCTAGCTGTAACGTCAAGAGCCAGTCATCGTCACTGATTGACATCACAGCGGGAAAAGGTTCCGGATTACATGTCTCCGAATCGACTACAGGGTTCCGTGATAGGGCATCCACGTGTGCCATCTTTGTTCCAGCCCTGTACTCGATGGTACAATCGAATTCCTGCAATGCAAGCCACCAACGTGCGATGCGTGGTATTAAATCGCGCTTCTGAAACGTCGAGCGAAGCGCACTACAGTCAGTGACAATCCTGAAGGTTTTACCTAGTAAGAAAACTCTGAACTTTTTGAGCGCACAGACGACCGCTAACGTCTCCAGCTCATACGAATGAAAGTTTTTCTCTTCAGGAGTTGTCTGCCGACTGTAGTACGCGACCGGTCTAAAAGCATCATTTTCCTGTTGGCGTTGCATCAAAATGCCACCGACACCATGTTTACTGGCGTCGGTATGAAGCTCCGTCTCGGCTTCGGGGTTGAACAGAGCGAGAATTGGTCGTTCCGTCAACCGAGATTTCAAAGCCGTAAATGCTTCTTCTTGTTCGCTTGACCATCTCCACATTGCGTCCTTTTTAAGGAGAGAGGTAAGGGGATGTGCAAGTTCTGCAAATCCATAAATGAATTTCCTAAAGTAACTGACCAGACCTAGGAACTGTCGCACACCGTGGACGTTCTCTGGTCGCGGAAATTCAGTAACGGATTTGATTTTGGCGGCTCCGGGTCGCATTCCCTCCGAACTGATCTCATATCCTAGGAAGTCTATCTTGTTCCGCAGAAAACTGCACTTTGAGAGGTTTAACTTCAAATTGGCTTTCTCCAAGAGCTGCAGTATCTCCTCGAAACGATCCAGACATTCCTGGGGCGTCCTCCCAAAAACAAGCAAATCGTCTATATATACGGTTGCCTTCTCAAACCGTGCCGAACCCAGTACGTGATTCATCATCCTCTGAAATACCGCTGGTGCGTTTGCCAGCCCGAACGGCATACGATTAAACTCATATTGTCCGTCGGGCGTGACAAACGCAGTCAAGTGCTTTGATTGTTCTGATATCGGCACTTGGTAATATCCGGACATCAAGTCGAGGGTGATGAAACACGACTGACCCGATAGTCGAGCAACTTCATCCTCAATCACCGGCATGGGGTACCGTTCTTTCACGGTCAAAGAATTGAGCATTCTGTAATCTACGCAAAGGCGAGTTTTGCCGTCCTTTTTCTTAACCAATATAATTGGACTTGCGTAGTTTGACGTGCTCTCTCTTATTATTCCGGCGTCTAACAGTTCATCCACCATGCCACGCACTCTGTCCCGTTCGCAATGTGATAAGCGGTAAGGTCTGTATACTACAGGTCGCTGACTATTAAGTTCGATTTTCATTTCGGTTGTATCTGTACACCCAAGATCTGATACGTCATGCAATGTGAATAATGTCAAAGCAATGTGAATAACGCTCTAATAATTGAATTAGTTGGGCCCTATCTTTTTCAGAAACGTTGTCTCCCAAATTTATCTCATTCTCGTTGATTTTGGGAGCCTCAGTTGCCGGTTTGGCAAAGTCCGAGTTGTTAGAAATAATTTGAGGTGACTCCATTTCTGAAGGTGAGGACACAATGCGGTTGACGACCTCGACCCTTTCTGCACGCGAAAATATAGCATTCTTATGAAGTTCGCATGGTATGGAGCAAGGAGTTATCATGACGTTAAGATTGCCATCCTTAACATGATAAACTCCGCCACATATTACGTATTGCGCATTGGGTTTTCCCACTAATTTCGTGTTCAACAAAACGTTGCCTGTAAGTGACGGCATCGTTTTCGCTTTAACGCTTGCCATTCCATAGAGAATACTATGTCCACTCATACTGACTCTCACTAACGGCTCGTCATCACAACACGTGTCATTAGACGGCATCTCGGCAGACACGTTGAGAAATAGCAGCCTTGAAGAATCTTTGTACACAGAAATGTGTGGCTGTTCAGTAAAAGATTGACCAATTAGAAGGGATTCATCTAAGAGGTTATCCCTCACAACCCGACAAGATACTGCTGCGCTTACTCCATCGATCGTGAAATTGAGCATAGCTGACCCAACTGACTGTACTAAGCTGTCACCGAACCCCTTCAGTACTGTCGACTTTCCATCGTGAGATATTCCTAGTCCTTGTAATGCTGATTCCTTTATCAAACTAACCTCGCTCCCAAAGTCTACAAATGCATCCAAGAGTACGTCATTAACAGTGACTTGTTTAAAAAATTTATCGTTTGGGTTTGAACTAGATATGCACATTGTTTTCGAAATCTTTTCTGCAGCTGTAGACTTTGTGGATGTCGCCGTAGGCTCCTGAACGAAACAGTTTTCAGCTGAATGACCTACTTTGAAGCACCGATTGCATTTAATTAAAGGTTTTGGGCACCTCAGGTATGGGTGACCCCTTTCCTTGCAATTAAAGCAGAAGACATTTGCGGTGTTTGCATTTGTAGGTGCCTTGGTCCATTGCCTATTATTCCTACTATCGTTGGCCCCACTAGCACCGTACTTATTTTTGGGTAGCGAAAACTGAGTGGTGGTGGAATCCCTATTACTCATAAGAAATTGTAGTAATTGATCAGGCTCGGAACATTGTAAGGCCAGGGCACTAGATTTCATGGTCCTGTCACTGATGCCATGGATGATGCAATCCACGGCCTTCTTTCCCGTTATTTCGCACTGATTCAAGAGGATAATTTTTCATAAAAATAAACTTCGATTGGCTCATTGAATCTACTACGTCTTTTGAGCATATCCTCCAAGGACTGGCCATAATTCTGTGCGAATGGGAAAGCACTCATTAATTTGGCTTGCCACTCTTCCCAAGTAAACAAGATTGAGTTGAGACTTTCGTACCAGGTTTTGGCCAGTCCTTGTAGTTTCTGCATCGCAAAATGAACAATTGTCTTTTCGTCCCAACCGTAAACAGAAGCGCACTCATTCACTTTTTTTAACCAAATATCAATTCTTTGATTCTTAGTTGACGGATCGAATTCCGGAATTATATTTTTGTAATTTAGTCCTTTGTTAGTTATTTGTGCATTCTGGTTTACAGGTTGAGACAAAACATCCGACTTTAAAGTTTGTATTACTTTCAAAATGTCCCTACTAGAATAAACAGGACTACCTGACCTTGGCTCATGGTGGTGCTCCGGGCTGCGATGCCTGCTGCCACCCGCATCTTCGTCCCGCCGCTCTCGCTCGCGTCGTTCCTCAATCCACGAACTGCGCGGCCGGCTACGTGTTCGGCTGCGGCGCGTCCTGTATTCTTCATCCCGTTGCTGCTGAAGTTTGGTCTCCATTGCACGGACTTGATCACGTGCCCGCTCCAGTTCCTCTTCACGTTCCCGCAACAACCGGCTGGCGCTGGGGCCACGGCTGCGCATCCGGGATCGACTGCGAGAGCGTCTTCGTCCTTCTAGGTGGCTCGTAGAGCGCCTATGTTCATCGAAGCGACTCGGAGAGCGTCTTCCACCATCTAGGCGGCTTGGCGAGCGCCTTCCTCCATCCAAGCGGCTTGGCGAGTGTCTTCCTGCATCCAGGCGGCTTGGCGGGCGAATTCCATCACCGGTCTGACTTCGAGATCGCCTTTCATCCATTCTTCTCAAATTTTATTGGCGTTGGTTGTTCCACTTCTGAATTTTTAGGAAAATCCAGAATGAAACCGCAGATAGATTTTACACAATAGAAATTATTTATTTTTACTTAGTAACGTGACACTTTTACACAAACGCGTTTCTCGACGAGCACCAGCAGACTGACTAAACTTGCTCCGACCGACCAAAATGTCCGACTATCCCCACTAAAACCATTCACTCCCGAGCAATTTCATTCGTTCACAAAGTGTTGCCACTTTTGAAGCCGAAAATTTACCACACGAATAATAAAAACCTTACAATTGTAACTTATAATTACAATGTTATATAACTATTGTATATTTGGATTCCACGGTCCAATACGCACCTTTTGATGTATAAAACATGGTCCTAGATAACCTGTAACTAGGTTTTTCCAAAGTACACTTTTCCAAATTTTCACAATTTCAGTCTTTATAAGACTGTTATTAAAGTTACAATACGGAAACTTTTATGATGTTAACAATTTTTTGTAGCTAAAACATTGTATACAAATGTTACAATGTTTTTGACTCATATATTTCAACATCTTAAGGTATATTTTGCAGCGTATATTCTGATACAATGTTATCACTCTAAACTTTTTTCCGATTGACTACAAAAAGAAGCAGTTTTCAGCGCTAGTAAAACAAGTTACAACGTTATTATTACAAAATGAAAGTGAATTATGCGGTAGTATTTCAAATTGTTGACCTTTTGTTGACCATATCTAGATTTTTTCATATATTTCCACTACAATAAAGCAATCTTTTACAACTTCGACAACGAAAATTCATTTTTTATGTATTGATGTCAGTATAAATTATTTTTTCGAGTGAATTTTTTTCACGAATTATTCATAAACCTTCTCATAAAATAACGTCTCGTGTTTACATTTGAATACCACATAGGTATATGTTATATTAGTGCGTAACAGTTTTTCTCAAAACTTACTAAGTCAATATAAAAAATATCTGCCACAAAAGCGGTTTTAAAACAATAGTAACAAGCCTAAAGCCCTTTACAGACGTAGCTATAGATATGCCAGTGTTGTGGTAAATATATTTCTTGGCCGAAGACTCTCCAAGACTCTCCAAATCCAGTATGTCACTTTTTAAGCGTGTAATCCTCTTCATAAAGCATACTATATGCTCACTAAATTTATAAAAATCTATCAAAATATAAAAACATCTCCAACATTCATTGCACAAATAGAGAAAATGAACTAAATGAAAAAACAGTTCAACAAGGTGGCACGCTCAATTGCACACTTTATCACGTTATTTATTTATAAGACATCTGTAATATTATTCCATTATCTAAACATCGGACCGATGATCTGCCCATTAGGCACTTTCCGTCCCTTAGCTATCACACAGTCACTGACTTTGTGCATCCCACCACATCTTCCAGGCACATCACATCAGCTAGTAAAGTTTCCTGCCCGCACCCTGTTGAGCTTAGCTATCATTTTACGTACATCCTTCAGCTTTATATACCATTAGATTTTAGTATTTCAGATACAATCTTGAAGTTTATACCGATCATGGCAAGCTCTGTGGGTCTCTGCGCAACTTCAGTTTTGTGCACAGTTTCCTTTGTTAGCACCTACGTGAGCGTAGAAAACACACGTTAGTGCACAGCAATGCACTGGTCTTAAGACATGACGATCGTACAACACTGAATATTTCAAGAGGTTCTTTCGATTTTCAAAAATTCGAACATTCGTGACCAATCCAGAGTTGCGCCATATTTATTTTCCGGTTTGTTAACTGGAACGGTTTCTCACAAAAAAATGTAGCTTGTTAATTGTTACAGATCTTAGTATATGTGTTAAGCTATTAATGTCACATTTCATAGTGTCAATTTATATATGATAGAACACACACATACACAGCTATTTCAGATGAAGTAACTGTTTTTATATTAAAATATTTATATAAAGTTAAATAATTAATATATATTGTAAAGAAAATTATTGAAAAACATATTAAATCACAAAATTACAATCACATTCTAGCTTCGTTAAACCACGTTTTTCTTTTTTACAATATTATAACGCAAATTTTCTTTGACATAATGTTTAAAATCAGTTTGTAACAACCTATTACAATGTTTTGTGTTAAATTTTGAATGAATATGTGCAAAAAATGATGTTCGTAAGTATACGTTACAATGTTATTCAGTTAGTGATTCGTCATCTGATTTTAAAAGTATAATTTGGTAACGTCTAGTTACAATGTTATAAAGACTCAAAATGCTTAGTATCACAATATCAGAACATTGCAACTCAACGAAAAAGGGGTTTTTCTAGGATTTCTGATGATTTATAAAATAAATGGTTTATGCCACTTGAAAGACCATACCTTTTTATGCTAAAATCACACAAAACTTGTGAATTCTGCATCACTAAAAAGATAATAACGTTTAAAAACCGATACCAAAATCTTCAAACGGCTCCCCTGTAAAGTTTGCATTTTTGAGTTACAATGTTCTTCGAATCAGGTGTCGATGTACAGAATTGGTTTCGTTTCTGTTTTATTATAGTATTGATTAGCAGGTACTCGATCAAAGTATAAGTAATTATGTAAGTAGTCATCCACCTCAGGCCAAGGTACTGTTATGATTTCTTAGGAGTATCTGCAAGCCGGTAGGTATACCTACAAGAAATGGAAAGAATCAGATATGTATCTAAGCGTAAGTATTGTCAATATATTATGGGTTTTAAATTGAGTACTAAAAACTTCGAAATATGTAAAAAAAAACTTCCAATACAAAAATGTTGAAAAATAGTATGGAGATCCAAAAATTTCTTTCGCATTTCGAAGAAGGTTATGATAAAAGTTGTACAGTTTTGTGAGTAGAACACGCCCTTTAAACGTTTGTCATAATGCCATAACAGCCACTACAGTCCACTGCTGGACATGGGCCTCCCCCTATTGGGGGGTATTGCCATACTCACCACGCTTGGCAGGCGGATTGGCGAGCGCAGTCCATGACGTTGCATTGACAGGGAACGCTGCTGCCCATTCCCTGGATAAGTATCCCTTAGTCGCTTTTAACGACACCCGCGGGTAGAATTGGGGTGATGCTATTCTAAGCCGGCATCACACGGCATAAACGTTTGTACTTTAATAAAAGTAACCTTATATACAGGGTGTAAGGGACGGTGTAACGAAAACTCTGCAGGCGTGCTCAGACCAAGTAGGTAAAGAATATGGTTATTAAATAGTCAATTTTATGACTATGACAAATATTTTAAATTGCCTATGCAAATGTAATTTATTTAATTATTATCTATCATTGTTCTTATTATCATTTTAATTTTGATCTTGACTTGTAACCAGTGTTATCAATAAATTATTCCATTTCATTTCATGAAACTGAACATCTTTTCCCTCGGAACATATTGTGGTAAACGAAAAGAAAATTTTGAGTCACAGAAAAATTTTGGTATACAAAGTCAGTCAGCTGACTAAATTTCTATGGAAACTCTATTTTTTGTCGTGCCTTACACCTCGTATAACCCGACAATACGTCGTCTATAACATGCCTGCCCAGTAAGTTTAAGATGTATCGACAATAATTTTACAACAAGAGTACCTAAGTAAAACATATTTTTACACTAGTTGTGGAATTGTAAGAAACCTGTCCTTAGTTTTAAAATACCTATTCAACCACACCCTACTCAATATTTCAGAAGAATAAAATAAATTTTGAGCCCCTTGTATGGAAGGGGGTCCAAAAAAGTTTAATATATATTTTTCTCAACATTTTTATATTTGGATCCACAAGATCTATCTCCTCACCAAAATTTATGTCAATAGCTCTAAAACTGACGATTATAATATAACTAGCTGCCCGTCAGCGGTTTCACCCGCTGCAACCTATTATTCCGCGGGAAAATAGCATTATTCGCCAAGAGATGTCGCTGTTAGTTTTCGGCGAAAACGTTTAAAACGCGAATCGGCTCAGTCACGCCACCTATTTCAAAAATATTGGAAAATGCGTGATCCCGTGGGAATGAGACATTTTTCCGTGGTAAAAAGTATCCTATGTGTTATTCCAGATGCCCTTTTATATTTCTGCAAAGTTTCATGTCAATCTAATCAGCCGTTTTTGCGTGATGTCGTAACAAACACACACACAAACATCCGCCTTTATAATATTAGTAGGATAAATGGTATAACAGGTTATGTTTATTCGTTAATCATTTTGTCTTAGTTTCAAGACATGAGGGCACAGTCTTTTCGTGTCATATATCGAATACAAAAACGCTCAAAATGATAATAAAATAATAACAATTTATTTTCAGGTTAAATTGGCATATGATATCTATTGTTAATCAAAAACATCATTAGTGAAATAGATTAATCAAAGAAATGTATGCAATTTTCAATTTACATTCTACAACTGACGTTGCATAAAAGATCATAATGGCTAAAATCGGTGGAAAAGACGAAGATGGTAACGATTTGTCTGGAGACGCTTTGCGCGGGGGTCGCGTCGGTGAATTCATGCAAACCAGGTTTACAAGGATCCCTGACGCACATTTGAACAGGGAAACTGTTGCCGGTATCCGAGATATGAACTAGCAATCAGCTGTGAAACAAACATGGCGTCGTTGGCGACATGATGCTTGATTTGACCAATCAGAACGCGAGCTGCGTATCGTATCACAGTTTCACGGTTTTAGTTCGTTATATTGTAATCTATTGAAAAATGATACGTTAAATTGTAATACGTGTGAATGTGTTACAATTTTTCGACAGATTATAATTTAGCGAGATAGATTATAATCCAGCGTTGTTTGTAATTTTACGGTGACATATACAACGTATTATTTTTCAGCAAATTACAATATAACCAACTAAAACCGTAAAATTACAATTCGACACGCATTCTGATTGATCAAACACCATGTTTCCAGTGACACGATCTGTTTGGTTGTTATTTTGTTGATATTAGAATTACAGATTTTATTTCTATAATTTCGTGTTGAACCTAAAATAATGCATAAACAATGTGAACGATCGAAAACCAAGGAAATAGCAATCAGCTGTTACACAAACATGGCAGTTGGAGACATGACGTGCCTACGAACAATCAGAACGTAAGATATAAATTTTACAGTTGTACTTTGTAATATTATAATCTTCTGAACATTTGTTGGCTTGTAACGTGTGTTTTCGTTTTACAATATTCGGACAGATTTTTATTTAGCGATATTTATTACAAGCGTTGTTTGTAGTACGGTGTCAATATTGTACTTAAATCTTAATTAAACCCTTTCAGGCGCTGCGATAATGCGTTTCGATACTGGTCATAGATCGGGAGCTAATCCTCATATCAATATCGACCCTAAAGGATATCCCAGCAGAACTAATCCCCACATTGAAGTTCCAGCAGAAGTAGTCAATTGTGCCCAAAAAATCAATAGCACAATTAGGGGAGAGTTGGACATATTGTACCAGTAGATTAATCGTACCACCCACACATTTTCCACTAAACGTACGTTTTTATTTACTTTGACAGCATTAAATGATAGTTCATAACACCCAAAAAACTATGACGGTTTCTGACAGCACTGCAAATTAAACTATAAATTCAATAAAATAAAACAGGTTTTAGTTGACCCCGTTACTGTTTTTTAGGTGTGGAACCTAAGGTTTTACGAAAGAACGGCAAGCTATTAAAAATTGCAATTTAATCACATTGTTCCTTGGTTATTTTCCTTTTAACTTAATTTAATGAACCAACGCAATCATTTATGGTTTTAAAATGAAAAATATATTTTGTAAAATGTAGCTTGTTCTTGAAATCGTACCGATCCGTAGTTTCTAAATCGTACCAAAGGATTGTTACTAAGATATATCGGTTCTAGTCCTAACATAATGGATCTCTGATCTGAGAGGTGTGATTAGTTGTTAAAAGTGTGGAGATGGTAATACAACATTGTCCCTTTTTTAATGGCTTTTTTTTAAGAACCTTGCACAATATTTTATTTTCACAATTTGTATTGTAATTTTCAAAGTACGATATAAAAACCTCGTGGTACGAATAAACGTACCGGTCTCTAAATTGTACTGATAACAACTTTTTTTTGTAAACTATTTTGTGACGAAACTACTAACTAATTTAAAAAAACCATTTCGATACATCAGAGTTAATTAACGAAACTAACTAAAAAGCAAATCGTCTCATGTATAACGTTAATAGGTTTCTCGCAAAACAAGATAGAAATTAGGGGGTACAATATAGCCAACTCTCCCCTAAATACGCTGGCATCACTTTGACAGTAGCTGCCGTAGTGGTTGACAGTTGGCGTAATGGTTGCGCTATGAAAGATGATCTTTACATCAGGGACCATGCAGACGAGGTAATCGGAGAGTTAGAGGATGCCATTCGTGAATTGATGAACACACTTAGAAGAGAAACGAATTCAAAAAGGGTTTGGGAAATCAGAGCAGCGATTGCGTATCTTGAGGAAATTTTAAAGGATGTGAAACGTGAGAAGAAACTGAACTTTCCAGTTAGGACTTTCAAGACTGTGTCGTCGACTGCTGGTGGTTGGGGCGGCGGCGCGGCGGGTGGAGTAGCCGGGGCGTGGGGCGGGGCGCAGGCCGGGGCGCTGGTCGGTAGTTCGTTGGGTCCTGTGGGCACGGTAGTCGGGGCTCCCATAGGCGCAGTTGTAGGGTCTATTGGCGGTGGCGCTCTGGCGAGTATAGGTGGAAGTATGGTTGGCAAATGGCTTGCTAACAAAGCTTTAGACATGTTCTAATGTATTGTTTATTACCTTCATTAATGTACCTACATTAAAGCTAAACTAGCAATATTGTTTTCTTTAATCACGTACACCTAGTATATTTCATATCTTAAGTATACCTAATTGTTTCAACGGTTTGAAAGTAACTATTATGTGCCGAGAAAAGTTTCGTATACCTACACATTTCGTATATTTTTAGTTTATCATATGTAAAGTAAATAAATGCTTGTGTAGAAAGAAACGCGTCTTTTTCTTATTATTTTCCTGCTAATGCAGAAGAAAAGCGTCTTTTTCTTATAAATGAGTATTAATAGATATAGCTTTCTGCCCGCGGTTACACTCGCGGTATTTATCTGTTTGGTCTAATAAAAAAATTTGAAATACATAGCATTTAAAAACTAAAATTTTGAAACAGGGCCCCAAGTCTGCTAAATAAAAATCGTCTCACCTGAGTGTCGATGGCATGTCAGTTGGATGGTTTTGGTAGTTTCATATTCTGCTAACAGTTTTTAGTATAGAAAAAACACAGTGGCAATGGAATGGCACTTGAGTGTCGCTGGCTTTACAATGGCTAAAAATAGCAGACTTGGGGCCCAGATTGCATCAATGATCACGAACTTGAGGTGGAGATTGACTACTTGACAACAGATGGCGCCACTGCTTGAGGGATTGTAGAAGCCCTTATATCTTTTGTTTAGTTTTCGTATAAAATGGGCGCGCGGTGCTGGCAACACTGCTCTGTCATTGTCACGTCCTCTGCCGTCGCCCGCATCGTTGATGCGAATATTAATTATAAATGGTAATTTAATGTGCTTTCGGTTTTCTCGTGTGGTTTTCCCTGTTCGGTGGGGAAGTGAACCAAGTGATTTTGGTTCCGGCGCTTTGATTGAGAGTCACGCGACCGCCGGCAGAATATAACCTCACTTTTCGTTGGCTCGCGTCGTGGCTGCCGATAGCTACGTATTTTAATTATAAATGATTGGAGGCCAACGGGGCCGATTTCTCATTCGGAGAGAAATCTTTTAGTTATTTTGTGTTAAAAAACATTATGTGATGTCGAACTGTGAACTATAGTGCAAATTGGAGGAAAGGAGTTCGAGAACGAGCGGATGTTCCAGTGCTGTGAGTTTAGGTTATTCCCTATTCCTGCGCTCCTAAAATATCCTGAATACCTGATTCCTGTCATACTTAAACTCACAAAGAAAAGGCGTCATGGTTCGCACGGTAAGCAATTCGTTGCTGGGCCCTGTTTAAGTAGATTTTGGAAACAAGAATTTCTCGGCCGGAAACTTTCCGGAACAAAATTCTCTCATTAAATTTATTTTATTTAGCTATAGTAAAGAGCACTACGAATCGTAGTCAAATGTTGTTCCGAGGCTGATCGACCATTTAGTTTTAGATTTTAAGATAACTTTAATTTGCTTCCACTGCGCTAAGATCAGCTTCGGAATCAAACATTTTTTTGGCTCCGCGGCGGGGAATCGAACCCCGGTCTCCCGCGTGACAGGCGGGGATACTTACCACTATACTACCGCGGAATTACTAATTGCTTACCGTGCGAACCATGACGCCTTTTCTTTGTGAGTTTAAGTATGACAGGAATCAGGTATTCAGGATATTTTAGGAGCGCAGGAATAGGGAATAACCTAAACTCACAGCACTGGAACATCCGCTCGTTCTCGAACTCCTTTCCTCCAATTTGCACTATAGTTCACAGTTCGACATCACATAATGTTTTTTAACACAAAATAACTAAAAGATTTCTCTCCGAATGAGAAATCGGCCCCGTTGGCCTCCAATCATTTATAATTAAAATACGTAGCTATCGGCAGCCACGACGCGAGCCAACGAAAAGTGAGGTTATATTCTGCCGGCGGTCGCGTGACTCTCAATCAAAGCGCCGGAACCAAAATCACTTGGTTCACTTCCCCACCGAACAGGGAAAACCACACGAGAAAACCGAAAGCACATTAAATTACCATTTATAATTAATATTCGCATCAACGATGCGGGCGACGGCAGAGGACGTGACAATGACAGAGCAGTGTTGCCAGCACCGCGCGCCCATTTTATACGAAAACTAAACATTCACCCGCCCCGGACCGACCCATCGGTCCGCTCTATGCATGGCAGGCGTGATAATGTAGCTACTGCTCGCTTAAGGACTGAATCCCCCACCTGAACTTCTGCAACTCGAGGAGTGCCATCACTACCCGGAAACAGGTTGAGAATGCGCCCCCGGCGCCAACGCAGTGGCGGTAGGTTGGCATCCTTAACCAGAACGAGATCCCCAATGCAGGGGGGTTCAGTCCTGTCCGTCCACTTAAGGCGTTGCTGCAGAATGTGCAAGTACTCAAGCGACCAACGCTTCCAAAAGTTTTGAGTCATTTGCTGCAACAACTGATAACGCGACAAACGATTGCTATTCACCTCCGTATAGGGATATTCCGGCAAGGCGTTAAGTGGGCGGCCAATTAAGAAATGCCCTGGCGTCAGGGCCTCTAAATCATTTGGGTCTGAGCTGAGCGGACACAAAGGACGCGAATTGAGTACAGCCTCAATTTTACAAAACACGGTCGCCAGCTCCTCGAAAGTCAAAATTGTTAACCCTACAACGCGCAACAAATGCGTCTTAGCGGACTTTACAACCGCTTCAAAAATACCACCCCAGTGAGGGCACGCTGGTGGATCGAACACCCAGGTAATGCCCTGACGGGAGAGGCCCGTGCTGATGGCTTCTTCGTTCTCCTTAAGAACGTTACAATTTCCTTCATACACCGATCAGCACCCTTAAAGTTGGTACCACAATCCGACCTGATCAGCGCTGGTCGCCCTCGTCGCGACGTAAATCTCTCCAGCGCTGCCAAAAGGCCTCCGTAGATAGGTCGGCCACGAGCTCCAAGTGGACGGCCTTGGTGGCTAGGCACACGAACACGCACAAGTACGCCTTGATAGACTTTGCGTTCCGTAGGCGTGATGCCTTTACCATGAAAGGGCCTGCAAAATCCGTTCCCACACCTGCAAACGTCCAGGCCTCCGTCACCCGGTCCGGTGGGAGATCTCCCATCTGTGGCTGCATTGTGGCTGCCTTCAAGCGGTAACAAGGCAAGCACCTAAACACAACGCTACGTACCGTTCGTCGTCCCGATAAGATCCAGAACTCGCGCTGTAGGATGGCCAATAGCGCATTACAGCCCGCGTGCGAGTTTTTCTCATGACGATCCCTGACTAAGAGCTCAACTAAGGGTCCCCTTTTGGAAGTAACAGTGGATGCCGAGCCGAAAAGGGCAGGCTAGCGTTCCGAAGTCTGCCTCCAACCCTGAGCATACCTTGCTCATCCAGGAATGGGTTGAGGCGCACAATTCCTCCCTTCAGCTTTCCACGTCCATCCCTGAGCAGCCTGACCTCCTCTTCAAAATGTTCCGCCTGGACGACTCTAACCAATGAGCATAGAGCCGCATTCCGCTCCGCAGGCGAGAGGACAGGTGTAAAGTTCCGTTCTGCTTGAGGCTTCCTGCAGTTGTTCACGAACCGCTTGATCCAACCTGTCACCCCAAGAAGTTTGTCGAGGAGCTATACCGTTCCAGCAAGAAAGCTGGGTTAGGCTTCGGTACGAGTTGCCCCACGTTCACTCGCAAACCTCGATCAGGTGGCCCAAGCGGCGCCCTGCACTCGTTGAATGGCCATTCCTGCGGCGACTCAGTCAGCCATTGAGGTCCCCACCACAGTGGGTGACTCACCAAATCAGGTGCCCTGCACCCGCGCGAAGCGCAGTCCGCTGGGTTCCATTCTCCCGGTACGTGCCTCCACACTAACGGAGTTTCCGACCCCGTAATCTGTGACACCCGATTTGCCACGAAAACCTCAAGTGTATGTACCGACGTCTGCAACCAGCACAGAACTATCCGACTGTCAGTCCACGCGTACACCGTTTCATCCAAGTTGATGGTACCACGCAGATTGCAGGTTACATGATTTAGCAAGCGCGCTAGAAGAGCTGCCCCTGCCAATTCCAATTTGGGGATGGTCCATCTAGTTCTGACTGGTGCCACCTTACTTTTGGCCATAACCAGACGCACGTGCACAGTTCCCGTTGAACTTGCTGTCCGAAGGTATACAGCTGCCGCGTACCCTCGCTCCGAGGCGTCACAAAACCCATGTAGGGTAGCCTTACATCCCACCGATGGGACTAACTTGCGGGGTATCGCGATGTGCACAATCCCTGGTAAGGTGGTCACAAACTTGAGCCAATCCTTCAACAACTCTCCGGAGAGTTGGTCGTCCCATCCTAAGTTGGCTAGCCACAACCTTTGTAAAAGCACTTCGCCATGAACGTAACCGGGGCGATCCATCCGTTAGGATCGAACGTTCTAGCGATTGTCGACAGTACCGACCGCTTAGTCCAAGTTTTCTCCAAAAGGTCGGGCTCGATCTTGTACGTGAATACGTCATGCGTTGGCCTATATTGCACCCCGAGGATGCCCAACGTATTTGGATTGTCCGGGTTCTCAAAGAGGTGCGGGTCCTGATGGAACTCGCCTGGCAAACCAGCCAGGAGCTCTGGGCAACTGGACAACCATTTCCGCAACTCGTAACCTCCTGAACCCATGATCGCGATCAGCTCGTCTCGTAGAATTAGCGCCTGCTCCACGCTATCAGCACCCGTGCAGATATCGTCCACGTAGACGTCGCGATCCAGTACTGCTGCGGCTCGAGGATATCTTACCCTTTCCTGTGCGGCCAACTCTCGCAGCGTACGTACTGCCAAATACGGACTTGGCTTAAGTCCATACGTCACCGTGTTAAGTTCGTATGTGACCATCGGCTCATCTGGGCTCTCACGCCACAAAATCAGCTGATACCGACGGTCATCCGGATGTATCATGGTTTGGCGAAACATCATTTTGACGTCTGCGACGAACGCTACCTGGTGTAACCGAAAGTCTGTGAGAATGTCCACAATGTCCCGGTTCAATTTAGGACCCGCGTGCAAACATTGGTTCACAGACACACCATTCGAGGTAGGAGCAGAACCGTCAAACACCACCCGTATTTTCGCCTCAGGTGACTTCAAGACAGCCAGGTGTGGAATGTAATAATGCTCGACACACCTCCAATCCAGGCTGGACACCGACATGTGGCCCAATTGAATATATTCCCGCATGAATTCTATATACTTCTGCCGAAGTGCTGGGTCTCGCCTCATCTTCCGCTCCATTCCGAGTAGTCTCCGTTCCGCGAGCTGTCGCGAACTACCTAAAGCGGGGCGGTTTGGGAGAAAAGGTAGCCTGGTCACGAATCTGCCTGACGGGCATCTCGCAGTGTTGTATTGATAGAACAACTCGCACTCGTCATCCTCTGGCTTCCGTCTGTCCGCCGTGGGCGGCTCTTCAGACTCCCAAAACCTCTGCAGCACCTCTGACAGCACACTACCATAGAGGACCGGATCCCCTTCTGGTAGGTCCTGAGGTCTCCAAACTGGGCCGAAAACAACATACCCCTGTGGTATCTACGGCCACCAAACCAGTTTCCTGGAGTACCTTCTTCCTACCGCACCATAATCTCCCGAGGACGTCTGACCCGAGAAGTACGTCCACCGTACCAGGAGTATCAAAATCAGGATCAGCTAACTCCAACCCTGTGGTTAACCCTCGTACCGTTGGTGGTAACCTAACCTGAGGAGTTTCCCAACCACTTCATCCAGCACCACGGCTGAGACTTGATAGCTGACCCTGTACATGTGCTACCTAATGCGAACTCAAAGTTCGTCTGACCCCGAATGTCAGGCACATTTAGGCCCCGATGCCTACAGCTTCATCCTCACTTGGCCGTACATTTAGGCCTAGCCTACTCACCAGCTTACTCGATACAATACATCCCTGAGCCCCTGTATCCAGTAGGGCTCTTACTTGAATGGTCCGGCCACCGTATCCCCATACCCAAATCTTAGCCGTTGGCAAAAGTACCGTGATTGGACGGGGAGCCGAAGCTGATGAGTAGGCGGCGATTACCTAGCGGGAATCTAAACGCGGTGAGGCCGCGTCCCGCGGGGGTATCCCCTCACTACCCAAACCTGTGTATGGGTCCCACTCCTGCTGGTAGGGAGGTCTGCCCATAAAGGCCATGGCTGGAGTTCTATAGTACCCCGACGGCAAACGTCCGTACCGAGGTTGCGCCTGTAGCCGCGGGTACTCAGGCATAGGCGGAGGCATGCGTGGGTCTTGAGACCCAACCAGGTGGCTCAAGCCCGCAGAATACTGCATGTACCCTGGCGGCTGCCTAGTGCTCTCCTGACACCCGCCCGTTGGATCCCGTACCTGGGATGGGTGTCCTTGGCCACGTTCCTGTGCCGCTCTTCCCCAATCCGGCACCTGCTGCCGTGGTGGGGATCGTCCCCACGTCCTTGGGTAAGTGGGCTCCGTCTGTTGACGTCCCCCTGCCTGTCCCTGTGACCGATGCGGAGGTGGGCTCCTCCTTGGAGGGGGTGGGGAGCGTTGCTCCCTCCCTTGGTGGGCAGGCTCCCTTCGCTGATCCGATCCAGCGCTGCCCCCGGCGCCTCCGGAGCGATTCATGCAGAGCAGCGGATGGTGTGCACCCTGGCAGTACCTACAGTTGGTGCTTGAAGGGCACTCTCGCACCTGATGCGGCCCCAGGCACCGAAAACACCAACGCCTCTGCTGTGCCACACCCCGTCTCCTCTGAACCCGCTGCGCAGCAAACTCCTGACACGCTGCCACCCCGTGGCCTGTCTCCCTGCAGTAGGCACACCCTGATTCCAATGCGGTGTTGTACCGCCTGGGTTGCCTACTGTTGCCTCCTCGCGCCGGTGCACCCGGCCGTTCCGGGTGGCGAGGGGCAGAGGTCTCCTTGCGAGGGCTTCACCAGCCTGGACGTCCACTCGCCTGCTTTCGGCCTCGAGGAACGACTTCAGATCCTCGTAGGTCGGGAGGTGGTCCGAGGACTTGCCCCATGTAGCTGCTCGAATCGAGCGACCATTTCGCTCGGCAGGCGGCGAAGCACTGTGTGGACCAAGATATAACCGTAGCCCGCCACTGGCAAACCCTGTCGCTCTAGTGCGCTGACAGCGACACTGACTGGGTGGAAGATTTTCTCGCGGAGGTCCGTACCTCGCGTTATGGTTGGTATTGACAGCCACTGGTCTAACAGCCTGTCTACAATCAGGCGCTTGTTTCGATACCGGTCGGTAAGGATCTTCCACGCCACCTCATAATTGCTATCCGAGACAGCCAAATGCGTCAGCAATTCATGAGGCTCTCCATGTAGCCTGGACATCAGCTGAGCCATCTTGTACGCCGGCGTTATGTCCGTCCGTGTGTGGACCACACTGCTATACAGGTCCTCAAACGCCGGCCAGTCGGCGTAATCGCCTGCAAAGACTGGAACCGTAACAGGCGGAAGAGGCACCTGTAATCCTTGTCCCACTTTACCACGGAATGGCTTTTCCTTTCCGTCACGTCGCCTAGATATGTCCGCAGCTGCCTGCGCAATGTCCTGTGCCAGCTCCAAGCACTGGCTTACATCGCCCTCAACCAGCTCCTTATCTTCAGGGTTAGGAGCTTCCTCAAGGAGCATGAGGCACTCTGTGAGGTGTTCCGACACAACCCGAACCCGTTCATCTGCCTGTAGTGCACTTTTCAAGAGCGCGTCCTCCCGGTCCTCGCGGCCGATCATTGCCGCTGTGGTAGTAAACCACCTTAATTCTGTCTTTATAGCAGCCTTATACCTGGCGATCGAGGGAGCCATGGTACCAACTTTTACACACTCGACTTAATAAAAACGAAAAACCAATAAACAAATACCACAAAATAAATGTTAGTTGACTGGCCTAGACCTTACCGATAAGGTACCGTTCACTAGGCAAACAATACAGTCACAAAAAAAAACCGAAACAATATTTTCCAAAATTAATAAAATATGTGGGTAATATAAAAAACACGCTTAATACTAAATTACAGCTAACTATGTTGCAATAAAGCAACCACGCTCTGCTACCAAAAAATGTTTGATTCCGAAGCTGATCTTAGCGCAGTGGAAGCAAATTAAAGTTATCTTAAAATCTAAAACTAAATGGTCGATCAGCTTCGGAATCAAACATCTTTAAAACTACGCCCTTTAAGTTAAAACGGGAACTTTCTTGTTCGATGGGAGATAGCGGGCTATTGCACTATATAAGTCCCTTCATCGTACCGAGAATCCTTTTAAAGTTTTATCGGCACATACATTTTATCAACTTAGTTTTATTATATATAATGATGTAGGGAAAATTACACTAGTGACCTATAGCGTAAATGCAAGATCCCACCCAAAACATAAATGTAAAAGGCTGCCAAGTTCGACAATATTGGAATGCTTCGCCTATAAAAGAAGTGAGATCTAAATAAGTACCAAGTTCCATACACAGACCTCAGTTAAAAATAGTTATAGGAATGCACACTTGATTTTTCGCAGTTTGGAAAGAAGATTCTGAATAAATATCATATTAAATACCTAAAATTCTAATACTTACAAAAACGCAAACCTGGTTTTTCAGCAGTTTCCTTATAACATTTTTTATTTTATTTTTTCTGCACTTTTTAATGATATAACTTGGCAAGTTTTCACACACTTTGTTATTTATAAACCTACAAAACGCAATGAGTCAAGTATATAATTTTCTATTAAAACTTGCCAAGTTATATCATTAAAAAGTACAGAAAAAATAAATAAAAAATGTTATAAGGAAACTGCTTGAAAAACAGGTTTGCGTTTTTGTAAGTATTAGAATTTTAGGTATTTAATATGATATTTATTCAGAATCTTCTTTCCAAACTGCGAAAAATCAAGTGTGCATTCCTATAACTATTTTTAACTGAGGTCTGTGTATGGAACTTGGTACTTATTTAGATCTCACTTCTTTTATAGGCGAAGCATTCCAATATTGTCGAACTTGGCAGCCTTTTACATTTATGTTTTGGGTGGGATTTCATTTATTTTTGTAAGGTTTTCGGTCGGTTGCAATTTTAGGTCGGTACGTCCATTGGAAGATATAGATAATTTTTTTGTATTAGTTCCTTAGGGGTATGAATTTACAACTTCATTATTTTTAAAACCGACTCACACTTGGCCATTTTCAGATTTTTTCCTTTACCTTGACCTAAAGACCTACCTCCATGCCAAATTTCAAGTCAATACGACCATTGGAAGTGGTCTAGGTTTTTGATGAGTGAGTCAGTGAGTGTATAGTAAAAATAGCGATTTTCTGACGTCAATATCTCAAGACTTACAATAGGTACATTAATGAAATTTTGTATTTTAGATAAGTAAGTAGATCTCGACAGATACTAGAAATTTCATATGCATAGAAAAAATGGATCTTGTGTTATAGGTGGGTCGAACTTGGCCCGAAATGGTTCGTGTAATATAACCCACGGCCGGTGTGTCGCTCGAACTTGGCGGACACACTGCCGTGTGTCTTGATGGATGGTGATTGATAAGGCACAACTTTCCCCAAGAAACATAAAGTCGAAATATGAAAAAATAAACTGCAATAGTAACTCAAATCAGCTGATCGGCAATTTTGTATGGATGGTTCAATATTTTTTTCTTATTTCAACCTATTCTTTTTGGGGAAAGTTGTTCCTTATCACCAGCCTGACCTGTGTTCTGGTGTGTACTTATTATAAGTAAATTATAAATATTAAGTAAATTATGTAAGTAGTCATCCACCCAAGGCACGCTGCTACGATTTCTATGGAGTATAGTTTAGGAAATATAGTTTGATCCGTTTCTTTGGCATGCTTAGTCAAATCGGGTCAAACTATTTTTTTCTAAACCATACCCACTTGCAAGCGGGTATGTTTATGCAATTATGGTACCTATAAATAGAGGTACAAGGGAAGTTAAGAATCAGATAGGTAACTAAGCGTAAGTCATCACATCACATCAGCCATAGCAGTCCACTTCTGGACATAGGCCTCCCCCAGGGCACGCCAGAAGGCACGATCTCCAGATTTTCGCCATCCAGTCACTACTGGCCGCTCTCTTTAAGTCATCGGTCCACCTGGCCGGAGGGCGACCAACAACGCTTCGCTTGCCGAGCCGTGGCCTCCACTCGAAAACCCGCTTACTCCACCGTCCATCGGTGACCAGCCCACTGCCACTTCAGCTTGCTACATTTCCAGACTATGCCTGTTACTTTGGTCTTTTGGCGGATAATCTTGCTCCGGACTTTATCCATTAGCGAGATTCCTAGCATAAACGTTTCCATAGCTCTCTGAGTAACGTAAGTATTGTAGATATTGTCAATTGTCAGTATTGTCAATGAATTATAAAAGATGCACGACTGTGGACTGTGGAGTCGATGCGGAAAATGGAGCCTTTATCTGATTAGCTTACAGTAGTCATGCGACAACACTTAACTACCATGGTACATATACGATATGTCACTGTAAAATTACAAACAACGCAGTATTACAATATATCTCGCTAAATTATAATCTGTCGAAAAATTGTAACACATTCACACATATTACAATTCAACGTACCTATCATTTTTCAGGACACGAGTTGACAATTTTATCGTTTTACTTCATAATATTGTAATTTTTTACTAATTTGTAGAAATTTTCCACAAATTAGTAATTTCGAATACTTGGTGTTTTAATCAAACACTAGATATTGATATTATTGTTAATATCAACGAAACAAGTGGAAGAAATTCACGCCACCGATGGGATCCGAACCCACGTCTTCTGACAAGCCGGGTCAGACGTGCTAGCCTTTACACCACGGAGGCTCTACCCGAGGTGGCGAAATTGCGAACCACTTGCTTCGCTCATATATGTTTTTTGTTACTTGACTACTTACGAGTAGCTTTAGCACCATCTATGACTACTTAGTAGAACTATATCGTCACTCAACTGACAACATTACGTATGTACAAGTTGACGAGAGATGGAGCTTGGATCCCATCGGTGGCATGAATTTTTTCCACTTGTTTCGTTGATATTAACAATAATAATATTGTAATCTTTTGAAAATTAATACGTTCAATCGTGATCCGTGTGTATGTCTAACAATATTTCGACAAATCGTAAATTAGCGGGAAAATTTATAATCTAGCGGTGTTTGTAATTTCACGGTGACATAAATATAGCATCGACGGGTTAAGTTTGTTTTGTATTTTTTGGGTTCCGTACCCAAAGAGTCAAAACTGGACACTATTTCCAAAGAATACTTAGTATGTATAGTAAAATATCTGTAAAAAAAGCAATTTTATGCCGGACAACATCTATCTGGGGGCACGGAAGTGCCTCCGCCAAGTCGAGCGCAAAGCAAACACTGCCGTACAATCCTCTACAGCAGTGTTTTTCAAACTGTGGGTCGCGACCCCCAGGGGGGTCGCGGAGCCTTCCTAGGGGGGTCGCCGGCAAAAGCTAAGAGTCAAGGCAGAACCACAGGTGGATAAAATTCAGTAAAATACAATTTTAGTGACAAAGAATGGGCATGTTTATTTTTCAAAACTTTCAAAACGTACTGCTATTTTATGCAGTATGCAGTGTTGTATAAGTTTTTACCTGTTTTTAGCGTGAAAAGTCGAGCTCGCTTCGCTCGCGATTCGTGCGCCTTTCTGCCTGTTTTACAATCACGACTAGTATTAATACTTCTGACTTGATTGTAACGTGAAAAGCTCGCGAAAAGTGTGTTTTTCAGCCTGTTTTTCACTAACTTTCAAGCTTTTACACCTGTTTTTAGTGTAAAAATTCTCGCTCGCTTCGCTCGCGATATTTATGACTCGCTGTGGCTTGTTTTTGCCTGAAAATTTCAGCCTACCCAGAAAAATATCCTAAGAATGCGCACAACGCTTGTAGTTTTTCTGTATCCGCCATTGAATAAATGAAATTACTAATTTTATGTTTCTATGATGACCCAACAGGGGGGTCGCCATAGATTTTTGGCCTAGAAGGGGGTCGCGAATTCAAAAAGTTTGAAAAACACTGCTCTACAGGAACCATTTCGAAGTATTTTCTGCACTTTATTTAAGAACCTTTGGATAAGACCAGAACGCAGAAATTTTCGTCATCTAGTAAGCTATTATCAAAATCCAAAATTTCAAGTCTGTACGTCATTTAGTTCCGAAGTTAAGCGAAGGCAAAATTTCGCATTTAAGACAGACAGATTTTGCCTCATTCATGATCATCAAAATAGAACTAGTACTTGCCATAAACTCAAAGAGCTGAAATTTGGTACAGAGGTGGGGTTTAATGACCTCATAAAGGGAAAAACTATAAAAAACTAGGATAATCGAAGGTTTGGAGTACTTGATGTAGACCACCAGGCACACCACTAGGAGCCCGGCTAAGCCATAGGACATACAGATATGACTTCAAAGCAAAAGTTATTCAGCTTGATAGGACGCTTCTACAAAAATAAGTGAAATCCCATCAAAAACATTGTATAAAAAACTAGCCAAGTCTCGATGGAGCTGCTTGTTTATCTCTAAAAAGTAATGAAATCTAGACAAAGTCGTGCCAAGTCTAAAGTTCCTTACTGCGATTTCTTTATTATTATAGTTAATGTTATACGACTGGCCGTTGACTTGTACATACTAATGTATAAAGAATATTCGGTTACCTACATATTTAGCACAATAATTTTATACGGGCCGATATGCGCAGTAAAAACATCCTGCAAAGTTTGCGCACTGACTAAAAAATAACCCTGTATATACTCTAAGGGTCGCCCCCTCTCGCGCTCGTCACTGGTTTGTACTTCGTGATATGCCCATTAAAATATTTTTTTCATTATTTCCAGGTCTAGGCCGACACGAACTAACAGCCGAAGCGCGCGGGGCGCTTCTAGGCGAAACCGCTCCAAAACCCATACAAGAGCCCGTACAAACTTCCATACAAACCACACCTCCCATAGAAAACGACCCCATCGCGAAACTCCTAGGACGAAACGTCAACTTCACCTCAAGCACGGAATCCGAAGAAAAACCTGAAAATTCCGAACCAAAAGAATTAGACTTCATATCAATAAAAGACTCCGGCAGAGAAATCACGAAAGTCTTCAAACCGTTCGCGAATAATCCTCAGAAGCAACAGAGATACGAGAAATTCGTCAAAGATCGGCAGAGTTTCTTGCAAGAAAGGGAAAGCGGTATAGACAAGCTAAGTGAGTGGGAGCGGGACAGAGAAATGGTGGAGTTCGAACAGGCTGCGAAGTTATATCGCCCGTTGACGGGGGAAATGGGAGACAGGTATAAACTAGGGATGGGCCGAAATTCGTTTCACATTCGGTTAAACCGAATTTCGGCAGGTTTTACCGAACTTCGTCATTCGGCCGAAATTCGGTTCATACTGCCGAACTTCGGCCGAAATTCGGCACATTATCATTTTATACTACATAACTAGGCAATCAAAAATAATAATTATGGTTCCATTATAACTGAATTACTTCTTAATCGTGTGGTACCGGCTTAGAATAGCATGAACCTATTTTTTATCCGTGGGCGTCCTAAAAGACGACAAAAAAATGAGCAGCAGTATTCCCTGTGAACATCAACAAGACCTTGCACTGCACTGCGCTTTTTAATTCGTCTGTTAAGCGTAGTGAGTATGACAAATACTTCACAATATCAGAGTGCCCATGTCGATGTCTCTGTTTTCGTCGTAGTTAAAATAGCTTTATAACAACTACTTTTATAGTTATTTTCTTTGAATTCAGATACTTACTTGCTGTAATTGTTTTAATGTTATATTTTTGTAGGTATTGCTTTTTTTATAATAGGTATATAGGGTTACATTTAATAAAGTACAAATCTCTTGAGTGTGTGATCTACCACAAAACTGCACAACTTTTGTTTGAAACTTTTCTTCGAAAAATTAAAAAAAACTTTGAACCTTCCATACAAAAATGCTGAAAAAGTGTGTCACTTAGTATGGGAAGTCCAATTTTTTTTTCTAACAAAAGTTGTTTAGTTTTGTGAGTAGATTACACCCTCAAGAGATTTGTCCTTAATTAAATGTAACCGTATATAATATTATTATTCATCAAGCCATAAACCATAACAGCCACAACAGTCCTCTGCTGGACAGGGCATCCGCATTCGGAAGGTATTGCTATACTCACCACGCTCGGCAGGCAGATTGGCGAGCGCAGTTTAATGTATTGAATTTATAAGGAAAGTTGCTGAAAAAATAAACCTGAAAAAACTACTTATTAGCTTAGAAAACAGACGTTTTGGTAAATCAAACATAAGCGCGGAAATATCAACCGAAATTCGGCCGAAGTTCGGCCGAAATTCGAATTCGGTGGCTTTGCATACCGAATGTTCGGCCGAAGTTCGAATTCGGTCAAATCCACATTCGGCCCATCACTAGTATAAACTAATTCATAGAAGAAAGGGACCCGAAAGGGCAACATTATTGTTTGCGTATTTTTAAAATTACTTGACTTTTGAGCGAGATGTCAACAATAATGTTGCCATTTCGGGTCCCCTTTTTCTATGAATCTGGTAGTGGTAGTAGCCATGTAACTAAAAAAGGGTATAATCCATCATACTAAGTAATAAGGGACTCTTCGAGTAGGTACTGATAGGGTGCATTCAGACAAAGAAACTGAACAACTAAAATATTTCAGGTAATGTAAAAAATCTTGATCTCCCGTACAAAATCTGAATCGGCTGACTGCATTTAATATGGGAAGTAAAATAAGGCTTGATGCAAAAAACTAGCGATTATTAGAAAAAGTAAACTTTCAACCTATCATCATCTTTATTATCTTCCTGCCCTTATCCCAATTACTTGGGGTCGGCGCAACACGTTTCGTTGAACACAAAATCGTGTTGCAAAAGGATTTGGCTTAGTTTTACGACCGGCCGCCAACCAGACGTTAACCCTCCTTGGGAATGCTTTTGTGGCGGATTAACCGCCACCATACGGTTGGCCCTGGCTGTTGGGGTCGGGTTTATCCCTCGGTCGCCTCTTACGGGAAGTGGGGGGTTGGTGCTATTCTACTTTGCCGGCACCACACGGCCCTAAAATTTCACCCTATATTTAATTTTTTTTTTTATCTATTTTCAGGTTTACGCATGCATCAGAACCTGACGAAGGCGCAACGAATCCTCTTTTCGCGGTCGCTAAAAGCAAAAACAACTATGGCCTAGCCACTAAGGTACGTTTTAATCATTTTATACTACTTACTCATAGTCATAGTCTGATAAAACATGGTCTTACATTCCCAGAGAAACACAAGCCTACGTCACTAGTAATACTTCTATAGTTCTGTTCCTTGGCGTTTGTTCAGTTTCATGGGCTGGTTCACGCCTTACAATGCTTGCAGTTGATTTTTTTTACACCTTATTTATGTAATATTTAATTTTCTAGGAGCAAATCGAAGCAGCCGAGAAAGGTGTGTATGGAGTGATGACCAGAACCACGAGTGTGTGGAGGCCGGAGCCCCTCGTCTGCAAGAGATTCAACGTGCCAGACCCGGGGATTAACAGGTTTGTACCCTAATCTATACAGGGTGTTAGGGACGGTGTACCGAAAACTTTGCAGGCATGATCAGACCATCAAACTGAACAACTTATACTATGGAGCCAATGGTGGGAAACGAAAAAAAAATTCCGACCTCGCATACAAAATTCACGATCAGCTCACTGACTTTGTATGGGAGGTTGGAAAATATTTTTCGTTTCCCACCATTGGCTCCATAGTAGAAGTTGGTTTTTAAATAGCGTCCATCACACACAACCTTTTCAATTTGATTTACATCAAGTTTTCTAGTCCACATTTTTTATAAGATGAATTGGAGATAGTACAAATTAATTTTCTAAAGGGTGCTTTTGACCTCATGAGATTTTATTTTAAATTTACATAATATTATTGTGAACTTTAAAATCAATCTAATTTTGGAATGCTGTTCGGAACAATTTATTCTAAAAACAATCACTTTTAACACCTATTTTTCTTTGTTCCAGAGCGGCACCAGAAAAAGCTGAAAAACCAAAAGTGTCGTACTCAATCTTCTCGTACTTAGAAACATCTGTTCACGACAAAGAAAGCTTTGCCAAAGAACAAACCACTTTCGGTGGCTCGAAGTCTATGGCCACCGAAATCACACACAAGATACCTGAAGCCAAAACTACTAATGAAAAAAATAGGGAATCTTCAAGCTCAATAGCCGAAAAGCCAATGCCTTCTACGAGTGAAAACACGGGATCCAACAAAAGAATGACAGTTGCTGAATTGTTTCTAAAAGAATCCGAAAAAGATTTGCAAAACAAAAATGAAGGCGTTCAAGTGACTGATACAATTGAGAAATTCGACAAAATGGATCTTTATAAATCTATTTTCCTGAGTGATAGCGAAGAAGACGAAATTCCTAAGAAGGATGATGATAAAATAAAAGAAATAAACTTTGAAGATTTTGTTGATGTGCCGAAAAATGTCGAGCGAAATACTTCGCCGCCTCGAGGCATATTCGCTAATATAGACTTCGACGAAATCAACTCTTGGAAAAGAAAAACTGACGTCAATAAACCTGAACAAAGTAGCTCCGAAAAGGATGCCAATACATCGAAAAGTAATGAAGAAAAGCAACAAACAAATGAAGAAGATTTATACGGACCGAAAATACCAGAAAATATTCAAAAGCGACTAGAAACAGAACCTCAAATAGACAACTTTAGACCAATATTTAGAACTAAATCTAAAAAGGAAGAAGAAATTCACGAAATTTCATCGTCAAGTTCCGACTCTTGGGTCGACGCTAAAGAAGTTAAAACTAAGAAAATTAAGAAGAAAAAGAGCAAAAAACATAAATCTAAGCATAAAAAGTCTAAACATAAGAAAAAGGACAGATAATTATGAAATTAAATTTATTTATTGGTATAAATGTGTTTTATTTATTTAGAGTGCATAACACAATTTTAGAATAAATTTATTATCTCTCTCCTACCCGACAGAGATAGTCATAAAGTTATAGGGGGTCGGAAACTCAGAATTGCTAATCATTAGCTAAAACTACCTGTAGGTACCTCTTTTGTCGCATGTATGGGAGACCTAGTCGACGAGGAATCATTTACTAGAACCATATTATTCTTATGCTAGAACTTAGAAGGCTTTGCTAGTAGACCTCTTACATGGCTGGTTACCAGAACATTATGATGTTTAAAACCACCTGTTTGGACAGAAACACGTTTTTCTAAATATACTTAGTAAAGTAAGACAGCACACGGATTTGGAGAAATGCTATGGCATAAGGTCCATTTTACTTTGTTGACTTATCTTTTGGTTAACTCTAAGAGATCGCTGCAAGCGATGTTTATCTGTCTGTCTACCTCTCAGGTCTACCTATGTATGTTTTAGTTTAGACTGGTAGTCACAAAGCTCAAACTATATTTTAAGGAGTGTAGTAAGATCATTGCATGCTTACAACCAGTCAACTATCTTGACTATCACTAAAAAGCTTCCGTGCGTCGGAGGGCACGCTCTGATGGCCAATATACCTAAGCACATGGTATAATAAGATATGCCTAAGCACGCGTCAATTGTATTTGAGTACCTACCTATCTACAAGAATATTAATTACGCATACTTCAAAATAGACTAGTGAAAGAAATCTATTTAGATACAAGGTAAATAAACATAATTACACAATGTCATACGTAGAGAAAAGCGTAGGAGTATAAACACGTTTAGGCCGTTCAAGGTCACCATTTGTATGGCGGGAAAAGTTATCTTTGCTTAAAGTACTTATAGTAAAGCTTAGAGTTTATAAGACTTTACTATCTAATTTTTATCTTCGTTCTAGAATATTTATTTCAGTCGCATTTCGCAGACGAGCTGTCTATCGCGAAAATTATTCAGGGACAAAGTACTAAGAAAGAAAATAGATGTTGTCGTATGGAATAGTTTAAACATACGCTATTCACTGCAGCTTGAATATTATTCAAAAATACTAAATTGCATCAGAAACAAGCAATGGACTAACAAAATAGCGTTACAAAATCACGTCGTTTTCGCTTCAATTTATCAATAAACAAGTCTGAAGGAACGAGATACATATACAGACTTTACACAAGCAAGACAGAGCAAAAGCACAAACTGTTGATGGAAGCGAGATGGGAGATGAGTTTACGCCTTAGTGCGACAGAGACGTCTATAAAACAGTGCATGCAACATTATTTTTTTCTTTCACGGTTGGTACGCATGCGTCATAATGGCGGGACAGGGCAGTATTAGGGCGGATTTTTCAAACGTTGTACGTCACGTAATGGAATTCCGCAATTTCGAACATATTTATTTTCCCTGCGTTTGTGTCTAAATTGACAGCGTTTTACCTATCAATAAAACGCTTATTAAATAACTTACCCTATTCGAAACATAAAAGTTTCTCAACTGCCTGATGATTAATTAAAAAGAAAATGTATGCAAACATACATTTCTTTTTATAAACATGAGATCCAATGAAGGCAAGAGCGCTGCGCGCCTGCCTCGTGTCGCAATCGGAGGGGATGCGAGAAAGAGATGTCACATGCTAGAAAGGGACAGATATAGCCGCTACCGACCGTCTCCTAAAGGGAACCGCATACGCCTCTCTCATGTTTTGTTTTATGTTTCGAATAGGGTAAGTTATTTAATAAGCGTTTTATTGATAGGTAAAACGCTGTCATTAAACAACTGTACCGCTATTCGAAACATAAAACAAAACATGAGACCTGTTTGTTATCGCCTGGTGGTGCAATCACCAATGTGAAAGACAAAAATAATAAAATGACCTATTTTATTAAGAGAAAGAGGAAAAAATTATCAGCTTTAAATAAGTAATATAAATATTTTATATTTCATGAATGTACTTTTATTTATTATAGGATAGAAAGATATGTTATACTATTACAATATATAAAATTTGAAACAGCAATTGATATAGTGTATAGGAAAGTACACATTTGTTTTATCATTAAGATACTTTATACAACCTTGTTCATTAAGTTCTTACAACAGCTACACAATTGTAAATATTAGTGAGAATTGATATTTTTTAAAGATAGTTGCTTTTAGCAAGGTTTCACTTGAAAGTATTAAGTTATAATTATGAAGAAAACAAGTAGGATGTCAAAAAGTTGTGCACTTGGAGTGCACTCGTGCATGCTTCGAGTAAGAGCACTCTACCCTACCTTGAAACATATGCTATTGAAGTCACTCCTGAACCCCATGGGGGTTGGTGAAGGGCATGACTGAAAAACAGTATCTATTTTATCTTATCATGATAGCAATTTGAAGGATTTGCCCTTTAGTGTAACCACTTACTCTGGTCTAGTGAAGTATGGTATAATCAGGATAAAGTACAGGAATATATCAGCTAGACACTAGATGCCACAATTACGGTCATTAGTCGTTCATATCATAACATAATAGTCGTTACGTGTCATATTTGAAGTATGGCAAACTTTTATTTTGTTGCTTATGACAAGATACCAAAATTTAGGCGGAGGATAATGAGATTTCAGCAGAATTACGCATAATACATGCGTAAGAAAATAAAGTATATGCACCTAGAAGTTTTATTTCACACGCTTATACTTAATGCATAAGCTGAGATTTGGAGTTGATACATTTATTAAATCTTATCTCATTTCCACTTTAGGTCATCGTCATTATGAACATGATTCTGCATTCTTCTTGCAACGAAAAAGGTTGAAAGTATCGACAAGAACCTGAGTTGGATTAATAAATCACCAGAGACAGATTTTGATTTTAAACGTCAACTATATTCGTATTGATATTGATCTTTTATCTAAAGAATTAAGCATTTCTAAGGAATTCAGCATTTGCAGCATTCTTTAGTGTATGTACTAGTTAGCTCGACATTATTGTAAGGTCCTTTATAATAAGACTCTGTATTCGTGCGATTCATATAAACGCGTTGATCGCGCACTTATTTGTAACCATGCATTACTTACTATTACTTACATTATGCAATTTACTTCAGTTAGACATTAGACGTACTTCGGATTTGACCGATTTGGCGCCTTTCTTTATTGCGATTTCCTTCCGTTTAACAAACAGCAAACCACATAAAATTAACATCAACGATATTTCTTACACAATTGTACAATGTACGTGACATTGTACAACTTTTAACAACGCTGTATTACTAAATAACGTGTGAGTTGGTACCTACACACATATTCCATGATTATTTACATTCATAAATGTTATTGAGGGTAGATAGATTTTATACGTAAAGACTCCTGTTGGAATACAATTCGATGTTTCAAATACGTATGGATGAAAGGAAATCTTCACATATCGACTAGTGTTTTTCATGTAAATCTGTTCGTGAATAGGGTTGCCAAGCCGTAGCAGTATATACGTAGAAAAGCCGGGCTTACATCGTGTCGAAACCAACTGAAACCGAAATCTCATTAACTTGCAGTTTTATGCAACCGGCTGACAACCTGTCACTATGTTGATATACAGACTTCTGAATTACCCTCAAACCTTGGTCAGATATGGTGTAAATGACCGTTTTTTACAGCCTTTTGCGCTCTGCCTACTTCGCAAGGGATATAGGCGTGATATATGTACGTATGTAAGTGTGTAGGTATTAGATCTCAACACACTTGAAGGCTGGTACAAAAGTACCTACGCTGCCCGCATGTTATTTTAGCATGTGTGCTTGCAAAATATTTCTTTTACGAGATTGAACGACGGCATGCATAGAAATATAAACACGAGCGAGTAGTATAGAAATTGATTGCACTGCACGCACTGAAATTTGCGATTGCACTCAACATATCCGTGAATTTGTGGGTTGTCCATTTCTTTGAGAATGTTTCCTTAAGTGCGTGGCCTAGCTAAAAGTTCGGTCAGGCCAGACATGTCGTATTTGACCAGACAGGGCTCTGCACAGTCAGACGGTAGGCAACCCTAACTATGAGCAAGAAGGAAAATAGTTTGACTTGCTACACAAATACTTGGCTGATAAATGTTATTTCATTTATACTATGTCCTTGTGAGCACCATGTGTATCTATAAGGATTTAAATCAATGGGTTGACGTCGTGTCAACGAACGTGACGACGACATCAATGCGATTTTGTTACAATGTTCATTGAATATTTGTTCGACTTGCCATTAAAAAGTCTTTACGCTCTGCCTATCCCACAGGGGTAAAAGGCATGATTTTATGTGATTGTGTCAAAATTATGGAACGCCTGTCAAAGGCGCCATTTTTAACGGCGTATATTAACGTTAAACTGAACAATTCAACTTGTTCTTGGAGGGCCACATTTCTTGTCTTGGTACCTACTTTACGCATCATATATTAGGTTGTTTAGGTACTTAGTGACTGAAATTGCCTTCAGATGCGATAATCTGAATTTCTTTGCAACCTTAGCAGTCCTGAATCTTCTGAATCGCATGTCAACTTTATGAACAAGTATTTTGCTAGTAAGATTAGTATGGAAATATTTCGGTAGCTATACCCTCGTTTTTGTCATAGTTGTCAACTCTTTGAGAATTGACTCAGTTGGTTATGGATTGGGTAATGCAACTACGGGTTATAAGTACATATCTTGTACCCGATTTGAGTGTAAACAATAGAGTGGACTTCACTTTATTGGGACCTGTATTAAAATGCCCTGATAGTTAGACCTGTTTTTATTACAATAATAAAACTGTGTAGAATGCACTGGACTATTAGGGGCTATGTTGGTAAGTAGGTAAGTACCTTACCATCTGTATGTTATCTTATGAATGATATTACATTACAGGTTTAAGTTTTAAGTATCAATGCATGCTTAGGCATATACCTACCTATATATAGGTATGTTAGCTTAGGTATAGGTTCGTTTCGAACGCTTCGTATTATGTTTTTTGCGAGATTAGATATCTGCGCATAACTTTGAAAATGTAGCTTGTTCACCAAATTAAAGGTGACAGGACAGTGAATTATTTTGCTGTGACGTAACTAGGTACTTTCACAATATGCTCCTACAGACTAATTTTGCATATCCGTTAGATTTGAGAATGGAATAGATTTGATTTCCCCTGAGGATAGTTTCGAATGGCAGGGGTTTTCCGAGTACCCACGACAAGCAGGCCAATATTACCTATATTGTAGGCGCTTGTAATGTTTTCCTTACCCTTTGTCTGTTTCATGTATAATGTTACATGATAAGTGCTTACATTAGTGGGTAGTATGTGAAATATCGCATTGTATGTTCATTTTAGAACATGTGTTGACATGCAAGCAAGCACGAAATGAATCATTATTTTAGCGTATTGATTGCGCTAGTAGGTTTTACAATCATGAATCTTTTTCAAATTGCCGAAGGGCATGTATAAATGTTAAGACATTGAATCAGTAATATTTGCGTTGGCTCTTAGCAACATGACGTACTGCAGGTAGAATTTCGTAGGTGAGCATTTGGACAAGTTTGGGATGACTCACCGACTTCAAATTTCGCAATTACATCTTGTTATGATTTTTATTACGTAAATGTGCGAATATTTTAGGCAGGGCTAAATCGTATCGCGCTGCCAGTAATTTTAAAGGTATGGCGCGGCGCGGGGCGTTGGCGCTTAAACAGTATTTTCGTCTGAGGCGCTGAGTTTGCAGGCGCTCTTTATGCAGTTTTGCAACTAAAATTAATTTTATTGCTTCTTATTTTGCTTAGCAGCAAAAGGTATTGCAATTTTTAAATAAAATCATGCAATTTCCTTGTCGTTTAGCCTTAGACATTGTTTAAAATAATTTCAAAGCTTTATAACATGCAAGATTAGTTATTTTAGGTTTAGCACTTTTATAGTACCAAACGGATTTGCCGTGCATTTTATAATGACAAGCTTTAACTTTAGAGAAAGTATCATAGCTGCACTGCACCACAACGCTGCTGTAGAGCTGAGCTCGTTAGGTACTTGAAGGTTAGGTTGAATTAGAAATTATGCGACCACGTCTGAGTGAGATCGCGAATATGTCATTCTCTAGGTACATAGATACCAGAGAAAGAATAAATATTGGTGCCCAATATGGCAAATATTTTTAAGATGAGGAATGCATCGAAATGGACTTTATATACTTATGCTGGACTTTTTAGCTTTGACTCGGGAGTGACCCTGCAAATAGTTTGCGAGGACAAAAGCTTAGCATCCATTAACGAGTTTTTAGACATTGAAAATCTCCTTGCGCAGGAGTTGATTTCTAGGTTTTATAGAAACCCGATATGTTAAGAACAACCCGCTCGTATTATTATAGTATAGGTCACACTTTCAAATTACATTGTTGCTTACCTTACGTATAATAGCTAATCATGCTACTACAGTATAGAACTTGAAAACTATATTATAAATTTCATATTTTTGGGTCCAAGCGTTTTCAAGGGCTGTGTTCGAATGGAAGCACATTTTAAATAAGTTTTCGTCAGCTGACGAAGGCCTCGTAAGATGTTCAGACAATTGCATGACAATTGACTGTTATTTACGTATGGAAATTACGTGTTTTCACAAATATGGCATAATCAAAGCACTGATTTGTCAACTTAGTATGGTATTTGACTAACCTTTTATGTAGATTGGATCCACACGGTATTTTTGCACATTGGCTTTTCCGTATTTCGGAAATAAGAAATGTATGTCGAGCTCGTAAGCAACAATCATTAAAAGCTGAAAAATAAAAACCTGAAAGAAAACCTGGAATAAAATTACACTTAAATAAAATAAAAATTCATGAAAGGAACAGATATAGACCAATTAATTTTTTCGTTTAAGAAAACGATAATTTTTTCGAACGGAAAAAACCGTTATTGAAAATAATTTAAATAAAAGATTTGAAATTATTTTCTCTTCTCACCACGACCGCTCTCGCCGGGAAGCACATCACCAATGAAGGCAAGAGCGCTGCGCGCCTGCCTCGTGTCGCAATCGGAGGGGATGCGAGAAAGAGATGTCACATGCTAGAAAGGGACAGATATAGCCGCTACCGACCGTCTCCTAAAGGGAACCGCATACGCCTCTCTCATGTTTTGTTTTATGTTTCGAATAGCGGTACAGTTGTTTAATGAATCGTTTTTTAATAACGTATTTGGAAAATATAATTATATTTATTTTTCGTTAGTTTTCGCGTAAATCAGAGTCAAAAATGTACTCAGTCAATTATGTATGCGTTCCATTACGTCACAAAATTAAGGGGTTATTAAAGATAAACTATTTACTTTATTGCAAAATCAGTATGTATTATCGAGAGCTTAGGACAATAATAATCAAAAGAAATATCACAATCTTGAAAATCTTTTCACATAAATGACACAGAATCAAAAATGTAACATTACGTCACGTTTGTGTACAAAATACCTCAAAATAATGTTTGTTATGCTGCTTTAAACGACATCTAGTAAAATAATTTGATAAAAAATATAAACTACGTTTTATATTGCTTTCATTAGTATTAACTTTGCAAATATTATTGTATTACTTATTTTATTATTATTTTTTAAATTAAATTTGCAATAGGACACGTTACGGTAATGGAAGGTGAAGTGACGTAAAGGAACTGTAAGGCACTGGTCACATTGAACTATAAATCTCTAATTAAAAATTGATTTTCTTTGTTTGTACGTACGAAACATGTGTTGCCGCTTTTTAAACTGCAAGTCCTTATAAAGTGTAGATTTGGCGTATACCCTCGATTGGAGTTATCGAAAATAAGCGGTTTTGCAAAATTATGGTTTATTTTTCTTAAATTATATAAGTTTTACAAAATACGAAAATAATACATACTGTTTAGTAAAAAAATATTACCCCTAATTAAGGGAAATCGCTTCCGAGCATTTCCATGATTCGCCATCAGCGCCATCTACTAGAAACTAGATGAACTAATTAAAACATTCCCATAGCAACAAATGCGCGTTACTTCATACTTGTATAGAGCAACGTCCTGCGGCCGGGCCTGGCAAAACACAATCAGCTGTTTGTAATGACAGTTCCTCTGACAAAATACAAAATGGTTGAAAACTAAAGTTGGCAAACAAAGAAACGCAGCGTAATATCGGATTTTAGCGTTAAAAAACTGTTTTTTAAAGTGAAAGCTAGATAATTTAGTGAGAATTGAGTGTGCACTACACAATGTTGGACCTGGAAATTATTCCTGAGCGATCCCTAGGCTGCGATACATGGGAATTTGTGCTAGGTGAGCCTTTACATGTTTATACCTTACGTCAATAATTTGCGTTGTATTTCTACGGATCTGGCTTACGCAATTTTAGTTTTGCATCCTGTAGGACGGAAAGCGTTCTATAAGCGAGGTATTCCGTTAGAAATACTCTGGTTAGGATGTGGTTACATTGATTTTTCCCCCTCGAAATGTCACAGGCGCCCCTTTGTTTTACTGTGTGTTTATTTTTTTCGTCGTCCGCTATACTTGACCGTGAAATCGTTAGATGCGTTGTTTTCATGCGTATTCATGATATTTCGTCATTGATTCCGTTGTATGGTGTCTTGGCTTGGGCTATCTGTTTCTGTTGGGACCTACTTGTTGACCAAGGGCAAAGCACCGTGTGCTTCGGTTGACCTGGTTTTATTCATTTAAATCATAATGGGAGGTGTCTGTTACTCATTAGGCAAATAAAAAAACTTAGTCTTGTTCAGACCCTGATTTCACAGTTTACATGAGTCAGTGACAGATAAAGAACAAATGGAAAATACCATATACCTACTGTAAACAATATGTTATCAATTTATATAAAACAAAACCAATGCAAAATCATTACCTACTTATTGTTTTAGTTTTATATTTGCGGGCTTCCATGCGTAAAGTGTACAAGTGTCGGCATCTAGTTTCGGAGATATTTGCATTTTAGAGAAATTGGGATTTTCATAGTTACCTACACATTTAGATGTCTATTACAGAAAAATGTTAGAAAATTTGGTGTTTTTGTTAGTAATTAAAATAGAGAGGGACTATACAAGATTCTGAAATTGGTCATAATCATAACAAATATAAAATATCCTTTGCAACAGTGTTTCTTGAAAACAAAAAAGGAATGAGGGTAGAGAAAGTACATATTTTTGCCCATAGCAGCTACCTCCATTTACACTTTTTACTTGTGATCATGATCATTTTGCTTGTAGAAGTTCAGAAATATTGATATGTCAAAAATAATCCACACTAATATTATAAATTCGAAAGTAAGGGCGGGCCGCTAGTTTATTATAAATTAGAAAAGGAATAAATATGAATCTAGTACTGAATGTTTTAACACATTTTGTATGGGTACTATTCTTTGCTTATTGGCCTAAATTGTCATCCCTTTCTTTTAAGTTTTTCCAGCGGCATTTATTATTTAAGTTTAATATTTTGCTTTGATGCAGCTGCTACTTTAATAGCTGTTTCTTTTTGCTTTTAAAGAAAGACTATTAATTCATCAAGTACTTAATTTCATTTCAAATTAGCATAGGTATCACTAATTAGGAAATAAATGGTTTTATTATTATTATTTAGAGAAAGAAAGTAACAACTATAGTTGAGATTTAGCTGTTTAATAGTACAACAGAATCAAGAGGAAATGCTAATATTGCTAGTCTTCTAATATTGCTTAGGTATGTTGATAGATAGCCATAGCATTTATTTAATTGCATAACAAATACTGACAGATTTCATTATGATAACAACAAATGAGTAATTAAATTTAGATTAATTTGCAAAATAAAACAATTCTTTAGAAACAAAGTACAGACTATATAAAAGCACAACAAAAGAGACTTTGTTGTTATAGAATATTTTAAACTAAAAGCTTGTAAAAAATGAATATAAAATGTTTCTTAATATATTAAAATGAAGAATAAACTTTCCAACCTTTTATTTTACTCATTACTAACATTTAAGAACAAAGAAATCAGTCATTCAACTCAAAACCAGAAAACAAAGTTACTTATTCAGTCACATGCGCGAGGAAATAAAACCAAACAGTTTGTTATAAAAAATGGTTTACTGCATTGATAACTTGGTTTCCCACGTGCACGATTTATCAGCCAAGTGCTTTGTAAAATAAAGCTAGAATTTAATTGTTGTTGAACATGTGTAATATAATAATGTGTTTATTTTTATCAGAGTATTATAATAATTATGTCTCATTTCATATATTAGAATAATTTATCGTGTCGATATTAGATCAGTTCTCGTAAAGAATACGCAAACCTAATGTTTTTTTACTTAGTTATAACTTGCGTAAATCAAGAATGGATCCCGGATTTGCAACATTATTGTTTGCCTCTATCATTATCATATGAGATATGAGCGGAAAGTCAACAATAATGTTGCCAATATGGGATCCATTCTTTATCTGCGCAAGTTATAGGTTATAGTCACGTCTGGTAGGTAGTCATAGATACAATGTATTTTTTTATATCTTCAATGATGAACATAAGTGTAAAATTATGTAGCTTTTTTGAGTTTTTTTCTGTCTGTCTGTCTGTCACGGAAATCACCAATTCCTCCTAATCCACACAACAGATTTTGATTCGGTTTTTCGTAATAGATAGAGTGGTTCAAGAGAAAGGTTTATATGTATAACACGTGCCGGGGAGATACTTTAGGCGGAAAAATGAGTTGCAGCGGGTGAAATTGCAAGCATTCTCTTTAAAAGTAACTAAAACTGAATAGCTAAAAAAGATTAAACTTTCGAGTTTATACGCTAGAATTGCTGCCACCTCCGTCGTCTAGACTTCCATGATAGGTATACAAACAGAAAGGGTAAACAACCCTTAAGAGGTCAATGCACTCTACAGACCATGAGGTTAGAGGGCGAAAACTTATCCATACTTATCCATTAATTCCATGGAGCATCCAAAAGTTACAATTACGAGATATAAGCAGATAACCAAAAATTTTAATTGATAAAGGAGCCGTGTGGTGCCGGCTGAGTAGAATAGCACCACCCTCTCTCTTCCTGTGGGAGTCGTAAGAGGCGACCGAGGGATAAAACCGACCCAAACAGCGAGGGCCAACCGTATGGTGGTGGTTAATCCACGCCATAAAAGCATTCCCAAGGAGGGTTGACGTCGGTAGGCGGCCGGTCGTAAAATTAAGCCAAATCCTTTGCAACACGATTTTGTGATGATGATGAGATGACCTATTTTTAGGTATGTGCTAATTCTACGGGTGCATTATTTCAGTTCTATGGAGACAGAAACACCTGTTACCAGCCTATTCATGTTTAGATTAAATAATATTAAACAGTGTCTATTGTCCTCCAGGCACGAGGACACGAGTTTAATATCAATTGCCTGATAATGCACACAGACCATAAAATAAAATTGAACAACTTGCCATCCTACTAATATTATAAAGGCGGATGTTTGTGTGTGTGTTTGTTACGACATCACGCTAAAACGGCTAATTAGATTGACATGAAATTTTGCACAAATATAGAAGAGTATCTAGAATAACACATGGGCTACTTTTTACCACGGGAAAATGTCTTATTCCTATAGGATCACGCATATTCCAATATTTTTGCAAAGGTGGCGTGACTGAGCCGATTCGCGTTTTAAATGTTTTCGCCGAAAACTAACAGCGACATCTCTTGGCGAGTAATGCTTTTTTCCCGCGGAATAATAGGTTGCAGCGGGTGAAACCGCTGACGGGCAGCTATAAGAAATATTTCAGGAGATGTAAAAAAAATGACCCCACAAACAAAATTACGATCAGCTAATAACTGCATTTACTATGGGTAGTCCAACATTTTTTTATGTGTCCTGAAATATTTTCTTTTCATATTATATTATAAACAACTTGTTTAGTTTCGTGGTCTGATTACACTCTATCAGTATTCGAAGAGCTCTTTCTTACACTCTGTATTATAGAACCCAGGCAAGTAATTTAAATCACTAAATGAATTAATTGGCTCATTCCATTCACCTCATCGAATTTGCGATGTAGATTTTTAAATTGTGGTTTGGTCCTTCACTTTGAAATGGCATCTACTATTAGGGTGCAATTTTATTAGTGGCGGATCCGTTAAGGGTGTGTTCTGTCAATGAAACTGAACAACTTTCCCCAAGGAACATAGGTCGAAATACGAAAAAAATATTTGGGTTTCCCATACTATGTGTGTTGGCCGGCCGGGTCAATTTGTATGGGAGGGCCAATTTTTTTTTTTTCATATTTCGATTTATGTTCCTTGTTCAGTTTCATTGGCAGAACACACGCTTAACGGATCAGCCACTAATAAAATTACACCCTATATACTAAACACCCTCCGGTGTTGGCAAGACACGAAATTATAACAACAAAATTGAAAATAAATGTAGGCATCTGCCCAAGGGTCCAAGTGTCGGTATTTAGTTTGCGAGATATTTGCATTTCTATGAAATCACGATTTTCACCTACAAAAGTCCACTGCTGGACATGGACCTCCCCTTATCCACGCTTGGCTGGCGGATTGGCGAGCACAGTGATGTTACATTTACAGGGGACACTGTTGTCTATTCCTTGGATGATTAAATGATTATCCCTTAGTCGCTTTTTACGATACCCACGGGTTGAATTTGGGTGATGCTATTCTAAGCCGGCATCACACGGCAGACCCGCCTATATACCTATTGAAAAAAAAACATTTTGTAATTTGTTTTGTTGTTCCCTTCCCAGTTAAGTATGGAAGTCAATGTATAGGTACCTACGGAGTTTTATGTTTATCTTTCACTCGAAATTCGCAGAAAAACACGCACTATTTTGATAAACAACATACCTATAAGTACGTCCGCATTCTGCGATGTTGCGAAAATATTATTCGCAACTATTACGTAGTTGCCTCTGAAAAGAATTTTGCGTAAATAGTATTTCGTATGTTTACGCTATCATCGTATCATCGAAGACGGTCGACCGGATACTATTTTTACACACTTTATGCTGATTTGAAAAAAAAATATGAAAAAGATTTCGACGCCTAAGGCGTTAAGTCCACCTAAGTATATTTTTCTGTGAATAAAGTTTAAATTAATAATTTAAAAAATCTTCATAACGTTTTCAATAATATTCTGCCTATCAAAACTGATGAAGTATCTTTGTCGTTTCGTTTCTCACTCTTATTGTATCGATTTGAGATTTGAGTTTTGACGACTCCACTCTTATTACGATTTCCACTTTCCACTACCCGAATTTGTGAATGTCAAGGGCCTGTGTGAATGGATAAGTTCTAGTAGCAGATTGTCGCATACGAAAATTAATAAATAGAGCTATAGGAGCTCAGTTTTCGTGGTGATTAGGTCGGGCAGTCTTCGTCTCAGTGAATATTGAGATTATAAAAAACTAAGTATTTGATGAAGGGTCGTATAACATTGTTTAGCGGCGTTGTTTATCAACTTTGTACAATAGCTGTGCAGCTTTTGTTGCTGCGTGACAATGTTGATAAACAGACACCGTCCAAGTCCAACATTTCAAATGTTGCAGACAATGATTATAAACATGGAAATCGACGCAACACGCACGCGTGATGTTGTTGATATACAATCCTGCGCGTCAATGTTGCCGAATGCATACCTACCTGTCTTTTTGTGTTTTCGATTGTACACAAGCCTCGCCCAGTCGGCCGCATCAATAACCGTTACGCAGATTGCGTAGTTTATCTACAAGGGTGAATCACCTCGGCAGCTGCTGATCGCGAATTTCCACGCGCGATGACATTGGCTTAGATAAGATACGTCGTGTTTTTGTTTTTATGTACAATTTCGTAACTGCCTCGTGTGTTCACTTTACGTAATATCAAGGATAAATTGTTATGGGTTTTTGTGTTGTCATAAATGTACTGGGTGTTAAGAACAACAAATAAAGCCGAAAGGAGGTTAAGGCACTAATGAAACTTAACAACTCTCCCCATGGAACATGAATAAAAATATGAAAAAAAAATTGGACCTACCATAAAAATTTAATTTGTCGGCTGCTGGTACATTTTGTATGGGAAGGCCAATTTTTTTTATATTTCGACCAATGTTCCAAGGGAAAAGTTGTTCAGTTTCATAAGTACTTACCTTCACCTCTTTTCTTGTTTTGTTGTAACACATTGTATATTTTTATTTTATTTTTATCGCTCGTTTAAAACTAATACAAAGTTAACTCTTTTTAATATGTATATAATAAAATCCTGATAACTTTATCGTAATCTAGAAGAACAATTACTTTAAAAATTTAATAGCACAAGTCGTTATATCGAATGACGAAAGGAAATTGATAAATAAAATTATGGCGGAGTCAATGTCCTTTAGTTACATAAATAAGTTTACTAATGTGTAATTTAGTTTAAAAATATTTTATTATTGTAACTAAAATAAATGTATTTTCTTTCTTTCATACATTCTCTAGATCTTGAATCTAGGGGAAACTGACTAGTCTAGGGATCAGATTGATTAGTTTTTTTTAACACTAAAAGAGATATAATGTTTTTAGCAGTTTCACCCGTGTAACTCATTTTTCCGCGGGAAAAAGGCATTTTCTCTGCATGATGATATACTTACATGTAAACCTTCCTCTTTAATCATCAAATCTAATTATTACAAAAGACCGCATCAAAATCCATTGCGTTTTTAAGGAGGTGTTAGGGAATTCCACGACAGACAAATAGACAGAAACGCAAAAAAGCGACTTCATTTCATACTATGTATTGAAACGTTGCTCTTAAAGCACTCTGTCTTTTACAAAAACCGGCATCGAAATCCGTAGGTATGTATCTACTTATTACGAAAAACCGCATTGAAATCCGTTGCGTGGTTGAGGAGAATTAGCGAACTCAATGACAGTCAGACAGAGAAACGTACTGATTTATAATTTCAGGAATGACCATTACCTTTAAACAAATCTTTCCTCTTCATTAGAACCTTATTTAACTAAATATGTTTGTTTGTTCCAGGGATGCATTTTTCTCAATCTGTTGCCATAATCCAGAGTCAAGTGGGCACGATACGAGGCGTGCAAGTACTTTATAGTGATCAGGTGAATATCAAACTAGCCTTTAAAAAACTGGGCCAACTTGCCAGCATCACCCCATAGGTATCTTTCCCGTGGGTGTCGTAAAAGGCGACTAAGGGATTGATCTAAGGAATGGGCAGCAGTGTTCCCTGTGAATATCTTCAACACCTTGCACTGCGCTCGCCAATCCGCCTACCAAGCATGGTGAGTATGGGGGATACCCATTGGGGGAGGCCTATTTTCAGCAGTGGACTGTTGGGCAGTAATAGTATTAAGTAGTATAATAGTACCCCTTATGGCACGTTCTCTCGTTTTCGCCATCCAGTTTTACCAGCTGCTTTCTTTAAATCTTCAGTCCATCTGGCCGGAGAGCAACGTTACGATTGCGGAAGCCTTAATAAATTATTAATTACAAATGAAAATAAGAAATAGAAAAAAAATCATGTCTCGACCGGGGATCGAACCTGAGCCGCATTGTTAAACGCCCCATCGCTCTGCCACTGAGCAATCGATGCACCGATTAATGATTGCTAAATTTTCTATCTCTTGATGTCTCCAAGCGCCGATCCAACGACATCGTAACTTACTATTACGGTCTATCCCCGGGCGATGCATGTATTTTTTTTATATTTCTTATTTTAATTTGTGAGAATTGTATGGTACTGTAGCTGCATGAAAAATGGTGTTTTGTTTTATTTCAGAACCCACTATCGGTGGACTTAGTAATAAATATGCCGCAAGATGGCATCCGGTTAATATTCGACCCGGTCGCGCAGCGGCTCAAGATCATAGAGATATACAACATGAAACTAGTTAAACTTAGGTATAGGTGAGTATCGAGCTGCATAGCTTATTAATTTTAGTTTTTCTATCTTATCACAAATTTTGAAATGAACTTTCATACAAAGGTTTCACCGCCTTTTTACCCCTTAATTAAGGGGTTAACAAATAAAAACCCCTTAACAAATGATTTTAGCTCTATGGCCTAAACATATTGCAGTAAGATCACGGAATTTCATACAAATCTTTAAACTCTTAATTACCCCTTCAGGGGTATGTAATTAGAAAATCCTGAAACACGTGTTTAATTATTTTATTAACTTAGCCTAATCACAAAGTTTGAAACTAATCATATTTAAGAATTCCATACTTCCATACCTTGAACCCTATTCTTACCCCTTTAGGGGCTTAAATTTATAAAATGCTGACAAACGTGTTCAATCATTTTAGCTTTTCTATCTTAACACAAATTTTCGAACAAATCGCGTAAAAGAACTCGAAGTTTCATGCAAACGTTTTACTCCCTTTTTACCTTTAGGGGCTGAAATTCTGGAAATCCCTCCTTAGTGGATGGTTATATGGTCAACCTACCGTCCAATTTTCATGTTACTAGCTGTAGTAGTTTGTGCTCTGCGTTGATGAATCAGTCGGTCCACAGACAAATGAAACCTTTTTCGCGCAGCGCTACTAGACACGCCTTTTGTCAAAATTTCATACAAGACAAGCCTGTCATTTTTGAATGTTTTTGAACGAGTTTGTCATTTGAGGCAATTTGAGGTGATAGCTCATTTAACCGTTCCGTACGCGTCATATTTTGAAATATTGTATGAAATTCTATGCCACTTAGGGTGCTGTGCGTACGGTTCGGAACAGAGTGCGTTCACCCTAAAGTGTTGCCACAACCGTCTTTTCAAAATACACATATCCATCGCCAAAACCTAAATTTGGAGTGTATGAGATTGAATAAAAAAAAGGGACTGAAAACGGCCCCTTCATCCCCGTGGTCCACCTCCTGGTCCACCTGGTGGACCACGGGTACGTTATTTTTTCCCTGTGGTCCAGGACAGGTGTCAGCTGTCACACAAAAAGTGGTTTATATCGGAAACTATGCATGCTAGACTATTAGTTTCTTTGGAAAAGTTGTAGGCCTTAACAAGATCTACATGACAGGTGTCAGCTGTCATACTAAAAGTCGTTTAAATCAGAAACTATGCGTGCTAGACTATTAGTTTCTTTGGGAAAGTTGTATGCCTTAACGAGATCTACATGACAGGTGTCAGCTGTCAAACTAAAAGTCGTTTATATCGGAAACTATGCGTGCTAGACTATTCGTTTCTTTGGGAAAGTTGTAGGCTTTAACAAGATCTACATGACAAGTGTCAGCTGTCAAACTAAAAGTCGTTTGTTAGGAAACTATGCGTGCTAGACTATTAGTTTCTTCGGAAAAGTTTTAAGCTATAACAAGATCTACATGACAGGTGTCAGCTGTCATACTAAAAGTCGTTTATATAAGAAACTATGCGTGCTAGACTATTAGTTTCTTTGGGAAAGTTGTAGGCCTTAACGAGATCTACATGACAGGTGTCAGCTGTCACACTAAAAGTGGTTTAAATCAGAAACTATGCGTGCTAAACTATTAGTTTCTTTGGGAAAGTTGTGGGCCTTAACGAGATCTACATGACAGGTGTCAGCTGTCACACTAAAAGTCGTTTAAATCAGAAACTATGCGTGCTAGACTATTAGTTTCTTTGGGAAAGTTGTAGGCCTTAACGAGATCTACATGACAGGTGTCAGCTGTCACACTAAAAGTGGTTTATATTGGAAACTATGCGTGCTAAACTATTAGTTTCTTTGGGAAAGTTGTAGGCCTTAACGAGATCTACATGACAGGTGTCAGCTGTCACACTAAAAAGTCGTTTAAATCAGAAACTATGCGTGCTAAACTTAAATCGTTTTTCATAGTTAATAGTAGTTTATGCAATTGCCTTATAATGAGAGGCTTTAGGATGTGAGTGTCTGTTTATCACACGAGGCGCAGCCTAGTGTGATAATAGTTTGATACGAGCATTCTAAAGCCTAATTATATGCAGTTGCATACACTATTTTATCTACACTTTACAAGAAAAACTATGAAAATAATTCAAACCTCCGCACTGTGGCGATTGCAAGCCTATCTACTGAACCACCAACTGAACGACTTTTGTACATAAGTAACATTTTAACTAAACGTTAAAATGGAGGCTCATAAAAACTGAACAACTTTTAAAATTAAAAAGCATTTATCGGTAAATTTAAATTCGAAAAATGATTTGAAGCAAAGATTTAATAATAAATAAGTCCTCATTATTTCAAGTGTCGTCCTGCCCGGGTGAAATTTGTTTTATTTTTATTTAACTTACTGTTGGCCAGTGTTGGCTCAGGTAATTTAAAGCGGAATATTCGTTTAGTTTTTTTTGAAATACTAGACATCACGTTCCATTACGATTCAAATTTTAGTATGGAAATTATATTTTACGGCTGCATACTTCTTAATGCAGTTCATTTCGTTGGTGCTTTCGATTCTGTAAAACGAATATTACGAAATGAGTGTAGATAAAATTATTTACCTACCAGCTTGCTATTACCTTTTTTTTTTTTTTTAACTATGATGGGCTTACTCTTGACCCCAATCTTACCCTAGAGCAGAGATGGGATCTACGGTGGAGCGAGCTTGCCCAGAAGATGCCTATTCACTCTAGACTTAAAGAGATTCAGGTTATATGCACTCGGAAATACAGACGCAGGCAGGGAATTCCATTCTTTAGCCGTGCGCATAATGAAAGATGATTTGAAGCGCTTAGTGCGTAATGTGGGTATATCAACTAAGAACGGATGGTAGCCGGCCGTGCGTCTGGATGTCCGATGGAAGAAAGGAGACGGTGGTATGAGCTCATGCAGCTCACGCGCACACTCTCCGAAGTACAATCTGTAGAAGACCGATAGGCAAGCAACCTTGCGGCGGTGAGCCAGGCTGTGAAGCTTGGTCGCCACCAGTTTTTTATCGCCTATTATTCTCTTGGCTCTGCGTTCCATCGAATCCAGTGCAGCAAGTTGGTATTTAGCCGAGCCATCCCAAAGGTGACAGCAGCACTCCATGCAAGATCGGACTTGAGCTTTATAAAGAGTTAGAAGCTGTTCAGGCGTGAAGTACCGCTTGACTTTATTCAGGACGCCCAACTTTCTAGCTGCAATTTGAGCCTTGGACTCGATGGTGGTGCCGAAGTTGAGGTCAGAGGACAGCTCCATGCCAAGGAGTTGAAGAGTGTTGGTCACTAGAACAGATGTACCCCGAAAAGTAGGAGAAAAGGTGAAAGGACTCCTTTTGCGGAGAAAAGACACGCCTGCGTTTTTGAAGCATTGAAGCTGACGAGATTGTCATCGCCCCACTGGGAGACGTTACTTAACGTCAGGCTCGTACGCTCAATCATAGCCTTTCTCAATCTTTGGATTTCATCACCACTGGCTCCTGCGCCGGACAGATATTTCTCGGTGACAGTACTGTCATCTGCGTACCCAACAATTCCTGAAGATAGAAGGTCATTGATGTGCAGCAGGAAAAGCGTCGCGGAGAGTACAGACCCTGAGGAACTCCGGCGTCAATAGCCTTGAGGTCAGAGGAGCAGCCGTCTATGACCACTCGGATCGACCGTTCACTCAGGAAGTCAGCCACCCAGCTACAGAAGCCAGTGGGTATGCCGTACGCTGGAAGCTTGCTCAACAGACTCGCATGCCACACCCTATCGAAGGCCTTTGAAATGTCCAGCGACACTGCTATTGCTTCGGCGTGGTGTTTAATGGCCTCGCCCCAGCAATGCGTTACGTACACTAGAAGATCTCCGTGGAACGCCCTCGGCGGAAGCCATATTGACAATCACTGAGAAGATCATTGTCTTCGAGGTACGAAAGCAGTTTGCAGTTCAGAACTCTTTCCACAACCTTACAGAGTACGGAAGTGATGGCGATCGGTCGATAGTTGCTAGGGTCGGCACGGCTACCCTTCTTGGGCACAGGTTGCACATTGGCAAGCTTCCAAGATTTTGGTACAATTTTTGACACGAGAGAGGCGGTACAAGCGTGTCAGTACAGGAGACAACTCAGGCGCACAATACCTCAACAATCTTGCTGGTATGCCATCAGGACCACTGGCCTTGTTCACGTCCAGACTGCGAAGGGCTCTACGGACCTCTTTATTGTGCACTGTGATCTCAGACATCAAAGAATCACAGTGAGGTAAGGTGGGTGGATATTTCGAGCCAGCGTCTATACGAGAGTTGCTCGCAAACAGATCGGCAAATAAATTTGCTTTCTCTGCCGCGGTGTGGGCAAGCGACCCATCAGGTTTCTGCATTGGAGGTAGTGAGGGACGGCAGAAGTTGGATTCGACTGATTTCGAAATCCAGAACTGCTTACTACCCGGTGGGTATGATGCAAGCTTTGCCCCAATACGGCTAATATGGTCGAACCTAGCTTTTGTAGCACCCGTTTGCAATACCTGGCGGCGGCATTATATGCTCTCTTCTTTGCTCGCACTCTTCTCGCTCGCACTTTTCGATCACGAGCTTTTACCCAAGCTTAGTAAGCGGACTGTTTACGAGCCTCAGCTCGAGCACAGTCCGCATTGAACCAAGGTTGGGCTTTATAACCGAGCGGGATATCGGAGAAAGGAATGAAATATTCCATTCCCTGCCGGATTACAGCTGTGATCGCATCAGCGACGTATGAGGGTCTTCCGAAGAGAAACACATTTGCCGCCACGGGTATGAAGCAAAGAAAGCACGCATCTCGTCCCAGTCTGCTGACTCGTATCGCCATACTCTCCTCGTGCCCCTAGGGGTGTAATCCGGAGGAGAGCAGATGGACACGGATTTCACCACACAGTGGTCGGATGATCCCAGCGGAGCCGAGACCGAAACCGAATGTCTGTGCGGATCAGTTGTCAGCAGAAGGTCCAGGCAATTGGGTGTGTGGTCTATGATATCTGGTATTCGCGTCGCTTGTTCCACCAGCTGGGTGAGATCTAGCGCCAATGCTAGTTTACGCGCCTCTCGCCCAGCATGGTCAGTTTTCTGGTATGGGAACAGCCACTCTTTATGGTGAGCATTGAAGTCCCCCAGAAAAACAAGCTCTGCTGTTGGATATCGCTGAATTGCTGTATCTGCCGTCTCAGAGAGGTACTCCATGAGTCTAGTCGTCTCCTGATCTCCGCTGTGCGAACGATAAACACTGGCGTAGAGAGTTTTCTCTCCAGTGTCAACCAAAAGCCACAGCACGGGAAACCCTGAATTCTCAAAGCCACGGAGACGCTTACAGCAAACGTCATCGCGAACATACACACAGACCCCTGCACGCTTCTTAAACTTATGCTCAAGAGTGTAACCAGGGTAGTTGAGGTATGCCACGTCCGACGGTGTTGCTATCTGCGTCTCCGTTAAGAAGAATAAGTGCGGCTTCTCGGTCTCCAGGTGGTGATGGGCCGGGTCTAGGTTTGTGTGTAGACCTCGGATGTTCGTGAGGTGCACTTTGAGTGGGAGGAAGTGTTGCCGTTGGTCAAACTTTTTCTTCTTTTTTAGCTTTTTCATGTTTTTTTTTTTCAAGAGTTTTTGTGGGGGAAAGAAAAAGATAGTCGAGGCGCTGCTTAGAAACCCTACTTGTACCTTTCGGTTCAACCGATCAGAGAGGGAACTCGCTTGGAGACTGCGGGGACGCCCGAGCCCCCCCGATAACACTCCACCGGGTCCTCCCATCCAGCCACCAACTGGCACGGTGGAGTATACCGGGATTTTTCACAGTTGGCGGGGCAGCCTTTGCGCGTGGCTAGCGCGCAAGTCAGGCCCCCTACTGACTGCGGTCGGCCAACGGCTGAGACCGTGCCTCGAATCCCGCTACCCTCCAAAACGAGTTACCGGATACAGCATCACCTAAAGACAAAGACCGGTTCCGGCAGCGCAACTGACTACATTGCTACCCCCCAATGGCATTGGCAGTCCCGCACACCGACGGAACACAGCAAGGCTGTTTGGCGCCGGACTCCGGCGGGATGGTGGTCGCGAGCCAGGCGGCCCCTTTCAGGGCCTACCACCGCTTTTGGGATCTTCAGCCGCCAACACATATTGTGAGGACGTTGCCCGGGATGGACCGCTAGGAGGACGACCCCACCCACCCACCTACATAAAATGGTTTTATAATGGTAAAAGAACTGAGTAGCAAGCGAGGCTTAGAGATTTAATATGTTAATGTTTTTGGTTGGATCAAGTTTATTGGGTGTTGCACTCGTTTTCCAAAAAGGATCGCAAATCAATCACACCAAGCCCTACAACTTACGTAAAGAATTATTATAATATTAGTGTAAACATTTATTCAAAGTTGCTTTCAGAAATAAGGTGAACCGGGTGAACCATTAGTAAAACCCCTGCCCTTGAGTCCACCTATAGCAGGTGGACTAGGGTGCACCACGGGGAAAAAAGAAATACCCGTGGTCCACGTAGGCATTTTCACCTTTTCTTGTGGACTCGTACTGATAGATGACTGAATGTCAGTGTTCTAGAAACTGACATCCTCTGATATTATAAAAGATTAAGTACGTGTCAGCCAGAAAAAAATTCAATGAGTTGAATGAGACAACTTTTGTCTGTCGTGTTTATTTTTAGAATTAGGTACATAGATAGGTAGATAACAGCTACGTAAAAAAAATATTCTCATTTTTTGTTTAAGTAGTTTTTTCATTAAATCACAACAAAGATCCAGATAATAAATAGGTATATTGCCGAGTAATGTTGGCGTTGAATAGCATCACCCCATCTATCTACCCTTGAGTGTTAAAAACCAATTAAGTCGTTCCAGAGAATGGGCAGCAAAATTCTCTGTGAATACATCACCTTGAACTGCGCTTGCCAATCCGCCTGCCAAGCGTAGTGAGTATGGCAAATACCCCCCTGATAAGGGAAGGCCTATGTCTAGCAGTGGACTGTTGCGGCTGTTATAGTACAGCATGTTTTATTGTATCATAAGTATTAGAGTAAGGGCGATTTACAAACAAAATGGTAAAATTACAAATAACACGTGGGAGTCAAAAAAGGATGTCAAGTTCGAGAAATATAAGCTGGTGGCAACACTGGGAATGGCAATTCGGTAAACCTAATTGGCAGGCTATATTGCTCAAAGGGCGTCTCTATCGGGGACCGCGAATGACGTTTTGGTTCTCTGTGAGTCGGTCAGTCAGGACATTTGATTTTATAGGTATAGATTGAATTAATGTTATAATCATAAATTGAAAATGAGAAAATTGAAAAATTCACTAGCGACCGCTGGGATCAAGTGAAACCCGGGAATGTGGATTGCCGTTCCACCGCTCTACCAACTGAGCTACGGGCGCCTAGCGGACCCTGGTGAATCTTTCAACCTCTTGATGCTCGTCTTGAAGCGACGAAATAAATCAAAATTCCAATACATAATGTTATAATATTATCAACTTTTGTCTTTTTCCAGCGGCATGTGCTTCAACTCCGAGGAGATAACGCCATCTATCGAACAGATCGAGCACTGTTTCGGTGCGACGCACCCCGGCCTGTACGACTCGCAGCGACATCTATTTGCGCTGAATTTTAGAGGGCTGTCTTTCTACTTCCCAGTAGACAGCAAGTTCGAGGTACGCACACACACACACACACACACACACACACACACACACACACACACACAGGCCTGTACGACTCGCAGCGACATCTGTTCGCGCTCAACTTCCGGGGGCTGTCTTTCTACTTCCCGGTAGACAGCAAGTTCGAGGTACGCACACACACACACACACACACACACACACACACACACACACACACACACACACACACACACACACACACACACACACACACACAGGCCTGTACGATTCGCAGCGACATCTCTTCGCGCTGAATTTTAGAGGGCTGTCTTTCTACTTCCCGGTCGATAGCAAGTTCGAGGTACGCACACACACACACACACACACACACACACATACACACACACACACACACACACACACACACACACACACTTTTACACACACATACACACACGCACACACACACACACACACACACACACACACACACACACACACACACACACACACACACACACACACACACACACACACACACACACACACACACACACACACACACACACACACACACACACACACACACACACACAACGGCCTGTACGACTCGCAGCGACACCTATTCGCGCTGAATTTTAGAGGGCTGTCTTTCTACTTCCCGGTAGACAGCAAGTTCGAGGTACGCACACTAACACACACACACACACACACACTCAGGCCTGTACGACTCGCAGCGACATCTGTTTGCGCTCAACTTCCGAGGTCTGTCTTTCTACTTCCCGGTAGATAGCAAGTTCGAGGTACGCACGCACACACACACACACACACACACACACACACACACACACACACACACACACACACACACACACACACACACACACACACACAGAGACGCACCCCGGCCTGTACGACTCGCAGCGACAAATATTTGCGCTGAATTTTAGAGGGCTGTCTTTCTACTTCCCGGTAGACAGCAAGTTCGAGGTACGCACACACGCACACACGCACACACACACTCACACACTCCGCTGACTAACCGACCCAAAGAGGATCTTGGCCTCAGAAACTCTATCCACTATAAAACTAACAACGACAGCTATTGATAAACCGAGGAAACTTGGTCAGCCAGGTACTATGTATAAATAAGAGTAAATCAAATGAATCATCGTAACTCACACACACGCTCTCACACACACACACACACACACACACACACACACACACACACGCACACACAGATACACACACAAACACACCTACAAATATTACACTTTTTAATTTTTCTTTTACTTTGTTGATTATTACGGTGCTCAAACGTGGTCGTTAACAGAGAGTCAGAAGTCCAAACTCAAGGTTTGCCAAAGAGCGATGTAGCGAAGTATCCTTGGCGTCAAGAGAACTGACAAAGTCCGGAACACTACTCTTGGAGCTCAAACGGGCATCACCGACGTAGGATACAAAACTGCCAAGTTGAAATGGGACTGGGCCGGGCATGTCTGCAGGATGCACCCTGAACGATGGGCTCGAATCGTCACGGAAGATTGGGTACCTCAAGGCGGGTCTCGTCGCAGAGGTAGACCCCGGAAAAGATGGCGTGACGACATCGACGCTTACCTAAAGGAGTGGACCGAGGTTGCACAAGATCGTAACAAGTGGAAGACCGCGGGGGAGGCCTTTGCCCAGCAGTGGGATCTGATAGGCTAAATATAATATAATTGTTGATTATTATATAAGTGCATCCTAAGGGAAGAGGCTGATATCCCACAACACAGGGAATCCTAGTGTGGGAGTCAGTGCGCAACCACATTGTAAAATTATATTTTGACCAATAAACGTTTTTGTATTTTCTTTTTCTTGACCGATATCTGTATACTTTCCAGCCGGGGTACGCGCACGGACTGGGCTCGCTCCAATTCCCCAACGGCGGCTCGCCCGTCGTCTCGCGCACCACCATCTACTATGGATCTCAACATCAGGTCAGATTCAATATAAGGTGTAAAAAAATGAGCTGCTATTATTTAAAGGGGTGAACCAGCACATGAGACTAAATAACTTTCTCCAAGGGACATAGATCGAAACATGATTTTAGACCTCCCATACAAAATGTACCAGCCGACCAAGTCAATTTGTATGGGAGGCCCATTTTTTTTTTCATATTTCGACCTATGTTCCTGGGGAAAGTTGTTCAGTTTCATGGGCTGGTTCACCCCTTAAAATATTTGCAATTGATTTTATTACATACTGTATACCGGGAGTAACGGAAAGGGTATAACAAGCCGAAAGGAGGTCAAGGTACTCATGAAACTGAACAACTTTCCCCATGGAACATGGGTCGAAATTTGAAAAAAAAATTGGACCTCCCATAGTAAATCAATTAGCTGATCGGCGATTTTGTATGGGAGGTCCAAATTTTTTTTTCATATTTCGACCCATGTTCCATGGGGAAAGTTGTTCAGTTTCATGAGTACCTTGACCTCCTTTCGGCTTGTTATACCCTTTCTGTTACTCCCTGTATAATGGAAGTAGTTTTTGCGTCTCTCTGGCTGTCTATCATGGACGCAGCTAACGTAGTTTTATTTCCATTTCCAGTCTAGCAATACACCGCAGGCGGGCACCGGCACAAGCGTGGCGGCGCCCCTGCCGTCGCTCCCTCTGTCGTGCGTGCGGCACCAGCTGCACCTGCGCCGCGCCACCGTGCTGCGGGACAACCACACCACGCAGGGACTGCGCCTACACATGTTCACACAAGGTAACAAGCCGTTGTGTGTAAGGGGCGTGCTACTACACACTCTTGTGTGTAAAGCTCCCTTCGGGGGCAAATGGGGCGTGGAACGAGCTGTGGTGTGTAAGCCCCCTTCGGGGGCAAATGGGGCGTGGAACGAGCTGTGGTGTGTAAGCCCCCTTCGGGGGCAAATGGGGCGTGGAACGAGCTGTGGTGTGTAAGCCCCCTTCGGGGGCAAATGGGGCGTGGAACGAGCTGTGGTGTGTAAGCCCCCTTCGGGGGCAAATGGGGCGTGGAACGAGCTGTGGTGTGTAAGCCCCCTTCGGGGGCAAATGGGGCGTGGAACGAGCTGTGGTGTGTAAGCCCCCTTCGGGGGCAAATGGGGCGTGGAACGAGCTGTGGTGTGTAAGCCCCTTCGGGGCAAATGGGGCGTGGAACGAGCTGTGGTGTAAGCTTCGGGGGCAAATGGGGCGTGGAACGAGCTGGTGTGTAAGCCCCTTCGGGGGCAAATGGGGCGTGGAACGAGCTGTGGTGTAAGCCCTTCGGGGCAAATGGGGCGTGGAACGAGCTGTGGTGTAAGCCCTTCGGGGGCAAATGGGGCGTGGAACGAGCTGTGGTGTAAGCCCCTTCGGGGCAAATGGGGCGTGGAACGAGCTGTGGTGTGTAAGCCTTCGGGGCAAATGGGGCGTGGAACGAGCTGTGTGTGTAAGCCCCTTCGGGGGCAAATGGGGCGTGGAACGAGCTGTGGTGTGTAAGCCTTCGGGGCAAATGGGGCGTGGAACGAGCTGTGGTGTGTAAGCCCCCTTCGGGGGCAAATGGGGCGTGGAACGAGCTGTGGTGTGTAAGCCCCCTTCGGGGGCAAATGGGGCGTGGAACGAGCTGTGGTGTGTAAGCCCCCTTCGGGGGCAAATGGGGCGTGGAACGAGCTGGGGTGTGTAAGCCCCCTTCGGGGGCAAATGGGGCGTGGAACGAGCTGTGGTTTGTAAGCCCCCTTCGGGGGCAAATGGGGCTTGCGACGAACTGTTTTGTGTAAGCCTCCTTCGGGGGCAAATAGGGGCGTACAACGAGCTGAAAATAAAAGCTGAATGTAAACTTTCACTAATTTAAGGAATATTTACTCACTCTTACACTTTACTCACCACGACTGTGACCCATGCGGTCCGGGTTCGAGCCCCGTTTGATGCATGATATCTTTACAATTTCTTTTTTAGGGTTTCGTAGTCTAATAGAAACCCTTATAGTTTCGTCATGTCTGTCTGTCTGTCTGTCTGTCTGTCTGTCTGTCTGTATGCCGCGCCCTCATATCTTCTTCAGTTTTAGAGCTATCGACATGAAATTTGGTGAGAAGATAGATCGTGTTGACCCAAATAAAGAAATGATAAGAAAAAATATTTTAAATGTTTTTTGGACAGGTGAAAGGGGGGCAAAAATTTTTTTTGTCTTCTGTAATATTGAGTAGGGTATTGTTGAATAGGTCTTTTAAAATTAAGGTGAGGTATCTTTGAAACAAAGTTACTAAATTTTTCTCTCACGAGTTATTTGCTTTTAAAAAGGGCGTTTTTGGCCCATAATTTGTTCCAGCTGTAACTTCTAAAGTATAAACGCTAAAAATTTGAAATAAATACGGAATATAGTTTACAATCTGAAGTTACAATGAAAACTATAACGCATATTGTACCCTTAAAGGTTTCAGAAAAAATTGAGTTTTTATATTTGCGGTTGGTCATCATACTGCTGCTAACAAACCAGCCACAAAATTAAGTTTGTAATGCTGAAAAACCTGATATTTAAACGTTGCCTACGAAACCCTATTTGTGGGCGTGTCTGACACGCTCTTGGCCGATTTTTTCATTTATTACTTCAAACAGTTTCTTATTACCACTTTATCTCCGTTCCAGGCACGAGCAGATCTCTGGAGCTGGTGCAAGTGAACGTGTGCCGCGTAGTGCGGTTCGGGGACTCGTGCCAGTCGGTCGCGCGAGCCCTGGGCGCGCCGCAGCGGCTGTATTACAAGGCTGATGACAAGATGCGGATCCATAGGGCTTCCTCGCGCCGCCGCCCGCCGCCCGCTAGCGACTACTTCTTCAACTACTTCACGCTAGGACTGGTGAGTAAATGGATGGACCTTAGATATAGACAGACGCAGACATAGTCACAGAAAGACATAAATATAGACACAAAACTGAAACATAAATAGGTATAAATGCCAGTCCGTAGCGCGAGCCCTGGGCGGTCCGGTAATATGAAACTCTTCAAGCTATGAAATCTTTCGCTTAGCTGTCACGATCTGTACCAAACTCGGTCGCTATCGTAACACAGAAGTGACATGGTATGTAACTTACTGAATAAATATAAATAAAAGGACTAGGGTCACCCCAGCGGCTGTATTACAAGGCTGACGACAAGATGCGGATCCACAGAGGGTCCTCGCGCCGCCGCCCGCCGCCCGCTAGCGATTACTTCTTCAACTACTTCACGCTAGGACTGGTGAGTAAATAAACTTACTGAATAAATAGAAATAGAAGGACTTCTACTACATATAGGCAGACGCAGACAGTCATAGAAAGACATAAATATAGACACAAAATTGAAACATAAATAGGTATAAATGCCAGTCGGTCGCGCGAGCCCTGGGCGGTCCGGTTATATGAAACTCTTCTAGCTATGAAAAAAGTCATTTGGATGTCGCGATCTGTACCAAACTCTGTCGCTATCATAACAGAGAAGTGTCATGGTATCTTACTTAGTAATAAATAGAAAGACTAGGGTCACTCCAGTGAATGTATTACAAGGCTGATGACAAGATGCGGATCCATAGGGCTTCCTCGCGCCGCCGCCCGCCGCCCGCTAGCGATTACTTCTTCAACTACTTCACGCTAGGACTGGTAAGTAAATAAACTTACTTAATAAATAGAAAGACTTCTACTAGATATAGGCAGACGCAGACATAGTCATAGAAAGACATAAATATAGACACAAAACTGAAACATAAATAGGTATAAATGCCAGTCCGTCGCGCGAGCCCTGGGCGATCCGGTAATATGAAACTCTTCTAGCTATGAAATCTGTCGTTTGGATGTCGGGATCTGTACCAAACTCGGTCGCTATCGTAACACAAAAGTGTCATGGTATCTTGCTTACTAAATACATAGAAATAGAAAGACTAGGGTCACTCCAGCGGCTGTATTACAAGGCTGACGACAAGATGAAACTCTGTTTTAAAACTGTCGCGATCTATACCAAACTCGGTCGCTATCGTTATACATGCAGGTATCTTGGTAACTTATTTGATAAATAAATAATAATAAAAGGACTAGGGTCACCCCAGCGGCTGTATTACAAGGCCGATGACAAGATGCGGATCCATAGGGCTTCCTCGCGCCGCCGCCCGCCGCCCGCTAGCGACTACTTCTTCAACTACTTCACGCTAGGACTGGTCAGTAAATAAACTTACTGAATAAATAGAAATAGAAGGACTTCTACTACATATAGGCAGACGCAGACAGTCATAGAAAGACATAAATATAGACACAAAATTGAAACATAAATAGGTATAAATGCCAGTCGGTCGCGCGAGCCCTGGGCGGTCCGGTTATATGAAACTCTTCTAGCTATGAAAAAAGTCATTTGGATGTCGCGATCTGTACCAAACTCTGTCGCTATCATAACAGAGAAGTGTCATGGTATCTTACTTAGTAATAAATAGAAAGACTAGGGTCACTCCAGTGAATGTATTACAAGGCTGATGACAAGATGCGGATCCATAGGGCTTCCTCGCGCCGCCGCCCGCCGCCCGCTAGCGATTACTTCTTCAACTACTTCACGCTAGGACTGGTAAGTAAATAAACTTACTTAATAAATAGAAAGACTTCTACTAGATATAGGCAGACGCAGACATAGTCATAGAAAGACATAAATATAGACACAAAACTGAAACATAAATAGGTATAAATGCCAGTCCGTCGCGCGAGCCCTGGGCGATCCGGTAATATGAAACTCTTCTAGCTATGAAATCTGTCGTTTGGATGTCGGGATCTGTACCAAACTCGGTCGCTATCGTAACACAAAAGTGTCATGGTATCTTGCTTACTAAATACATAGAAATAGAAAGACTAGGGTCACTCCAGCGGCTGTATTACAAGGCTGACGACAAGATGAAACTCTGTTTTAAAACTGTCGCGATCTTTTTTTTTATTTATTTTTTTATTTATTAAAAATACATTTGGCAAGTACAGAATAAACAAAGTTCAAAATCTCGCCAAACTAAAAAGTTTGATGGCGAGTATCGCTCGGTTACATTTTTGTATATACCTACCAAAGTACATTCAGGAAAACTTATCTATCATCTAAGTAAGTACTGGTACAGCGTGTGTACAAGTGATTATGAATCTTACTACCTTCACTTAAGGTTCAAAGTATATAAAAATAAAACATAATAAATGTGGTGACCTAAGGGTTAACCTAATTTTAAATAGAAGTAATTACTGAATCATACATATTAATTTAAAGTTATGCTAGGAACTATGCATTACCAATTACCATTACACCAGCCTTATACATCAAGTAGAAGTGCATCCTTCAAATCACGTTTTATTACATTTACACTCACCTTAGGACTACTTCTTAGGACATCATATTTGTTAAATATTTTAGGGACTACATATTCACTAACCCTTTCTCCGTAGTAATTAATTGCTTTAGGTTGTATTAACCTTCCGCCTCGCATACTTTTAGTTTTATATTTATTTACGGAGAGTTTTTTACATTTGTCAGTGTAATAGTGCTCAATTCCAATTAAGTATTTAACTTTTGTTCTACTGGTAATATTTTACAATGGGAAAACAGTTTTTTGTAATCTTGTTTACATGATGCTTTGACTTTTTTAGTTACTAAAAATTTAAGGAGCCTAATCTGTATTTTCTCTATTTCATCAACGTATGTCTTGAAAGTTCGTCCATAGACACTGAGTCCGTAACTAAGGAGGGAATCAGCAAGCGCATAATATACTACTAACATTGTTTGATTATTTACACTCCGATGTAAATTATAGAATTTCCCTAACACACATCGCAGTCTGTTACACACTTCATTTATATGTAATTTAAAACTAAAGTTTTTATCTATTGTTAATCCTAAGTATTTATAGTTACTAACCACCTGTAGTTTATCACAGTAACAATTCGTTTTATTGTGATGTAAACAGTCGTACGTGTGTCCTATTATAGCGATGTTATCTACACATATAGATTTAGCGCGCTGATTATAGGGTGAATGTATGTGCATGCATTTAGTTTTTGCGATATTAAGTATTATCCCGTTGTCATGTGCCCATTTTGTAATCTCTTCAAAGTCTTCTTGTACATACTTTATAACCTCACTCAATTCTTTTGATGAAAATACTAGACACATGTCGTCGGCGTACATATACACCCGGCACCTATTTACGACGTTCGACACACTATTTACGTGCATTATGTACCCTACTGGTCCGTACACTGAACCGGTAGGTACACCCAGCTCCACAGTAGCCTCTTCTCCGGTAACGCCATTTATGACTGTGCGTATTTTTCTATTTAATAGGTAGTTTCTAAAAAAACTATTCATTGGACCTCGAATTCCACATTCATCCATCGCTTGCAACAGGATATCGTGATCTAACGTATCAAACGCTTTTTTATAGTCTATAAATATAGCTAATACTTGTTCACCGGAGTCCAGACTACTGTTTACATAGTCCGCAAACCCTGTCAGTGCCGTGACTGTACTTCGGCCAGTCCTAAAACCATACTGTGTATCCGATAGAATGGAGTATTTTTCTAAAAATCTACTCATTTTAGATACTATTGCTTTTTCCACAATTTTATCCACAATAGACAGAATAGCTATAGGTCTATAATTACTAAACTCTAAATGACTACCAGATTTATATATAGGTCGTATTATTGCTTGTTTTAACCGATCAGGATACCTACCATTTTTTATACATAAGTTTATGAAATGGGCAATTATTGGACTGAGCAGTTTATATAAGTGTTTGACGTCTTTAGATCTTATACCATCTACCCCTGGTGATTTGTATTTAGATAACCCATTGATAATTCTTTCTACCTCAAATGCACTTATTTTAGAGAATCTAAAAGTTACTTCACTTGGCTTCACATATGACGTTCTATCTAAAAATTTTGTACCACAAACATGCTTAATATCCTTAATCTCCTCCGTAAAAGTTTTAGAAAATTTTGTACATATATTTTTGACATTTTCTACTTTACCTAAATATCTTAATATTACTTCATCTACACTACGGGTAGTTCTACCTAGCCAACAGTTTATTTTAGTCCATATTTTCCGGTAATCACCCTCACAATTTTGTATTTCTGATTGTCTATACCTATTTTTCGCATCAAGAACTAGTTTATTCACTTTATTCCTAAAACGGGTGTAATCTAAACGTTTATTCATACTACTAGGACACGATTTCCACACTCTAAAAAGGTAATCTCGCCTCTGTAACATTGTATAAAGATACCTATCGACCCATGGTTGCGTCTTCCTTTTTTTTCGCACCTGCACAACAATTGTACTTTCTTTATAAATCCTATCAAACACTGTGCACAAATTCTGATACAACACTAAGGGACAGGTAATTAATAGGAGTTTTGCCCAATCGTACGCTTCTAACTTAGGAATAACTAATTTGTCACTAATAATTTCTCGCATACGTTTATCATCATCAGCTGATTTTGCGTCACCGTTTAGGTCTATAGATAATCCTACCGCATGGTGGTCGGATAAGTGCGTCTCGAGCAGGAAAGCAGACGCGCATTCGTTACGTCCGCTCGCACCCATACGTGGTCTATGCACGACGTCTGAAGATGCCCGTCCACAATCGCCTCGCGCGTGACTTCTGTACTTGGTATCGTAGACTGCAGGCCGTAGCCACACAGGGTGGTTTTGTAGCTTACAGTAATAGGGTTCATTTTATCATCCAACACGTCGATATTCATGTCACCAATAACTATTATACTCTCATTGTCGGGACAACTTTTTATCGATGCTTCCAGTTGCTCTACGAACCGCTTCTTGTTTGACTTGGGTGGTCTGTATACAGCAATGATGTGTGTTATGTTATTCTTTATTTTAATTCTCCCATGTAATGTTTCTGCGTCCCTTGTATTAGCTCGTTCTGCCTCAAAGTTAATTCGATCCTTAGCATAAATTAATATGCCTCCTCCTCTTGATGTCTCTCTAGTTATTATATGCGTATCGTATCCTGGTATTGTATATAAACTTAACTCTTCCTGTTTTATATTTATTTCTGTTAATATAATTAAATCCATAGTGTATTTGTTTTCTTCCAGTAATATAAGTAACTCATTAAATTTTTTCCTTAAAGATCTTATGTTTTGATGTAAAATGTGAGTAAAGCCAGGTTTAAGGGTTATATCATTACTTAATATATGTATGTTATCATATCTCTCGTAATCTACATCCGTCAGTATAATGTTATGTTGATCAAGCATTATTAATTTGTAAGGAAACAGGAAGTGTGTTCTCGCCGCGTCAATTACGCGTCTATTTGTTTTCGTTGAACCTTTCTAAGTCCTGTTCCGATCTAATATTATAGATTCTTTTTTTCTTCGTTGTTTTTCTTGGCCAAAATGTTAGAATTTTGGATCCATATAAATTGGAAACCCATAGGCTTGAGCTTGTTTCGTACCATCCAAAGTAGCTGTTTCTTGTATTTCGGGATATCCTCATTTATGTATATATTTTTGTCGCTACCGTTTCCATATACTTTATTATTAGTAATCCTTTGTCCCTTTTTAGCTAATAGCCATTTGTTGCGAGCATTCTTTGACTTGAGCGTAACCAGTACAATCTTGGGTTTATCTGCTTCGGGTTTTTCTTGACCTACCCTCTGTGCATCCTCAATTTCTTCTGGATCTAGATCTAGTTTCGTAGCTAACTCCTGGACAGTATTTTTGATGTTTTCATTCTCTTTCATCTCTAATCCCAATATTTCAAGACTTTTTTCTTTTTCCTTGCTTTCTAGTTCCAAAACCCTCTCTTCCAGGGCTTTATTACACTTCTGCAGGTATATGTTTTTCTGTTCCATTATCTTAAATTTCTTTTCCGCTTCATCTTTAAATTCCAACATTTGTTGGTATTGTTCTGAGCAGAATGTCACACTTTTCGTGAGTTCGGTCAACCTTTCTTCCATAGTGTAGAGAACTGCTAGTTTTTTATTGACCTCCGCTAAGATCTTTTCTCCTGATTCATTAGGATTTAGAGTTATCTTTACCTTCGGGTCAGTCGTTCCTGGCGATCCATGTTTCGGGTTACTTCCGGCCTTCGTACACTCAGTACACGTAGAGAAGTTCTTCGGGTTCGTCACGCATTTTTTGTGGAACACGCCTTCACATCCTCCAGTGCACTTAACTGTTTCATCCTTATTCAGTGATAAAAATTGTTTACACTTTTTACACTGTACCATTTTTACTGATAGCTGTTAAACTCGTTATTGAATGGTAGGTATAATATAAAGTAGCTCACGCAAGTTATAACGTCTGTGCGCCGAGCGCTTATGTATACCAAATAATATATCTATAAAAAATATATCTATACCAAACTCGGTCGCTATCGTTATACATGCAGGTATCTTGGTAACTTATTTGATAAATAAATAATAATAAAAGGACTAGGGTCACCCCAGCGGCTGTATTACAAGGCCGATGACGAGATGCGGATCCATAGGGCTTCCTCGCGCCGCCGCCCGCCGCCCGCTAGCGACTACTTCTTCAACTACTTCACGCTAGGACTGGTCAGTAAATAAACTTACTGAATAAATAGAAGGACTTCTACTAGATATAGGCAGACACAGATATAGACATAGAAAGACATAAATATAGACACAAAACTGAAACATAAGTAGGTATAAATGCCAGTCCGTCGCGCGAGCCCTGGGCGGTCCGGTAATATGAAACTCTTCAAGCTATGAAATCTTTCGCTTAGCTGTCACGATCTGTACCAAACTCGGTCGCTATCGTAACACAGAAGTGACATGGTATGTAACTTACTGAATAAATATAAATAAAAGGACTAGGGTCACCCCAGCGGCTGTATTACAAGGCTGACGACAAGATGCGGATCCACAGAGGGTCCTCGCGCCGCCGCCCGCCGCCCGCTAGCGATTACTTCTTCAACTACTTCACGCTAGGACTGGTAAGAACATAACTTGTACTATGAATATCTAGTGGTAATATGAAACTCAATCGGCAATGAAAACTGTCGTTTAGATATCGCGATCTCTACCAAATTCTGTTGCTACCGCTGCACCGCAGATATCATGGTATGTTACTTGCGAAATAAATAGAAATAGAAGCACTAGAGTACGCAGCGGCTGTATTACAAGGCTGATGACAAGATGCGGATCCATAGGGCTTCCTCGCGCCGCCGCCCGCCGCCCGCTAGCGATTACTTCTTCAACTACTTCACGCTAGGACTGGTAAGAGCATAATTGTACTTTTAAAAGTTGTCCGGTATTATGAAACTAGCTTTGAAAACTGTCGTTTAGCTGTCGCGATCTGTACAAAACTCGGTTGCTATCGTAACACAAAAGTGTCATGGTTTTTTACTTACTAAATACGTAGAAATAGGAGGACTAGGGTTACCCCAGCGGCTGTATTACAAGGCTGATGACAAGATGCGGATCCATAGGGCTTCCTCGCGCCGCCGCCCGCCGCCCGCTAGCGATTACTTCTTCAACTACTTCACGCTAGGACTGGTGAGTAAATAAACTTACTGAATAAATAGAAATAGAAGGACCTTAGATATAGACAGACACAGACATAGTCATAGAAAGACATAAATATAGACATAGAACTGAAACATTCATAGGTATAAATCCCAGTCCGTCGCGCGAGCCCTGGGCGGTCCGGTAATATGAAACTCTTCTAGCTATGAAATCTTTCGTTTAGCTATCGCAATCTGTAACAAACTCGGTCGTTATCGTAACACAAAAGTGCCATGGTATCTTGCTTACTAAATACATAGAAATAGAAGCACTAGAGTACGCAGCGGCTGTATTACAAGGCTGATGACAAGATGCGGATCCATAGGGCTTCCTCGCGCCGCCGCCCGCCGCCCGCTAGCGACTACTTCTTCAACTACTTTACGCTAGGACTGGTAAGAGCTACTATGAAACTCTGTTTTAAAACTGTCGTTTAGCTGTCGCGATCTGTACCAAACTCGGTCGCTATTGTAAAACGGAAGTATCATGGTATCTTACTTACTAAATAAATAAAAATAGAAAGGACTAGGGTCACCGCAGCGGCTGTATTACAAGGCTGATGACAAGATGCGGATCCACAGAGCGTCCTCGCGCCGCCGCCCGCCGCCCGCTAGCGATTACTTCTTCAACTACTTTACGCTAGGACTGGTAAGAGCTACTATGAAACTCTGTTTTAAAACTGTCGTTTAGCTGTCGCGATCTGTACCAAACTCGGTCGCTATCGTAACACAGAAGTGTCATGGTATCTTACTTACTAAATACATAGAAATAGGAGGACTAGGGTTACCGCAGCGGCTGTATTACAAGGCTGATGACAAGATGCGGATCCATAGGGCTTCCTCGCGCCGCCGCCCGCCGCCCGCTAGCGATTACTTCTTCAACTACTTCACGCTAGGACTGGTAAGAACTAACTTGTACAATTGAAGTCTGTTTTAAAACCAATCTTGGTCTTCTATCGTAACACAGAAGTGTCATGGTATCTTACTTAGTAATAAATAGAAAGACTAGGGTCACTCCAGCGTCTGTATTACAAGGCTGATACTTCACGCTAGGACTGGTGAGCAAATTAACTTACTGAATAAATAGCAATGGAAGGACCTTAGATATAGACAGACACAGACATAGACATAGAAAGACATAAACATAGACACAAAACTGAAACATAAATAGGTATAAATGCCAGTCCGTCGCGCGAGCCCTGAGCGTTCTGGTAATATGAAACTCTTCTAGCTTTCTTCTAGCTATGAAATCTTTCGTTTAGCTATCGCGATCTGTAACAAACTCGGTCGCTATCGTAACACAGAAGTGACATGGTATCTTACTTACTAAATAAATAGAAATAGAAAGGACTAGGGTCACCGCAGCGGCTGTATTACAAGGCTGATGACAAGATGAAACTTTATTTTAAAACTGTCGTTTAGCTGTCGCGTTCTGTACCAAACTCAGTCGCTATCATTATACACGCAGGTATCTTGGTAACTTATATGATAAATAGATAGAAATAGAGGGACTAGGGTCACTCTAGCGGCTGTATTACAAGGCTGATGACAAGATGCGGATCCATAGGGCTTCCTCGCGCCGCCGCCCGCCGCCCGCTAGCGACTACTTCTTCAACTACTTCACGCTAGGACTGGTAAGCAAATAAACTTACTCAATAAATAGAAATAGAAGGACTTCTACTAGACATAGACAGACACAGACATAGACAAAGAAAGACATAAATATAGACACAAAACTGAAACATAAATGCCAGTCGGTCGCGCGAGCCCTGGGCGCTGGTTCATAGAAAAGACCCGAAATGGCAACATTATTGTTTGCGTCTTTTTCATATTACATGACATTTGACCATGATGTCAACAATAATGTTGCCATTTCAGGTCCCCTTTTCTGTGAACCAGGTAGTACCAAACTTGGTCGCTACCGTAACACATTGTCATGGTATCTAACTTACTAAATAAATATAAATAGAAGGACTAGTGTCACCGCAGCGGCTGTATTACAAGGCTGATGACAAGATGAGGACCCATTGCAATTTTTTTCATATTTCGGCACATTTTCCATGGGGAAAGTTGTTCAGTTTCACGAGTACCTTAACCTCCTTGCGGATTGTTATACCTTTTCTGTTACTCTCGAAATACCTATTATGTAGGAATAATAACTTAAATGACAATGTTTTTTTAATTCCAGGACGTATTGTTCGACGCGCGCACGCACCAAGTAAAGAAGTTCGTACTGCACACCAACTACCCGGGACACTACAACTTCAACACCTACCACCGGTGCGAGTTCCAACTACACGTCCAGCCAGACAAGTTAGTATACCAACCAACCACCAAGCCAACTAGACCACTGAGTATATACAAGTACTGCACACCAACTACCCGGGGCACTACAACTTCAACACCTACCACCGGTGCGAGTTCCAACTACACGTCCAGCCAGACAAGTTAGTATACCAACCAACCACCAAGCCAACTAGACCACTGAGTATATACAAGTACTGCACACCAACTACCCGGGGCACTACAACTTCAACACCTACCACCGGTGCGAGTTCCAACTACACGTCCAGCCAGACAAGTTAGTAATTTTATTTATTCTGTGGTTTATATATTCTATTATTCTATATGATATTTCCGGAAAGAATAATTTTTGCCAAGACTTTTGCAGACCTCCAAAATTATAATGCTAATAATAAAAATACAAGGATTAGAAGCCGTTGTAGACGTATAATCGATCGAACTCTTTTTGTAATGGACATTTAAAGATATAACTCTGGAAATCCCAACTTAACAAAAATTAAAATATCTCAAAAATTAAATGCCGACATGTGAACCCTTCACGCGCGGAATTCCACAATTTGTCACTGCTTAAGGCTCCTACCGCCCCCCCCTCTACCGGAAGGTTCGAAATTCAAATAATATTCGGAAGTCGTGTCCGAGCTGGTCAATGAGTAGTTTTACAGAGGTGTCACTCACCATTCCAACAATCTTAGAAAATTTAGGTAGGTACGTACTATCAGCAGCATATCAAACTATTTGCGGATTATTCTTTGTAGGTTATTGTATAGAAAACGTTGCATGTTGAATGGTGATGAATAATGACGTCCTTACATTGAACTGTTAGTTTGCTTGATATTTCTTCACATTCAGTAAACGAAAATAATAAATTCATCCAAAAATAAACCTTTATATTGTGATCGATCATACTTACATTTTACTAAGAAACTCTTGGAAGAAAAAGTTTTCCGAAAGTGCAAGTGGCCAGTATCATTATACGCACTTCGCGCGAACTTTGACAAAAAGTTTTTTTTTATTGATGGACGACAATGGTCATTCAGTTTATTCATATAATATGAAGACACTTTTGCCAGCGTCCAGTTATTTAAAACTTACCAGTAAAAAAACCGCATTTGGTTAGGTTACAACCTAAACCACCTGATTATCCGGAAAAAAGATAGTTTCGTGCTTTAGAAGGCACTTTAAGCACTTAAGTCTTTGTCAGAATAAGCATGATTGATTACTTAAATGGCACCTTTTACAAAACTATGTCAGAGGCCTACTAGTTGCTGCTGAAAAACTCTGACAGAAAGGTTCAATGTATTGGAGTTTTTAATGCACTCACAGCGCTATATTATATAGCGTGAAATTTTACTAGTGACCGATAGCGAAATCTCAGGACCGGCTATTGATAAGGAACAACATTCCTCAAGGAACATAGGTCGAAAAACGAAAAAATATTTTGACCTCCCATAGTAACTCAAATCTGCTGATCGGCAATTTTGTATGGGAGGTCCAAAAATTATTTTGTATTTCGACCTATGTTCCTGGGGGAAAGTTGTTCCTTTTCACTAGCCGGTTCTGAGTTTTCGCTATCGGTCACTAAAATTTCACCTCATATAAGCGCTATATTATTCTTAAAGGTTCAAAGTGTCGGCGACTAGATCTCGCAAACGAAAAAAAACAATTAAAACATAGGTTGAGATACTAGTACATAACTGATAGCAAAAATGCAGGGTGCGCTTAAGGAACAGCAAAGGTCGAAATATGAAAAAAAAAAACACATAAAAATGTTGTAAAAGTATTATTTTTTGTTTCTTATAAAAGTTGTTCAGTTTTGTAGGTAGAAGAGGGTCACTTCAATATTTGAACTTAATTAAATTTAATGCGGCACGTGCGGAGTATTGTGCAGCTAGATAGGCGAGGCGTTCACTTTTAACTAACCGAGAAAATTTCTAAATCTTTGGGATTTCTATGGCTTGCTTTTTTGTCAAAGGTTTTTTGTGAAGGTTTTTAATCAATTTTTATTTGGATAATCCTGTGATTTTTGGTCTTGAATTAGATATCCTTATAAAGGGAATTCATTGCTTTATACAATTTATGGTATATTTCGGTATTATAACCTGATTCGTAGAAGAATGGGACCCGAAATGGGAACATTATTGTTTGCGTCTTTTTCATGTTACATGTCTTTTGAGCAAGATGTCAACAATAATGTTGCCATTTCGGGTCCCCTTTTTTATAAATCAGGTTATACCAAGGATTCAGGGTTACCATAACGTCATCAAATAGGTACCTACTCAATAAATTCGTAACCCTATTCGACCTTCCCAAAATTATCAGTAACCGCGCGTTTAAACTAAAGAGACTTTGGCCGGCGACTTATTTGTAGTCCCTTTCACACATGTGCAAAGGAACAAGTAGGTAATACGTGTGTCGCGCGACAAAAAGTCGCATGTGTGATCACGGTATAAATGCAAGTTTAAACATGATTGACATTCCATTTGTGGCATACAAGGCCTTCTTTACAAACAATATTTTAAAGGGTGAACCAGTCTATGAAACTGAACAACTTTCCTCAAGAACATATGACTAAATATAAAATGGGCTTCCCATACAAACTAAATCGCTCAGCTAGTGCATTTGTATGGGAGTTAAAAGATTTTTATTTTTCGACATACGTTTCTTGGGAAAGTTGTTCAGTTTCATGAGTAACTTGACCTCCTTTCGGTTTTATTGGTTGATTTGTAACTTTTTTTAGTACGACTACCTACCTCGTTTTTATCTTGCGCCCCAATGAATCAAAGTAGTACTGACATTGGCATAATTGTTATATCATTGGGCAAAATGCCATAATAAAAATTGGAAAATAAGTTACGACAAATTTCTTGCTATAATAGAATTATTTCCTCAAAATGTGGTGCAAATGGGTACAAATGAACAGTTTGGTGGGTCTGCCTCATATTACGTTTATCTATGACCCATTCCACGTCAGTTTTGACTGCAGGGGAAACGTATCAAAACAAATACCTTTTATCAACCATTGATTCCTTGGAATGAATCCGGAAACAGTAAGTTTGTCGCAAGATTACTTGATAATGGTGTAGGTTTATCAAAAAGTTGCATCTGTGATGAGTTCAACATTGAATAGTGAGTAATAATCATATAAAGTTTAATAATTTTCAATAACCATTGACGCAAAACATTTGTACAATATGGTAGCATGGTCATGATAACAGTGAAAAATAGAGGTAACTTCACATTTTTATTTCTTAGTATTTTGGGATAAACTTCGATTTTTGGGTTTCAGGAAGCTTTTCGCCATATTTTGTAGAACAAAATTCAATTTTTTTCTTATAATGACGTGTCCTAGATTATGTAATATATAGGAAAACGTAGCTCGTTTTCAGCTCGCTTCATAGGAGCTCCCCCCTTAAGGTGCTGCATCGAAGCCGCCAGCACCGTTTTAGCCACGCCCCCAGGGGGTGCTCCCTTTGCGGGGGTCAAGATGTCAAACTTTTCTTTCCAAGTAAATTCATAATAATTAGCATCTGTTGATCAATTGTGGAACAAAGTAGTGCAATGCCACCTAGGGGAAAAGCTTTGAACAAATACACTTCTAAAACAGGTGAAAGTAAATATACCCGAACACCCGCAAGGCAACGCACTCACCTTACGCGCCGAATAATGCGGATGGCTTAGCACACTTAGCCACAAGCACAGCTTCTTCTTCTTCTTTTCGTGTGGGACACCGAGTCGTTCAACGACCCGATGAACCCTGGTATCAGAGTGTTTCAACCGCCTATTGCAAGTAGCAGGTCTCCATGGTTGTGTAACGACAGCCATCATAGACAGCAACCGGGACCGACGGCTTAGCGTGCCCATTCGAAGCACGGAACCATCTTGCTTTTCTGACAATCAGGTGGTTCAGCCTGCAATGTCCTAACCAGACTGGGAACACATTCACAAAGTGACAAATATTATCAACTTTGTGAGTGACCCTACCGGGAATTGAACCCGGAAACTTTTGCGTGGCAGGCAGGCATACTAACCACTGCGCCACATCGGCTTGAATGTAGATACTAAGTTCTGTAATCACCTTCTGTTTAGATGCGACCCTAACTCGCTAGTGGACCGCGGCGGCGCGGTGTCGATAACCGCGTTCTCGAAGTGGGAGGTGGTGCAGCGCGCGCTGCGCGTGTGCGAGCGCCCCGTCGTGCTCAACCGCGCCTCCAGCACCAACACCACCAACCCCTTCGGCAGCACCTTCTGCTACGGGTACCAGGACATCATATTCGAGGTAAAGACCGCTATACTCACTCTAGGTATTAAAACTGTGAGGGATTCCTTGGGGACGCCGCATCAATTAAATACGTCATGCAACCAGAATAAGAGCTTCACTGCGCTACACCAACACAGTCTATGATTGCGAGCGAAGCGAGCTAGCCGCTTCACGTTGAATAGGCAGAATAAGAGCTACACTACGCTACACCAACACAGTCTATGGTTGCGAGCGAAGCGAGCTAGTCGCTTCACGTTCATATAAGCAGAATAAGAGCTACACTACGCTACACCAACACAGTCTATGGTTGCGAGCGAAGCGAGCTAGTCGCTTCACGTTCATATAAGCAGAATAAGAGCTACACTACGCTACACCAACACAGTCTATGGTTGCGAGCGAAGCGAGCTAGTCGCTTCACGTTCATATAAGCAGAATAAGAGCTACACTACGCTACACCAACACAGTCTATGGTTGCGAGCGAAGCGAGCTAGTCGCTTCACGTTCATATAAGCAGAATAAGAGCTACACTACGCTACACCAACACAGTCTATGGTTGCGAGCGAAGCGAGCTAGTCGCTTCACGTTCATATAAGCAGAATAAGAGCTACACTGCGCTACACCAACACAGTCTATGATTGCGAGCGAAGCGAGCTAGCCGCTTCACGTTGAATAGGCAGAATAAGAGCTACACTACGCTACACCAACACAGTCTATGGTTGCGAGCGAAGCGAGCTAGTCGCTTCACGTTCATATAAGCAGAATAAGAGCTACACTACGCTACACCAACACAGTCTATGGTTGCGAGCGAAGCGAGCTAGTCGCTTCACGTTCATATAAGCAGAATAAGAGCTACACTACGCTACACCAACACAGTCTATGGTTGCGAGCGAAGCGAGCTAGTCGCTTCACGTTCATATAAGCAGAATAAGAGCTACACTACGCTACACCAACACAGTCTATGGTTGCGAGCGAAGCGAGCTAGTCGCTTCACGTTCATATAAGCAGAATAAGAGCTACACTACGCTACACCAACACAGTCTATGGTTGCGAGCGAAGCGAGCTAGTCGCTTCACGTTCATATAAGCAGAATAAGAGCTACACTACGCTACACCAACACAGTCTATGGTTGCGAGCGAAGCGAGCTAGTCGCTTCACGTTCATATAAGCAGAATAAGAGCTACACTGCGCTACACCAACACAGTCTATGGTTGCGAGCGAAGCGAGCTAGTCGCTTCACGTTCATATAAGCAGAATAAGAGCTACACTACGCTACACCAACACAGTCTATGGTTGCGAGCGAAGCGAGCTAGTCGCTTCACGTTCATATAAGCAGAATAAGAGCTACACTACGCTACACCAACACAGTCTATGGTTGCGAGCGAAGCGAGCTAGTCGCTTCACGTTCATATAAGCAGAATAAGAGCTACACTACGCTACACCAACACAGTCTATGGTTGCGAGCGAAGCGAGCTAGTCGCTTCACGTTCATATAAGCAGAATAAGAGCTACACTACGCTACACCAACACAGTCTATGGTTGCGAGCGAAGCGAGCTAGTCGCTTCACGTTCATATAAGCAGAATAAGAGCTACACTACGCTACACCAACACAGTCTATGGTTGCGAGCGAAGCGAGCTAGTCGCTTCACGTTCATATAAGCAGAATAAGAGCTACACTACGCTACACCAACACAGTCTATGGTTGCGAGCGAAGCGAGCTAGTCGCTTCACGTTCATATAAGCAGAATAAGAGCTACACTATGCTACACCAACACAGTCTATGGTTGCGAGCGAAGCGAGCTAACCGCTTCACGTTCAAAAAACCCTACCTAGAAATAAGTCCCCCTTGTGATGCTCAGTGAGTTTACCTACAATAAATTGTATAACCAGTACAAGTGTAATAAATGCAAAAATTGTGTTACAAAATTTTTTGCCAAAACAATTTACAAGAGTATTGTTCAATAAAAAGCTTCGTGTACCTTTATTTTCCTCATTTACACATACATTTACAGGAATATCACCTGTTATGTTCAAGAGTTTCAAAAGTTTTGAATCCGGAATCCTTATTTTCCCGTGGTGTAAAATATAAATGTCGCATTATGAAATCTTTGTACCTAACAGCTAAACTGTATTCAGTGTTGGTAGTGTACTGAAAACCAATATATCTGAAATGTTTTTGGAATGGTCATATGTGTTTTTTTGTATGTATGTTTTACTATTGCCGAATGAGTATTTTAATGTATTAATTTGTTCTTAGGTGATGTCGAACAACTACATAGCCTCGATCACTCTGTACCAGCCGGAGGGCACCCGCCCCCACCACCAGCTCAGCTCGGTCGCGTGACGTCCACAGGTACACATCATCTACAGAACCTCGAGTCACATTGGTGTTATTGAGGCCAGCAAGTATAGGCTGGTCCCTAAAATCTTCCGTGTAGTACAGGATGTTTAACCAATATAGAAATACATATAAATAAACGCTGAAAATGCTTCAAAGAATAAACTTGCCTATGAAACTTTTATTTCATAAGTTATAGGTACCATGAATAAAATATTCAAACACGGATTTCTTTTAAAATTTTAAAGAACCATTTATTCAACGAAAAACGGCTGAAGACTGATCGAATAAAATTTAATTTGTTGCTCATCGACTCGTTGAAAAAGAACGAAAATAAGTCTTAGGGTGCATTTCAGTGCAGGATCTCTAGCTGTCTTCGTCCAGCCATTTTTCTGAAAAACTTCAATACTTACCAAAGTATTTACGCCCAACATTATTGTTACAGGTGTCCCCAAAGAAAGGCAAGTACACGTCCTGAACTTTTCAGCTGTCTCCATATAAAAAAATCTCCACTAGTGTGACAACCCTGGTTACTCGTCACACAGACTCAAAATTCAGTAAAACTGCAAAACACACGCCCGCGACTTACCGCCCCACTTCGAGCACCTAAGATGAAACAGTATTTAAAAAAAATGTGATAAAAACTGTGAAAAAAAACTAAAAAAAAATTAAGTGAGCGACAGATCTCAAGGTGTGTAAGTTTTATTTAATTCCTTAGCTGCAATGGACGGTAATTGATAAAAATAAAATCTTAAATAAAAAAAAAACGTAAAAACAAGTACTTTTAAGTGGACAGTTTTAAAATAGTCAAAATGTGTTCTAAATGTGTAACTTTTATTGTGGACACAAAATTTCGAAATCATAAATAAAAAATAAACTGATGTAAATATTTTTGAAAGTAAAAAAAAGTACGTGAAATAGGAACACGAGAAATCGATGTATTTTTTCTAACTATGAGATAATTTTCGGGATGTCAGTTTGATTGAATGAAAGGTGAAAAAATGTGCAAAAATATTTTTCTCTAAAAGCACCACGGAATGCTAATGATGTTTTGTGTATGTAGTTATATGTATAAGTAGGAAAGTAGCTGTGCCTCAGGATTTAGCGTATATTTCTCGCGTAGTGAGGAGCTGGCAGGAAAAAATATATCTCATTTAATTTTATTGTTTGTTTTCTTACATAACTTAACATTTGTCAAAAGCGGATAAAAAAAACTTTTAAATTTATATTATAAAGGTCCTATTAAATTCAGTGCAAATATTTACAGGTGTCTTCTACTCGTGAAGCCGTGAGTTTTTAGAAGTCTTGCGAAATTTTCCACCCCAGGCAGAATTACTTGTTCCTTCTAAAATATTGTATTATGAGATTTTTTGAACTGCCAGCTGCTGGACTATGCTTATACAGGATGTTAGGAACAGTAGTACTTTCCTTTAAGCCAGTGTTAAGCGTGTGTAATATTAGAAAAAAAAAACAAATTATTTTGATTTAACCGTTTAACCTTACAACTTTGCAACGATCTTTCGCCGCGCGCAATAAGATCTACAACGGTGCAACCGCAACTGTAGCTGACTATATCGACGCGCTATATCGCGCTCAGAACAAGGGTTAAAAAAATATATAACGTGCTATATCGCTTTAGGGTTAAAAATATATAAAAAGTTTTTCTAAATTATGTTTCTTTTAAATATTTTTAAGCATTCTCAAGACACTTGGTTATACCTACAGAACTCGTGGTTTAAAGTACTACTTTTCCTAATACTCTGTATAACGATAACATTACGGAATTATCAATCATAGATCAGTAATATAAGCAATTTTTTAAACTTTTATTTATTTTGACGATTTTTTAGAAATATGTATATGCTAATTTTAATCGAATCTTCTTTATTTTTTATTTGTTTCCTGATTTAAGTGCAAACGAAACAAAAGACATATTTCTTGCTATTAATTAATACTAAGGAGATTCTCAGGCATAAAAAAATCTTTAATTTGTCCCTTACACCCTGTATTTTGTTTTGCACTTACAATCAGGGTTTCGACACCTTTTCGATTTGAATATTTTATAAGGACCATTAATCGAAAAGAATATAATTATGAATTTGAAGTCATGCATGTAACAATTATTATGATTTATGACATTTTATTATCTACTTAAGGTTTTTTACTAATTATATCGCTCAGAAATTCAAGAATGTAGTTATAATGTGAAAATTAGAATGTAAAAAGATATAAAGCTTAGTATGCTTGACCATAAAAATAATATTTTCGATATTCAATGATTGTAGGTAGTTTAATTATAAAGGCGTGTGTATGTGTGTTTGTTACACTAAATTGGGTCAGTCACGAATTAGCCTTTTTATTTTGAACAATAAAAAATATTTTTGTATTTTAATTCCATGATTTATTTATTTTACATCCAGAATAAATTTTAACTATTTGAAAATCCATTACGATAATTGAACATAAATTATTTCGGACACTTTTAAAGTTTTGAATAATTTCACTACCATTCATAGTACATTACGTCACAGGCCGAGTATATAGCAATTTCTGGTCGAGTGGCATTGGAAGACCAGAAATTGTTATTTCGGCCGAGGTTTGTATAGTGCTTTTCTCCAATTTGCAAGGAAACATAAATAAATCATGACTAAATTGACACTTCGTAACTTCTAAAGTTCGCGAATGCAAAGCGCATGCGCTGGTTTTGCTTACGTTCCGTTTCATAAAGAATGCGCGGGAAATTCACATTCAGCCTTCAAACTTCAAACAAATTGTGTTCCATAAAACAACTAATCACGAAAGTGTGAAGTTAAAGAACCTTTTTTTTCCGGCCTAGTCCGGCAATTTCTATTACAGTCCTCTGCGCCTTGACAACATAAATGAGCCCATTGACGTATTCTTTTTTTAAAGTAATGAAGCCATTTCCGAGCAAATTGGAGAAAAGTATATTTCATTGCAGTAACAAATTATAATCAAGATTTTTTAAATAAATATTAATCGAGCTTGTATAATAAATAAATAAACAAACAGTAAAGTTTTTTAAGGCTTTTTGTGACAGTACAAGGCAATGTGGACCTTAAGTTTTGGTGATAGAGTTTGTTATTGATTGAACTGTTGAGTTGCTTCGCAGGTTGTTCCCATTTTCTACAATGAAAGGAAATAAAAGACAAAACTATCGTTTTACTTATCGACCTGATACAACCTTAGGAGCAACTCAATAGTATTTTTTTAATTAATTTATTGCACAATTACGTCACGTGTGTATGCCGTGAGTTTAGTGGCTGTGGTGCCATACGACAAAAAAAAAGTAAAAAATTGACAAATACAATAAAAAATTACTAATTATAAGATAGCGTATGCTGCACTCGGTGTTCTTATGCAGATTTTGTTTAAGTTTTTTCAATCCTTTGGGATTAGTGGCTGTCTTTACCTACTTTTTGTATTAAAAATATAAATTTTATTGCATAACTTCTAATACCATCGTGCTGATTTTGTTTTATTTCCCTGACACTCGTTTCAATTCAATATTACTTTTTAATTTAGAAATCCAAGGTTTAAAAACCTCGTCATCTTTCTTTAAATTTTTGGTACGAAATATTTTGTAAAGTAATCAAAATCTTAGTAAATATTTCTTTCGAAGTCTGCATATAGAATGCCGAGTATTTTTTATATAATTAGCTTACGTTCGTCTCGCCGCGGCCTGTAACGCGTCACTTAATTCATAATGTTTGTGAGTATGTGCTGCGTAGATTGGTGAATCACTAATCAGCTGTCTTGCATAATTTCATCAAATTAGTTACAGCACCTTCGGGTTATGGGGTTGTGTCAATAGGCTACTTGACTGACAGGTCAAATGAGCTACTTGAAAAAAAAGTATGACCTTGTATATCACGTCTTAAGGCGTCAAAATAATATCTAATAATTTTGTTTTTTATTACCTTAAATAATTCTAACTTTGAATAACATTGAATGAGAGTAGTAATATTTCTGGACAATAATTTTAAACAAACGTGTTTTATATTTTATTTGGTAAACTAGGCAAACATCCTATTTAAAAAATTTGTTGCACAATTGTCGAACAGAAGTTTTTGCTGTCTCCGTTATTCCGTTAGCTGTACCACTCAGGGTCACCTTGTATATTAAATTCATTAAAAGTTTTACAGCCGAAGGTTATCAATCAGTTTTTAATGTGATAGATACGCCCGAAATTGCATTGCTATAAAACCGATTATCTAAAAACGTTGTGGTAGATTATGATGAATATTGTTCAGATACTTTTATACTTCATTACTTATTAAAACAAACTGTTCGATTGAATATTTAAAATAGAATGCCAGGAAAATGTCACGTCGTACGTCATTTTCTTAGCTTCAATAATCACATACCTACTTTGAGTCATACGAGTAGTGTGATGAGTCTTATCGATTGGTATCATTTGCCTACTACTCAAATATTACAGCTAGTATCATAATTATCAGCTCTTGAATGGTATAATAAATACACCGCAATCAAATGGGAGGTAACCGTTTCGTCATTTCAGTTTAAAAACAACTATATAATTATTCATTAAAGTGATATGTTTATATAAAAAGACAATAGATGATTCACCAGTTTATGTAGCAATGTCAGCCTATCAAATTTTTCAATATCATTAATTTTAAAGAAAATAAAGACAACGTAAAGAAAGAATCTAACGCACATCGGGTCACTCTCGTTTCGCGAAAGTGTGCAAAAAATTGGATACATCTAAAGGCTGACGTATACTTATAAGATCGTATAATATAACTATAGTCTGTATATTATACGTGTAGTAGCGTTATATTATGCATTTAGTGATACATTAGGAGAAGACTCCGGAATTAAATCTCACATTATTTTCGTCTTTAAGTATTTAAAGTCTTTTTCGGGACTTACGATGAAAAACAGCTCTACAAATAAATACATTGTGGCATGAACTATTATATCATGTCATGTACACTTCGCGCGCAAGTTCATGGCCATCCTGAAATATATGCCTCCTTGTCGCACGAGTCAGTACTACGGCGAATATGATAAGGACGCACATACTTAAGGATGGTCATGTACTCGCGCGCGAAGTGTAGATCTTATAACTATTTCTTAACTCGAAAGTGTGAGCATTGATTCCGAAATCTTGTCCACATTTATAATTAGTGCTTAGACGAGACCCACACAGTAACGGTCTATAATTTAAGTAGCAACAATTTAACAATCAAGCATAATACGAAGATTAAACAGTCTTACTTTTTTATTAAACAATATGTACATATGATCAGTTTTTAAGGATTTACTACTTAGTGTTGGATGCCAGCTAAAGTCGTAAAGAAATAGCCAATATTTTTTATTTATTCCTATCGTGTTGTATAGAAATTGTTGAAGGTACATTTGTTGAATGTTAATGTAATGAGTTATAGATGAAAGTTTTCATGTTTTACGCTGAATTTGACCTCATAATTAGTACAGATAGTAAAGTTCAAGCTACAAAATAAGTACACTTTATGAGTTCAGTACATTCAGTGAAAAACACAGGTTGAAGGGCATTACTTGGATGTGATTGGTCGAACTATCATGCACTTATATTATTAATGTGTTCCCTTATCAAAATGTGTTCAATCTCTTGTTCATCGAGCAATAAATATTGTAAACTAGTATGAAAAATCAATGGAGCCATTACGTGTTTTATCGCTATTTTATTATCCTTATACTTGTAATAAAATCACTTAACCGTGTCGTATACTGCGATCATTTTGTGAGTTTATAATCGTATTTTTTTTACTATGTCGTTACAATGTGCTCTTTTTATCATATAAAACAGTTTGTTTCGCTACAGTGCAATAGTCGAACGAGTAATTAAATAAATATTTATTGTAAGAATTAAAATTGTAATAAACCTTATCATATCATAAAGAGTGACATGCTTAAATAGTTTGGAACAATAGTAATTTTCTACATATTTACATGTAATTTGCTATGAATATTGAAACATTTAAAAAATACTAGCGTGTACTATTTTTCATCGTGTGATGACCTTTTGCTAATCATCATTTGCTTGTCGTTTTTACAACCCTCAAATATTATTTCTATATGTATTGTAGAGTGCATAAATGATTATTTTGATGAAAGGTTTTTTCTACACTAGTAATTTTAAATGATATCATTCACACCAAATTACATGGAGAGTCCTCAATTGATTTTGGTTTATATTGCGAATAGTAGCGATGTTTATGACATGACATTGAAAATGTACGGCTCGAGGTTGTTAATGCACAAAATATGTGCTTCTTGTTATGCCCGTAGCACGTTCCTTTTGAGTTCAAAATCCGTTCCTTAACTCGGATTACGCTTTCCTTGCTCTCGATATTTTTATTAAAAATAATAATAAAATAATAAACTTTGGTTTGAAGGGAATGGATATTTGTGTCAATGGGAACAACCTTTTGCTTGACGTTTGGCTACTTAGTAGAGAGTGTTGGATTTTGGATGTTTTCGATTGTACTTTTTTATTTATACTACACTCAAGTTTTACATGTGCATATAAAAATATTATTTAGTTTTTATTCCTACCCAATTTCTCTACAGTCAGCCAAAAAATATGTTTCTCATAAATTGTCAACAGCTGTACAATTACTTATTTTGTTGACAGTATATGCAGAAGTTTTAGCCAATATGTGATCTACAGTTATTTCTTTTGTAAAATGTGGGTACAGAGGAAAGTGTCTCAAAAAATACCAAAAAATAAAGGATTTCATACCCGTAAGCTGTGTTTTCTGTTTACTTCATAACCATAATCAGTTCCCCTGGACCCTATTTTTAGTATCTGCTAAAATAGTTCAATTTGTAAACCAGCCAATGAACTGCAACTGACGTAGATACCTATCCCAAGAAACATAGGACAAAACATTAAAAGTACGGTTGACCATGTTCGGCTGGTATTGTAGCTAAGGTAAAAAAACTCTACGTCGCCTTTTACGAAACACCCTGAGTAGAAAGAATAGCGGTAGCAGAATTCTTACCCGCTACAACTCAGCACGCCTCCACCACCACTTTTTTTCTTCCTATTTCTATGCTTACATGACTAACAAGTTGTGTTACGCAAACCGAACATACCAGATACATAAATTCATTGTAGTGTAGGTAGATACCTAATACACGTGTCAAGTGGGTGCCATGAGGTGGTACAGGTCAATTGTCTGGAATTTAGGCACTAATCAAGGAAGGAATGCTGAGCTATGGTGAGTCGTGAGATTACAACACGGCTGGTATGTAGGTACATACATACTTTTCCAGTGTCCGGGCGTACACACTGAGGCGACTTTTTGGCCGGCAGGCGTTTTATCGAAAGTCGCTTTCACACACGTGAACAAATAGATGTGTTAAAAAACAAAAAACCCGACTGCAGTAATTTTAGTAGTATTTTGCTGTAAAAATCCGTCATCTTGATTTTTAATATAGCCAGTGTCACTCGCGCTGCTGAGACGAATCTAACGACACCTCATATGTCAAAATCTAACTATCCGTTTGAGCTGTAGTCCGTGAATTTTCTTGTCCATATACCTACATACTTACTTACATACTCTTGAAAAACATAACCCTCCTTCTGAGGCAGTCGGGTAAAAAGAACGAGAGATCCGCGTGTCGCCAAGTAACAAAATCGCCTGCGTGCACGCGGTCTAATCTAAAACGTCTAAACAGACAAGGTGTTGATTCGATGATAATATTTTCTTAACTAAAATTAGCGCTGTCATTTTTCGGTAAATATACGGTTACATATACCTAATTAAGTACAAATCTCTAGAGGGTGTAATCTACTCACAAAACTGAACAAATTTTGTTAGAAACTTTTCTTCGAAATATGAAAAATTTTGGACCTCCCATACTAAGTGACACACTTTTTCAGCATTTTTGTATGGAAGGTTCAATTTTTTTTTTCATATTTCGAAGAAATGTTTTAAACAAAGGTTGTTCAGTTTTATGAGTAGATCACACCCTCAAGAGATTTGTACTTAATTAAATATAGTGCAGCAGGTGTCTCCCTATATAAGTAATAGCCAACACGGGTTCCGATCAGGCCGATCAGTGAATACTAATCTCCTCACTCTCGTTGATTTCATTTCATCTAACATGGATACAGGTCATCAAGTGGACATAGTGTACTTCGACTTTACGAAAGCCTTTGACCGAGTCGACAATGACATACTTCTGAGTAAACTATGTTCCATAGGATTCACACCTTCTCTTCTAAGATTTTTTTCTGACTACCTGAGGGATCGGCAACAATATGTTCGATATGGCTGTTACGTATCTGAGACTTATCACACCCGCTCAGGAGTCAGTCAAGGCTCTATACTTGGACCACTTCTCTTTATTCTAATGATAAATGACGTGGATACAGTCCTCCAGCACTCACTTTGTCTTCTGTACGCTGATGATCTGAAGCTAGTACGCGTTATTAAAACTATTGAAGATTGTGATAAGTTACAAGCTGATATTGACATAGTACAGCAGTGGAGCATCAGAAACAAACTTAACTTCAATCCTGATAAATGTTGCGTTATGTCTTACACGCGATCTGTCCAGCCTATACATAATCAGTATACCTTAAACATAAATTTAATCAATCGTGTCACCTCGGTTAAAGACCTCGGTGTCACATTTGACACTCAACTTACTTTTAACTACCATATTGCAGCCCTGGCAGTAGAATGTTTCAAAAGATTGGGCTTTGTAATCCGAAACACAAGCGATTTCTCTGACAAAGGTGCCATCCAATTACTTTATTCCGCACTTGTAAGATCTAAAATAGAAACTGCTTCTTTAATATGGGGACCTCACGAAAGTACTTACAGTAACTTACTTGAAAAAGTACAAAAGGCATTCCTTCGCTCCCTTTATAAAAAGTCCTACGGATATTACCCTTTTCTCTATCCTACAAAATTTCTTCAGGGTACCTTAGGTTTTAACTCCTTAGAGACCAGACGGAATTATCAGCTTATGGTCACAACACATTCCTATCGGGGCACAATTTCAAATAGGCACACTGTCAAATGGGCACAGTACAGTCATGACAACAATCCAAAATGTCTATGTTTGGCATAGACAAATGAAACCTTTTTCGCGCGGCGCTACTAGACACGCCTTTTGTCAAAATTTCATACAAGACAAGCGTGTCATTTTTGAGCGAGATTGCCATTTGAGGTGATAGCTCATTTAACCGTTCCGTACGCGTCATATTATGAAATTTTGTATGAACTGTTCGGAACAGAGTGCATTCACCCTAAAGTGTTGCCACAACCGTCTTTTCAAAATACACATACCTATCCGTCGTTAAAACCAACATTTGGAGTGTATGAGATTGAATAAAAAAAGGGACTGAAAATGGCCCCTTCATCCCCGTGATCCACCTCATGGTCCACCTGGTGGACCACGGGTACGTTACGTTATTTTTTCGCTGTGGTCCATGACAAGTGTCAGCTGTCACACTAAAAAGTGGTTTATATCGGAAACTATGCGTGCTAGACTATTAGTTTCTTTAGAAAAGTTGTAGGCTATAACAAGATTTACATGACAGGTGTCAGCTGTCATACTAAAAAATCGTTTAAATCAGAAACTATGCGTGCTAGACTATTAGTTTCTTTGGGAAAGTTGTAGGCCTTAATGAGATCTACATGACAGGTGTCAGCTGTCATACTAAAAAGTCGTTTATATCAGAAACTATGCGTGCTAGACTATTAGTTTCTTTGGGAAAGTTGTAGGCCTTAATGAGATCTACATGACAGGTGTCAGCTGTCATACTAAAAAGTCGTTTATATCAGAAACTATGCGTGCTAGACTATTAGTTTCTTTGGGAAAGTTGTAGGCCTTAACGAGATCTACATGACAGGTGTCAGCTGTCATACTAAAAGTCGTTTATATCAGAAACTATGCGTGCTAGACTATTAGTTTCTTTGGGAAAGTTGTAGGCCTTAATGAGATCTACATGACAGGTGTCAGCTGTCATACTAAAAGTCGTTTATATCAGAAACTATGCGTGCTAGACTATTAGTTTCTTTGGGAAAGTTGTAGGCCTTAATGAGATCTACATGACAGGTGTCAGCTGTCATACTAAAAGTCGTTTATATCAGAAACTATGCGTGCTAGACTATTAGTTTCTTTGGGAAAGTTGTAGGCCTTAACGAGATCTACATGACAGGTGTCAGCTGTCATACTAAAAGTCGTTTATATCAGAAACTATGCGTGCTAGACTATTAGTTTCTTTGGGAAAGTTGTAGGCCTTAATGAGATCTACATGACAGGTGTCAGCTGTCATACTAAAAGTCGTTTATATCAGAAACTATGCGTGCTAGACTATTAGTTTCTTTGGGAAAGTTGTAGGCCTTAACGAGATCTACATGACAGGTGTCAGCTGTCATACTAAAAAGTCGTTTATATCAGAAACTATGGGTGCTAGACTATTAGTTTCTTTGGGAAAGTTGTAGGCCTTAACGAGATCTACATGACAGGTGTCAGCTGTCATACTAAAAGTCGTTTATATCAGAAACTATGCGTGCTAGACTATTAGTTTCTTTGGGAAAGTTGTAGGCCTTAACGAGATCTACATGACAGGTGTCAGCTGTCATACTAAAAAGTCGTTTATATCAGAAACTATGCGTGCTAGACTATTAGTTTCTTTGGGAAAGTTGTAGGCCTTAACGAGATCTACATGACAGTTGTCAGCTGTCATACTAAAAAGTCGTTTAAATCGGAAACTAAGCGTGCTAGAATATTAGTTTCTTTGGGAAAGATGTAGACCTTAACGAGATCTACATGACAGGTGTCAATTGTCAAACTAAAAAGTCATTTATATCGGAAACTATGCATGCCAGACAACTAGTTTCCGACAACTGCTATATATCCTTCTATGTATAAAGTATGGATATATTCTAATCTATACTTTAACTGGTTTTTCAACAGGAAAAATATGTTTCTGTGCAATAAAAAGTAGCCTATGTCACTCTCTAGTCTCTCACCTAACTTCACACACAAAAAAAACTGCATGATATCTCTGTTGTGACGTGAAGGAATGACAAACAAACAAACAAAGACACTTTCGCATTTATAATATTAGTATGGATATTTCTGGGAACGATCGGCAGTCGGCACATTGTTAACTTCAATTTCCTACCAAAATTTTTGAATGCGACTGTACCAATGTGCCTCGATGGGAATGTGTCCCGATGGGAATGTGTCTCGATAGGAATGTGTCTCGATGGGAATGTGCCTCGTTGGAACCAAATCGGGCTCGTTAGACAGTTCGTAAATATGAACTCAGAAGTGGATCTATTTGCAGATAGCTTGTCGCTTCTGAGTAGAAAATGCCTAGAGTTTTGCGAATCTCTATAAGTGTAATATAATCTCATTTACCTACTATGTAAAATTGATCTCATTTATATTTATAACTATGTTTTTAAAGTTGTGTATATTTTATGTTAGATTTAAGTATTTTGTTTTCCTTTTAATGTTTATGTTATGTTCCTTGTTCAGTATTTTTAGGTTTAACCTGTTCACTGTACATTGTATTAATAAATAAATAAATAAATGCAACCCTATATATTTAGAAAATGAGTAGATAGATATCATCATTGACTATTTTAGTTTGTTTTTGTCGAATCGCCGCCGCTAATATGAAACCGGTAGGTGCTACATTATTCAAAATCATGCATGAGTTTCCATGGTTAACGTAGAGATCCTTTTCAATCCTGCGTAGTCCACCTGTCTGTACTGTACCATGTTATATCAAACTACAGTAAGGGCAGCTCAGTGGCTTATTGTAGACTTGGGTTGAGTGCCTCTAGGTCACTTCTTGTGGAAAACAGGTAACAGGGCGGATAAGATAAAGTCACACGGTGTTTTTGTACTTATTAAACTCATATAAGAAGTTTGTTCATGCCTGAAGTGGACCCATAAAGTGAGTAGGTACGATAAGCTAACATTCTTACAGCGAACCATATCTGTAACACTTGACATATGCACCTACTGGCATTCTTTATTTTATTCAATTTCTGTCGTGGGACTCTTATTCACAAGGGCTTCCACGGACATCAAGTGCCTTTCTTTCTTTTGTAGTGCGACTCCTTTTTAGGATTTCGTCTACTAGAAACCCTTATCATTTCGTCAAGTCTGTCTGTATGCCGCGCCCTCATAACTTTGTCAGTTTTGGAGTTATCGACATCAAATTTGATGTGAAGATAGATCGTGTTGACCCGAATTTAGAAATGTTGAGAAAAAATATATAAAATGGATTTTGGACCTCCTCCTACGAGTAAAAGGAGAAAAAAATCCTTTTAAATATAAGTAATATTGAATAGGATATCGTTGAATAGGAAGCTAAGGGGAGGTTTTGTTGAAACAAAGTCACTAAAATGTCTCTGTCTCGAGGTATTTGCTTTTCAAAGGGGCGTTTTTGAGCCATAATTTGTTCCAGCTATAACTCCTAAAAAATTTAAAAATAGTTTGGAACATTGTTCTCAATCTGAAGTTACCATGAAAACTATAACGGATACTGAACCACTTAAGTTTTAAGATAAATAAAAGTTTTTCAATTTGCGGTTGGTTACCATACAACTGCAAACAAACCAGCAACCAAACTAACTTTGTAATGCGAAAAACCTGCTAATATTTAAATGTTGACTACGAAACCCTATTTGTGGGCGTTTCTGACATGCTCTTGGCCGGTTTTTTTATAAGGGCCAACGTACATCTAGTGCCTATTGGCGCACTTGGTAGATTAAGCCGCCCCTAAGGACATAGTACCTAAACCTACAAGCATAAGGCTTTTCACCAAATTGTACCTAAGCCTAAGTGCTTATGTTTACTTAAATAAATCAAAAATAAAAAAATACGTGGAAGCGGATAAGTTAGCCAACAATATACTATAGAATAGAACACCTGTTTTGATAGACTACGTTTATTTACGCACATGTTGACTTGATTATGATTACGTTACAAAGTACAATACACGTACTTAGCACAAAATAAAAATTTACAGAAGGACAGCTCGCCCCTTTTTCCGACCATTATTCCTACACTCTAGGGTTACTACTTTTTTAATTTTTATTATTCCGTACCTACGTCAAACATACATAGGTACTTACACTATAATTACAAAAATAACGCCGAACGCTGTTAATTGACACCAGTATTAGGAAAATGTAATCAGATTATGATTAATGATTACGATTACTTTTGTAATCTGCATGATTAAAATAATACCTAATTAAAAAAGTGATCTGTCTGTAATCTAATCATGATTACAGATTACTTTTTTAAATCATTAATCTTTGTCTAGATTAAATTATTATGATTATTTGAGTGGGACTTAAAATACTAATTTTTCTTTTTTGGAAAAAGTGGGACTTAAAAATATATACTAATTTTTCTTTCTTGGGAATTTTATAAACAATGGATTTTTTAAAGTCTTTTTAGTGTGGGTACTGTGAGGTGTGACCACCACGTGGTAGGTAGCGGTGCGAGTATCTACGCGGGTACGGTACTGGTATCCATGTGGGTACGATGCCAACACCGTACCGGTACCGTTCACGCACCATACCCAGTCAAACAACCAATGATATTTAACTTTACCAGAAAACCAACACTGGGCGCGCGGAATGAGCCGCCCCGAGGCGTGACGTTTCTGCATGAGCACACGCAATTTCGGAATAAGTATTTAAAATAGGGCTAAAACTTCCCGTCATCATAATTCTGGAAATACTAAATGTATTGACATGAAATAAAAACGAGTGGCATGTACGTAGGTATTCTACTCTACAATGCAAAGTGTATTTCCAAGCAATATTTCGGCTTGGGAATTCTTACGACTCCCTTTTGACCTCAAAACCGATTTTGGCCCCAAAAACTGAAACCGCTTTACCAGCGCGGTGTAGCCCCCGGACTAAAATCAGAGATCAGCTTGTACGGGACGGGCTTCAGCAAGATGTACTCACACGAGAATAGGAAATGTTGGCATCAAGACATTGATCATCAATTTATTATTAAGAGCCTGTCGTGTCCCACTGCAGGGCAAAGGCCTCCCTCTCCTTCTTCCATGTCTCCCTCTCCTGGGCCACCTCCATCCAGTTCTTCGCGTGGGCATCTAGCTCGTCTTTCCATCTCTTGCGGGGTCGGCCACGAGCCCGTTTGGCGTTTGGAGGGACCCAAGTAGTTGAAATTTTTGCCCATAATGTGTTTGGCATTCTGGCGGTATGCCCAGCCCAGTCCCACTTCAGGTATGCTGACTTCTGACCTACGTCGATTATTTGTGTTTGAGCCCTCAGCGTTGTGTTCCTGACTCGGTCAATTAACCTGACTCCGAGTATGCTGCGCTCCATATTACGTTGGCAAACCTTGAGTTTGGACTTCTGAATGTCAGTCAAAGACCAAGTTTGAGCTCCGTAGGTAAGAATGGGGAGAATGCACATCAATATTTTACAGATTTTGTTTACGCTCTTCCTGCCTACCCCGCAAGTGTTTGATTGAAGTATGTAAGTTCATAACTTTTGCCGGAACAAATATTTCAATTAATAAACCACAGATAAACTCACAGGATAAACTATGGAAATATTAAAAATAGTCTCCTAAATAAGGGAATGTAACTTGGTTTTAATTAGATTTAGTTTAATTTTCCTTGTAGTTACAATTTTTTCCCTGTGTGTAATGCCGTGTGGTTTCGGCTAAGAATAGCATTCACCCCATTTCTTTTCCGTGCATGTGGTAGGAAGCGACTAAAGTATTTGAAAATTGATGTGTAGGTAGGTACTGCAATTTTGAGCGACGGGTCCCTTTTGTTTGACCTAACGTTGATTGTCCTAAAGTCAATTATCCTACCTAACACGTTTGTCTTTATATTCGATTACCCTAATATTGTACTAAAATATATTGTTTGTACTAATATTTTTTGTCCTAATGTTGATGTTTCTTAACTTTGAACGTCCTAATTTTGATTGTCCTATGGATCAGTAAGTTCAAGAGTAAAATAATTTATAATCATGTTTTTAATTACATACTAGATACTTTAATCATGATTGACGATTATCATGTAATCATGATTACTTTCAATCAGATTATTAATCTGATTACAAAAGTAACCGATTACGCCCATCTCTGGTTGACACTCGCAACTAGCCAGTTCGAGATTGCGCGTAAACGACCGCGTGTGGATTTCTGTGTAAGTAGAGTATAGCGACGTTTTCTTGAAGCCGTCTCTCTGGATTGGCGCCAGCCAATACTTACTTTGTGTACTTAGCGAGTCATAAACAGTTCCCAAGTAATTATGTTACTGTTAAAGTTGAAAAAGATGATCTTCACTCCGTGATTCTCATGTCTGACATACTTACTTTTGGTTACCTACTAGAGAATACCTACTATTACCTTACCTATTAGATACATACTCATATTTATACATTTTTACCTCATTTTTACACATTCTGTGTACTGTACCTAATGCGATAACTACGAGTATGAAGGAAGGAAGTCAGAAATGAAGGTAAGCACGTCTGACTGACTACCTACCAAGGTACTTTTAAGATATACTCCAGCAGACCGAACATACGTCGAGAATATAGATGTAAGCCCGGTTTAAAACCAATTCAACCAAATCGTTTTAAACGAAAAAAACCGTTTTAAATCATAAACAACCGTTTTTTTCGGTTTAAAACGGCGGATGGTTGATAACAATGTTTTATTGATTTTAATACATTTTCGTAATATTACAAAGGTAAGGATCACTGAAATGGATTAATGATGTGATTTTGCGGGTTTATTACCTAGTTTGTCGCTCCGAGGCCCGAGCGTAGGTAACCTATGATGAGCAAGTCAGTGTAAAATCGTTGGAAACACCGAATTTTGTATATACAGGGTTATATTAATAATTTGGATGTTCCATACAAAAATTCATACCTAAGTACCTACTCGGCAAAAATTTTTTTGCATTTCGGCACGATTTTTCTACAACGGCCCTGAAATATTAGTCAGACGTGGCGATAGCGGCTGTATTGTAGGTACCTACGGCTGTTTACGCTCTGCCTACCCCGCAAGGGATAAAGGCGTGATTTGTGTATGTATGTATGTGTATGTAAAACACAGAACTTTTTTTTTTGTAGGCGAGTTTTAAACGGTTGAAAACGGTTGATTTCAGGTTTTAAACCGCGAAATTTGGTTTTAAACGTTTTAAACCGGTTGATTTACATCTGTAGTCGAGAATATTAAGATTAGTTTCGACTCCTAAATATATGTTTTACCAAAATTATAAATAACTATCAGTAGAATATTTTTAGACAAGATCTTCTAGATGATCGCTACTCAAATTGTCTTTGATTTTACGCATTTTTAGCGATCTGTCATAATTAAATGGCCACAAAAAAACGATAGTAGTGACTATAGTCCGGCAAGTTCGTGCGCGACCTTCCCTAGGGGTGACAGACGTTGGGGGGAGAGATGTCAGCGGGTAGCGGGAGGTGTAGCGGGGAAGGGAGACGCGCGCATCCGCGCCGCACGTCATACTAAAATGACGTGCTTCCTCGCCCCCCGACCGTCTGTACCCCGCAGGAAGGTCGCGCACGAACTTGCCGGACTATAGAAGACGTGTGAAATGGCAAAGAAACTACAGATATTTTTCATGGCATAACTAAAATAGTCTATGATATCCTCTTCTAAGTCTATTTAACAGAAAGTAAATAGTGCTATTTTTAGTTAAGACATTATGTTAGGTTGATGATGTGGAATCGAGACTGTTATTTTACTTTTATCACTTTTTGGTTCTTTGAACGATAACATTTTACTACAGTCAGGGCTATCGGATAACCCATTACACAATTCAATAGATTCAAAAAATCAGGTTATCTAATCTGTCGTTATTATTTGGCAATACATAAGTTCTTATCACTTTATCTTTCCATTCACAAAATCGAACGCTAAATAAAGCAATTTTTCGGATAATTAATTGATAGGACAGTAGCTATTCAGTAATGTTGGCCTATACATTTTGTTTTTTAACAGTTGTTATGGACAACACGCGACGACTCTTTTAAATCAGTGCAACAGATACCTACGCGGTAACGCAAAAGGTGACAAGACAACGTTCATATTCCTTTTGTTTTGTGGGTCTGATATGGCCAAGACAGGATCAAAGATAAAGTCAACTCACAGTCAGGTTTGAATGTCAATCGAGCATTTATTTTTACTTTCGTTTTTCGTAAAGTCAAACGTAATTAATGCGGAATACTAGGAACCAAATGGCGCCACTCTTACATGTTGTTTTGCACAATGTCAGTGTTTCCAACTTGCCCTGCGACACGATATAAACACAAAGGCAGCAAGTTCAGTTAGCTACAGATCTCAGCCACCGCGTGAGACATTTTCACCTTGACAATGTTTACGAATACGATAAGGAAAGTAATGTACCACCTTCCTTACGTACGTTTTTGTATTCTTTGTATCGGGACCACATCGGCAGAGAATGTACTAGGTATATGGTGTTTTACACACATAACGTCCCTTTCAACGTTATTTTTGAGCTGCGCTACCGCAATAACTACAATGAATAATACCTACAATGCTTTGCACCATCCCTTTTTATTTTACATACTCTTTGCCATCCCTTACAAATACAACGATATATACATGCCCAACGGTGCGTTGACGGATGCGTCTGTCAAACGGTTTGACAGACTATGCGAATTGTATTTTTGAGCTCAGAATAGACGATCCGTGGCGATTTTCGCATACGGAATCTAATCAGTAACTTTTCGGTAGCGATCGAGACGGTTCCAATGAATAGCAGATTGCTGTAAGTCCCTACAGAACCCTAATATTCCTAAACATGCTCTAATTGCTCGCTAAGTTTGTTGTTGGTTCTAAACAGTATTTCATGAGCCTGCTAATTGTACAGAGGAAGTATTTTGGTCTTGTTACCACGTGATCAAATTGTTTACGAGTCTGCAATTAGGGACCTTGGTTTGGAAGTTAGTTCAAGTTAGCAAGCGAGCAAACTCCCTAAAGTAGGTATCCCAAGGTAAATAAACTATTTAGCTAGGTACATAGTTCTAAGGTAAGTAACTTCTACAGTAGGTACGGCTGTTCGAATAGGCCATTTTTGACAGCTGTCAAAGTCATGTCAATGGTATGACATAAAAAATGCTACGCCTAGGGTATGCTTACCTCACAGGCTTACCTACTACCTACCCATTACGCTAGTAACATATCATATCAGAATATCATTGCCTACCCAAGTTTTTTTCTTTTCTTTACTACCTAAATATTTATAAATATTAGATATCAATGAAATTCGTCTAAAAAACACGAAGTAAATAAATTTCAAAAACAAAAGTTCTGACGAAAAATCATAACATCCTATCGGAATCTCACAAAGAAACTGACAACAATTTCTGTTTTCCTACATTATTTTCAGTGAGTTATACAATCATGCTCATATTCTTGCAGCGGGTAAGGCAGAACTTTTTTACGGCTAGGTAAGAAGGACCAAGTCAAGTACACCCGGAAAGAAAGTAGTGAAGTCTCGATTCTACGTTACCGTCTTAATTTCTAATTTAAAAATATTGAAAATTAGAGCTGTCACTTTCCGTTAAATAAGTTTAAAAAAGTATAGTCGATATCATAGACATAGAAACGATAGACGAACATAGTGTGCAAAAGAGAAGAAAATGATTTATGGAAACTCAGTAAGATAGAAAAGAATAGCGAACCTTATGTCACTGTAACCTGTTTTGTATGACAGATCGTCCCAATTCAACCCGCTGGTTTTTACTTGTACATTATTTTGGTGTTTTTATTCAGAAATCCTGATTTATTTTTATAATTTGATAAGTGTGCAACGATGGTTATGTATTCAGGATGCGAATTTGATGCAAATCTTCACATTTACCCGGAAAACTGCACATTTTACAGGTAAATTCTCAGAAAGTCGTCACTGGGATTACACGTGAATTTTTTGTTTAAATGTGCCTTTTTCTGTAAGTAAAATAATAAAATACGCAAATCCTTATATTTCCTTTCGTATTTTCGATATGTAAAAGTGTATTAGTTAGTAATTTTCATAATATTTGGGGATAAAATAATTTTGCAATTAGGCCAGGGATTGACTGCAATTTATCGACAAAGTTATCGATAGTTACCTAGAGGTACCTTACATACTTTGAATAGTATGACAACAAAAAATATGCAAATTTTAAAGATTCGCTAAATAGTTACTTGAACAAATTCAGACATAGTTTTTACAAATACATATTAACATTATTTTCAACTACATCCAACAGATACACTTTAGATCCAGTTATTAGAGATCGACTCGGCGACTCATGCGAAATACTTATTAATACCTATTATTTTCAGAGTCGCATTAACGAGAGATTCGCATCATCGTACGTAAACCGTGACATAGGCCCATCTACGTCTCAACATTGAAGGATGAAGAAAGATGTGTTTGACCACCGGCGATCACTTGTCTGACAGATGTCATTCTATTTCTGGTTTCGCACGTCTTATTTGTGAAGATAGCGCCTATTGACCAGGATTCTTACGAACAACCTTCTCAGCAAATTCTATAAAGAAACCTACGTAGGAAATACGCTGACTGCAAAAAAGGAAATGACCCGCCGCAGCAAAGAAAGCATTATGTCAACATTTCAATTTAACAAATAAATAAAGTTGAAATCTTCATACCATTTTTTATTTGAAATTATCGATAACCCTCCACATTGAATAATGTACATCACTAGCTGAGGTAACCGCGCCAAAACCAAAATTGGTCACGCGAGATCGAGCTGTCAGTTGGTCTATAAACGCTAGTTTATATATATAAGTCTATGGTCGATATCATAAGCACAGACCATTTTATATAGTCATTGTTGAAGATAGACTCCTTGGAGGTAGCACCAGCCAGCAGGAGTCTGTCTATGACATTCTGTTGAATGTCAACAACGTCAACAAAATGTCATAGGCAGACTAGGACTGTTTCGTGTTATATAGGGTGAAATTTTACTAGTGACCGATAGCGAAACCTCAGAATCAGCTGGTCTCTGACTCTCTCTTCGTGTGGGACACCGAGTCATTCAACGACCCGATGAACCCTGGTGTCAGAGTTTTTCAACCGCCTACTGCAAGTAGCAGGCCAATCAATCGGCTGGTGATAAGGAACAACATTCTCCAAGGAACATAGGTCGAAATTTAAAAAAATTGGACCTCCCATAGTAACTCAAATCAGCTGATCGGCAATTTTGTATGAGAGGTCCAAAATATTTTTTCATATTTCTACCTATGTTCCTTGGGGAAAGTTGTTCCTTATCACCAGCCGGTTCTGAGTTTTCGCTATCGGTCACTAGTTAAATTTGACCCAGTACCTATAAATAACGTGTAAAATTACTTATTGGTAGTGCATTAGTCTCCTCTATCCTTTTATGCCTATTCAACTGATATTTTTAGTATAGTAATTCTCTATTTTCTGGTATAGTGCTATTATTTCTAATCCAGGAATTGTCATGTCATGATCACAGGTCATGATGATGGCTAGATTATATTACGTGCTTCTTTTTATAATCCTCATCATCCCACGAGTTTGTAGACGTAGTCACGCCAATCCACGGAATGCAGGTTTGAAATAGAAAGCCAGTTTATTTCGGCTATCGGCTGATTTTGCGCGACTCAAGGTCTAGGTCTTGCTCCCGGTCTGAGAAAGTGTATTGAATATAATAGATATGACCGTGATCACTTCTATTGCTAAACTTTTTCTAGTTTTATTATCTTTCCTGTGGGTGTCGTAAGAGGGGACTGAAGGATTTGAGAGTCGATGTGTATTGCAAATAATTGCAATTTTCAGCGAGAGACTGACAACCTGACACTAAGGTACATAGTCTTCTGAATGACTCCAACTTTTGTCAGATGTTTTCGTTTTTACAGATGTTTTCGCTCCATCTTTGTCTATACCCAAGGGATATGTATGTATGTATGTACAAACTTGGTAAGTAAGACCTACTTAGGCCTTCGAACCGAAATGGCAATGACACATACATATCTATTAATATCTACAAAATTTTGCCCTCTGTCCTCTATTGTATCGAGCGTTGTGGGACAGACCGATATTGTTAATAATTTAGTGAGTAAGTAGTAGTATTACTACGCTCACGGCCGAAAACCGATCATAGGCAGTATGGTATGACCGTGGCGCGGTGACTCAAAAACACTAGAGACATGGCGAATGTACCTTGATATGGTGACACATTACGTCTAGACGTCTACCTACCTACTTAACTTTATACTTTATTATTAAAGGTGTTTTGGAAATATCGTATTTCTACGTATTAGGTATGAGTGGGTATTAGGAATTCTTCATGCCACTTCAGAAACAGTTAATACATTATATTTTTATCAGTAGGTAGGTAGGTACTTATCTATCGGCACCACATGGACTTGTATGCGATCAGCAGCACCTTAGCTTTGCCGTGTGGTGCCGGCTTACAATAACATCACCCCATATCTTTCCCGTGGGTGATTTGATAGTTGATGTGTACTGCAGTATTAGGTGACAGGCTAACAACCTGAATGACTCTCAAACTTTTGCCAGACGAGGTGTAAATGGTCAATTTTTACAGTCGTTTACGCTCTGCTTAGCCCGCTAGGGATATAGGCGTGAAATATGTACAGTACGCGCATGAGTTCTTGGCCATCGGGGAATGAGGAGGCGCGCGGGAGCGGCGCGCCCCGCGGTTACCCAACTACCCGCATTCGCCCGCAGTCGAGTGATGGGAAAAAAGTGTGTCACAACGTTGTCGATATTTTGTCGTTGTGTTGTGTTTTGTGTAGAAACCATAAATACTTCTTTAATATTATTCACAAACAGTGAAGTTACAGTTCGAACAAACTATGGCTAAAAAGGCCCCTTTAATAAGCAAATGTTTCGAGACATATACATTTTAGTTACTTTGTTTTAAAGAAACCTGCCCTTAGTTTATAAAGACCTATTCAACGATACCCTACCTACTCAATATTGTAGGAAAAACAACCCATTAACTAATAACTATGAGTACCTAGTCTGAACTGAACTGTTCGGCAACAATTCTCGATATCGACATCAACATCAATTAGCCACAGCACTACCGCATTCCTCAACATGGTCATGAACTCATTCGCGTACTGTATGTGTATGTAGGTACATGTAATGAAATACTTTGTACCTATCACTAGAACCAAGTCAGTGGTTATAGGAAGTAACTACCTACCTAACCGGTATAATAGTGTGTCTAGAGTAGTATTTTGATCTCTAGGTCTATAGTAAACTCGACTGATAGTATCATATCTTTCGTTAGCATTAGATTTGAGCAGACCTATATTGGTTAAAGTAGCCATTGTTTTTGTATTAGCGTCTGCTTGCATGTCGTCGAAATAGCTGCAGGAATGTTCTACACCTTTAAAAGGGCAACGCTAGGTCGGTTATTGTAAACAAACAGACCATTATTAATAGATAGATATTCGAGGCCCTTCCAGAACAGCTTTAGCTACAGTACAGCGGACGGACAGCAGTTTGAATATAGTGCTTTTTTTGTATCATGGCAATAGCGTGCATTGACCTTAATTACCACTGTACTCTCATTTGCGATAGCGATACATCGTTTTCCTTTGAAAACCGGCCAAGAGCGTGTCAGACACGCCCACAAATAGGGTTTCGTAGTCAACGTTTAAATATCAGGTTTTTCAGCATTACAAACTTAATTTTGTTGCTGGTTTGTTAGCAGCAGTATGATGACCAACCGCAAATAGAAAAACTCAATTTTTTCTGAAACCTTTAAGGGTACAATATCCGTTATAGTTTTCTTTGTAACTTCAGATTGTAAGCTATATTTCATATTTATTTCAAATTTTTAGCGTTTATACTTTAGAAGTTACAGCTGGAACAAATTATGGGTCAAAAACGCACTTTTTAAAAGCAAATATCTCGTGACACAAACATTTTAGTGACTTTGTTTCAAAGAAACTTCACCTTTGTTTTAAAAGACCTATTCAACGATACCCTACTCAATATTACAGAAGGAAAAAATTTTTTTTGCCCCCCTTTCACTTGTATGGGAGGGGGTCCAAGAAACATTTAAAATATTTTTTTCTTAACATTTCTATATTTGGGTCAACACGATCTATGTTCTCACCAAATTTTATGTCGATAGCTCTAAAACTGACGAAGATATGAGGGCGCGGCATACAGACAGACAGACAGACAGACAGACAGACAGACAGACAGACATGACGAAACTATAAGGGTTTCAAGTAGACTACGAAACCCTAAAAAATGAGCGATATGAATATCGCTAGAGTACATGAGTAAAGGCCAAGGTCGCTGCAGGGATCAGAAACATTTTTATTTGTGACCATATTTTAGATTATTATTGTAAGTAAATCTACTAGGTTTCGTCTGCTTGAAATTGCCATGAAAATGAATTATTTTCACGTGGTTAAAAGTAGCCTATGATGTGTGTGTTATTTTCATACAAAACGCGAATTTTCATTCAAACTTCAAGTCCCTGCCATAGGCCATATTTGACAGCTGTTAAAATCATGTTTATTTTTCTTTCTTAGGAAGTATTCTAGTATGGATTTGGCAGCTGTCAAATGTGGCCTATTCCAACGGCTGTAATTTTGAATGTTTCTTAATCTATGAGGTCTTTTTTCGATTGGGGCACCGAGTCGTCAGACGACCGAATGAACCCTCATGAACCCTGATGTCTTCATTATATCACCAGCAAATCCGCCTACCCATTTAAGGGATTAACTTGAACTTTTTTAAAACGACAAAACCAGTACCTTTATAGCTTATGTTCTTCTTTTAAATTGATTGGTTGTTGTACTGGCTATTAAAGTACCTACTACATTTCTTAGCGAAGGAATTTTTTGTAAGAATCGAGGCCACCAGTCAGATTAGATGTACATTTTCCTGTTTCCTTGCTTCGGATTGCACGACTACGAAGATTGTTAGAAACCCACACGTGTTTCTGGTGGTGTGAAATTAAAATAACTTTGTGTGAAAATAGAAAATTCGTTCACTCATGTCCGAGTCATTGCAATTTTGGTACTTTGGATGACTTTGTTTGTGTTTATAGCATAACACGACTGTTTCTCCTCTTTGGTATTTCCCCATCGTCAAAAATATGGGTACCTGACTATCTACCTGCATGAACGTTGTGCAACCCAAACTAAAGTGTATCACAAAGTAAGTATTTGCTAGCGCAATCTAGAGTGTATCATGGGAATCCCGAAAAAACACATTTGCGATTTGTTGACGTTGAGAGTTGACCGCGCAGTATGGTACATAAGTAGATAGATACTATGTGAATTTAGGTGTAGATAATAAACAAGTCTCTTATTCTAACTAACTTAAATTAGTACTGTTACTTTCTGTCAAATAGATTAAGAAAAGGATACAAAATATCTCTAAGTAAGTCATGTCATGTTTTATAATTTGACCAAAATGCGTGTTATCTGTCAAAATCAGGCGACGAGTAAAATGATGGCGACTAAACGGCTAGAAATAAGAAAAGATCCGACATTTTTAAAAGTGACGTGGCTTAGATATCTTCTATCCTTTTCTTAAGATATTTGACGCATAGTGACAGCACTAATTTTAGTTAAGAAAATTGTTTTCTCGAATCGCGGCCAGTATGATATGATGATACATCTACACTAATCTATAGGTAGATAGCGAATTTAGGTGTAGTGTAGTATAGCTAAAATAGTACGATTTCCTGTTCTGAGGAAGGAAGCATGACATCATTCTCAAGATAACGTGCCATATGGAGCAATGTTATCGTTATCATATCACAATTTATAAGCCATCTGTATTTATGTATGATACTCAATATTTTCAGAAATCATGTGTAATAATCTTGGCAATTGATAGGTATTATAACTACCTACACAAAGGCTTGCCTTGACCTTGCTTGGCTGACATTCTTTGCATCCTGTCTGACTTGTTTAGAGTTTGCATACAAAAATAGCGCTGTTCATTCATATAGGTACAAATAACTACAAAATGACCCGACAAGGAGGGGAATACCTTGTAAAAAAAATTGGTTGTATGGGAATCCCCTTCTGTTGATTTTTTATATAAAAAAAATGCCGAGTTTTTACCCGACTGTCCCGGAGGGTTATGTTTTTCGATAGTAGGTATGTATGTATAGTATGAATATGAAGACAAGAAATATCTAGGGGTTTTCCGGGGATCAAAAATCGTTGCTTCACACTTTTTTTGAAAGTTGTTTTAAAACTAACAACGACATCTGTTGGGTGAATAAGATAACATTAATAACCGTTTTTGTAAGTTGTTTTGAAACTAATGCATAAAAAAATAATAACCAAGCGAGCTCGGTCCACCAGCTGTGGCCTATGTAACGAAGCTACAGGCTACAATTCTACAGGTGAAATTCGATATACATTGCGTAGAGGGTTAGCCATTATTATCCCATAATTAAACCGGCTACGCAATGTACATGGGATTTTGGCTGGCAACCCCGGCCCGAGTAGACGTCAAAACATTAGCTCGCATAAATAAGTTTAATTTTTACGTAAAATTCTTAGTATTTGTGTTTATATTGTGTTTATTTAAGTGATAAAAGTGGACTACAGTGTTACAATGACCCAGTGCAAATAAAAATAACTGTGTTTTTAGCAAATGTTGTTGGTCAACCAACGGACTAACTATTTGAATCAACGGACTACCTAACGGATTAAACCGGGGGAGTATTTTGTTTCTTTAATCAATTTCTTACATTAAGGCTTGTGAAAAGTATATTCTGACCATAATTTCAGATTAGACAAACACAAAACTGCACATAACCTCGCTTTTGTGGGAAACTACCTACTCACACATTAGCGCGGGACCTTGTCTCAGCTTACTTCTATTGAAGTCTGTCTGAAGATAGGGCTCATCTGCCGCTCAGACAAGTTTATTCAAGCAACACTAAACCTTTAGGAACACTAACACTTTGTTTTTCTTGTTAGTTTTGCTGTTAGTTAGTGTCTCAGTTCACTTATTAGTGTGAAAAGTGAATCTGTAGATACTTGTTAGGTATTTACTTTCATACATAGCATACATTCTTACACACATATTATTATCACACCTAACTGTGGTACTGATACAAGTAATTGACTAAATTGTAATTGATAATTAATAATTATACACAGAAGTCCAGCCTTATAATTAGATTACATATACACTAGCCCAACAAGTAACAACTAGTGTGATTTGGATCTTAAATTTGTTTTTATATCAATTCCAGCCCGGCTTCAACCATGTCCATGATGACAACACGTAGCATGCATGCGGAAAAGACAATGGCTAAGCTCCAGCAGAGACTTACTGAAGCCGAGCAATTTAATGAGAAACTTCTAGTGGAACGAGATGAGATTGACTTAGAGATGAAACAGTTAAAATCCAAAAACACTCAGCTGACTGACAGTGTTACTACTCTGCGTACACAGTGTGCAGAATCACAAGTGGAGATTGACCAGCATATTCAACATATAGATTCTCTAGAACGTGCTCGATTTGACCTCATCAATGACCTACATTCTGCCCGAGATCGATGCAAATTTTTAAACCAGCAACTAAACGAAGCTAACGAACAGTTAGCGGATTTACACCAAGAAAAAGAAGACATAGAAAATAAATTCAGTGTTTCCTACATCATGAACTGGAAGTGCAGGACATAAGTACAGTACGCCACACAATTCTTACAAAAGGAAATAAAATAAAGAAATATTTAAGACTAAACAAATTCATTAAAAAGACTAGACATAACCTGAAACTATTAAGATTAACTGTAAAACAACAACCGAATAGAATTAAGAGAATCAATTTATTGAAGCATACTGATGAATATAAACTGTTAATAAGAAAAATGCAAGAAGAGTTCCATCAAGCAGAAATAAAGATCAAGCAGATGACGATGCAGATAACAGCATCAGAAAGCTTGCACACAAGTAGCGAGTTGTATATTGATCATCTTCAAACGCAGCTCGCTAATGTTGAGACTAAATATGCAGAGAGCCGATTAGCACATGAGCAACTCTCTTGCAACTTCGGAGCTACTACAACTACAGCAACAGAATGCAGAGTTACTGGACCTGCTGATGGAAGATGAGGAGTTCACCTTGGCATCCGTGAATACTGATACATCTGATGCACTCGCCACACCTGACGCGCCGGCACCACCTGACGCGCCGGCACCACCAGCCGCGCGGGCACCTCCTGCCGCGCGGGCACCACCTGCCGCGCGGGCACCACCTGCCGCGCGGGCACCACCTGCCGCGCGGGCACCACCTGCCGCGCGGGCACCACCTGCCGCGACGACACGGCCTGCCGTGCGGACACCACCTGCCGCGCGGGCGCCACCTGCCGCGCGGGCACCACCTGCCGCGACGACACGGCCTGCCGTGCGGACACCACCTGCCGCGCGGGCGCCACCTGCCGCGCGGGCACCACCTGCCGCGACGACACCGCCTGCCGTGCCGACACCACCTGCCGCGCGGGCACCACCTGCCGCGACGACACCGCCTGCCGTGCCGACACCACCTGCCGCGCGGGCACCACCTGCCGCTCCTGACGCGCCTGCCATCGCGGCTGAAGCACCCACCCGGCGAACTCGACGTGGCGGACGAAGTAGAGGTGCTCCTACACTGCCTACACCAACGACTACGTCACCCACCCGGCGAGGACGACGTGGAGGACACCGCGGCGGACGCGGCAGGGGCGCTTCACGTGCTCCTGCCCCCGCCGTGCACCAAGATGCGAGGGCACACCAGGTGTCGGTAGCTGACAGCAACGTGCAGCCTGCGGGGTCACCTGCCGCCTCCCATCGAGATCGAGAGGGCTATAGTGACGCCCACCCCAGCCGCTGCACCGCGTTCTTCTAGGGCGTCCACCGTCTCAGCCCAAGCTTGCCCGACCCCGAAGGCACGACGTCGTGACCCATGCCCGTGCCCTACCACTCGACCACACGCAGGACCAGTTCTTGACAGTGACAGTGCATCCAGATCGACAAAGGACCTTCCTTCAGCGAAAAATCCCAAACAGACTATTATTTATTCGGATAAATTAGGTGTAGGTTTTGGACAATTATTGAACTATCGTTTAAATCAACAAGTGACAAACGTGTGTTGTCCTGACGCCTCTTTTGAGGATATTGTTAAACAAGTAGCTGTAGGAAATTTGACGAGCACACCACTATAATAATTATGATAGGAAATCATTCCAACATTAGTCGTAGTGCACTAGATAATAGCTTGGAGGTGTTGCTCACTTTACACAATCAGACAAAGTGCAAGTTCATTTTGTGCAACTTTCCATATTGTACGAATTTATCAGCACAACAAAACAAATGTGTGCATAAAATGAACATGCACTTGTACAATATAACATGTCATCATAGCGATGCTATTTCTTATTTTGATGTGAATAATTTTATTCACAAATTTATACTGACTCAGGATACTATGTACCTGTCGGATTATTATAAGAAGCAAGTCGCTACATTGTTAGCATATAATATAAGCGACACAAAATACGTGTCATCATCTACATTAATAAGTAACATTATTAATAATGATTTAAACTAGATTTTAAGACAAAGGAAACCCGTCTTTGACTGATGTAAATGACATAAACAAACCGGGTCTTCTTGCACTCAGCATAAGACAAAGGAAAAGCTAAATCAATTACAAGTTTTACATCAAAATATTCAGGGCTTTTCCAGCAAGGTATTGGAAATTGAATTGTTTTTAGAAAAGCATAACTATGATGTAGTCTGCTTTACAGAACATTTCCAAAATGATCATGACATTTTAATAAATTATGAAAATTACTGTATTGCCAGTTCTTTCAACCGAAAATCCGCAATCCATGGAGGCTCATTAATACTCATTAGAAATAATATTAAATTCAAGGAACGTAAGGATGTTGTTGGATTGTCGGTTGAGAGTTGTACTGAGTTATCTTGTGTTGAGCTGGAAAGTCATGTTATAGTATGCGTATACAGACCGCCTATAGCTAACAATTTTACTACATTATTAGAAGTTATGGAAGATGTACTCAAATTAGTCACAAAAACAAATAAACATGTTATTGTTGCTGGAGACTTTAATGTAGACATTTTAGTAAGAAATGCGTTCAGTGATAAATTTTGGGTCTTTTAAATCATTTAACTTGTCTAATGTATTTTATGAGCCTACTCGTGTGACGGCTACTTCTGCCAAATGTATTGATAATGTATTTAGTGATTGTGACCCTGTAGATAAATGCATTATTAATTCTCTTCAGTCAGATCACAAGGGTCAATCCGTATTATTTCCGTTCAAATTCCATATTAAAACCATCAAAATAGAAACCAGGCGCATCACTGCTAGTAGGTTAGAAAAATACCAAAATGTATTGATGAAGAAATTACCATTCCATAATTATAACTTAGATAATCCTAATACCTTATACCAAGACTTTTTTAATTTATTAAGTGAAGAATTTGAACTGATTTTTAACATAGACACAAAAGAAATTAATACGAAATTTAAATTCTGTGATTGGGCGACCAAAGGTCTTAGGATTAGCAGAGATAGACTTTTGAACTTTACGAGCTTAAAAACATGACAACTGATGGCAGTTTTAATGAGCTGGTAAAAATATTCCAAAACTTTTAAGATAGCTTGTCTAATTGCTAAAGCAAATTTTATTAGTAATAAAATAAAGTCTTCAGACAATAAAATTAAAGCTGTCTGGAAAGTTATTAATAGCGAAACAGGTAAAACTAAGCCACGCGAAAATAACTTTTCCTTAATACTGACAACGGCATGATTAGTACAAATTCAGATGTAGCGCAGGAGTTTGAGTCATTTTTCACAAATATACCGCTAAAAACGACTGAATCACTGAACTCTTCACCATCAATTTCATCTATTTTACTGAAACAAAATGTAGATGTCTGCAATTCGGAATTAAAATTTCATCATGTTAGTCCACAGTGTATTTTAAAAACTTTTAAAGATATTAAGGTTAAGAGCACCGAAGATTTATGGGGCATGTCAGTTAAAGTTTGTAAATCAGTGATTGAATTGTTAGCGCCATATTTGGCTGATATCTTTAATGATTGTATTGATCATGGCATCTTTCCGATTTAATGAAAGATAGCAAGGTAGTTCCGCTGTTTAAAGCTGGCGACAGACAAGATCCCAGTAACTATAGACCTGTATCTATTCTGCCAGTTCTGAGCAAAGTATTTGAGAAGATCATACTCAATCAAATGCTGTCCCATTTTAATAGAAACAATTTGTTACACAACCAACAATTCGGTTTTACAAAGGGACGTTGTACCACAGATGCTGGTGTTGCTCTGATGAAACATGTATTTAATGCCTGGGAAGAATCAAAGGATGCCATTGGTGTTTTTTGTGATCTTTCCAAAGCGTTTGATTGCGTAGATCAGGAAACTTTATTGCTAAAGTTAGACCATTACGGTATTCGAAACACAGCTCTAAAACTGATGAATTCATATTTAGATAATAGAACTCAAAAGGTCCAAATAAATGGCGCCAAATCACAGGGTCTCGTGTTAAAATTGGTGTGCCTCAGGGCTCTATATTAGGACCATTTTTATTTCTAATTTATATAAATGATTTGCCTTACATGGTACAGAACTTGTCCAAGATTGTATTATTTGCTGATGATACATCCCTTATATTTAAGGTTGATAGACATGCACAGAATTATGACGAGGTAAATCACACTCTTGGACAAATTCATAGTTGGTTTACTGCAAATAATTTAGTTCTAAATGCGAAGAAAACAAAATGTGTATTATTTACTTTGCCAAATGTAGTACATTCATCGAGTAATTATGTACAACTTAATAATGAAAAATTAGAATTTACTACCAGCACAGTTTTCTTAGGGATTACTCTTGACTCAAAGCTACAATGGGGTCCACATATTACATCTTTATCGGGAAGATTAAGTTCGGCTGCCTATGCGGTACGTAAAATTAGAGAAGTTACGGATATTGCAACTGCACGACTTGTTTACTTTAGTTATTTTCACAGCATTATGTCCTATGGAATTTTGTTGTGGGGTCGCGCCGCTGATATTGAAACAATTTTTGTACTTCAAAAAAGGGTCATTAGAGCAATTTATAAACTTTGCAGTCGTGACTCCTTAGAGAACTGTTTAAAGAAATTAATATTTTGACCGTACCATGCCAATATATTTACGAAAATATCATGTACGTCAGAAAGAATATAAATACTTTCACTAGAAATTATGAAAGGCATAACCGCAATACAAGGAGTAGAAATGAATTAGATCAACCTAAGTTTAGACTAGCCAAAGTTAGGACTTCATTTCAAGGTCTAAGTATACGATACTATAACAAAATACCGGAAGATATATTAAGTCTATCAGAAAGTAAATTTAAGTCTGTTATTAAGAAAATTTTATGTTATAAAGCTTATTATAAGTTAGATGATTATATTAATGACAAAAATGCGTGGACTTCTGAAATTCCAGCGCAGCACAAGAAACACGCACTTGTTTTGAATACCAAATCAGGACTTACAAGGAGTATAAAATTGTCATAATCAATTGTAACTTCGTCTTAATCATAATTTGAATTTTATATGTACCTACTTTTATTATATTTGATTTGTTTAATATTGACATTCTAAAAGTATTCTTTGTGAATCTACTTGGAAATAAAAGTTTTGAATCTTTGAATCTTTGAATCTTACATCGAATTTCGACTGTAGAATTGTAGCCTGTAGCTTCGTAAAATCAGGCACTGGTGTATAATCGGATGACGTAGAAGACCAGATGCTGGAATGAACGTAGGTATTACGAAAAGCACTGACACTGAATAGATGACGCAACTGTGTTACTAAGTATGCCTGCCTGTTGTAGGTACCTACAGTTACAAAAATACCTACCACAATAAAATTATGACTCGATTCAAGTTTTCAGCATACTTATTTTTTATAAACTATCACTGAGAAATATAGGATGATTTGATAAGGAAAAGCATACTGAAATCGTTTCGCTTCCGAAATAACATTATTTTTATGTACGAGACATATGTTTGAATTTTGTGCATTTGTTTAAATTTTTTTTTGGCCGTTTGGGATTTGAAGAAACGGTGCCTTGATTCCAACTTTGTGTGTCGGCACGGTACCAACTATGAAAGTCAAGGGTTCAAAACTTGTTCGCCTGATAATTTTTATCAAAAGAAAAAGAAAGAAACTAACTCACTGACTTCTAATATACTTTAGTATATGGAGATGAACCAACTACACTTCCCATCGGGAATATCGAGACTATTAGCAAGTTTACGTTTTGTAGGAATCACACTAGGTACCTAGTAAGTACCTATCTGAGAATGTTCAGAATAATAAAAACTGTAATTTCGAAGCATCGAACGCTCTTTTATTATATTCACTTTTTCCTTCTTTAATAAGCTGTACATAAATGGATATTCAATTCAAATTATTTAGGAAACATGCTTGTTTTTCATAATTAATTAATTAAATTACAATAGCACTACCTGGTTCAATAAAGAATGGGACAACAAGTGGGAGGGGGAAAGCAATAACGTCTGTAGTATGTAAGAGCCTTAGTGCGAGTGAGACAGCATGACCTTCGGCCGCTATTTATAATCGCTAGTACGGCTCCTTAGCTGGAAATATGGTCCCATCTGGCAGAAATCATGAAACTTGGCATGTGTGTAGCTTACATGTGTAAGGTTCAGGAAAAGAAGGGAAGCAAGTTGGACCCCCCCTGCTTCCCCCCTTTACCCCCCCTTTTATGTCCCAAATTTCAGTTATCTTTATTTTTCTCGGAAACGATTAAAGATAGGAGAAATTTGTCAAGGTAAGAAATATTCCTTATAAAATTGTCTACATAATTGTTCTTGGGTAGATGTTGATAGGACTTATACTTTTCGAGTTATGCTTCTGGGACACCCATCATTTTTTTGAAGGTGACTTCCAGCTCTGAATTAGCCATAACTACCATGTGATAGAATATTTTTTCAAATTTGCTACTGGCTGTTGTTAGTTAGGTAGTCTTCAAAATCCGCAGAGACAACACTTCAATCACGCCTGTGGGGTGGGGAGGAGGCAAAGTTTATTTTTTCCGAGCTGAACTTGAGGACTTCTGACTCCTTAAGTAAATGTGACACGAGAAATTGAGTATCATTTTCGAATATACCAAAGACGGGAGTATTCATTTCTGGGACGCTTTTTGGTACATTTCATACAAAAATATAAATATATATAGTGAAATTGAAAAAAAAATATATTTCTTTCTCATTCAAACTCTGTTTTCTTCTGAAACTTGAGACATATTTATTAGATAATAACACATACTCGAAGACATACTCATTCTTATTATAAAACCATATTTTATTTTCGAAAATATTAGAAAATACCTAGCCTACAGAAGCCTAAATATTTTTACAAAGTTATGTTTGTAGCTGGAAAAATTTCAAATTCATAGATTTTGTATGCAAAAATAAGATTACCAACCGCAAACGTATATTTCTCAATTGTCGCTAAACCATTCCAGATAGAGAAATGCCCTCATAGAAAATGTTGTTTATACTGAAGAGTTGTTTATGCTGATTTATAGAAATTGAAGATCTGGAGTACTTGATGTGGAACATCAACAGCCCAGCTAAACTATTCGAGATACTGTGATGTCTTCTTAAACATCAAGTACTCCAGATCCTCAATTTCTTTATTCCAACAAAAACTACCCTTCAGTATAAACAACATTCCCTATGAGGGCATTTCTCTATCTGGAATAGTTTAGCGACAATTGAGAAATATAAGTTTGCGGTTGGTAATCTTATTTTTGCATACGAAATCTATGAACTTGAAATTTTTCCAGCTACAAACATAACTTTGTAAAAATATTTAGGCTTCTGTAGGCTAGGTATTTTCTAATATTTTCGAAAATAAAATATGGTTTTATAATAAGAGTGAGTATGTCTTCGAGTATGTGTTATTATCTAATAAATATGTCTCAAGTTTCAGAAGAAAACAGAGTTTGAATGAGAAAGAAATATATTTTTTTTTTCAATTTCACTTAATATATTTATATTTTTGTATGAAATGTACCAAAAAGCGTCCCAGAAATGAATACTCCCGTCTTTGGTATATTCGAAAATGATACTCAATTTCTCGTGTCACATTTACTTAAGGCGTCAGAAGTCCTCAAGTTCAACTCGGAAAAAATAAACTTTGCCTCCCTCCCCCCACCCCCACAGGCGTGATTGAAGTGTTGTCTCTGCGGATTTCCTTTGAAGACTACCTAACTAACAACAGCCAGTAGCAAATTTGAAAAAATATTCTATCACATGGTAGTTATGGCTAATTCAGAGCTGGAAGTCACCTTCAAAAAAATGATGGGTGTCCCAGAAGCATAACTCGAAAAGTATAAGTCCTATCAACATCTACCCAAGAACAATTATGTAGACAATTTTATAAGGAATATTTCTTACCTTGACAAATTTCTCCTATCTTTAATCGTTTCCGAGAAAAATAAAGATAACTGAAATTTGGGACATAAAAGGGGGGGTAAAGGGGGGAAGCAGGGTCCAACTTGCTTCCCTTCTTTTCCTGAAGCTTACACATGTAAGCTACACACATGCCAAGTTTCATGATTTCTGCCAGATGGGACCATACCTCCATACAAACTGCCAATTAAGAACTCGGACTACGCATTCTTTATCAATCCAGGTAGTATTGCAAATGACAATAGCAAAAACTAGGCCAAGTAGTTTTAGCAATTTTTGTATTTATTTGTTGTGTGTGTGACTCATGAAACACGCCAGCGTGTTTAATTTTTTATCTATAACTTGCGCAGATAAAGAATAGATCTCCAATTGGCAACATTATTGTTTGCCTCTCTATAGTATCAGGTAACATAATGAGCAGGATGTCCACAATAATATTGCCAATTCGGGGTCCATTGTTAATCTGCGCAAATTGTACAATGTACGTAAAACGTACAAATAAATCATTGAATAAAAAATATCTAGGTACCTACTTATTAATAAAATGAGTGGAATCTTACATGCATCAAAAGTAGAAGATATTAAAATACAATAGCCATCACAACACGGGCAAATATTTTGCAGGGCGAAAGTACTCAATAAACTGAACAACTTTCTCCAGTTGACATAGGTAGAAATATAAAAACAAATTGTACCTCCCATACAAAATGCACCAGTCTACGGAGTCAGCTTGTATGGGAGGTCCAGTTTTTTTAAATATTCGACTAATGTTCCTTGCGGAAAGTTGGTTCTGTTTCATAATAAGAGTAATTTCGCCCTCAAAAATATACCAAGTTAAAGTGGTCAAAAGAAAAAACATCTTTATTCTAGCCTTTTTTTTATGGAGTGTCAATTATTTTTGCTTTGTATATAAAAAATCAATATTCCAGATTGGTAGCTAAGAGGTTCCAGAATCTAGTTTTTTCTTTAGATCACTTAAACAGGGACTCCCTGTATATTTACCTATGTATGTTGTGGGCCACTTTCTGTATAAATAAACAGACTAAGCACCTATAAGTTTTGAAACATCCAATAACAAATAGAAGTGGCAAGAATGTCAGATTTACTACAACTTGCACAGATAAAGAATGGACCTAAATTGGCAACATTATTGTTTGCCTTTCTATCATATTATGTGACATATCAGCATAAGCAATATCCATTCCCTATCTGCGCAAGTTGTACCTAGATAGAAGTACCTTTGGACTCACAAGGTGAGATCTTCCATGAATAAGACATTATTATCTTACAATATTCATTTATTACAATATTAATAATTTAAACATGTTCATAATACTTAGTTATTATTTTGACTAGCATTGGTTTTATTCCAACACATTAATTTGTACACAAATAACACATTTTGTACTTTGAAAATAAGTACCACTATTAAATAAAGGATTATGCCTTATCCTCCTACAGCAAAAGACCTAATTCAGAATACATAGGTACAACAAAAAATATACAATTAAACTATTCATAGAAGACCTCACACATTCAAAACTAGCTAGGTACATAATTACCTACTACAAACATTCTATTATACAAAATGTTATTCATGGACTATGTGTAGGTATATTCCATAAGTTAGTAAAAACTAATAATTGTAAGCATGCCAAAGTACATACATACATGTATATGTAAGCATAAAGTCTTTTTCATTATAAAGTAAGTAGAATGGAAAAATTATATTAATTTACTTGGCTTTTGGTCCCAATTTAGACCTGTATTTTTATTCATTTGTAGAATCTAGCATACTCCACCATTCTTCAACTTTACAATTTATACATTATTGAGTCCAAAAGTACCTATCAACTAGGTTCATCAAGAAAGAAATTAAAAACAGACTTTAAAAAAATCTACTTAAAAATAATAGTAGGTAAGGAAGTTAACTCCCTTTATGTGCATTTAGAAATTATGCAGCAGTAATAAAATTCTAAGATGAAATGCATACATTTGCAATGAGATTTGGTTTCTTTTCTACCTAGCTCACAAAAGTATAATATATCAGACATGCTGTGGTTGTAATATGAGAAGTTGCCTTTCTAGTCTTAGCTACTTTATTCGAGATATCTCTACTTATTTTTCCTGTACATCTCAATAAAAATTGGTAATATTGCAAAAGAGTATTAAATAGGTATTTTGACTCTCATATAATATTATACATTTCAAAAACCATATCTCACTCATTATTATACATTTACATGTAATATACAATACAATAACAGTATCATGTATTTTACTGATGCGAAAATTTAAACAACCAATTAGGTATATAAAGTAGTATTGATATTACTGGGTATCCACTGTATAAATTGTTATCTGGTTTGCTACACTGGTAGGTTGTTGAGTTGTACAAACACATGACTCATGATTTCAAGTTGAAACACTCCACTATCAGCTTATGTAGAATAGACACTTAACATAGATAAGTCTGATTCATATGTACAGCAAAATGCAATGGATCAAAATAAATCAAAAAATTGGACAGTGATTATGTGATTACGTGGGTATGATAAAAGGTACATCAAAATGAATTGTAAACATGTTGATAAGATGAAAAGTAGTGCTTATCATCACAAGAGTAGCAAAAGTTGTATAGTTAGCAAAAAAATCAAAAATATATTCTTATGCAGTTTGTTTTACAACATTTTCACTTATAATTAAATTGTTTCAGCATTGATAGTGCCAGACTATCAAACAAAGTAAATGGCTGTAGCAATAATAAAATTGTACAATTCTTTCTAAAACAAAAGTATCCACTTTTCAAAATGATACTGTAGTAAATAATAAATTTACTACAAAATAGTAAACTTAATAGCATAACTAACAGATCATCCACGCCAAATCACACTGCAGTTTACGAGGTAAACCGCTTCAAATTAAAGCTTTAACATTATGGAACAGGGTACGCTCAGAACTTGAGCTTGGGTTTGAGTTCATGGGCACGGCCGCCCCAGTCCAGCCGGTAGCACCGAGTCCGCCACGCGATCTCCGGGTTCAGGAGCGCGATAAGCAACACAAACGGAGCGCACAGCTCACTCCACACCCAGCCTAACAGAAACTGCACTTTCGTAAATGGCGGTGAGCCGTTTTGCACCGAACGTAGCATGAGCCAGTCGGATAGAAACCACACTAACACATGCACTAGGAAGAATGGGAGGGGCTCCGCGTTGAGGAGCACGCCGGAGGCCCAGGCGGCGCCGGCGCCCAGCGGCAGGCACTCGCTGAGGGGCTCCAGCATGACGGTGGTGGGCACCATGGCGATGCGCAGCCGCGCCCACCGCGTCAGCCGCGCCTGCAGCGCGCCCACCGACCGCGCGCCGGAGTTCTGCAGCGCTGGCTGCGACGCCACGCGCATCTTCCACCCGCGCTCCACCACCTTCTGCGCCATGAAGTAGTCCTCCGCGAGGTAGTCCCCGAACGCGGCCAGCCCGCCCACCTCCTCCAAAGCCGCTTTGCGGACCAACGACGACATCCCGACGTGACAGTTGATGCCGAGTAAATCCGCGCTGAGATACATGCGGGCTTGTGCCGTGCCGAAGAACACCTTCTCGTAGACCGCGGCGAAGCCCTCCGCGTCGCACACGAACGGCATCTGGTGCACGATGCCGCAGTCGGGGCGCATGTGCTGCACCATGTCGAGCAGCGCGTCGTCCCGCATGCGGATCCCCGCGTCGCTCACCAGCACGAGCGGGTGCCGCGCCTCCAGCCACGCCGGCTGCATGTTGTTGATCTTGGGGTTCACCCCGACGTGCATCCCGCCGATAAACAGCCGCGCCTCCACCGCCGGGTACTTGTGTATGAGACTGTTCACTAACATCACGGCCGGGTCTTGCTCGCTCTCCACGCAGAACAGGATCTCGTACGTCGGATAGTCGAGAGTGAAGAACGTCTCCAAGTTGGAGAAGAGGTTCGGGTCGACTCCGGTGAGCGGCTTGATGATCGACACGCCGGGGTACGGCTGCTCCGGCGGGGACCGGTCCACCGTGCGATGCAGCTTCCACTTCGAGTACGACAGGGCCATTATATGCATCAACCACAGAACCACCCACGCGGTCATAAAGAATATGGCAAAACCGTAAACGGTATACACCATGGGCATCATAATTGTACGATTCTCGGGTGTATTCTTCGTATGGGCCACATAATATCGACGAGATTCGGATAGCGAGAAGCCGTGCGCTATGCTACGACGCGATCATAACACTGAACGGGCTGATAACGTAACGCAGGAGTTTGATACGCGGACGTGGGAGTCCGTTTCATCTCGCACTTAATTAATGAGACATGATTGCAGCCCTATCTTCGCCCGCACTTTATAAAATAGACTAATTTCTGCGAAAATTACTCAGTTCAGCCTTCAGCGAGACAAGCTAAGCTCCGTCAAATTGAATTCCAATGCTGCCAACCTGCGCAATTATTGAGATACCAAAAAAGATGAACCGTTTTAGAAAGAGACAAAGTTATTCAGATACCATTAGAATTTTATAAGATAAACAAAGATAGAAACACCACTGTATCCACATTATTATTCGGTCGTCTAATAAATCGTTACGAAACGTTTTGTAGTTGCAAGTTTGTCGTGAATTATCCTAAAAAATAACTTAGGAATTCAACCTTAGCTTACCATTAACATAATATTTTTAACGATTTTTACCCTAAGATTTTAACTTTTTCAATCAACGAAATTCGCTACGCAACAAAACTGTACCATAATCAAGATTAATGAAATCCTTTCTAAAAAAATCAAAATGAACCAAAACGCGAATGAGCAATATCTTTATGTTGCAAACTTGCGGTATAGTGATGTGACGGTATTTCATAACGAGTACGACTATAGCGAAAAAGAAGCTGGTATAGTTTATCTAACGCTGAAAAGAACATTATATCCCAATTTAGCCACATTAAAGTTTTTTTTTTAAAAATGTCCTTAATAATAGACAGTAGTGGGCGTCCGGAGCTATAATGTTTTAAAACTCCTTGAAACGGAGAAATAAACCGGGTACCTAAAGCCATTGCTTTAACAAATGCAAAGTTAAGTTTGCACTGTAGCACAGACTGTAGTCAAGTCAGCCATCTCTGGGGCACCTTGTTCAAATAAATAAGTTCTAATCTTGCCTTGCTAATATAAATTATGAATAAGAGTGGTAACCTTCGTTGTTGTTGTTACCCATTCGCTCCCCGCATATTACAAACATGAGCATGACACCTTCCACAAGTAAAAATAAAATATCATTGCTACACCACTGACAAACACGAATTACACGCGTACCTATTGAATTGTCACAAGCTAAGCAAGTGCTTATTTTCACGATCCTGGCAAAAAAAACAAAGCTATGACGCTGCTCAGTGTCCTGAGTCAAAAGTATAAATAATGATCCGTTGACACAATGAAAAAGAAGTGTCCCGAGTGGAGTTAGCACGTATTTTTAGGTCGTCATCGTACACAAGAATAGTATCACACGCGTTATACCACGTACGAGCAAAGCGAGCACAACTCTTCACATCGTCGAAAAACATGCTGTTATTGATCGATTTTTTGGTTCACATGCAAGGGGTGTTTTTGGTGAAACTAATCCCCGAGATGGCAATGTACACCTCCATAGACTTAAGGAAGTGTCTAGTATGCCGCTAGTGGTATTTTAGAATAACAAACTAAATGACCGCTGTTGGCAAATTACGATTAAATATCTATTATACCTCTAGTGGTATTATAGTGAAACGTCTTAGCGTACCGAATTACCGATAGAGGCATAATAAAACTAAAAATCTTGGGCTAGGATAGGACCCACCTAGGCCGTGATCTAGGTCCTTGAAGTTCTTACTCAATCGAAAATTTTCTAATTCTTTTCCTGTAGGTTTTTACTGTGGGTTTGGAATGGGGCTTTTTCTGTTGACAGTTCTCTTGGTAGTTCTGAATTACAAACTAGAGGGCGCTGCGCAAGATGTAAAAGTTTGTCATTTGAGTGATATTGACAGTTGCTATTTGCTATAGTCGGTCGCGTGCCGTGTATGCTAAAGTAATTTGCCGAACCGGAATGCGATTTAATAGGTATCTAACTGATTGATTATGAGGTTGCAAGGAAAGGAAAGGAAAGGAACGTCTTTTTCCGTCTTTCGCAGCGCCCTCTAGTTTGTAATTCAGAACTACCAAGACCCTAAGGGAACTGTCATTACTGTCAACAGTAAAAGCCCCATTAGAAAGATCACGGAGATTCATGCGGGATTCACAGGGATACATGTGGGATTAATGCAGGATACATGGGGATTCGTGTGGGATTCATAGAGATTAATGAGGGTTCATGTGGGACTCGTGGAAAAAACTTCTTCACAACTCCTTGTTCACCCTAACAACAAAACAAACATCAAACAAACGCAATACTCCAACTACTCGTTGTCGGTATTATAGTAATAATTGCTACGAAGCCGCTGTCGGTAAATTAGCTGTATTAAATGCATTGTCGCTAGCAGTAGAATAGACAAAACAAGTGTTATTTTACCGATATCGGTTATTAGTCCGCTTTTCTAACGTACCGTACCACTAGCGGCATACTAGACACTTCCTAGACTTAAAAGGATTAACTGTAAAATTTTGACACTTGTTCCATTTTAGTCTATAGCAGCATACAACGCCATCTTGCGGTTTAGATTTTCCATGCAATGCCCAGTAGCACCATGGTACTAGATACTAGGTAAATACTAGTTACATTTTCTAGACAACCCTAAAAGTTCAAAACTTCGGGTTCTGTCTGTTCCGCGGGAAAAAATGAAAAAAAATCTAACAAACAAGCGTCGTGTTTGAAAAAAAAATGGCGGCGCAGTTCAAACTAGAATCGTCTTCTAGCTTTTGATGCTAAAAAACCCAACAAATAGCCGTTCTAACTGCTAAAAAACTGCTCGTTGGGGTGCCGGCTTATTATACGCGGTGATAATAATCAATTTAACTCCCCTCTTTAAAAAAAGTGTGTTTATCAAACAATTTGTCTCTCTAAATCTTTACGGTTAGTAGCTCATCATCTGATTCACTAGCTCAACAAATAAATGGTCGTAGACCTGGGTGAGCCCCCGGATGGGGGCGGAGGTTCCCCTCTTCTATTTGACGACGAAATGGATGGATCCCCAAAAACCTCCTCAAAACGTAGCCTACCAGAGGAGTCCCCGTATGAAACGAATACCAAGCGAATTAATAACTCCCCCCCTTCTGCATCCATCCAACATACCTTCTCTCTTCCCGAATACGAAAATTCAAAATTAAATTATGGTGAGAACGACGAAGCCCCTTTCATCATTCATGTCTCGAGATCGGAGCCGGACCCTTCTGCCGGCCTTTCAATCAGAGTACTCAGATTTGCGCAAACCATCTACAAAAACAATGTCCCAGGTATCGTTAAAAAGGACGGCATTAAGCCGGCAGGCCGCAACCGGGTTGTAGTGGAATTCGAAAATGCAAATTATGCCAATTCATTTCTGGACCATCCTCTTTTGATGCAAAATAACTACAAAGCGGTAATCCCAAATTATCACTTAACTCGAATGGGCATAGTCAGAAATATCCCTGTTGAGTGGACCATGGAGGAATTCCTTACCTCTCTGGAGTGCTCCAACTCCTCCCGACCCATCAAAGCCAGGCGTCTTAACAGAAAGAACTTTAAGGATGGCAAGGCGGAATGGCTTCCCACCCAGACAGTTGTCGTAACTTTCCTGGGCCAAAAATTACCTGAAAGGGTTTTCTGCTGCTATACGTCGCTCCCAGTCGGCATATACACTCTTCCAACCATCCAGTGCAATCGTTGCTGCCGCTTTGGACACGTCCAGGACAAATGTCGCTCGAAACCCCGCTGCTTTAAATGCTGTCAACCTCATACAGGTGATTCTTGTTCTATTAGAGACAAGGATGCCTCGTGTCTTTACTGCTCCGGCCCTCACTATGCTACAAGCCCTAACTGTCCAGAACATATGAGACAAAAATCCATAAAAATTGTCATGTCCGAGGAAAACATTCCTTACTCTGAGGCATCACTCCGCTTCCGACCTGTCCGTCGGAACTTCGCTGACACCATCCGCGCTAACTCTGTGGATGATGAATTCGAACTAGCTGAATGCGGGTCTACTTCGGGCTCCCCACCTCGTCCCCCAATGAGTCCTTTGACTCCTCGCTATATTGCTAACTCTTCCCCCTCTTCATCACCAGTCTCACATTGGAAGACTATTTACAAACCCCGCAGACCCTCGCCCCCTCTCGGCAAAGGCTATGACAATGAGGCCCACTACTCCATTGTCAACTCTCCTAAATCCGTCCAACCTAATGGATGTGCTCTCCACAGTCCTCCAATTGATGCATCACTAGCCAAAATCCTCGAAGTTCTGAGCTCTCTTTTACAACTCCTATCTGAAAACAAAATCGCAATACCGAACAACGTCACAGAAACACTGAAAACTCTTACACCTTTACCCCTCTACAATGGCCACGGTTCTGCTCCAATGGAACTGTAAGAGTATTCGGCATAAAAAAACAGAAATTTTCAACCTAATAAATACCTATCATCCCTCCGTCTTGGCCATCTCGGAGACATGGCTACGTCCGGGCTCTCGCTTTCGGGTGCCAGGATTTTCATGCCTTCGGGATGATCATGATGGTGGATGGGACGGTTGCGCCCTCCTGATAAAAAGATCGTTAATATTTTCCTTAATTCCCCTTCCTCCCCATTCTCCATCCTTAAATGTGGTTGCTGTAAGAACCCTGAATATGACTTTTGTTTCTGTTTATATCCCTTCCCCTAATGCCTCCATTCTGTCTGAACTGGACTCCATTCTTACATCTCTTCCCGCCCCCTTAGTTGTTGTTGGTGACTTCAACTGCCATCATTCTATGTGGGGATCGGTTCACTGCGATTCCCCATCTTCCTCTCTCATCGACCTTATGGACAATAATAACCTCTGCATACTGAACGATGGCAGCCCCACCAGGAGAACTTCCCCCACTCAGAACCCAAGTTGCGTGGACCTGTCCTTAATCTCCCCTAACTTGGTCTCCCAAACATCCTGGAGAGTTCTAACTCACTCTCATGGTAGCGACCATCTCCCCATCCTCGTAACCTTCACCCAATGTGTCTCCCCTACCCCTGTTTCTGTCCCTCCTCTTCTAAAGTTCCGCTTGTCCAAAGCTAAATGGGACGACTTCAGACTATCTGTTACAGCCGAAACAGATAAATTTCCTGCAATCACACAGGAAAATTTTATCCAACTCTACCTCGACTTCGTTTCTATCCTAATCTCATCCGCCAACAAGTTTATTCCCTCAAAAGTCCCCTAAAGACTTTATCCCCTCCCCGCCATGGTGGGATTCAGATTGTACCGATGCCGTCCGCAGCCGTGATGAACAAGAAGAGATATTTTTAGCCAACCCTTCCACGGAAAACTATATTAATTTTAAAAAAACCTGTGCCAAATCAAAAAAGGAACTGTCACAGAAAAAGCGCAGCGGCTGGTTTAAATTTTGTGAAAGCCTCTCTCCCCGTTTCCCTCCTTCGCTCGTCTGGAAAAACATAAATAGATTCCGAGGGTCACTGAGGGACAACAACCCTACCTCTAATGTCCCTCCCTCCTGGTTAGAAGGTTTCCTGGACAGACTGGCCCCCTTTGTCCCCCGAAAGTTGCCTCCTCCTCGTCCCCCACCCCTCTCCTATGACGTTATGGATGAGCCTTTCTCCTTCAATGAACTCGCATCTGTCCTCTCACACCTCCAGGACTCTACCCCAGGCATTGATGGAATCCCTACTCATTCATAAAAAATGTTCCGAATCTTCAAAAGTGTCCTGCTACATATCCTGAATAAAATTTATGAAACTGGTGTTATTCCAGACTCCTGGAAGCAACAAATTGTTATCCCTATTTTAAAACCCCAAAAAGACCCTGCGGACCCTTCTTCATACAGGCCCATCGCTCTATCGTCGGTTCTCGCTAAAATCATGGAACATCTCATTAAAAACCGCCTAGAGTGGATTTTGGAAAGCAGAGGCATCCTATCTAGATTTCAGTTTGGGTTTAGGAGAGGTATGGGAACCATGGACAGCCTGAGTATTCTGACATCTGACATCCGTCTTGCCTTTTCAAGAGGCCACTATTTAGTAGGAGTCTTCCTCGACATTACGTCGGCATATGACAATGTCATACTGTCAATACTCAAGTTGAAAATGCTTCAGCTCAACCTCCCAGCGAGGATAGTGAATGTTATATGTAACATATTGATGGATCGGTGCATCTCTGTTCGCTTCCAGGGCGCTTTACTGCCCCCTAGAACCATTTGGAAAGGTTTACCTCAAGGCTCTGTACTAAGCCCCATTCTTTACAGCCTATATACTTCCGAGCTGGAAGCCGCATGTTCCTCGGACTGTAACATCCTTCAATATGCTGACGACATAGCCTTATACGTCTCTTCCCACTCCAGCTCTGAATGCGCCATTCGCCTGAACTGTGCCCTAGATAATCTCAACTTCTGGCTATCTGAACATGGTCTTTCCCTATCCGCCCCCAAAAGCTCTGTAGTGGTCTTCACACGTAAAAAGATAATTCCTGACGTTAATATTGTAATAAATAGTGAAATTATTGACGTACAAGATAATGTCAAATTCCTGGGCATGTTTCTGGATTCTCGTCTTTCAGGCACTACCCACCTCAATTATATAAGGGATAAATGTGAGAAAGGCATTAACGTACTGAGAGCCCTCTCAGGAGTATGGTGGGGCGCTCACCCTTTCACCCAAAAACTTCTCTACAACGCCTTAATTCGCAGCCTTTTCGACTACGGGTCATTCCTTCTCGAGCCCTGTAACAAGGCAGCCCTATCGTGCTGGGACAAAATCCAGGCAAAATGTCTTCGTATTGTCTGTGGTGCAATGAAATCTTCTCCCTCCAAGGCACTCCAAGTTGAGTGCCTTGATCCCCCTCTCTTTCTTCGGCGCCAACTACTCTGTGACCGCTTCTTCTTTAAAATTGCGCAGGACTCTTCCCATCCATTGCTAACCTCTATCTGCCAACTGTCAAACCTGATTCCTTCCTCACAATACTGGACCCATAAAGCTTCCCCCTGCCTATACAAGAGCTACCAAAAGTTCTTGGATTCCTCCCCTGTATTCCAATGCCCCGGTAACCCCCTATTTTCGATCCCATTCAAGGCTCTAGTGTACCGCCCTCGAATCCTAACCTTTTTAGGCGTCGAAAAAGACGACCCTGGCGCTAATTCCCATTTCAACCGAATCATCGCCGAAAAGTTTCCTGACTGGCTGACCATGTTTACAGACTCTTCCAAAAATTCCCCTGATGACCCGGTGGGCTCTGCCGTCTGGGTCCCCCGGATGAATCTTGTTTTGAGCTTCAAGTGCCCCTAAATCCTCGGTATTCTCGGGTGAAGCCATTGCCATCTTTGAAGCCATTTCACTAGTTGAGTCCCACAAACTAAACAAAACTATTATACTCACTGACTGTCGCAGCTGCCTGGAGGACCTACAGAAATTTCCCCTCCGTTCAAAACCTGTACACCCTATCAACCTGAAATCCAGAGACCTTTTATTCAAATGCTCCCTATCTGACATAGAAGTCGTTCTCGCTTGGATCCCAGGCCATTCGGGTATTTCTGGTAATGAACAGGCAGATTCATTTGCTAAATGGTCTGTCCATAATGGCACGGAGGTTTATTATAACAGTTTTTCGAGAGACCTCAGTTTTATAGCTAATAACGATTTGAAAGTGAAATGGTCTGAAGAGTGGACTGATGTGTGTCGTGAGAAGTTCAAGCATTACGGTGGTCTACAGCCGTATATTCCCACCAAACCCTGGTTTTTTAAATATCGCGACTTTTCAAAATTTTCGACCTCGACTGCAATCCGCTTGAGACTTGGCCATAACTGCACTCCCTCCTTTTAGCTAAGATAAGGGTTCGGGACCACTCTCTGCGAATGTGGTCTGGCAGAAGGCACAGCCGACCATATCTTCTTCGACTGCCCCCGCTACTCCTCCTCACTCTACGACGTTCTCCCTCTCTCTGTCCCTCGCCCAGTCAACATGAGCTTCATTCTCTCCTCCCTGGATCCCCCTATCTTTCTTACCCTCTTAAAGTTCATTCAAAGATTTAAAATTAAGCTATAGCCCCTCGCTAGTTTACAACTCCTAATATCTTTCATTCTACTCATTCCAAGGCCCTTAGATATCCCCTTTTATTTTTGGTGACTTCTTTTGTATTGTAATTATTTAGAGAGACCGATCATCTGGCTATTCTTGATACCCGTATAATCTTCCAAACCCTGACACTGGCAGAATTGTCCTTATGGACAGAAGCCATATAAAAAAAAAAAAAAAATTGAATTGAAGCGTCGTGTTGTGAAATGAATTCACCAATTTTCTGAAAATAGTGTTATTTACTAAGTGGAATAATGGAACTTCACAAACAAATCAACCGTGTTGTCGGTTTGAATGACTTTATTGAATTAACACAAAACCTGAATAGTGTTCTCAAAGATGTGGAAATTCCTTTCAATATGTCGACGCTGATAAGTTTGAAAAAGATTCGATCTTTGGAGATTGAGGTGAGTTTTCTGATTCAGTAACATGCTATTTGTATTAGAAAATTCCTGCTATTTACTCGTACTAATTATTTTGCAGTATTTCAACAAGTGCGATGGCAGCGGTGCCGCATTTCGGCTCTTGGAGCGAATACTCAGCTCCCCACCGTCTAAAACTTGGGGCTTACTTGGTGCAGAGTTGGTGGAAACAGTCCGGTATTGGCTGGATGCTGTGAGGAAACATCTGATATCTCACCATGTGCATTGGTGGACGTTTCTCAGGCAAATTCTTAATTTTATCAAGGTAAGTAATTATTTCTTTTTGAGATATTCTATGAACTTATCCTGTGCAAGGCGTTAACATCGCGGCCTGGTGTGATAGAAGCTCATATTTCGTTGATCTATTAGATTTAGATATCAAATTCAGGATCAGAGTATACTTTTCTGTAATAATAAATATATTTTTTGTAAATAAATACATATCATACATAGAAAACACCCAGACTAAACACAAATATAGCAAAAATGACTTTACAAATCTTTGTGTCTGTGGTAATCAAACCCACAATCATCAGCTTAGAAGGCAGGAGTACTATCTGCTACGCCATCAGGACAGTCGGTACTAAAGTAGGTATTACACATGTTGCAGGAAGTGCGACAGAAAGACCACCGTCTCAGCAGCCACATGGTGGAAGAACTGGCAGAGTCCATGCTTGACCTGGCTACCAGCGGCAAACCAGATGTGCACCAGAGATATGAAATACTCCACACATTCAATCTGTTCTGTGCCGAATCTACAAGGGAAGTCAGGCTCAGTCTGAGAGCACAGTTTGAACCCTATTTGTAAGTGCAATATACAAGTACCTCTAATATAAAGTAACTTGGTTAACACTTAGCCTGATGTGCACCAGAGATATGAAATACTCCACATGTTCAATCTATTCTGCACTGAGCCCACAAGAGAAATCAGGCTCAGTCTGACAGCACAGTTTGAACCCTATTTGTAAGTGCAATATACTTGCACCGCTAGTATAAAGGAACCAAGATTACAACCAAATACCTACTTTTTATAAGAGGCAATTTAGCAGAGGTAACTATTCCCGCATCTAGTAGTCGGGGGGGCGGATGGAGGCGTATACTTCCATTGCAGATTCTTTAGATTGGCTTTAAATTATAAAGACAAGAACACCCTATGAATATATTTTATTTTTTTCCAGTATCAGACTGGCAACAATAATGGCGACATGCGGGCACCTGCCGGCACAGTTCGCAGCCCTGGAGACCCTCTTACGCTGGCTGCAGCCGCGGCATGACCCGGCCACGCGGCGCGACGCGGCCGGCAAGTGGCTGCTGCCACACCTGTACCCTCAGGGGGCCGTGGATGTGTTCCTTAACAGGAGCTGGATGAACTTCTACCAGGTAAAGTATTTTGGTCGGCACATTCACAGGGAATGCTGCTGTTTATTTCCCGTGTCGCCTATTAAGACACTCACATTCACAGGGAACGCGGCTGCCTATTCCCTGTGAACTGGGAATGAACATGTGAGGCTTGGTACGTATAGTAGGGCAGTAGACAGACTGGCAACAATAATGGCGACATGCGGTCACCTGCCGGCACAGTTCGCAGCCCTGGAGACCCTCTTACGCTGGCTGCAGCCGCGGCATGACCCGGCCACGCGGCGCGACGCGGCCGGCAAGTGGCTGCTGCCACACCTGTACCCTCAGGGGGCCGTGGATGTGTTCCTAAATAGGAGCTGGATGAACTTCTACCAGGTAACATGTTACATTTACAAGGAACGCTGCTGTCCATTCCCCGTGTCCTTAATTCATACACTAATATTTACAGGGAACGCTGCTGTTCATTCCCTGTGTTGATCTTTAAGACACTCACATTCACAGAGAACGTTACAGGGAACGCTGCTGTACATTCCCTGTATCGATCATAATGACACTCACTTTTACAGGGAATGCTGCTGTATTAAACAGAGAGCTTTAGTGTCTATTACTTGTGTAGTATTCAAGACTCGCGCGTTCACAGGGAATGCTGCTGTTTAAACCATGTACCCTAGATTACAATGATATGTGTGTAGATATGTGTGGCTTGGTACGTATAGTAGGGCAGTAGAAAGACAGTCAAAAATAATGGCGACATGCGGGCACCTGCCGGCACAGTTTGCAGCCCTGGAGACCCTCTTACGCTGGCTGCAGCCGCGGCATGACCCGGCCACGCGGCGCGACGCGGCCGGCAAGTGGCTGCTGCCACACCTGTACCCTCAGGGGGCCGTGGGTGTGTTCCTTAACAGGAGCTGGATGAACTTCTACCAGGTAACATGTTATATTTACAGGTAACCCTGCTGTTCATTCCCTGAACCCCTTAATTGAGACACTTACATTCACAGGGAACGCAGCTGCCCATTCCCTGTATCAACAAGACAATCACATGCACAGGAACGCTACTATTTATTCCCCGTGTCCTCAATTCAGACACTCACATTCACAGGGAACGCTGCAGCCCATTGTTTGCGTCGACATGTGAGACACTTACAATCACAGGGAATGTTGCTGTTTTAAACAGAGAGTGTTGGTTTCTACTACTTGTGTAGTATTCAAGACTCGCAAATTCACAGGGAACAGTGTTGTCCGTCCCTGTGTCGTCTATAAAGACACTCACACTGACAGGGCACGTTTGTATCCTGGATAACAATAATGTGAATATGTGAAGCTGGGCACGTACCTATAGTAGGGCAGTAGAAAGACAGTCAACAATAATGGCGACATGCGGGCACCTGCCGGCACAGTTCGCAGCCCTGGAGACCCTCTTACGCTGGCTGCAGCCGCGGCATGACCCGGCCACGCGGCGCGACGCGGCCGGCAAGTGGCTGCTGCCACACCTGTACCCTCAGGGGGCCGTGGATGTGTTCCTTAACAGGAGCTGGATGAACTTCTACCAGGTAAGTTATCATGGCAATATCATTCACAGGGAACGCTGCTGTTTATTCCCTGTGTCGCCTATTAAGGCACTCACATTCATAGGGAACGCGGCTGCCCATTCATCGTATCGTCAATTAAGAGACTCACATTGGCAGGGTACCTTAAAGTTACTCACATTCACAAGGAATGATGCTGTCCATTCCCTGTCTCGAGGTTCATGACACTTAAGTATACTGGGAACGCTGCTGTCCATTCCCCGTGTCGACCTCTAAGCCACTCACATACCTTCTAGGGGTACGCTGCTGTCCATTCCCTGTGAACTGGGAATGAACATGTGAGGCTTGGTACATATAGTAGGTCAGTAGAAAGACAGTCAACAATAATGGATACGTGTGGGCACCTGCCGGCACAGTTTGCAGCCTTGGAGACCCTCTTACGCTGGCTGCAGCCGCGGCACACCTGTACCCTCAGGGGGTCGTGGATGTGTTCCTTAACAGAAGCTGGATGAATTTCTACCAGGTAACATGTTACATTTACAAGGAACGCTGCTGCCCATTCCCTGTGTCGACTGCTGACCCAGTAGTATTCACAGGGAACGCTGCTGATCATTCCCTGTGTTGATCTTTAACACACTCACATTCACAGAGATTGTTACAGGGAACGCTGCTGTACATTCCCTGTATCGATCATAATAATGACACTCACTTTTACAGGGAATGCTGCTGTATTGAACAGAGAGCTGTAGTGTCTATTTCTTGTGTAGTATTCAAGACTCGCACATTCACAGGGAATGGAGCTGTTTATTCCTTGTGTCGTCTATTAAGTCACTTACACTGACTGGCATGCTGGTGTCATGGATAACAATTATGTGCGTTTGTATGTGTGTGTGTCTGGGTACGTACCTATAGTAGGACAGACTAAAAACAATAATGGCGACAGACAATAGTGCGTTGTATAAGAACGTTGGTGCGTTGGATTGCGTGCATAACAATATTGTCTGTAGGTAAGTGTGTATGTTGCTGGATACCATGGACAACAATAATGGCGACATGCGGTCACCTGCCGGCACAGTTCGCAGCCCTGGAGACCCTCTTACGCTGGCTGCAGCCGCGGCATGACCCGGCCACGCGGCGCGACGCGGCCGGCAAGTGGCTGCTGCCACACCTGTACCCTCAGGGGGCCGTGGATGTGTTCCTCGATAAGAGCTGGATGAATTTCTATCAGGTAAGATTTACACTCACAGGGAACGCTGCTGTCCATTCTCTATGTCGACATGTAAGACATTTACATTCACAGGGAATGCTGCAACCCATTCCCTGTATCTTATGTAAGACACTCACATTCACAGGGTATGTTATAGGGAACGCTGTTGTCCGCTCCCCGTGACTTTATTAAGATATATTCACAAGGAACGCTTCTGTTCATTCCCTGTGCCTATCTTTAAGACACTTACTTTCACAGGGAATATTGCTGTATTAAACAGAAAGCTTTAGTGTCTATTTCTTGTGTAGTATTCAAGACTCGCGCGTTCACAGGGAATGCTGCTGTTTAAACCATGTGTCCTAGATTACAATGATATGTGTGTGTATGTGAGTCTGGGTACGTATAGTAGGGCAGTAGAAAGACAGTCAACAATAATGGCGACATGCGGTCACCTGCCGGCGCAGTTCGCAGCCCTGGAGACCCTCTTACGCTGGCTGCAGCCGCGGCATGACCCGGCCACGCGGCGCGACGCGGCCGGCAAGTGGCTGCTGCCACACCTGTACCCTCAGGGGGCCGTGGATGTGTTCCTTAACAGGAGCTGGATGAATTTCTATCAGGTAACATAAAATCACAAGGGATTGCTACTTTCCATTCCCGGTGTTCTCACTTAAGACACTCACATTCACACGGAACGCTTCTATCCATTCCTTGTATCGACATTTATGAGACTCAAACTCACAGGGAACGGTGCTATCCATTCCCTGTGTCGACAGTTAAGACACGCACTCTCACAGGGAGTGTAACAGGGGACGCTGCTGTCCGCTCCCCGTGACCTTTGTTAAGGCACATTCACTGGGAACGCTGCTGTTAATTCCCTGTGCTGAACTTAAAGACACTCACATTCTCAGGGAATGTTGCTGTTATAATCACATTAGTTTGATGATGTGTGTGTGTGGTTGGGGACATATAGTAGGGCAATATCAGACTGGCAACAATAATGGCGACATGCGGGCACCTGCCGGCACAGTTCGCAGCCCTGGAGACCCTCTTACGCTGGCTGCAGCCGCGGCATGACCCGGCCACGCGGCGCGACGCGGCCGGCAAGTGGCTGCTGCCACACCTGTACCCTCAGGGGGCCGTGGACGTGTTCCTTAATAGAAGCTGGATGAACTTCTATCAGGTACGATGTTACTTTTAACAGGGAATGCTGCTGTCCATTCCCCGTGTTCTCAATTAAGACACTAACGTTCACAGGGAACAATGATGTCCATTCCCAGTGACTTTAATTGAGACACTAACATTCACACACAGCGGCCCATTTCCTGTATCGACCGCCAATACACTAGCATTTACAGGGAACGCTGCTTTTCATTCTCTGTGTTGATCTTTAAGACACTCACATTCACAAAGAATGTTACAGGGAACGCTGCTGTACATTCCCTGTGTCGATTATAATGACACTCACTTTTACAGGGAATGCTGCTGTATTAAACAGAGACCTTTAGTGTCTATTTCTTGTGTAGTATTCAAGACCCGCGCGTTCGCAGGGAATGCTGCTGTTTAAACCTTGTGTCCTAGATAACAAAGATAATATGTGTGTGTATGTGTGTCTGGGTACGTACAGTAGGGCAGTAGACAGACAGTCAACAATAATGGCGACATGCGGTCACCTGCCGGCGCAGTTCGCAGCCCTGGAGACCCTCTTACGCTGGCTGCAGCCGCGGCATGACCCGGCCACGCGGCGCGACGCGGCCGGCAAGTGGCTGCTGCCACACCTGTACCCTCAGGGGGCCGTGGATGTGTTCCTTAACAGGAGCTGGATGAATTTCTATCAGGTAACATAAAATCACAAGGGATTGCTACTTTCCATTCCCGGTGTTCTCACTTAAGACACTCACATTCACACGGAACGCTTCTATCCATTCCTTGTATCGACATTTATGACACTCAAATTCACAGGGAACGGTGCTATCCATTCCCTGTGTCGACAGTTAAGACACGCACTCTCACAGGGAGTGTAACAGGGGACGCTGCTGTCCGCTCCCCGTGACCTTTGTTAAGGCACATTCACTGGGAACGCTGCTGTTAATTCCCTGTGCTGAACTTAAAGACACTCACATTCTCAGGGAATGTTGCTGTTATAATCACATTAGTTTGATGATGTGTGTGTGTGGTTGGGGACATATAGTAGGGCAATATCAGACTGGCAACAATAATGGCTACGTGCGGGCACCTGCCGGCACAGTTCGCAGCCCTGGAGACCCTCTTACGCTGGCTGCAGCCGCGGCATGACCCGGCCACGCGGCGCGACGCGGCCGGCAAGTGGCTGCTGCCACACCTGTACCCTCAGGGGGCCGTGGGTGTGTTCCTTAACAGGAGCTGGATGAACTTCTATAAGGTAAGTTATTTTGCCAGGCATATTTACAAGGAATGCTGCTGTCCATTCCCTGTGTCCTTAATTCATACACTAACATTTACAGGGAACGCTGCTGATCATTCCCTGTGTTGATCTTTAAGACACTCACATTCACAGAGAATGTTACAGGGTACGCTGCTGTACATTCCCTGTATCAATCATAATGACACTCACTTTTACAGGGAATGCTGCTGTATTAAACAGAGAGCTTTAGTGTCTATTTATTGTGTAGTATTCAAGACTCGCGCGTTTACAGGGAATGCTGCTGTTTAAACCATGTGTCCTTGATTTCAATGATATGTGTGTGTATGTGTGTCTGGGTACGTATAGTAGGGCAGTAGAAAGACAGTCAACAATAATGGCGACATGCGGTCACCTGCCGGCACAGTTCGCAGCCCTGGAGACCCTCTTACGCTGGCTGCAGCCGCGGCATGACCCGGCCACGCGGCGCGACGCGGCCGGCAAGTGGCTGCTGCCACACCTGTACCCTCAGGGGGCCGTGGATGTGTTCCTCAATAGGAGCTGGATGAATTTCTACCAGGTAAAGTATATTGGCAGGCACATTCACAGGGAACGCTGCAGTCCATTTCCCGTGTCCTTAATTAAGATACTAACATTCACAGGGAACATTGCTCTGGCCTCCCGTGTCGCCCACAGAAAACGCTGTTGCCAATTCTCTGCTCACGTTCACAGGGAATGTTGCTGTATTAAACAGAGAGCGTTGTTTTATATTACTTGTGTAGTATTTAAGACTCTCACATTCACAGGGAACACTATTGCTCTACCACGTAACATGTTACATTTACAAGGAACGCTGCTGCCCATTCCCTGTGTCGACCTTAAAGACACTCACATTCACAGTGAATGCTGCAGAGCATGCTGCTATCCATACCGCTCGACCTTAATCAAGACACTTTATTATAGATTAACAGGGAATATTGCTGCTCATTCCCTGTTTCGACATATAAGACACTCACATGTACAGGGAATGTTCCAGAGGACGCTACTGTCCATACGACGTGATTTGAAACCACTCACATTCACAGAGAACGCGGCTGCCTTTCCCTGTGTCGCCTTTGAAACACTCACAATGTTGCTGTATTCAATGACAAGGCACGCAGAAATATACACAATAGTTTGTGTATATTTCTGTCTGGGTACGTATAGTAGGTCAGTAGAAAGACAGTCAACAATAATGGCGACATGCGGTCACCTGCCGGCACAGTTCGCAGCCCTGGAGACCCTCTTACGCTGGCTGCAGCCGCGGCATGACCCGGCCACGCGGCGCGACGCGGCCGGCAAGTGGCTGCTGCCACACCTGTACCCTCAGGGGGCCGTGGGTGTGTTCCTCAATAGGAGCTGGATGAATTTCTATCAGGTATGATTTACACTCACAGGTAACGCTACTGTCCATTCCCCGTGTCCTTAATTCATACACTAACATTAACAGGGAACGCTGCTGTTCATTCCCCGTGTTGATCTTTAAGACACCCACATTCACAGATAATGTTACAGGGACCGCTGCTGTACATTCCCTGCGTCGATAGTAATGACACTTACTTTTACAGGGAATGCTGCTGTATTAAACAGAGAGCTTTAGTGTCTATTTTTTGTGTAGTATTCAAGACTCGCGCGTTCATAGGGAATGCTGCTGTTTATACCTTGTGTCCTAGATTACAATGATATGAGTGTGTATGTGTGTCTGGGCACGTATAGTAGGGCAGTAGAAAGACAGTCAACAATAATGGCGACATGCGGGCACCTGCCGGCGCAGTTCGCAGCCCTGGAGACCCTCTTACGCTGGCTGCAGCCGCGGCATGACCCGGCCACGCGGCGCGACGCGGCCGGCAAGTGGCTGCTGCCACACCTGTACCCTCAGGGGGCTGTAGATGTGTTCCTCAATAGGAGCTGGATGAACTTCTATCAGGTAACATGTTACATTCACAGGGAATGCTACTGCTCATTCCCTGTGACGACCTTAAAGATAATTCACAGTGAACGCATCTATCCATTCCTTGTATCGACATTTAAGACACTCAAATTCACAGGGAACGCTGCTATCCATTCTCTGTGTCGACTGTTAAGACACGCACACTCACAGGGAGTGTAACAGGGGACGCTGCTGTCCGCTTCCTGTGACCTTTGTTAAGGCACATTCACTGGGACCGCTGCTGTTCATTCCCTATGCCGATCTTAAATACACTCATATTCTCAGGGAATGTTGCTGTTATAATCACATTAGTTTGATGATGTGTGTGTGTGTGGTTGGGGACGTATAGTAGGGCAGTAGAAAGACAGTCAACAATAATGGCGACATGCGGGCACCTGCCGGCACAGTTCGCAGCCCTGGAGACCCTCTTACGCTGGCTGCAGCCGCGGCATGACCCGGCCACGCGGCGCGACGCGGCCGGCAAGTGGCTGCTGCCACACCTGTACCCTCAGGGGGCCGTGGGTGTCTTCCTCAACAGGAGCTGGATGAATTTCTATCTGGTTAGTTATTTTGCCAGGCACATTCACAGGGAATGCTGCTGTTTATTCCCCGTGTCGCCTATTAAGACACTCACATTCATAGGGAACACGGCTGCCCATTCATCGTATGGTCAATTAAGACACTCACATTGGCAGGGTACGTGGCTGCCTATTTCTTGTGTCGACCTTAAAGACACTCACATTCACAAGGAATGATGCTGTCCATTCCCTGTCTCGAGGTTCATGACACTTAAGTATACTGGGAACGCTGCTGTCCATTCCCAGTGTCGACCTCTAAGCCACTCACATTCACAGGGTACGCTGCTGTCCATTCCCTGTGAACTGGGAATGAACACGTGAGGCTGGGTACGTTTAGTAGGTCAATAGAAAGACATTTAACAATAATGGCGACATGCGGGCACCTGCCGGCACAGTTCGCAGCCCTGGAGACCCTCTTACGCTGGCTGCAGCCGCGGCATGACCCGGCCACGCGGCGCGACGCGGCCGGCAAGTGGCTGCTGCCACACCTGTACCCTCAGGGGGCCGTGGATGTGTTCCTCGATAAGAGCTGGATGAATTTCTATCAGGTAAGATTTACACTCACAGGGAACGCTGCTGTCCATTCTCTATGTCGACATGTAAGACATTTACATTCACAGGGAATGCTGCAACCCATTCCCTGTATCTTATGTAAGACACTCACATTCACAGGGTATGTTATAGGGAACGCTGTTGTCCGCTCCCCGTGACTTTATTAAGATATATTCACAAGGAACGCTTCTGTTCATTCCCTGTGCCTATCTTTAAGACACTTACTTTCACAGGGAATATTGCTGTATTAAACAGAAAGCTTTAGTGTCTATTTCTTGTGTAGTATTCAAGACTCGCGCGTTCACAGGGAATGCTGCTGTTTAAACCATGTGTCCTAGATTACAATGATATGTGTGTGTATGTGAGTCTGGGTACGTATAGTAGGGCAGTAGAAAGACAGTCAACAATAATGGCGACATGCGGTCACCTGCCGGCGCAGTTCGCAGCCCTGGAGACCCTCTTACGCTGGCTGCAGCCGCGGCATGACCCGGCCACGCGGCGCGACGCGGCCGGCAAGTGGCTGCTGCCACACCTGTACCCTCAGGGGGCCGTGGATGTGTTCCTTAACAGGAGCTGGATGAATTTCTATCAGGTAACATAAAATCACAAGGGATTGCTACTTTCCATTCCCGGTGTTCTCACTTAAGACACTCACATTCACACGGAACGCTTCTATCCATTCCTTGTATCGACATTTATGACACTCAAATTCACAGGGAACGGTGCTATCCATTCCCTGTGTCGACAGTTAAGACACGCACTCTCACAGGGAGTGTAACAGGGGACGCTGCTGTCCGCTCCCCGTGACCTTTGTTAAGGCACATTCACTGGGAACGCTGCTGTTAATTCCCTGTGCTGAACTTAAAGACACTCACATTCTCAGGGAATGTTGCTGTTATAATCACATTAGTTTGATGATGTGTGTGTGTGGTTGGGGACATATAGTAGGGCAATATCAGACTGGCAACAATAATGGCTACGTGCGGGCACCTGCCGGCACAGTTCGCAGCCCTGGAGACCCTCTTACGCTGGCTGCAGCCGCGGCATGACCCGGCCACGCGGCGCGACGCGGCCGGCAAGTGGCTGCTGCCACACCTGTACCCTCAGGGGGCCGTGGATGTGTTCCTTAACAGGAGCTGGATGAACTTCTACCAGGTAAAGTATTTTGGTCGGCACATTCACAGGGAATGCTGCTGTTTATTTCCCGTGTCGCCTATTAAGACACTCACATTCACAGGGAACGCGGCTGCCTATTCCCTGTGAACTGGGAATGAACATGTGAGGCTTGGTACGTATAGTAGGGCAGTAGACAGACTGGCAACAATAATGGCGACATGCGGTCACCTGCCGGCACAGTTCGCAGCCCTGGAGACCCTCTTACGCTGGCTGCAGCCGCGGCATGACCCGGCCACGCGGCGCGACGCGGCCGGCAAGTGGCTGCTGCCACACCTGTACCCTCAGGGGGCCGTGGATGTGTTCCTAAATAGGAGCTGGATGAACTTCTACCAGGTAACATGTTACATTTATAAGGAACGCTGCTGCCCATTCCCTGTGTCGACCTAAATCAAGACCCTTTATTATAGATTAACAGGGAATATTGCTGCTCATTCCGTTTCAACATATAAGACACTCACATGTAGAGGGAACGCGGCTGCCTTTCCCTGTGTCGCCTTTGAAACACTCACAATGTTGCTGTATTCAATGACAAGGCACGCAGAAATATACACAATAATTTGTGTATAGTTCTGTCTGGGTACGTATAGTAGGGCAGTAGACAGACAGTCAACAATACTGGCGACATGCGGGCACCTGCCGGCACAGTTCGCAGCCCTGGAGACCCTCTTACGCTGGCTGCAGCCGCGGCATGACCCGGCCACGCGGCGCGACGCGGCCGGCAAGTGGCTGCTGCCACACCTGTACCCTCAGGGGGCCGTGGATGTGTTCCTCAACAGGAGCTGGATGAACTTCTATCAGGTAAGTTATATTGACAGGCACATTTACTAGGACCGCTGCTGTCCATTCCCCGTGTCCCTAATTCATACACTAACATATACAGGGAACGCTGCTGTTCATTCCCTGTGTTGATCTTTAAAACACTCACATTCACAGAGAATGTTACCTACAGGGAATGCTGCTGTACATTCCCTATATCGATCATAATGACACTCACTTATACAGAGAGCTTTAGTGTCTATTACTTGTGTAGTATTCAAGACTCACACATTCACAGGGAATGCAGCTGTTTATTCCTTGTGTCGTCTATTAAGACACTTACACTGACATGGCATGCTGCTGTCCTGGATAACAATTATGTGCGTTTGTATGTGTGTGTGTCTGGGTACGTATAGTAAGGCAGACTAAAAACAATAATGGTGACAGACAATGATGCGTTGTATAAGAACGTTGGTGCGTTGGATTGCGTGCATAACAATAATGTCTGTAGGTAAGTGTGGTTGCTGGATACCATGGACCACAATAATGGCGACATGCAGGCATCTGCCGGCACAGTTCGCAGCCCTGGAGACCCTCTTACGCTGGCTGCAGCCGCGGCATGACCCGGCCACGCGGCGCGACGCGGCCGGCAAGTGGCTGCTGCCACACCTGTACCCTCAGGGGGCCGTGGAAGTGTTTCTCAACAGGAGCTGGATGAATTTCTACCAGGTAAAGTATTTCGGCAGGCACATTCACAGGGAACGCTGCTGTTCTTTGTCCGTGATCTTAATTTAGTTACCCACATTCACAAGGAATGGTAATGTGCATTCCCTGTGTCGATCATCATAACACTCACTTTTACAGGGAACGCTCCTCTCCTTTTCCAGGGTCGTCTTTTAAGACAGTCACATTGACAGTCAACGTTTTGCTGTGTTAGATAACAATATTGTATGCATGTATGTATGTGTGTTTGTGTCTGTGTGCGACACTTGCCCGCCACGCGGCGCGACGCGGCCGGCAAGTGGCTGCTGCCACACCTGCACCCTCAGGGGGCCGTGGATGTCTTCCTTAATAGGAGCTGGATGAACTTCTACCAGGTAACATGTTACATTTACAAGGAACGCTGCTACCCATTCCCTGTGTCGACCTTAAAGACACTCACATTCACAGGGAATGCTGCAGAGCATGCTGCTATCCATACCGCTCGACCTTAATCAAGACACTTTATTATAGATTAACAGGAAATATTGCTGCCCATTCCCAGTTTCGACATATAAGACACTCACATGTACAGGGAATGTTCCAGAGGACGCTACTGTCCATTCGACGTGATTTGAAACCACTCACATTCACAGAGAACGTGGCTGCGTTTTCCTGTGTCGCCTTTGAAACACTCACAATGTTGCTGTATTCAATGACAAGGCACGCAGAAATATACACAATAATTCGTGTATACATATATCTGTCTGGGTACGTATAGTAGAGCAGTAGACAGACAGTCAACAATACTGGCGACATGCGGGCACCTGCCGGCACAGTTCGCAGCCCTGGAGACCCTCTTACGCTGGCTGCAGCCGCGGCATGACCCGGCCACGCGGCGCGACGCGGCCGGCAAGTGGCTGCTGCCACACCTGTACCCTCAGGGGGCCGTGGAGGTGTTCCTCAATAGGAGCTGGATGAATTTCTATCAGGTATGATTTACACTCACAGGTAACGCTACTGTCCATTCCCCGTGTCCTTAATTCATACACTAACATTAACAGGGAACGCTGCTGTTCATTCCCCGTGTTGATCTTTAAGACACCCACATTCACAGATAATGTTACAGGGACCGCTGCTGTACATTCCCTGCGTCGATAGTAATGACACTTACTTTTACAGGGAATATTGCTGTATTAAACAGAGAGCTTTAGTGTCTATTTTTTGTGTAGTATTCAAGACTCGCGCGTTCATAGGGAATGCTGCTGTTTATACCTTGTGTCCTAGATTACAATGATATGAGTGTGTATGTGTGTCTGGGCACGTATAGTAGGGCAGTAGAAAGACAGTCAACAATACTGGCGACATGCGGGCACCTGCCGGCACAGTTCGCAGCCCTGGAGACCCTCTTACGCTGGCTGCAGCCGCGGCATGACCCGGCCACGCGGCGCGACGCGGCCGGCAAGTGGCTGCTGCCACACCTGTACCCTCAGGGGGCCGTGGGTGTGTTCCTAAATAGGAGCTGGATGAACTTCTACCAGGTAACATGTTACATTTATAAGGAACGCTGCTGCCCATTCCCTGTGTCGACCTAAATCAAGACCCTTTATTATAGATTAACAGGGAATATTGCTGCTCATTCCGTTTCAACATATAAGACACTCACATGTAGAGGGAACGTGGCTGCCTTTCCCTGTGTCGCCTTTGAAACACTCACAATGTTGCTGTATTCAATGACAAGGCACGCAGAAATATACACAATAATTTGTGTATAGTTCTGTCTGGGTACGTATAGTAGGGCAGTAGACAGACAGTCAACAATACTGGCGACATGCGGTCACCTGCCGGCACAGTTCGCAGCCCTGGAGACCCTCTTACGCTGGCTGCAGCCGCGGCATGACCCGGCCACGCGGCGCGACGCGGCCGGCAAGTGGCTGCTGCCACACCTGTACCCTCAGGGGGCCGTGGACGTGTTCCTTAATAGAAGCTGGATGAACTTCTATCAGGTACGATGTTACTTTTAACAGGGAATGCTGCTGTCCATTCCCCGTGTTCTCAATTAAGACACTAACGTTCACAGGGAACAATGATGTCCATTCCCAGTGACTTTAATTGAGACACTAACATTCACACACAGCGGCCCATTTCCTGTATCGACCGCCAATACACTAGCATTTACAGGGAACGCTGCTTTTCATTCTCTGTGTTGATCTTTAAGACACTCACATTCACAAAGAATGTTACAGGGAACGCTGCTGTACATTCCCTGTGTCGATTATAATGACACTCACTTTTACAGGGAATGCTGCTGTATTAAACAGAGACCTTTAGTGTCTATTTCTTGTGTAGTATTCAAGACCCGCGCGTTCGCAGGGAATGCTGCTGTTTAAACCTTGTGTCCTAGATAACAAAGATAATATGTGTGTGTATGTGTGTCTGGGTACGTACAGTAGGGCAGTAGACAGACAGTCAACAATAATGGCTCCATGCGGGCACCTGCCGGCACAGTTCGCAGCCCTGGAGACCCTCTTACGCTGGCTGCAGCCGCGGCATGACCCGGCCACGCGGCGCGACGCGGCCGGCAAGTGGCTGCTGCCACACCTGTACCCTCAGGGGGCCGTGGGTGTGTTCCTCAATAGGAGCTGGATGAATTTCTATCAGGTATGATTTACACTCACAGGTAACGCTACTGTCCATTCCCCGTGTCCTTAATTCATACACTAACATTAACAGGGAACGCTGCTGTTCATTCCCCGTGTTGATCTTTAAGACACCCACATTCACAGATAATGTTACAGGGACCGCTGCTGTACATTCCCTGCGTCGATAGTAATGACACTTACTTTTACAGGGAATGCTGCTGTATTAAACAGAGAGCTTTAGTGTCTATTTTTTGTGTAGTATTCAAGACTCGCGCGTTCATAGGGAATGCTGCTGTTTATACCTTGTGTCCTAGATTACAATGATATGAGTGTGTATGTGTGTCTGGGCACGTATAGTAGGGCAGTAGAAAGACAGTCAACAATAATGGCGACATGCGGGCACCTGCCGGCACAGTTCGCAGCCCTGGAGACCCTCTTACGCTGGCTGCAGCCGCGGCATGACCCGGCCACGCGGCGCGACGCGGCCGGCAAGTGGCTGCTGCCACACCTGTACCCTCAGGGGGCTGTAGATGTGTTCCTCAATAGGAGCTGGATGAACTTCTATCAGGTAACATGTTACATTCACAGGGAATGCTACTGCTCATTCCCTGTGACGACCTTAAAGATAATTCACAGTGAACGCATCTATCCATTCCTTGTATCGACATTTAAGACACTCAAATTCACAGGGAACGCTGCTATCCATTCTCTGTGTCGACTGTTAAGACACGCACACTCACAGGGAGTGTAACAGGGGACGCTGCTGTCCGCTTCCTGTGACCTTTGTTAAGGCACATTCACTGGGACCGCTGCTGTTCATTCCCTATGCCGATCTTAAATACACTCATATTCTCAGGGAATGTTGCTGTTATAATCACATTAGTTTGATGATGTGTGTGTGTGTGGTTGGGGACGTATAGTAGGGCAGTAGAAAGACAGTCAACAATAATGGCTCCATGCGGGCACCTGCCGGCACAGTTCGCAGCCCTGGAGACCCTCTTACGCTGGCTGCAGCCGCGGCATGACCCGGCCACGCGGCGCGACGCGGCCGGCAAGTGGCTGCTGCCACACCTGTACCCTCAGGGGGCCGTGGATGTGTTCCTCGATAAGAGCTGGATGAATTTCTATCAGGTAAGATTTACACTCACAGGGAACGCTGCTGTCCATTCTCTATGTCGACATGTAAGACATTTACATTCACAGGGAATGCTGCAACCCATTCCCTGTATCTTATGTAAGACACTCACATTCACAGGGTATGTTATAGGGAACGCTGTTGTCCGCTCCCCGTGACTTTATTAAGATATATTCACAAGGAACGCTTCTGTTCATTCCCTGTGCCTATCTTTAAGACACTTACTTTCACAGGGAATATTGCTGTATTAAACAGAAAGCTTTAGTGTCTATTTCTTGTGTAGTATTCAAGACTCGCGCGTTCACAGGGAATGCTGCTGTTTAAACCATGTGTCCTAGATTACAATGATATGTGTGTGTATGTGAGTCTGGGTACGTATAGTAGGGCAGTAGAAAGACAGTCAACAATAATGGCGACATGCGGTCACCTGCCGGCGCAGTTCGCAGCCCTGGAGACCCTCTTACGCTGGCTGCAGCCGCGGCATGACCCGGCCACGCGGCGCGACGCGGCCGGCAAGTGGCTGCTGCCACACCTGTACCCTCAGGGGGCCGTGGATGTGTTCCTCAACAGGAGCTGGATGAATTTCTATCAGGTAACATAAAATCATAGGTAACGCTGCTGCGTCTTTTCTGCGAGACTCACGTTTATTAATAGGGAATGTTGCTGTCACGTTCACATAAAGGCTACTGTTCAGTACCTTGTGAATGTGAGTGTCTTAAAGATCGACACAGATCTTTAAGACACATTAACAAGGAACGCTGCTGGCCATTCCCTGTGTTGACTATAAAGATACTCACATTCACAGGGAATGCTGTAGCCCATTCCCTGTGTCGACATTTAAGACACTTACATTTATAAGGAACAATGCTGCTGCCACACCTGTACCCTCAGGGGGCCGTGGATGTCTTCTTTAACAGGAGCTGGATGAATTTCTACCAGGTAACATAAAATCATAGGTAATGCTGCTGCGTCTTTTCTTTGACACTCACATTCACTCATCGGGAATGTCGCTGTCACATTCACAGGGAGGGACACTGCTATTCATTCTCTTGTCAATCTTTCAGACACATTCACAGGGCATGTTTCTGCTAATTTCATGTGTCGTCTTTTAAGACATTACCTATCACAGGGAACGTTGCTGCCCTTTCCTTGTGTCCATCTTCATGACACTCAAGTGTACAGGGAATGCTGCTGACCATTCAGTACCAGTATGTCACTATTAAGACAATCACACTGTCAGGACAGGAAAATATTTTTTTTACAGGAAGTTGTTCAATTTCATGATCTGAATGCACCCTTTCTATCAGTATTCGGAGACCTGCCCCTTACCCCAGGTATATTTTGTGTCGATTTATTTGAGACCCCTTATTCAAAGTGAACTCTTCTGCTCTTTCCAGGATGCCAGAGACTTCCTGAACTGTCACAATGTCACCAGTGAGATGGTTACTTCAGTGATATGCAGAAAACTGTCGGTCGGGAGTGTAGTCATCATTTCTGTAAGTGTATTTCATTTGCTGAACATTCTTGTTTAAGATTTTTCAGTAACTAAAATAAATGTCTATTCTTTTCCTGCTTTTTCTTTTAAAACATTATCTTTTCCGTGGGTGTCATAAGAAGGGATTTGAGAGTTAATAATATTGCAATGTTAGGCGACAGACTGACCACCTCTCTCTATGGTGTTACACAGTCTTCTGAATGACTTTCAGACTTATTCCAGGTTTTTACAGCCGTTTACGCTCTGCCTACCCTGCAAGGGATATAGTCGTGATATATGTATGTATGTTTTTATAAACTAAAATATGTGTCTTTCTCGCTTTTTCTTTTTCCTGACTGCGTGCTTCAGAAGGAGGGTCATGTTTTTCGAGAGTATGTATGTGTATGAGTAATGTACAAAAAATTATTTTTCACGGGCTACAGTCCAAACGGGTAGGCGAATCTTGATATATGAGGAGTCGTTAGATTCGCCTCAGCAGTGCGAGTAATACTGGCTATATTAAAGTATCAAAAATCAAAATGGCGGATATTAAACGGAAATATAAAACTTTGAAATTACCGCAGTCCATTTTTTTGTTGTTTTATAATACATCTGCTTGTTATTTGTAGGGTGAGGAAAGGCGTCAAACCTGGCTGGACATAAACACGGGCAGTGACTCATTGACCGTACTGCTGGAACCACAACTCCTGGAGGCTTTGGGGGTGAACAACCCTTGCTCCTGCGAGACCCTGGTCATCCATACTCATCATGCTGAGACGGTCAAACTGTCCAGGTATCATATGTACTGTTAGATCCTCAACTGCTAAACTCCTCAGGAAGTAAACCACCGAGGCTGGTCATCCACACTCATCATGCTGAGACGGTCAAACTGTCCAGGTATCATATGTACTGTTAGATCCTCAACTGCTAACGTCCTCAGGAAGTAAACAACCGAGGCTGGTCATCCACACTCATCATGCTGAGGCGGTCAAACTGTCCAGGTATCATAATATGTACTGTTACATCCTCAACTGCTAAAGAGGAGTGAACAACTATTGTCATCCACACTCATCATGCTGAGACGGTCAAACTATCCAGGTATCATATGTACTGTTAGATCCTCAACTGCTAAAGTCCTCAGGAAGTAAACCACCGAGGCTGGTCATCCATACTCATAATGCTGAGCTGGTCAAGCTGTCTACGAATTCGGCGCAATTACACCAGCAATGTTATTTGCATTACGGATGACACACTTCAGCCGAAATTACGTCGCCGAATTTCGATCCGAAATTCCGAAGTAATTCGGTGCGAATACCCAATTTTGGTGCTTATAGTGTGTCATTCCCAACCGAAAACGCCAAAAACTGACGGAACGGAATTCAGCCGCCGAATTTCGGTAGTAGTTTGTCGAGGCACTAAGAGTTTTCTTCCCAATTATTTTGACGGCCTCACTCTTAGCCTAAAGATTTTGTTATTTTTTCCAGGGAATCTACAGAAGTGACACTGTCAGTGTACACCACGTCCCCTCCAATGGTGGTGCCTAGTGGAGCGGCGCTGTTCAGACAGCCGAGTGACGTCACAGCCGTGTTGAGTTCCCGCAGTAACATTCCCAGAGTCGACCGAGCGCTCAGGAACGTGTTCCAGGATAAGTACCAGGTAATATGTATAAGTAGTCCAACCACTATGACCACGTACAAGTCAACTATAATTTGATTACTCTTTCTTTTATTTTCTTTTTTTTCTTTTCTTTCTTTTCTTTCTTTTCTTTTCTTTTCTTTTCTTTTCTTTTCTTTTCTTTTCTTTTCTTTTCTTTTCTTTTCTTTTCTTTTCTTTTCTTTTCTTTTCTTTTCTTTTCTTTTCTTTTCTTTTCTTTTCTTTTCTCTTATCTAGAGAACTAATAGGCGGTTAATATTTTTATATTTGTCCTGCATTTGAATTACCTGATGATCTGTTAGAATGATGATTCCTAGTTTCAGTTATCTTGTAGGCGGTTTAACAACTAACACCTGGGTTAATCGGATCTCTATAAATGTACAGACAACGATCTTTTACATTGTAAAATTTACTAGCTGGTACCCGGTGAACTTAGTCGTTAATCGGGTCGCTTATCAACTAAATGTCCCACAAGAATGTAACCCATAAATTTGTGTTTATCGAGGCTTATTATTTATCTAATCGAAAGTTTAAAACTGCCATCATAGTCCATCGACTCTCTTGACTCAAGTGTATCACAAGACCGTAACTAAACATGGTCTTACATTCCCAGAGAAACACAAGCCTATGTCACTAGTATTGCCACTTTATTTCAATAAAATACGTTATGGGGAAAATTCAATTTTAGAAAAATGATCTATAATATTTCCTAATAATTTTATAATTTAGATTTTCGTGTGTATTAACTTAAACTTTACAACAACACTTAAATTGTATTTATTAGTTAACAGTATCATAAATGATTTACAAAAAACATCATAAGAGTGGGTAATTCTGATAACCCACAAGCATGATGACGTAGGCTTTTGTTGGTCAAGTGGTTCACGAGTCTCGGAATGGAATACCAGGCGGAGTATCTTATTATACCATGGTTCGTAGGTGTTGCTGGACGTAAACAACGTGCCGCTGTCTCCCCCGCGAGCAGAGCCCGTGCAACGAAAGAATAGTATGACGGTGAGTGTACCACTATCATTACCTTTACCCTTACGGCCACTACAGTCCACTGCTGTGTAGCAGAGTGCAAACTCTGCATTGACATCCTCCCTAAGCCACCCTCACATCTCCTGTTTTCGAATCATTTTATAACTTAAATTTGGAACACGGCACCGAAACGTCACCGTTCTTGGCTTTTTTGACGCATTCAATTCTTGGGATCTATACAGAAAGGTCCAGATTTACTAATTTTTATATAATAGTGCATAGTTTAGTTTAGTTTAGTTTATTTATCTCACATTACAGGTTCTAAAAATTCAATTACAATTATTAAAATAAATGTCCTCCATAATAGTGATCGTCAAGTAAATAATATAAAAACAATAATAATAAAATATAAAGTACAATCTTAATTAATTAATTACTAAGTATGTCAAAAAAATAGTGTAAAAATATATAATAACAATGTCAATGAAAAATACAATAATTATTAAAATAAATTAAAATTTACAAATCAAATACTCTTGGACAGAGTAAAAGCATTTATTCAATAAAAGGTTCTTCAATCGGTACCGAAATGTTTCGTCACATTGTTCGCTTTGCAAGTCCATAGGCAGTTTGTCGTATAGCGAGGGACCAATCACGCGCGGGTTCCGTCTCGCGAGCGCCATCCGGTGCTTGACGGGAGCGAGTCGGCCGGTACGACGTATCGTTCTCGATCCCGCACTGACACGTTTGAATTCCGACAAATTTCGGCGGACCTGATTAATGACGTCAAAGATATATTGTCCGTAGTGGGTCATTATTTGAAGCTCAGGAAATAGCTGACGACACGAGTGTAAAGGTTTTACATAAATAGTCCGATTTCTGTTTTATACTTACTGTTGAGTTGTGATAGTTCTGTTTTAAATCTTATATACTAAGTGAATCCACGTACCGTATTGGATTAACTACAGGAACCCGTAAAGGGTAATACAATTGCTATCAAATATTCACCCATTTATCTTCATACCATCATAACTAGGCACTAACCTGTACCTGTATTTTTAGGGTTCCTATGCTTCAATAAAAAAGTGAGTTGAAGATAGAAGTTTGTTCCTATTATTTGTTGCCTTGCCATCAAGGCGATAGCTGGACATGAGCCTCTCCCTTATATATAACTAGCTGCCCGTCAGCGGTTTCACCCGCTGCAACCTATTATTACGCGGGAAGAAAGCATTACTCGCCAAGAGATGCCGCTGTTAGTTTTCGGCGAAAACGTTTAAAAAGCGAATCGGCTCAGTCACGCCACCTTTGCAAAAATATCGGAATATGCGTGATCCCGTAGGAATAAGACATTTTCCCGTGGTAAAAAGTAGCCTATGTGTTATTCCAGATAGTCTTCTATATTTGTGCAAAATTTCATGTCAATCTAATAGTCAATCAGCCGTTTTAGCGTGATGTCGTAACAAACACACGCACACAAACATCCGCCTTTATAATATTAGTAGGATTAGTAGGAAGTAGAATTTGTGGGATTCAAAATCTTGTTAAAACATTTTCATTGGCAAGTAATTTTTGTACGTACATGTGTTGTGGGATATACATCAATTATTTTGCCTTACTTACTCGCCAAGAGATGACGCTGTTAGTTTCTAAAACGCGAATCGGCTCAGTCGGGCCACCGTTTTCATAAATATTGGAAAATGCGTGATCCCGTGGGAATGAGACATTTTTCCGTGGTAAAAAGTAAATGCTATTCCAGATGCCCTTTTATATTTCTGCAAAGTTTCATGTCAATCTAATCAGCCGTTTTTGCGTGAAGTCGTAACAAACACACGTAGGAAGTATAGCAAGACCAGTGTGTAAGATTTTCCAATATCGTAAGACAAAACTTAACGCCGTGTGGTGCCGGCAGAGTAGAATAGCACCACCCCCTCTCTTCCCGTGGGAGTCGTAAGAGGCGACCGAGGGATAAACCCGACCCAAACAGCCAGGCCAACCGTATGGTGGCGGTTAATCCACCACAAAAGCATTCCCAATGAGGGTTGACGTCTGTTAGGCGGCCGGTCGTAAAAGTAAGCCGAATCCATTGCAGCACGATTTTGTGTTTAGCAAAACCTGTTGCGCCGACCCCAAGCAATTGGGATAAGGGCAGGAAGATGATGTAAGACAAAACTTAAATTAAATAAAAGTTCGAAAAAATAAAAACAAAAATAAGGAGAACACTATCCGGATTCGAACGCGAGTCACCTTGTTTGGTAGGCAAGCGCACCATCGCCGCAGCTACCATGACTTTAAGATGACTGTTGAATTAACGGATATGCTTCCCTACAAAGACGCGAATCGGCTCAGTCACGCCACCTACGTCAAAAATTTTGGAATATGCGTGATTCCGTAGAAATGAGACATTTTCCTGGGGTAAAAAGTAGCCTATGTGTTATTCCAGATGCCCTTTTATATTTCTGCAAAGTTTCATGTCAATCTAATCAGCCGTTTTTGCGTGATGTCGTAACAAACACACACACAAACATCCGCCTTTATAATATTAGTAGGATTTCGACCCCTCTGGCCTCAATTGGCGTAAATGACATTTTTGGCGAAAATTAGTTAAAAATGCAGTTTTGTTCAGTTTTTTTTTCTCTATCGATCTGTATATTTAAAATTTCGATATCTCAAAAAAAATGTCTTTTACTACCACGGCTTTTTTGACTCAATTTTTAAAATATTTTAAAATTTTACCGTAAAAGACATTTCATTTACATAAATTTTGATCATGTGTCGTAAAAAACAAATTGCTTGTTAAAGAAAGGGCGTAAATACATTGGCGCCCATCATTAATAAAATATGTCATTTACGACCCAAAAAGTTGCAACAAAAATTCAAAAATGTTAGTCGTAAATGCCGAATATAGGATTATTCGGAGAATCCATCGTAGAAAACAGGGCGTAAAACGCAATTGTAACCTAAAGATTACGAAACGTCGTCGTTTACAACACAATGAAACCTAAATCATAATCCAAAAATGTGGTCCTGAAGGCAAAATACTGTTTTTCTGCGTGATATTATAATTCAATGTGTGCATTTCACAATACATCGTCTTTAGGTTTTCATTGCTTGTTAGAAAATGCAACACTGATTTCATAGTATGTCTCATAGTCTAAGGCTGTAAAAGATTATTTCATGTGTGTAATTAAAAAGATAGTCTTCTACGTTTTCTCAGGAAAACATAATTCATTGCGTGACTTTTAAGTCGTAAATGAGAATTCTTATGTAAAAGATTTTTTTTATAATCATGGCATCTGGGCAGTTGTAAATGACAATTATTATTCATAAATACAAGTTTTTGTGCTGAATGTAAATTGTAAGTCTCAAAAGTATTATTCAGCTAAATAAAAGCATATGGACCTCTTTAGCCTCAACTGGCGTAAATGAAATATAGCACTTGTTATAGAAGTTGTAAAAAATTTAAATATTAATTTAGATATCTTTTTTGTCTTTTTAGCTATAATAATGCTTCTTTTATCAAAATATTTGCCCGGCATTGCTTCAAAACCACATTAGGTTTGCACAGGAGTAGAACGCAGATTTAAGAAGTTAGAATGCATATACGCCCTAAAAATTGTTATTGAATGTCATTTACTACCCAAAAAGTTTGTGAAAAATTAACTGTTTATAAATAATTAGGTTGTAAAAGACAAAAAAACAACTAAACAGACGATAAAATTAGTAGTAAAAGCCTATTTAGTTGAACTGAAACGTCTTTTTTATTCTAGGTTAAGATAGCTGAGTTTTATTTTATGTACACTTTTAATAATTTGCTTTCCGATTTGCCTAATATAATTTTACTAGTAAATTATTTTTTGTTTGGTGTTAATTAAATAAAACGTGAACAATTCATTGTGGATTGTGTGTCAAATGAAAGTATTTTGTAATTTTTTGAATCAATTATTTAATAATCAAAATGTAGGTGTCCATTTTTCATGCCTTGTGCATTAAATAAGTAGGTAGGTACATAGCTAATGCCTGTATGCAACAAGAAAATAACCTGCTAAAACCTTCTTTAATCAATTATTTAAATAATCACATAACGGGTACAGTCCAGGGCCAAAAAATTAGGGCGCCACTTTGTATGAAATTTCTAGATTAAATGGCAAAATTAAATATGAATGGCAACAATTTAGTATAAAATTTTTTAGCTCCATATTATTTAATTTCTACCCTTTTTTGCTGGACTGTACGTGGATGTTTCATTTTCATAACATGAGTGAATACTTATCTTTGGGACTAATTACGTAATCTATATACCTTTTATACCTTAAATTTATAAAGAACAAAAAAGATAAAGATGTAAGAACACTACATCATCATCAACAACCAGTTACTGAACATTAGTACTGCCAGTCACCAACAGATGGCGCCACCGTACTTTTAAAACGCGGTATCGACTTGTTCACGACGAAAACATAAGTACTCGAAGGAACATCGGCTAATCGAATCGAATCGACCGCTTGCTTTGAGACAGCGAATGGTGCACGTTACTTTACGCCTATCAGACGAAAGTGTACGGGCCCTTGAGTAGCTTTCCATAGTTAGCGTTTAACGGAACGGTACGTTGGTGTGCTTTGGGCTGCCCCGAACACCCAATTGTGCTTTATTTTTGCATTACGCGCCACCGCTGCCCCCTGGCGTTTTTCACCCTCTGCTATTCTGCTTGCTTTGCTTGTATTCTCGCTTATTCTTCAATAAAAGGAATTTTACCTGTTTTCTGCGAGTTTTTATTAAGAAGAACCTGCACACACCACCTACAGTCTGGCGCCCAACAAAAACGAACCGAAGTTCGTTGTAACGCGCTCGGGTCGCATTACAACGTACCCATTGAGGAAGAAGCGTACGAAGAAAGCAGGCGAGAAGATGCCACTCAGCGTGGAGCAGTTCAAGGAGCTTCTTCAGGTGGTCGGTAGTGGAAAGAAAGGCTCCTTTGCCACCTGCAAAGACATCTACAATGGTAAAGGGGGAAATGAAGAATTGGAATCTTTCCTCGCATCCGTAAATACTTTTAAGAAGTTGGAGAGAGTATCTGATGAGGACGCGCTGATGGGCCTCCCTCTTGTGCTGAAAGAAGATGCTGCAGTCTGGTGGCAAGGGGTAAAAACAAAAATCGCGACATGGAGCGAATTCGAAGAGCGGTTACGCCATACTTTCGCACCTAGAAAGTCGATGCAGTCCATCTATGAGGAAATCATCAACGTCAAACAAGGGAATCAGTCTACAGACAAATTCGTCGCTCGCAAGAGAATGCTCTTTGCTCAACTACCAGAGCCTGAGCATAGCGAAGAGCACCAGCTGAACATGATCTTCCACACTCTACATGACCGGATCCGGCACGTTGTTTCGCGACGCTCAATAAAGACTTTTGATGAACTTCTTGAGAAAGCCCGAGGCGTGGAGGAACTCTTTCAAGACAGAGACAAAGAAGGATCGAAAGTAGAGGAAACAAAGCCAACAACTAAGAAGGTCCGATGCAATTACTGCAGGATTACAGGGCACGCAACTGATGAGTGTAGGAAATTGAAAAAGAAGAATTTCCAAGAAAGCATGCCCAAACCGCAATCAAGCCAGCAACAGCAGGAGAAACAGCTAATTACGGCAGCCTCACAAATGCCTTCACCTTCCGCCCCTAAGTTCTCGTGCTACGGATGCGGGACCCCAGGCGTTGTTCGCAGCAACTGCACGCAGTGCAGCAAGCCGAAGGAGTTGTCCATTAAAGAACTTGGCTTTAACTCACTTGAAGCAGTACCTGATGCAAGGGAAAGACCAATCGTTTTCTTAAACATTGCCGGCGTGGATGGATGTGGATTCATTGACTCGTGCGCTAAGAGCAGTCTCGCATCATATGAGCTTTACTGTTGCCTGAAAAGCAAAGGATACAAGTTTCATCAAGCAACCGCTACCCTTGCTATGGCGGATGGAAAACCGCGTGTCCAAATTATTCTTATCGTGGATGCTGCAGTGACAATATGTCAACGTACCATTGCAACAAGGTTTGTGGTTTTTCCGGAAGCAAGACACAGCAAAACTCTTTTAGGCGTTGGCTTCATACAGGACGCAATGATGATCTTGAACATCCCACAGTTCACCTGGCATTTCATAGACGAGCCTAACGTTGAGTATGAACTATATAAGGAAGACTTTGTCAAGTTCAACAAACCTCAAACAAATAAGAAGGTGGAAGCTGTTTGCCCGAAGAACCCCAAACGCACCTCTGATGTTCTCCACCCCGTGGAGGAGGGAGTTGCTTGCGCAGAAACCGCTGTTGCCACTCTGAATGCTTCAGCAACATACAATCCAGTTCACCTTGCGAGTATGCCACCGCGGAAGAGGTCTCGTGAAGAGTTGTTTGATGGCTACTCGCCAAGCTTAATGGAAGCCCTATACCGGGACGCACAAATAAACGTGGATCGTATGTACGACGAGATTGAGTTGTCCGATGATACCCTTAATCTATTTCCGGACCCCAGCGATCTCAATATGGCAAGCTTGGACATAGATCTATCGAAGTCTATATTGAACGAAAACCAAAAGATGCAGTTTGCCCAGATGTTGGAAGAGAATGAAGAAGCTTTCAAGGCTAGTGGAAAGCCAGCAACTGGAGTTGAGCATCGAATAGATACACTCAATTGCGCTCCCATATCTGTACCACCATATCGTCTTTCACCGCCAAAGAAAGAAATGTTACGTGCCGAGGTAGAAAAGATGTTGGCAGAAGACATCATCGAACCATGCGTATCACCCTGGGCTGCACCGGTGGTCATGGTACCCAAGTCAGACGGCCAAATCAGAGTCTGCATCGATTATCGTCGATTGAATGCGGTGACCATCCCTGATCAATACCCGATTCCTCGCATCGACGATCTTCTCCATGAAGCCAAACCAAGCCCCTTCATGTCAACATTGGATTTGAAAGCCGGCTATTGGCAAATCAAAGTGCGAGAGGAAGACCAAGACAAAACAGCATTCATTACGCCATTCGGCATTTATAGATTTAAAAGAATGCCTTTCGGTTTGCGGAATGCACCAGCCACATTCCAGAGGCTGATTGACGGGTTCAGAACCAGCCTTATCAATATTAAAATGTTGGCATACCTTGATGACCTAGTCATTATGTCTCCGGATTTTGAAACACATCTACAAGACTTGAGCAGAGTGCTTCAACAACTGAAGATGTATAATCTCACGGCAAACGAGAAGAAGTGCCGTTTCTGTTATCCAGAAATCAAATATTTAGGCCACTTAATAACCCAGGAAGGCCTTAAAATGGATCCGAGCAAAACAGCTGCGATATTGGACTTACCGACACCCAGCAATCTGAAACATCTCGTCTCATTCTTGCAAACTTGCTCGTGGTACAGACGTTTCATCGCGGGGTTTGCAAAGATCGCGGAACCTCTAACACGTCTTACAAAGAAGTCTGCACAATGGTGTTGGAACGAAGAACAAGAGACTGCTTACCAAGAATTGAAACGTCGTTTGACCACTGCACCGGTACTTCGCCAAGCAGATGAAACGAAACCATACATAATCAAAACCGACGCCAGTTCCTATGCAATCGGAGCAGTTCTCATCCAGGGGGAGGGTGAAGATGAGCACCCTGTAGAATATGCCAGTCGGCTACTCACCCCACCAGAGAAAAACTACAGCACCACTGAGAGAGAAGCACTGGCAGTCGTCTGGGCAGTATCCAAGTTTCGAGGCTACATTGAGGGTTTACCCGTACAAGTAGTGACGGATCACCAAGCATTGAGGTGGCTTATGAACCTGAAGTCACCCACTGGACGTCTGGCTCGATGGGCCCTCCAGTTGCAATCTTACAATATCACAATTAAGTACGCGCCTGGTAAAAAAAATGTGGTTGCAGATACCCTGTCTCGACCTCCATGCACAAATTATACTGAAAGAGAATGTGGAGTATGCTCAGTGACCATTGACTTACCGGTACGAGACCCTGCAGAAATAAGGAAAGAACAGATGAAGGATGAAAATATAAAAAGGATCATAAGTGCATTAGAAAATGAAGAGAATGATGAAAATGCCCGGTATTGGAGCCAAAAGGGTTACATGATGAATAACGGACTGTTATACCGGAATAACCCAAACATAGAATCGGACGATGCTCAAATCGTGGTCCCACAACACGAATGGGCCAACGTTTTAGAAGCCTACCACGACAATCCATTGGCGGGTCATTACGGATGCGACAGAACCTATCACAAAATTGCACAGCGCTACTTCTGGTCAGGCATGAGAAAGTACATTGAAAGCTATATAAGAAACTGCGTGGCTTGTCAAAGATACAAACCTGCCAATTGGAAGCCCGCAGGCCTTCTGCAAACCACGCCAATGAATCAAAGGTTTGAGGCTATAGCGTTCGATTTGTTCGGACCACTACCACCTTCCTATGATAACAAAACATGGATTTTTATAGTGGAAGACTTAGCATCGAGATGGGTGGAATTATTCGCTCTTGAGACAGCTACCGCAGAGAAGTGCGCCACCACACTGATAAATGAAGTTTTTCTAAGATACGGTGTACCTAGACGCATGACCAGCGACAATGGGACGCAATTCATGAGCGCTGTGATGCAGCAAGTGTCGCACAGCTTTAAAATCAAGCAGTCATTCACCCCACTTTACCACCCGGAAGCAAATCCGGTGGAGCGGAAAAATCGCGACTTGAAGACACAACTAGCGATTCTTGTGGAAGGCAAACAGAACAGATGGTCAGACCAGCTACCAAGTATACGATTTGCCATGAACACCGCTTTATGTTCATCAACAAGCTTCACGCCATCCTACTTGACTTTTGGGAGAGAGTTGAGGACACCACATGATAACTTAGTGGATTTTCGCCAAATTCTCTTGACCGATAACTTTCTACCTGAGATAACTCCGAAGCTGAAGCTAATCGCTGATAACCTTATAAAAGCTAGAGAAGTCCAAGAAATTAAGGAAGAATCCCGGAAAACGATTGTTGACCAGCATAGAAAAGAGCACCCAGATTATAAGACTGGAGACTTGGTTCTGGTGAATTCGCACCCTATCAGTAAATCTTCTCAAGGCTTTTCAGCCAAATTTTCTCCACGAAGAGATGGCCCTTACCTGATTACAAAACGGCATGGACCTGCATCATATCAGGTGTCAGCGACTACCTCACCAGAGGAGGTATTGGGAACATACCACGCTTCAGCATTGGTGCCTTTCCGAAGCACAGACAGCACTACAGATGAGGCTCCTGTCCCAGTGCAACCATTGCGTAGGAGAGGACGTCCACGAAAGGAACCAGAAGCGCAGAGAAAACCAGCCCAGAAAGGCAGAGGGCGAGGCCGGCCGAGGAAGAATGCCTTGTAAGATTGTCCCTCTCGCCGGGGCGTCTTCGGGGACAAAGGGGGAGCCTGTAAGAACACTACATCATCATCAACAACCAGTTACTGAACATTAGTACTGCCAGTCACCAACAGATGGCGCCACCGTACTTTTAAAACGCGGTATCGACTTGTTCACGACGAAAACATAAGTACTCGAAGGAACATCGGCTAATCGAATCGAATCGACCGCTTGCTTTGAGACAGCGAATGGTGCACGTTACTTTACGCCTATCAGACGAAAGTGTACGGGCCCTTGAGTAGCTTTCCATAGTTAGCGTTTAACGGAACGGTACGTTGGTGTGCTTTGGGCTGCCCCGAACACCCAATTGTGCTTTATTTTTGCATTACGCGCCACCGCTGCCCCCTGGCGTTTTTCACCCTCTGCTATTCTGCTTGCTTTGCTTGTATTCTCGCTTATTCTTCAATAAAAGGAACTTTACCTGTTTTCTGCGAGTTTTTATTAAGAAGAACCTGCACACACCACCTACAAAGATAGAATATCGAAGCAAATAATAAAATCACGAAGTTAATAATTTTTATGTTATTGAATTAGCCTCAAGTAGGTACAGTTGGTCATTTTCGTCACTTTCCAATAATACATTTAAAACTTGAGCTTTTTTGCATGTTGAAAATATTCAGTATGATGATGTCTAGGTATAGCTTGATTGTCACGAAGGTACCTCAAGTTCTGAATTTTGCAACTGCTACTGAAATGACGGGGTTTTACATCCCTTATTTTCTTCCATTACATTTCCATTGTTGTTTTTGGAGCATCTGGTTTCATGGAGGATTTAATTTGTACAGTCTCTAATTTATCTAATTGTAAAGTTGTCACTAGGTTTTCCTTCGTTTTCATATTTTTAACGGTATCAGTCAAAAATGTTTTGTTGGCAATTTCATCCAAATTAGATAATTCTTTATATTGTATGACATCCACTGTGTATGGTCGAGGATTTTTTCGCGATGACTCAAAATATGTCGGCCACTGCAAATGAGGTTCTATAATTTAGAGAATATACATTTTGAGAGAATTTAAGTAAAAAATGAAAACGTAGGAAATCCGAGTAGCATTTTTCGAAATAAATAAATTTGATACTGCAACAATTTAAATGAATCCAGATGCTTCAGATACAATAATGGAAATGCATATTGAGCACAAAAGTAAAGGAAAAGAGAAAGGGAAGAGAAAAAGGAAGAAAATAAGAGAATTAAAACCGTCTCGTCTGTACTAAAACAGATTATCTACTGATTTCAGTTGCAAATTTCAGGGATTTGAAGCGCCTATAAGATAATCAAACTGTACCTAGATGTGATTAATGAATATTTACAACACCCCAATGAAGCTCAAGTTGTGGATGTATTATTAGAAAGTGACAAAGATGACGAAAGTGATCAGTTTAAGTATTTGAGGTTAAAATTATTGGATAATCAATAATTTAAATATATTTCTTTTCATGATTTTATTATTTGATTCGAGATCTTTTCTTTTCCTTTTGTTTTTTATCATTTAAGGTATAGGTAGATTAGACAATTAGTACCTAAGATTAGTACCGTTGACACGAAAAAAGAAGAAGAAGTACTCACTCATGTTATGAAAATGAGACATCTACGTAATGTGATTACTTAAATAATAGTAGTTTATGCAACTGCCTAATAATGAGAGGCTTTAGGATGAGATTTAATAATAAATAAGTCCTCATAATTTCAAGTGTCGTCCCGCCGCGGGTGACACTTGTTTTTTTTTTTCATTCGACTTACTGATGGCCAGTGTCAAATTGGAACAGATTACAATTTGGTACGCGGGTCAATTCGTTTAATTTTTTTTCAAATACTAGAAATCGAGTTACTTTATGTAGCTGCCAGTAGTATGAAAGTTTTTTTTAAAGGCTGTATATTCGTAATGCAGTTCATTACGTTCGTACTTTCGATTCTGTAAAACGAATATTACGAACTCAGTGTAGATAATAGTTATATTTGACACACAATACACAATGAATTATTAACCTTTTATTTAATAACACCTAAACTTATAACTATGTATAAGTAAAATTATTTTAGGCTAATCGGCAAGCAAATTATGAAAAATCTACATAAATAACACACGGCTATCTTAACCTAGAGTAAAAATAAAGACGTTAAAGTTCAACTTAATAGGCTTTTACGACTCAATTTATCGTCCGTTTAGTTGTTTTCTTGTCTTTTACTACCTACTTATTTATAAACAGTAAATTTTTACTCATTTTTTGGGTAGTAAATGACATTCAATAACAATTTTTTAGGGCGTATATGCATGCTAACTTCTTAAATCTGCATTCTACTCCCGTGCAAACATAATGAGGTTTTGAAGCAAATTTGGGCAAGTATTTTTATAAAATAAGCATTATTATAGCTAAAAAGGCAAAAAAGATATCTCAATTTATATTTTTATTTTTTCGTTTTTTGGCTCTCCTGTAAAAAATGCCTTATGTCATTTACGCCAATTGAGGCCAGAAGGGTCGATTTAATTTCTCTAAAAACGACTATTTGTATAAATATTTCATTTTTTTTGTTGCTTAAAAAATGCAATAACATAATCTGTTAATTATAAGCCAAGATTAAAAGTAATAGGTCCAGCAATAATTATATTTGACAACTGTCAAAATCATGTATTCCATTATTTTATGACATAAGGCCTTTTTTTCTTTGTAAAGGTTTATAGTATGGGTCGACAGCTGTCAAATATGACTTATTCAAGCGACCATACTAAAATGCAAATACCTTCATTTTCTATTGTTACCTATTAAGTTTTCAAATTGTCAAAGTGAAATTTGGAGTAAATATTTACGTCCATAAACAATAAGTAATAATAAATAATAAACGTAAGAATTTTAGTGTCAATTTACACTTTCTAATACCAGTTTTTTTTCTATTTTTATTGTTCTTTGTAACAGTGTTTAAATCGATTATGTGCAATTTATTTGATTATGCTTTGCAAAAAGGTATAACAAGCCGAAAGGAGGTCAAGGTACTCATTAAACTGAACAATTTTCGAAAAAACTATCAGCTGATGATTTATATTGGAGGATCAATTGTTTTTTCATATTCCGCCCATGTTCCATTGGAAAAGTGTTTAGTTTCATGAGTACCTTGACCTCTTTTCAGTTTGTAATACCCTTTTTGTTACTCCCGGTAGGTTTTGAATACAGTTGATTTCTAAAAACAACCAACCGGTGTACTATGTTGATTCGTTCAATGTATCTCGAAGTGCTAGTGATTGTATGATTATTATATTAATATTGTAGGACCAGAACCCGCGGTTTTCCCACGTGAATCCTCCGAAAGAGAAGCGCCGTTTGCCAAAAGTTGGTATGTACTTTTATCTAACATTCTTCCACGCTAGATTTCACACAATTTATGAAGTTGCTGTGGCTTAGAATAGCATCACCTCATATATTTCCCGTGGGTGTCGTAGGAAGCGACTTAGGGATTTGAGAACTGATGTGTATTGCAATTTTTGGCAATGTTAATGTTTCCCAATGTACTTATTGCCATACGATTACATAAATTTTGGGCAACAGACTGACAACCTATCACTATGGTGATACACAGTCTTCTGTGTATAGTGTACTAATTCATTATCTGAACATTTTTGTTTAATTAAATTATTCTTTTTCATGAAATTAAATGTATGTATGTGGGTGGGTGTGTATGTATGTAGGTATTTGGACAAGAAATTCTTATTCATGGGTTACAGCCCAAACGGCTGGGACCAGGGTGAATATTGACATATCAGGTGTCGTTAGATTGGTCTCAGCAGCGCGAGTGTCAGACTGACAACCTGTCACTATGTTACACAGTGTTCTGAATGACTCTCAAACTTTTGTCAGACGTAGTGTTATTGGTCGTTTTTTGCAGTCGTTTACGCTCTGCCTACAAAAGGATATAAGCGTAAGAAAAGTGTAGTTTTTTATAAATAGATCGTTCTATAAACCTCTACCATCTGGTAATTATTTATCTACATGATAAAGAGATAGCCCTTACAATCTTCAGTGGTTTTTTTTTTAATGCTAAGTTGTTTTGTAGGATTTATGTCATGGGGGAAAAAGTTCGCTTCTTTGAAGTCGCCCTCTAGTACATCCACAGGATCATTAGCACAGGTAAGAAATACTAACATAAACATAATTATTGCTTTTGATTTCAATCTGTTACTCTTGAAATAAAACATTGTGGCTTGACCCATTTGAAACCCCATAAAAATCCCTATAAAACGTTTTGAGTGATTCTCATACCCCCCTCTTAAAAGTAAAAGTCTAGATAAAATAAATCTACTGCTACCTAGATAAGATCACATGTTATACATTTGCTTAAAACTTTTCAGCTACCCGACAAACTAAGAAACCTACCTTACTACGAATTCACAAAAGAGCCCGTGAGCGTTTGTGCAAAACCTGACTTGTCTATAGTTAGCGAGGCGAGCGAGCGGAGTGAGCAACCGTCAAGTAGCTGGGATAGCAACAAAACTCTTAAGTTATACCGCTGTGCCGTTCCAACTGCTTATATCGAGCGTAATAACATCAAAGCTAAGAGTGATACCGAAACTGCTAGCTCTAAAGTACTAGAGGAAATCCAGAACGTAGAACACAGAAGTAGCAAAGGCTCCCAAAGTGACAAGTATGTCCAAAAGGATAAACCAAACGAAAGAAATGTTAGCCTTCTGTTCTGTGCTACTCTCGGATCTGCTGACAATTCAGTCATAGACGCCGCCATAGAACGCCTACCTAAAGATAAAGACATCACTACAGATAATCTAACAGAGTTACTCCTTCAAGAGGCTTTGCAGGCAACAGCTGATAAAGAAGACCGTCAGTCTGATAGTGGTATCAACACAGAAAACGGGAAGTCGCAGGAACAAGTGATTCTTGACAGTGAGACTATAGAAGAAACTCAATACACGAGGCCGACCACTAGAGCTAAGAATCCTGCTGGTGTTAAAAACATAAGAAGGAATTCTTCCAACAATAACAGAAGAAAATCTACCACAGATGAAAATAAGAGAAGACAGTCTACTTCAGACGAATCTAAAAGTGAATCTGTAAAGAAGACTACAACTAAAGCTACGACTTCCAGCAGTAAGATTATCAGCAAATCCACTTCTGATGAGTCTAACACGTCTATTATTGAACCTACCATAAGTATCAAAGCCAAGACACCGAGCAAAAAGATCGTGAGCAAATCAACTTCGGACGAGTCTAACACAGAACCAGAGCCTCAACTCTCCTTTGTAAGTGTTAGAAAGAAGAATCAACAAAAACCTGACAAAGAAACAGTCACATCTGATGAAACTTCGAGCAAAAATAATGAAGTTGAAGACTTCTTTAGCCAACATTTCGCTGAAAACCGAATGGGAGACAGTTTCTTAAGCCCCACGCTAGCTAAAAAAATTAACGAGTCTAGCTCTTCGTCAAGTGACGATTTCTTATTGATACAAGGAGTTGATAAGAACTTGGATATAATAAGAAACGAGGAATTACCAGATTTGGATATTGTTGAATGCTTAAACGACATTGTAGACAAAGTTTGCAGCGACTTTGAGAAATGTACTGAATATTTGGACAAAGACGGTGCAGACACTGAAAGATTGGTGAACATGGCTAAAACTAGGAAGGCAAAAGAAAATTCTCCTGAAAAAGAAAAAGACACTTCTACAGACGACACAAAAACTAAGGAAACTAGGAAACCTAGGAAGACAAAAGAAAATTTTCCTGAAAAAGAAAAAGAAAAAGACACTTCTACAGACGACACAAAAATTAAGGAAACTAAGAAACCTGTAAAGAATACTAAATCAAAAGGAAAGCAAGCTATCAAACTTAAATATCCGACTAAAAAGCAAAAGGCCCAAACAAAGACTAAAGGGAAACTAAAACTGGAGCCTGTATCAAAGATGTCTACTATTCTTGAGGTCAACAGTGAAAATGAAGCCAATAAAACCACTACATCTTATTCTAAAGAGATTACAGCCGATAATCAAATGATTCAAGGGTCCGATTTGAAAGAGATTACAACCGATAATCCAATAAATGAAGGATCTTATTCAAAAGAGATTACTGCCGAAGATCACATTAATGAAGGACCAGTGAAAACACCTATTGCTGCTAAAGCCACTGATACTACAAAAACTCCAATTACACGTAACGCCAGCGCAAAGCGTACACGCAAGCTATATTCCCCTAAAGATGATGAGATACAATTTGAAGTAGCTGAAATCGAGGATACGGTTAACAGAATTAATGAAGGACAAATGAAGACACCCATTGCTACAAAAAAATCTACCGATACGACGAAAACACCGCTTGTTCATAGTGCAAGTGCTAAGCGTAGACGAAAGTTATATTCTCCTAAAGATGATGACAAACAATTCGAGGTAGCTAACACTGAAGATACAAGCAATAATCCTGATAAAATTCCCAGCGATGGTGAATCTGATACCGTGTTAGCTGAATTAAAAACTACGAAACAGATCACACCTAAACCACCAACATCATGTTACAAAGAAATTGAAATCGAACGCAAAAAACACAGAAGGATTCGTGCACGGAAATCGATGAACAAAGAGATTATTTCTCCAAAAACCAAGCATCTTAATGATGTTTTTGAAAAACTTAAAGATAACGTTGAGGTGCACGAAAATGAAAAAATAATTTTGGTTGACAAAAAATCCAACAAAGACATGGCTATATTCAATTATACTAGTGACAGTGAAGATGAAGATTTTAAACAGAAAAAGATGGAGGTCCAGAAGCGCACTAGCACAACCACTATCGGTAGTTCTACTTCTATTATGTCTACTCGTCGTGGTCGTCCCAGGAAAACACCTAACAAGTTCAAAGATTATAATGAAAATGATTCTGCTAAAGAAACTAAAAAACCTGTTCGCAAAAGAGCACCTCGACGAAAACAATCCAAAGCTAAAACTGTTTCTCCAGAACTTAAAGTTGAACGACCGACAGATTTGATCGATGAAAAGATAAGAGAGGCTCCTCCTGAAGAATTAAACACGTCATTTGTCGAAGCAACCGTTGACAATACCGTTAATAATTATAAAGAACCTGAACCAGTTATTAAACCTCCAGAATTAGAGATTATTTCGGATGAAAATGCCAATATTGATGCCGAAGATTGCATAGAAAAGGTGGCACAAAAGCAAAACATTCCTGAGAAAGCGCCCTGCAAAGAAGTACCCGAAATAGAAATTACAGAGAAAGAACCAAACCAAGAAGTTACTAAAAAGGAAACAAAGACTACTAAGAAACAAAACGAAAAGAAACCTACAAAATCTACCAAAATGGATAAAACCGCTAAAAAAAGAGAGGTTGTAACCAAACTAATAGACTTTACTAAAGATGATGACGATAGAACAGTAAGTCCTTTACCAGGACTTGTAATCGAAACCGAAATTGCCAGAGACAATATAGACGACTCCATGACGACCAATGTCGTACAAAAACTGCAAAAGATGTACAAAGAGGGGCCCGACGCACTGAACGACACGACGACAACTCAAAACATGCTTTCAGAGAACGAAAAACCCATCTCTAGTCCCAATATGAACATTACCGAAGAAATGGCCAAAATATTTGGAAGTGATGGTTCCAGCAAGCACAAGAAGAATAGTCTTAAAAACTTTGATGTCCAGAATAAAGAAAATAGTGATCTTGATATTATAGATGACACTATGAACTCAGATCGAATGTCTATAAGTGAGGGTTCAAAATCCAAACCTCGCTCAAGCAGACTAAGGCTGAAACGCAAGAATCAATGTGAATGCTCTGACGATACGTCATCGGCTAAACAAAATAACGCAGCAAAAATATTAAAAGTTAAGCTAGAACGACATCAGATTGAAGAATCACAAAAGTCTAAAACCAAATCTCAAATTGAAGAAATTAATTACGACGAGATAATTTGTTTAGACGCGGAACCTGACACGGATGCTAAAATAAGCAAAAGTCAAGGGAGTAACAAAAATGCGGAAATAATTGACTTAGCAGCTGGTTGTGACGAGAAATCTGAAAAGTCCATATCTAGTGATGGTATTACTGGCCATGGAGATGTAAATGAACTTCCTCCGAGTCCAAAACTGCTTGACCAAAACATATCGCTACGTGAACTTCAGGATATGGACCCCATTATGAGAGAGTACTATATTGAATTAAGCAATAGAATGAACAATAGCAAAGAATCTGGCGAAAGTAATGACAAATCGAAAGCTAAAACAGTGCAAGAAGACAGTGATACAGAACCGGAGCCTTTGCTCGGATTTGTACCCGAAAAAGGAAACAAATTCCCAAGTCACAAGTATGTCATAGAAGAAATGCTTCCGTCTCGACGTGACACAGAAGACTCATCTCAAATTAGTAAAAGTGCTCCATCTGTATCTATCAGAAGGCTGTCGTCTAAAGAATTATCAAAATATATGTCGTCATCAAAAACTACGCCAGAATCTAGTTTCAAATCTGCTCAAAAGAAACAAACACTACATAGAAATGCTAAGACTGCTAAAGATACAACAGCAGAATCCAGTTTTGAAACGAAAAATACTCAAGACACCCAAGAAACGACCCCGAAATCAGCTAGAAAGAGTAAACTCCGAGCATCTAAGAATATAATTGCCAAGAACACTACAGAATCCAGTTTTGAAACAGCTGAAAAGTCTCAAGAAACAGTTGATACAAGCACAAAAGTCATCAAAAACAGGAAATCTCAAATCTCACCCATTCGTTTCGATTTTACACCAATGCCTAAAAAAGGGCGCAAAGTTTTAAATATTTCGTCCGACAAAGACGAAACTATGGACACTCAGGAGGTCGAAATGGATTCTTTCCCTAAGAAATATCGCTTGCGGTCAACACGTGAGTCCACTCCTATATCTAGAGAGAAGTCTGAAGAATTAATTCCCAAAACTTTGAAAAGAAAAAGCGTTATGCCTGAAGTGATTAAACCTAGGAAAAGGAAACTCGATAAAGACAGAGATGAAACTACAGATGAAGTGAAAAAGAGAAAACAAGAGAAAGAGTTGAGAGTTGAACTTATTGATATTTCTCGCAGCAGAGAGAGCTCCCAAGCTGATATTACTTATATTCCTAAAAGCAAACAGAGTTCTAATGTAGAAGATTGGTTGAGGAATGTGTTTTCTTCTCCTAAAGGTAATAATTGTTATTAAAACATAAATTTACATGAGTATTTGTCTAACAAAAATATATTTTTCAATAATTGGTTTAACATTTCAGTGGACAAATTCGACGCCTCCAAAGATGTTCTGCAAAATGTCCTAGAGAAGATAGATACGACTTTACCTGAAATTCATCAAAATACCACTCGAAAGTAAGTACTACGGACTCAATTGACAAATCAATTACGACAATTTTTTTTTAGGTTTGTTTGAGTAATGGAATAGTAGGTAAATACATATCTTTTGTTTGATCTGATAGATGAGACAAATAAGCCAAAGTGTATGTTTGTTTTGTGGTCATAGTTGCGACTAGGCATTATTAAAAAAATATCATAGTGGCCGCAATATCTTGTCAAATCTTTCATTTTGGGAACAATTGAGTAGAAACTCTTATTATTAATTTTTTGTTTACCACAATATTCGGTTCATTTATATTACAGTTTCATGAACCTCTTCACGGAGGCCCGTCAGAAGGCGGAGGCAATGAAGGAAGATCGGCAGAATCAGATCCGCTCAGCTGCCGTCAGCGTGCTTGAGGCTGCCGTCACACAGCTCAACAGCGCGCTGTCTCAAATAGCAACAGTGTTGGACCGAGAGTTCCAACGAGTAGACAAACAGTAAGTACTATAGATACACTATAATATAATACACTTAGTCAGCATTTAAGCTGAAGCGTTGAGTACCGATGGCGAAAGGTCTTGGATGTGTCCATACGACAACCTTTTAGGATAGGTATAGTCCAAATGGACTATGATTGCGAATCTGCGAGGCATCGTACTCACGAGTGCCTTGCGACAACTCTTGTTGTGAGTTTCGTCCTCTACGATAAGCTACTTCTACACATTCCAGTGTATTCCTTGTTCATCTGGACTATACCAATCCTATAGTATAATAGGGTAGGCGGAGGCAATGAAGGAAGATCGTCAGAATCAGATTCGCTCAGCTGCCGCCAGCGTGCTTGAGGCTGCCGTCACACAGCTCAACAACGCGCTGACTCAAATAGCAACAGTGTTGGACCGAGAGTTCGAACGTGTAGACAAACAGTAAGTACTATAGATACATTATGTAGGTTTACGCGACTTACTTGTTATTTAGTTGGTAGAAGGTGTTCTGGACAAGAAAGACAGCTATTCTGGCTAGGGAAAAGTTCTATGCGCCCCGCAAAGTTCGGGAAGCTATTGAAATAAGCCGTCGTCCGAATTTTAATAGAGATGGTGGTTGGTCGATATCGCCGTCGTGGAAGCCAGTGCTAAAAACGGTATTGCCGGTATCAGTGGACAAAATAAAAAGTGACGATATAGTTAGCGTAGTTTGTTCGAGACTTTTCGATGACTCTACAACTGCAACTCAACCGCATCCACCACAAGAGTCACCAACTGCGGCTACTGCAGCGCCCCCTACCATCTCAGCGCGTGCGCAGCGAGCCGCGGCGCGAGCCAGTCGACAATCGCAACTGGCCGTCGCGCGTGTGTGATTGTCGTCCTCCGGGAAGAAGGCTGTCGTAACCAGCCGAAACGTAGAGGGCTACACCTTCTACCAACTAAATAACAAGTAAGTCGCGTAAACCTACATAAGGAGTGATACTTGTTCGTTTAATAATACAATAGATACACTACACTATAATAGGGTAGGCAGAGGCAATGAAGGAAGATCGGCAGAATCAGATTCGCTCAGCTGCCGCCAGCGTGCTTGAGGCTGCCGTCACACAGCTCAACAGCGCGCTGTCTCAAATAGCAACAGTGTTGGACCGAGAGTTCCAACGAGTGGCCAAACAGTAAGTACAATAGATACATTATAATATAATACACTTAGTCAGCATTTAAGCTGAAGCGATGAGTGCTAAAGTACCGATGGTGAAACGTCCTGGTTGTTTCACCTTCTGTTCAGATCATCAGGTATGAAAGTGTCCATACGACAACCTTTTAGGATAGGTATTGTCCAAATGGACTATGAATGCGAATCTTCGAGGCATCGGTCTAACGACTGTCTTGCGACAACTCTTGTGAGTTTCGTCCTCTACGATAAGCTACTTGTACACATTACAGTGTAATCTTAATTCGTCTGGACTATACTACTCCTATAATATAATAGGGAAAGTAGAGGCAATGAAGGAAGATCGGCTCAATCAGATCCGCTCAGCTGCCGCCAGCGTGCTTGAGGCTGCCGTCACACAGCTCAACAGCGCGCTGTCTCAAATAGCAACAGTGTTGGACCGAGAGTTCCAACGAGTAGACAAACAGTAAGTACTATAGATACACTACAATATAATAGGGTAGGCAGAGGCAATGTAGGTACTATAGATACACTACACTGTAATATAATAGGGTAGGCAGAGGCAATGAAGGAAGATCGTCAGAATCAGATCCGCTCAGCTGCCGCCAGCGTGCTTGAGGCTGCCGTCACACAGCTCAACAGCGCGCTGTCTCAAATAGCAACAGTGTTGGACCGAGAGTTCGAACGAGTAGACAAACAGTGAGTACTATAGATACACTATAATATAATACACTTAGTCAGCTTTTAAGCTGAAGCGATGAGTGCCGAAGTACCGATGGGGAAAGGTCCTGGTTGATTCACCTCCTCTTCAGATCATCAGGTATGGAAGTGTCCATATGACAACCTTTTAGGATAGGTATAGTTTAGTCTTTGAATGCGAATCTGCGAGGCATCGGTCTCACGAGTGTCGTGCGATAACTCTTGTGAGTTTCGTCCTCTACGATTAGCTACTTATAGTAGTTACAGTATACACATTACAGTGTAATCTTAATTCATCTGGACTATACCATATAATATGTATAATAGAGTAGGCAGAGGCAATGAAGCAAGATCGTCACAGATTCGCTCAGCTGCCGCCAGCGTGCTTGAGGCTGCCGTCACACAGCTCAACAGCGCGCTGTCTCAAATAGCAACAGTGTTGGACCGAGAGTTCGAACGTGTGGACAAACAGTAAGTACTATAAAACATACTTAAATCACGGCGTTTCACCATAGGGGTAGGCAGAGACAAAGTAAAAATAGCGTCAATAGCAGATTCACACAGATAATAAATCTGCCGTCACACAGCTCAACAGCGCGCTGTCTCAAATAGCAACAGTGTTGGACCGAGAGTTCGAACGAGTAGACAAACAGTAAGTACTATAGATATACTACACTATAATAGGGTAGGCAGAGGCAATGAAGGAAGATCAGCAGAATCAGATCCGCTCAGCTGCCGCCAGCGTGCTTGAGGCTGCCGTCACACAGCTCAACAGCGCGCTGTCTCAAATAGCAACAGTGTTGGACCGAGAGTTCGAACGAGTGGATAGACAGTAAGTACTATACATACATACACTCTTAGAGTATATATAAGCAAGCTATAGAGTGCGCCTAAAAAACTGTTGGCAGTAGGCTAGGCACAACCTCTCTGTCCATCAGTAGCAAAACGCCAGTGACAGCACAATTGAACCTCTATAACTTCTCTTACATTTGACGTCTGTATCTAGGGAGCAACTGCTTACGCTTTATTAGTACGGCGCTGGCCGATATGCGCACTCTATAGCTTGCTTATATATACTCTAAGGATACACTACACTATAATAGGGTAGGCAGAGGCAATGAAGATCGTCAGAATCAGATTCGCTCAGCTGCCGCCAGCGTGCTTGAGGCTGCCGTCACACAGCTCAACAGCGCGCTGTCTCAAATAGCAACAGTGTTGGACCGAGAGTTCGAACGTGTAGACAAACAGTAAGTACTATAGATACACTATAATATAATACACTTAGTCAGCATTTAAGCTGAAGCGATTGGTGCCGAAGTACCGATGGCGAAACGTCCTGGTTGTTTCACCTTCTATTCAGATCATCAAATATGGAAGTGTCGACAACCTTTTAGGAGAGGTATAGTCCAAATGGACTATGAATGCGAATCTGCGAGGCATCGGTCTCACGAGTGTCGTGCAACAACTCTTGTGAGTTTCGTCTTCTACGATAAGCTACTTTTACACATTACAGTGTAATCTTAATTGATCTGGACTATACCTATCCTATAATGTAATAGGGTAGGCAGAGGCAATGAAGGAAGATCGGCAGAATCAGATCCGCTCAGCTGCCGCCAGCGTGCTTGAGGCTGCCGTCACACAGCTCACCAGCGCGCTGTCTCAAATAGCAACAGTGTTGGACCGAGAGTTCGAACGAGTGGATAGACAGTAAGTACTATAGATACACTATAATAGGGTAGGCAGAGGCAATGAAGGAAGATCGTCAGAATCAGATTCGCTCAGCTGCCGCCAGCGTGCTTGAGGCTGCCGTCACACAGCTCAACAGCGCGCTGTCTCAAATAGCAACAGTGCTGGACCGAGAGTTCGAACGAGTGTATAGACAGTAAGTACAATAGATACACTATAATATAATACACTTAGTCAGCATTTAAGCTGAAGCGATGATTGCCGAAGTACCGATGGCGTAAAGTCCTGGTTGTTTCACTTTCTGTTCGGATCATCAGGTATGAAAGTGTCCATACGACAACCTTTTAGGATAGGTATAGTCCAAATGGACTATGAATGCGAATCAGCGAGGCATCGGTCTCACGAGTGTCGTGCGACAACTCTTGTGAGTTTTGTCCTCTACGATTAGCTACTTACAGTAGTTACAGTATACACATTACAGTGTAATCTTATTCATCTGGACTATACCTACTCTATAATATAATAGGGTAGGCAGAGGCAATGAAGGAAGATCGGCAGAATCAGATCCGCTCAGCTGCCGCCAGCGTGCTTGAGGCCGCCGTCACACAGCTCAACAGCGCGCTGTCTCAAATAGCAACAGTGTTGGACCGAGAGTTCGAACGAGTAGATAAACAGTGAGTGCTATAAAACATAGTTAAATCACGGCTCTTAATCGGAGGGGTAGGCAGAGGTAATCGAAGATCGGCAGAAACAGTGCTCTCACTGCAATAGCGCAAGTGTTGGACCGAGAGTTAGAAAGAGTGGATAGACTGTAAGTACTTTAGATACATACATAAACACTTTTCTTTCCTGGGTTGGTAGGCAGAGGCAATAGAATAGATAGAGAGTACAATAAATTACACTACACTATAATAGGGTAGGCAGAGGCAATGAAGGAAGATCGGCAGAATCAGATCCGCTCAGCTGCCGCCAGCGTGCTTGAGGCTGCCGTCACACAGCTCAACAGCGCGCTGTCTCAAATAGCAACAGTGTTGGACCGAGAGTTCGAACGGGTAGACAAACAGTAAGTACTATAGATACACTAAAGTAAGGCCAACCAGACGAGATAATTTATGTAAACAAACCAGAAAGAGAGAACTGACATTATACCATATGACAGATAAGGACAGATTGTAATAAATAACTGTCACCGAGTCATACAAAAGCTGTTTACAAAAATTATCTCGTTTCGTTGGCCATACTTTATAATATAATCATACATAACTCACTCTTCTTTCCTGGATGGGTAGGCAGTGGCAATAGAATAGACAGTGAGTACAATAGATACTCAACACTAAAATAGGGTAGGCAGAAGCAATGAAGGAAGATCGGCAGAATCAGATCCGCTCAGCTGCCGCCAGCGTGCTTGAGGCTGCCGTCACACAGCTCAACAGCGCGCTGTCTCAAATAGCAACAGTGTTGGACCGAGAGTTCGAACGAGTGGATAAACAGTAAGTACTATAGATACACAATAATATAATCATACATAACTCACTCTTCTATCCTGGATGGATAGGCAGAGGCAATAGAATAGATAGTGAGTACTATAGATACACTATAATAGGGTAGGCAGAGGCAATGAAGGAAGATCGGCACAATCAGATTCGCTCAGCTGCCGCCAGCGTGCTTGAGGCCGCCGTCACACAGCTCAACAGCGCGCTGTCTCAAATAGCAACAGTGTTGGACCGAGAGTTCGAACGAGTGGATAGACAGTAAGTACAATATTTAAATCACGGCTCTTCACTGGAGGGTAGGCAGAGGCAATCGAAGATCGGCGAAAACAGCGCGCTGACTGCAAAAGCGCAAGAGTTGGACCGAGAGTTTCATTGGGTCGATACACAGTAAGTTCTAATACAACGTGTTACAAAACAACCAATAAAGCTCCCATACAAATTGAGTTTATTTTGTATGGGAAGTACAAAATTTATCTTCATATTTCGACTCATGCTCTATGGGGAAAGTTGTTCAGTTTTATGAGTACCTTGACCTTCTTTTAGCTGTATTAGTTGTTTTGTAACACCCAGTAGATACACTACACTATAATAGGGTAGGCAGAGGCAATGAAGGAAGATCGGCAGAATCAGATTCGCTCAGCTGCCGCCAGCGTGCTTGAGGCTGCCGTCACACAGCTCAACAGCGCGCTGTCTCAAATAGCAACAGTGTTGGACCGAGAGTTCGAACGTGTAGATAAACAGTGAGTGCTATAAAACATAGTTAAATCACGGCTCTTAATCGGAGGGGTAGGCAGAGGTAATCGAAGATCGGCAGAAACAGTGCTCTCACTGCAATAGCGCAAGTGTTGGACCGAGAGTTAGAAAGAGTGGATAGACTGTAAGTACTTTAGATACATACATAAACACTTTTCTTTCCTGGGTTGGTAGGCAGAGGCAATAGAATAGATAGAGAGTACAATAAATTACACTACACTATAATAGGGTAGGCAGAGGCAATGAAGGAAGATCGGCAGAATCAGATCCGCTCAGCTGCCGCCAGCGTGCTTGAGGCTGCCGTCACACAGCTCAACAGCGCGCTGTCTCAAATAGCAACAGTGTTGGACCGAGAGTTCGAACGGGTAGACAAACAGTAAGTACTATAGATACACTAAAGTAAGGCCAACCAGACGAGATAATTTATGTAAACAAACCAGAAAGAGAGAACTGACATTATACCATATGACAGATAAGGACAGATTGTAATAAATAACTGTCACCGAGTCATACAAAAGCTGTTTACAAAAATTATCTCGTTTCGTTGGCCATACTTTATAATATAATCATACATAACTCACTCTTCTTTCCTGGATGGGTAGGCAGTGGCAATAGAATAGACAGTGAGTACAATAGATACTCAACACTAAAATAGGGTAGGCAGAAGCAATGAAGGAAGATCGGCAGAATCAGATCCGCTCAGCTGCCGCCAGCGTGCTTGAGGCTGCCGTCACACAGCTCAACAGCGCGCTGTCTCAAATAGCAACAGTGTTGGACCGAGAGTTCCAACGAGTAGACAAACAGTAAGTACAAAAGATACACTACACTATAATAGCACAGAATAGACAATAGTATGTAGTATATTACTACATACAGAACGGACACTCTCCCCCCCGCACCCGCGCCGCTTACCCGCCCCCGCCCGCGAAATGTCAAAAAATTAGTGAAGACTTAAGTGAACCAAAGTGCTAGGTATGGCGCTGGACTTGTTGCATGTTCGTTTCATCCAAGAAGGTTTCATCGTGGTTTCTTGTATTAGACTGAAACGAAGGAGGTGCCATAATCATGTCCATAAAAAAAATGGCGTATGGCGTAATGGCGAACATTTGAACCGAGTTCGCCTTAGATTCGCGGACGGATATTTTTAATACTAAAATTATTGGATAGAATAAAAAATGGTGCGATATTGTGCCCCGTACGGCTGTATGTCCACGGACAGAGACCCGACAGGAGATTTTTTTCGTTTTCCGCTGGAAGAACAGAGGTAAGAACCTACCAACCTAGGAAGTAATCGGTTCATATTCATACCTACTTTCGACTCACAATTAATAATGTATTTAGGCCCCGAAATAATTATAGGTAAATTAGCAGCAACTAGTCGGTATATTATTTACTCATTACATCCTCTTTGGTAGGTACTGTAGGTACGTAGTCATCAGGTGTATCAAAATTAACCGGAATGTCAACCCTGCACTCACACACCCGTCGTCACGCACTGTCACTGTTGTGTATGGACACAAGTAAAAATGACAGTTGTCTATAACGAGCCCGTTGTATGGGAGTGTCCGAGGTGTGATAATAGGGTAGGCAGAGGCAATTAAGGAAGATCGGCAGGAACAGATTCGCTCAGCTGCCGCCAGCGTGCTTGAGGCTGCCGTCACGCAGCTCAACAGCGCGCTGTCTCAAATAGCAACAGTGTTGGACCGAGAGTTCGAACGTGTCGATAGACAGTAAGTACTATAGATACACTATAATATAATAGGGTAGGCAGAGGCAATGAAGGAAGATCGGCAGAAACAGATCCGCTCAGCTGCCGCCAGCGTGCTTGAGGCTGCCGTCACACAGCTCAACTGCGCGCTGTCTCAAATAGCAACAGTGTTGGACCGAGAGTTCGAACGAGTGGATAGACAGTAAGTACTATAGATACACTACAATATAATAGGGCAGAGGCAATAAAGGAAGATTGGCAGACGCAGCGCGCTGACTGCAATAGCGCAAGTGTTGGACCGAGAGTTCGAGCGGGTCGACAGACAGTGAGTACTAAAATAACGTGTTACATAACAATTATCGTAAAGATACTGTCTCGGATTTTGATTCAAAACTCGGACCAAGACTATTCTATTGTTTGGGAAACCGAGTCTCCGAACAACCCGATGAACCTTGATGTCAGAGCGGTAATTACGGCTCCATGATAGATTAATTAGGGTTGGTCAATAACTGGTGCTTGGTTTAGGACCAGTGTACCTGAAAATAGAACCTTATAAAATTACTAGCGGCCCGTCAGCGGTGTCACCTGCTGCAACTCATTTCCCCGCGAGAAAAAGGCGTTTTCCGGCGTGTATTATACTACATGTAAACCTTCCTCTTGAATCACTTTACCTAATACAAAAATCCTTATCAATATCCATTGCGTGGTTTAGAAGTTAAGACAGAGGAACACAAACAGCCATGAATTTGGTGATTAGGTGGTTATTCTAAACACGACCACACAGGATACATATCTCTTAAATATAAAATAAGAAGAATCACGATCACATTTTACTCGAATACTTTATAATATAAGAAATAGGTTGTATCACGGCAAACTTACTTGCTCTACGGATAAAACGGGAACTAGTATTTTAGTAGGCGTTAACTGCTTTATCCTTGCACACTAGCGCCGCGACTAACCGCAACATTACCTTTGTAAATATACGTATACTCTTACTAAATACAACGGCCGTGTAGGCATGTAAGGTATTCATTAAAATTATTAATATTATCTATTATTATCTGTTTTATCAATCACGATAAAAGAACATGAAATGCCTCAGTATAAAACTCAATCCGCTGAAGGTTAGTACTCAGAAGAAAACACAGATGTCGCTGTTAGGTAGACGCGAAATCCTAAAACGCGGTGTTGAGATGTCTTCCTCGTGACTACATATACCCGGCTGTTAGCTGGTGAAGTCATACTTACCTGGCACAGGGGATACCGTGATCAAGAAGGCGGTTCCCCCAGGGCGAGGCCTCTCCATTGCACTGCGGTTGGGCTGACCCCTGCGATTATCCCTAATGTGGATAACTCGGGTGCGTAATTTTTGGTAGTGGGGACTGCGTTCGCGCCGTCCCCCCGTTAATTATATATAACATAATAAAATAAAAAAAAAAAAAATAGCCTTTATTTCTACTACAACAATATGACTAAACTAACTAAATACAATAAGTGCTCTGATATAATAAAAAAATAAAAAGTATGTATCTATTTACTATTAATTGCTTATATTACTTAAAAAAACTAATTTTCTTTTGTAGTAGTCGCCTCTTTGGCGTAGGCCTCCCCTAATTTTTTTTTTTCCACTACTCTCTATTTCGTGCTTTTTGCATCCAGTTTGGTCCACCAATTTGGTTTAGTACATCTCTCCATCTTTTCCTAGGTCTTCCTTTCTTCCTTTTGCTCTCCCTTGGTATCCATTCTGTCAAGCGCTTTGTCCATCTATGGTTGCACAGCCTGCAGATGTGCCCAGCCCATTGCCATTTTAGTAATCTTACTCTTTTCTTTACATCCATAATATTTGTTTTATTTCTTATTTTATAGTTTTTTATACTTTATCTGACAGTTTCAATCCTAGCATGCTCCTTTCCATTTTACACTGGCAGACTGCAATTGTTTCTTCATCTTCTTTTCTTAGTGCCCATGTTTGACAACCATATGTTAAGCAAGGTAATATTGCCATTTCGTAGACTTTTTTCTTGGTATGAATATTTATTTTGCTATTTTTCATAATTTCTTTTAATCCCCAATATTTTTTCCAAGCTAGAGCTACCCTTCTTTGAATTTCTTTTTCTGTATTACATTGAAACGATACCATTTGTCCGAGATATATGTATTCTTTAACGTACTCTATTTTTTCTGTCTCTACTATAATATCTTGAGGTATGCCATTCGTTAAAATTTTTGTTTTGCTCGTGTTAAGTCTTAGTCCTACTTTATGACTTTCGGTTGCAAGTTCTCTCACCATGGTCGCGAGTTCTGTCGCACTTTCAGCGAATATCACAATATCATCAGCGAAGCGTAGGTGGCTCAGTAGTTCTCCGTCGATTTTTATTCCCTTTCCTTCCCAATTCAAACGTCTGAAAACTGATTCGAGTACCGCTGAAAATATTTTCGGGGACAACGGATCTCCTGTCTTACTCCTTTTGTATAGAAAATTCCGGGCCTTCTCTCTAAACGTACTTTCGCTTGACAATGTGTATATAAGTAAGATAATATTTCTATATACTTTGCGTTGATGCCTTGTTGTGCTAAAGACGTCCAAATAGCTTCAAAGTGTAAAGAATCAAAGGCTTTCATATAATCTATGAAACACATGAAAAGTGTTCTCTGATATTCATTAACTTTCTCTATTAACTGTGTTACTACCTGTAGATGGTCGATGGTAGAGTATGTCTTCCGAAAGCCTGCTTGTTCCCGTGGTTGGTTTTCGTCCAATAGGTTGGTTATTCTGTTTAATATAATTTTTGCGAAGATTTTGTATAAATTTGTCATGAGACTAATTGGCCTGTAGTTTCCTAGATCACTTCTATCTCCTTTTTTATGCAATAATATAATGGTTGATTTTGACCACTGTTCTGGTGTTATACCTGTTCTCAATATATTATTAAATAACATTTGCAGAGGTCTTATAAGTGAAGGAGTGATTTTAGCACTTCATTTGCAATGTTGTCATTTCCCGGAGTTTTGTCGTTTTTCTGGGATTTAATAGCGAACTCTATCTCTGATCCAAGAATGCTTGGTGGTTCTGTGTCTGTTTTTGTTATGCTGTATGTGCTGTAATTAGAGCTGTTTGCATTATCGTAGAGTTGTTTATAGAAAAGAGTTGCTTCGTTTATTATATCAGGACGTCTTGATTGCATAATTCCCTGTTTATTTTTAATTTTTTCAGTCCATTCTGATTTATCGCTTAACTCTTTGTAAGCCTTACGCAAAGCTCCTGTTTTGTTTATAAATTTTTCGAAGGTTTCTTGTCGCGTTAATTTCTTTTGTTGCTCTATATTTCTGTTTATTTCTTTGCTTATTTTTGTTATATCCGACTTTACCTTTTTTGTTATTTTTAATTTGTATAACTCTTTTCTTTGCTCTAGTAGGTTTTTTGTTTCTTGGTTGATAGACTGTTGTTTGTTATTATTTTTCTTAGGTATAAGTTTAAGGAATTCTTTTAATTCAAACTCTAACTTGTCATATTGGCATTGTGCTCCAATAGATGTATTCATAGCATTAAGGAATTTACTTTCCCAAAATTCGGCGCTATCTCCTGATACTGTCGGGAGTTGTCGAGTATAATTGACGGGTTTTATTTTTGGTCTAGCAGGTTTTGAGTTTAAGGATAATCTGCACCTTATCATTCTGTGGTCTGTAAAGAAGTTCAGACTTTTGATTATATCAAAGCTTTTGATATTTTTTGGCTTATTTGTCAGTATGTAGTCAATTTCATTGAACTGCTTTCCATTAGGAGAACGCCATGTCCATTTTTTGTGTGGTTTGCACTGAAACATGCTGTTTATGATGTAGTAGTTTTTTTCAAGGGTGAATTCGGCCAGCCTTTGACCATGTGGGCTTCTTTGTCCATGTGAGTATTTTCCTATATTATTTTCTTCTCCTCTTTGAGCTTTACCAATTCTAGCGTTGAAATCGCCAAGTAAAATTATATTTTTCGAATTTACATAGTCCAAGGCCGAATCCACTGTTTGATAGAACGCGTCTAGTTCTTCACTTGAGTATGCTTCCGTAGGGGCATATACCTGTACTATTGACCAGATAGAGTCATCAGATATTTTTATTTCTAATGTAGCTACTCGATCTGAGAAACTTTTTATACTAAGTATGTTATTTTTTAGGTATTTCTTAATCAGGAATCCGACTCCATTTTGACCATGTGATGTTTGTGTATGAAATAGGATGAAATCTGAATACTCTTCTATACTTTCTTTTTCTCTTCTTGTTTCGCATTTTATTGATTTTACAGCATAAGCCAGTTCGTCAATCCTGCTATCTGATAATAGAGTTCTCACATTAATGCTTGATATGTAGAGATTTTGTGGTTGTTTTCTTTTGTTTTTTTCAGTAGTTTCTTTTTCTTGTTTGTTTGTATTTAGGGGGTGTTGGTCTAACTTCTCCGCGGTGACCGGCCGACTTGGAGAGTGCAGAGAGGTCCCAGAGGCGCTATTTTTTTTTGTGTTTTCGGGTTGTGCTGTAGAGTTGCTAAATTTCAGCTGCGACTGGCGTAAAACAGGCGGGGAACTAGGTTTGCGTTTGTTACTCCGAGTTTCCTTTTCTAAATCCGATTCAATGTTTGCTTGCTCTCTTAATTTATTTTTATTTAGTGTTACAATTTTGTCGTATTTTAGTATAACATTTTCTCCTTTCTCTTTTCGTTCTTTAAGCTCATTTTGGAGTTCTTTCCTTTTCAGTAACACTTTTTGGGAAAAGTCTTCTTTGATATAAATGTTTGTGCCTTTTAATGTGTAGCTTTTTCTTAATATTTGAATTTTCCGCTCCATGTTGTTGAAGGTCACCACTACAGGTCTAATTTTATCACTTTTTCTCCCCATTCTTTGCACCCGATTTATATCTTGTTTTTGACATGGTGTTTTCATATTGTTATTTATAACTTGCAAAATATTTTCTTGTAACTCTATGTAGTTTTTCTCTTCTTCTTTGATACCAAATAATATAATATTTTTCTTTTTTGATTGTTGCTCCAGCCTGTCTATAATATATTGTTGTTCTTCGATTTTCTTTTCTAGAGTCTGTGTTCTGATTTCTAAGCTGTGAAATTTTTCATTGATATTTTTATTAATTTCTTCAATAATTACTTTTTTCATATTTGCCATTTCTTCTTTTTGTTTCGATATATCTTGTTGTATTTTTTGAAACATACTTTTTATATCATCCATCTTCAAATTTTCTTTGTATTTTTATTATTTTTAGTGCCCTCTGTTGGCGAGTAGAAAAAAGTGCTTTCAAAAGGGTTCGAGTCTGTACTTTGATTTTAGTTCCGCCACTCGGCGACAGATGGCGCTCAAACTAATTTTTGTATAAGAATATGAATGACATTCCGTTTGGTGAGTCATATAACGGCCAATATAAGATGTTATTTTAGGTTATTATACACCTCGTATTCTGGAGTTGCCGTTTTTACTCACGATTTATTAGCCTTGAAGGATATTTTAAGCGCCGCAATGAGATTTTGAGCACTATCTTCAGATTTCGCTTGATTTTCTGTTTCAAATCCCAACGTCAGCTGTTTTGATTTATTGCATATTTCTTATTATCCACTCAGAATTCACACGGGATAACATTTGTCCAGTTATAAAAGTCACTGATATATAGTTTTATTCACAAATGAAACACTTTTTGCACGTTTTTATAATATTTTAAAATAAATAAACACAGAGTCGATGTTAACTCGAGCACAGCAGCGCCCTCCCAGATAATATAATAATAACAGAATAAAAGCTCTTGTGAGCTAAACGTAATATTTTGCGCGTGATCGATCATACAATAACATCGATCGTACGTAACATATTAGACGAGAATTTCAATTGAAATTGGTTCATGGCTTATATTGCGGTCATTCGAATAGGTCAAATTTGACAGCTGTCAGTTTCATACTAAAATAAGTGTCAACAAAGGAAAATACACCTCATGTCATTTCATTACTATGATTTTGACAGCTGTCAAATATGGCCTATTCGTACGACCGTACTTTAAGTATCTATGGATGCTTTGTGTAGCTAAGATGAGCCGCTTTGAAAGCAGGCTAACTTTTGTTCTTTACATAGATAGTTAGTTTAATTCCTCTAAATCCGAGTTCATCGGGTCGTTTGTTACGAATTAGGCCCTATTCTAACTTAAGAATTCCTCTCGGTATCAAACCCAATCCGCTGAAGGTTAGTTCCAAGAAGAAAACACAGATGTCGCTGTTAGGTAGACGCGAAATCCTAAAACGCGGTGTTGAGATGTCTTCCTCTTTACTACATATACCCAGCTGTTAGCTGGTGAAGTCATAGGATTAGCCGCCTAGTCGCTTTCGCGTACGGAAGTTTTTCTATATCGTTACCCGCCTACCCTCGGTAGCCACGTAGGGCTCTGTGAGCACCCGTTACCCCGGCCTCCCACCAGCGGGTCTCACCGGGGGGGTACTCCAGGGTCTTGCGCCCCGAGGGCAGGCTACGCTTCGCGCGGATTAGGCTTCGAAACTGCATCAAAATGCCCTTTAAGGGCCACCAGCGCCCTCCGAATCGGTCGCGGTTGTTCGTCCGTACGAACCCGCAGGCCGCCCTGCAGCGCGTATTGGACGAGCTCGAGCGGGCATGCACACCGGGATCGTTCGACCCGCCGCTGGTCAACTCGCCGCCCACGACTGCCGCAGCAGCGATCGTCACCGCTTTCGCCGCCGCACCTCCACTGCCACCTCTACCTTCTCCCTCGCCGCCTCCGCTGCCCCAGCGTGAGCCGAGGGACAAGAAGACCACGGACTTACTCGCCCTCCAGCACACCGCCGCACGGCACACAGCCCTGGACGCCCTCAGGGAGAGTGTTGCAGCCGTGCAGGCCGGAGCGCAGAATGCGCAACGTGCAGAAAAGCGCACCCGAGGATCCACCTCACCGACCCCGCCGAGGACCCGCACGGTTCCGGCTATGAGGGTCACGCCGCCGCTGTCCATGCCCCTGCTGAATAGCCCGGGTTCCGTGGACAGCCCAGCGACGACATCCGGACAGACTACTTACGCGTCCACCTTGACTGCCCCGAAGCCTGCACCCAGCAAGCCAAAGGATGACGGCAAGATGACGCCACCACCTGCACCTGCGAACAGCAAGAAACTGACGGGGTGTACGAAGAAGCCGCCGCCGATTGTGGTTGACATACTCCCAGATTGGAGTCACCACTTCGGCGAGCTGAAGAAAGAGCTTGGTCATGCGCCAAACGTGAGGCCCTATGGGCCCACAGGGTTCAGATTCCTGGCGAAGACCGAACAGGAGTTCCGCGTCTACCAGCGCTACCTAACCGCGCTGGAGGGCTCCGGGATCGGAATCTCCTGGTTCGCGTACGCCCCACAGAAGGAACGACCACTGAAGTTCGCAATCCGAGGCCTCCCCGTGAGCACTGATCCGGAGGACATCGCGAAGGAGCTGACCACCCTGGGCTACGAGGTGGACTACGTGCGCCCCATCAAGGCGCGCGGAGGACGCCCAGGGTGCATATTCTTCGCCCAACTGACACGCACGCCAAACCTCACCCCGGGCATCTACAACATCACAGAGCTGATGTGTATGCCCGGCGTGAAGATCGAGGGATGGCGTGGAAAGCAGGGAGCACCGCAGTGTCATCGTTGCCAGCAGTTCCGGCACAGCAGTAGGCACTGCCACCGCAAGCTGGCGTGCGTTATCTGCGGCGGTGAACACCCCGCCCGGGACTGCAGAAGACCCCGTGAGGAGCCGGCCACATGCTCCAACTGTGGCGGCGCGCATCCGGCCAACAGCATCAACTGCCCCGTACTACGCCGTGAAGTACGGAACAGGCGTGCAGGCACAGCGCCCCCTCACCAAACCCGTCGAGCCGAAGAGGACGGAGGCGGCACCGCAGGGAGAGACCAACGCGGCAGGATCTCTCATGGCGGCCGCCAACGGCCCCGACGGACCGACGAAGAAGCGGAAGCCGAGGAGGCGGAGGAGGCGAGCATCGCCCCCGCCCCCCCAGGACGTGGAACAACCGGGCCAGCCACGTCAAGAGCCACCCACGGGTCCGTTGGATGTGGTCGGCACCCCTCAGGGTATACCTCAGGGGGAGAAGCCGGAGCACCAACGGGCTCCAAGACAACAGACCAAAAGAGCAGCCGTCCTAGAAGAGGACAGAAAGGTCCTGATCAGTGCAATCAGGACCCTCACTGAGGTCCAGGTCGCGCTCCGCACGGGGGCGGACGCGACCACTATCGTCGAAAAGAGCCTCCAGCACCTGATCTCGTCATACGGCGGGGTCATGGCCGCCAGGGGCGAACTGGAGGCTCTAGGACCCAGATAGGCTGCTCAGGGTGGTGCTGTCCAGCACAGCCTGACGTGGCCATATTCTGTCCACATCCACTACTCCACGTCGAGTAGTTAGGATTGTGGGCACAATCCCAGAGATGCCCGGCAACCGCCGCTTACCGGACACGACCGCTGCCTCGGGACCCCCTCGCGAGGAGGATGAGGCAGCCAACCACAGGACCAGACCACCAGATGTAGCGAGCCGCCGCTGGCTGACGGGCACTAGCTGGGCCTCCCCCAATGGGGAATCACCCGGCTGGTTCGACCTCGCCGCGGCGTGAAGTTTTGCCTGGATCACCGGATTTGACCACAGTCGCGCCCAGCGCGACCCCCCATCGCCCCGCCTGTTGTCGCAGGCGGCGAGTGCAACCACGTTAGAGTGGCCATTGCCACGTGAACGTTTCCCCGCCGGCCGCAAGCGGCCGTCGAGAAGAATTCCACGACTCGTGAAGTCATACTTACCTGGCACAGGGGATACCGTGATCAAGAAGGCGGTTCCCCCAGGGCGAGGCCTCTCCATTGCACTGCGGTTGGGCTGACCCCTGCGATTATCCCTAATGTGGATAACTCGGGTGCGTAATTTTTGGTAGTGGGGACTGCGTTCGCGCCGTCCCCCCCTTTTAAATTTTAATTTAAAACCAAAACACTTCTTCACTGCATGTTGAGTAGATACCTAGAATGTGATAAATACTAACCGTCTTTAAATCGGTATTTTTCCTTATTCATAGATTGTGGCCTTTAATAATATTGACCTATAAATTATTCTGCTGCTATAAAATCCGGGATATTTTGATTGATTAGAGAGTTGTCTGACTACTACCATATTCTGTGCAATTTTATGGTTTTTGGTTTTTAAGGATGCTTGGTGTAGCTAGTATATGCATGTATAAGTTGAGCTGTTTTGTAAGCACGCTAGATTTTGTTCTCTACCATAATTAGCGTTTAGACCTCTAACATCAGAGTTCATCGGGTCGTTTGTTACGAATTATGCCCTATTCCTTCCTCAATATCAAATTCAAGCTGTGCTCAAGCAGCTGATGTTTAGTACCAAGAAGAAAACACAGATGTCGCTGTTAGGTAAACGCAAAATTCTAAAACGCGGTGTTGAGATGTCTTCCTCTTTACTACAAATACCCGGCTGTTAGCTGGTGAAGTCATACTTACCTGGCACAGGGGATACCGTGATCAAGAAGGCGGTTCCCCCAGGGCGAGGCCTCTCCATTGCACTGCGGTTGGGCTGACCCCTGCGATTATCCCTAATGTGGATAACTCGGGTGCGTAATTTTTGGTAGTGGGGACTGCGTTCGCGCCGTCCCCCCCGTTAAACTATAAAAACTGAATGAAAACTCCCCTTGTGTGAACTAAACGTGCGTGATACGTAGAATGTTTTGCGTGTGATCGATTTTACTTAACATAGATAGAGCATAATAATCACATTTGGGGTCATATCATAGCTCAGTTTATGCAGGTTAATAGTTTTAATTAAATGTTGGACCGTACATGGTTCGTGGTTTCTATGGATGCTTGGTGTAGCTAGTTGTATAAGTTGAGCCGTTTTGTAAGCAGGCTAGTTTTCGTTCTCTACATAATTAGCGTTTAGACCTGTAACATCAGGGTTCATCAGGTTGTTAGTTACGAATTATGCCCTATTCTAACTTAAGAATTCCTCAGTATCAAACTCGAACAGCTGATGTTTAGTACCAAGCAGAAAATACAGATGTCGCTGTTAGGTAGACGCGAAATCCTAAAACGCGGTGTTGAGATGTCTTCCTCTTTACTACATATACCCAGCTGTTAGCTGGTGAAGTCATACTTACCTGGCACAGGGGATACCGTGATCAAGAAGGCGGTTCCCCCAGGGCGAGGCCTCTCCATTGCACTGCGGTTGGGTTGACCCCTGCGATTATCCCTAATGTGGATAACTCGGGTGCGTAATTTTTGGTAGTGGGGACTGCGTTCGCGCCGTCCCCCCCATTGAAATATTTAAACACTTATTCACTGTATGTTGTGCAGAATGTACTATAGAACGTGGTAATTACTTTCCGTCTTTAAATCAGTTTTATTTTCCTTATTCATTATATTCATAGATTAGATTAGGGATTTATCTAACTACTAACATATCTGTGCAATTAATCGAGTTATATTCATTACCTTTCTCCTACATAATTAGGTTGGATTACGACAAACTTATTTGTGCTATCGGTTAAGACTGGAACTAGAAGTATACTATGCGTTGACTGCTTTATCTTTGCACACTAGCGCCGCGTCCAACCGAAACGTTAACTTTGTAAAGACATGCATATTCGTTCTTGGTATAACAGCCATGTAGGTATGTAAATTGTAAGCTAATAAACAAAATAAGTTCATATTAATTTGGATTTAACTATTCACATCATCAATAATGATGAAACTCAATAGAATGCCCTCAAAATCAAAATCAAGCCGCTGAAAGTCAGTACTAAGAAGAAAACACAGATGTCGCTGTTAGGTAGACGCGAAATCCTAAAACGCGGTGTTGAGATGTCTTCCTCGAGACAACATATACCCGGCTGTTAGCTGGTGAAGTCATACTTACCTGGCACAGGGGATACCGTGATCAAGAAGGCGGTTCCCCCAGGGCGAGGCCTCTCCATTGCACTGCGCTTGGGCTGACCCCTGCGATTATCCCTAATGTGGATAACTCGGGTGCGTAATTTTTGGTAGTGGGGACTGCGTTCGCGCCGTCCCCCCCCTTTAAACTTGTCCAAGTATTATAATAAATAGCAAAGTGTGATCTCGTTTCGCATGATTGTGATATTAAGTGAATGTTATGCGTGTGATCATAAATTTATAACTATAGTCGAATTTTTAATTCTATTCACTAAGATGACAGATGTTGACAAAATAATGATACCAACTCCACATCAGTAGTGACGTACTTCAGTTCGAATTTTAAGTTCAGGTGAGTTGATTCATTCGAACCTCATACTCTCGTCACTCGGATTATTTATTGATTCCGTATTGTACAGTTCCCGACGACAAGAAAGATGAGCTCTGACCTAGGACTGGTGAGGTGAACCCGTATAGTCGTGCTCATAATAAGGTTATGTTTATAATAATGTTTGTTTTTGTAATATCCTTATACCTACTAACATAGATACTTTTTTCACGAGTTTGAAGTGCTTACGTAGAGATAGGTAATGCCCATGCGACAGCCGATGTGGCGAAGTGGTTAGTATGACTGCCTGCCACGCAGAAGATTCTGGGTTCAATTCCCGGTGGGGTCACTCACAAAGTTGATATTTATCACTTTGTGAACTTGTTCCCAGTCTGGTTAGAACGTTGCAGGCTGAACCACCTGATTGTCCGCAAGTAAGATGGTTCCGTGCTTCGGATGGGCACGTTAAGCCGTCGGTCCCGGTTGCCGTCTATGATGGCGGTCGTTACCAAAACCATGTCAGAGGCCTGCTGCTTGCATTGACATTGTCACCGCAGCACAATCCAAGCGAATGGTCTTTAAGCGAACATGCAGAAATTATAAATGACTCGTCAATAATTTTCCGCATTTCGATCTGCAGTATCAAGTTTTGGTTCAACTTTGTCTATGACGTGTTTGACATCTATTTGCGTAAATATTTCGAACAGCATCTCTTATTAAGTTATGCAAATCATCTGATTAGTACACTACCTCATCACATAAAATCGAGACACTTCTGATTTTATTGTTTTTGGCCAATTTTAACACGAAAAAGTAGTAGTGAGTGTATGTCGTGTTTTGCGAAGCCCCTGTATCTTTGATATAAGACCAAACAGGCTCAATAGGGTTCAGCTCGCAATGGTAGGGTGGCAATCTTATGGCATGACGTCCTGTACATTTTGCCAATTCATCTATGTCGTATCTATCAAAACGAGGTCTATTTTGTTTTATACTACAATTTCTAAGAGCTGTACTTGTATAGTATTTTTGTGGAACGGGATATTCTTATCATTCATCCGCAGCTAGTCGATTTTTTTTTGTTTCTTAGTAGGTACGGTGCGTTGTCATAACCACGATGGCATCTTCAGGATGTTTGTTTAAAATAACCTCAAACCAATCCACGAATACCTTTGCGTTCATATTTTATGGTAGTCATCATTTCCGTTTTATTACACCAACGACTTTCCACCATCACCAGCACCTTCCATAAAACCGTTCTCATTTCCTATGTGAACTATTATGATTTTTGTGCTTTACCTGATAGATTATTCAGTCCAACTGACAATACCTCTAGAAACGCATCCGTGATTGTAACTACACGCTATATCGCGCTTGAAACTAGAGTCGAACAATTTCATAAAAAGTTTTTGAACAATATTATGTTTTAATTTATATATTTTTATAAGTTTTTTTAATCATTTTTTTAATCAAGACACTTTATTATACCTACATACTACCCGTTTCACAAAAGAAAGGGAATATAAATGGCGACAACTCTCATCAGAAACTTTTCTTCGAAATAAGTACGAAAACAAATTTTAGGACTCTTCATACAAAAATGTTGAAAAATCTGTCACTTATTATGGGAAATCCAATTTTCCTTTCATATTTCTAAGAAAAGATTTCACAAATGTTATTCAGCTTTATGAGCCGAACACGCAACATATAATTATTGCACTTATCTATATAAATTTAACCGAATATAGGTACTTAGTGATTTGAGTACGGGAACGAACAAGTCACTGACTATGAGTTATTGAATTAACTCTTTTTAGTACATCACTATTTATTTTTCCCAAAAAAGCGGCCACCCACCAAACGTCAAATCAGTGAATAGAATTAAAAATTCGACTATATGCAACATGTTACGCGGTGGTTCAAGTTTATTTTATACGGAAGCTGTTATTTTTCAATAACTAAAGTACGGCCGCTGGAACAAGTCCCATTTGACAGCTGTCAAAATCAAGTTAATGCTATGACATAAGGTCTACTTGATATGTTTTCCTGGTATGGAGTTGAAAGCTGTCAAATATGACTTATTCGAGCGGCCGTACTTTTGTAAAGTAGATCTACTTTGCAAACTGGCTAGCTTTTGTTTTCTACATAGTTAGCGGCTAAGGCCTGTGACATCAGGGATCATCGGGTCGTGCGGTGCGAATAAGGCCCCTTATCAATCTAGAAAATGGCTCCTTTTATAATTGCAATCCGCTAAAGGTTAGTACTCAGAAGAAAACACAGATGTCGCTGTTAGATAGACGCGAAATCCTAAAACGCGGTGTTGAGATGTCTTCCTCGAAACTACATATACCCGGCTGTGAGCTCGTGAAGTCATACTTACCTGGCACAGGGGATACCGTGATCAAGAAGGCGGTTCCCCCAGGGCGAGGCCTCTCCATTGCACTGCGGTTGGGCTGACCCCTGCGATTATCCCTAATGTGGATAACTCGGGTGCGTAATTTCTGGTGGTGGGGACTGCGTTCGCGCTGTCCCCCCCTTTAAACTTGATCAAGTATTGTCGTGTTACCCAGGTTCCTAGAGGCACCGGCACTCAGGGAACCGAGGTAACCGCAGGTGTAACTTAGTAGCTAGGTAGGGTGGAGTGGTCTCGCTAGCACGAGTGCCTGTGGCCCCTGGGGGCGTGAGTGAGTAGGTGTAGGTAGAGTGTCCTGTGTGTAGGCGCCCTAACAAGCCTGGTACCCTCACGAGTAGCGGGGAACCGTAGCAGGAAAAGATAGTGAATAAAGAGAGGGCTTTTATTAACTACAGATCATCAAAAGACCTCCTAGAACGGAAGAGGGCCTCGAGAGGTAGCGCGTGGCACTCATAGGGCCGCCGCCGACAGAGTGGCCACTTTTCCGCGCGCCGTCGCGCGACTCTAACAGAGAAATCGGAAAATGAACCGTACGCAACTGACGTAACGGCGATAATGGCCGGCGGCGGAAAAAGTCCGAGCGCCATTTGTTTGGCGCCTCTTGAGTGCGCTTGCGTCCGCCGGGCGGCCCAAGGCCGCAAGCGGACATTCTCCCGGTGTTGCCATCACAATAGAAATAAAAAAGATAATGTTTCTCAAAGAAAAGTGTCGATTACTAAAATAAATCAAAATAAAAAATATCTAAACATTGTTTTGAATAAATATTTATAATATAATTACCTACAACCTTGGTGTTTGTTGGGTCGTTAGGGTTTATTACGTGGGTCGTTGGTGTTTGTTGGGTCGTAAGGGTTTATTACGTGGGTCGTTCATGTTTGATGGGTCGTCAGGGTTTATTACGTGGGTCGTTCATGTTTGATGGGTCGTCAGGGTTTATAACGTGGGTCGTTGGTGTTTATTGGGGCGTAAGGGTTTATTACGTGGGTCGTTGATGTTTGATGGGTCGTAATAGTTATTTATGTGGGTCGTCGTGTTTGTTGGGTCGTAAGGGTTTATTACGTGGGTCGTTGGTGTTTGTAGGGTCGTAAGGGTTTATTACGTGGGTCGTTGGTTTTTATTGAGGCTTAAGGGTTTATTACTTGGGTCGTTGGTGTTTGTTGGGTCGTAAGAGTTTATTACGTGGGACGTTGGTTTTTGTTGGGTCGTAAGGGTTATTTATGTGGGTCGTTGGTGTTTGTTGGATCGTAAGGGTTAATTACGTGGGTCGTTGGTGTTTGTTGGGTCGTAAGGGTTTATTACGTGGGTCGTTGTTGTTTATTGGGGCGTAAGGGTTTATTACGTGGGTCGTTGATGTTTGATGGGTCGTAATGGTTATTTACGTGGGTCGTTAATGTTTGATGGGTCGTCAGGGTTTATTACGTGGTTCGTTGGTATTTGTTGGGTCGTAAGGGTATATTACGTGGGTCATTGGTTTTTGTTGGGTCGTAAGGGTTAATTACGTGGGTCGTTGGTGTTTAATGGGGCGTAAGGGTCTATTACGTGGGTCGTTGGTTTTTGTTGGGTCGTAAGGGTTTATTACGTGGGTCGTTGGTGTTTGAAGGGTTTATTACGTGGGTCGTTGATGTTTGATGGGTCGTAAGGGTTTGTTATGTGGTTCGTTGGCGTTTGTTGGGTCGTAAGGGTATATTACGTGGGTCATTGGTTTTTGTTGGGTCGTAAGGGTTTATTACGTGAGTCGTTGGTGTTTGTTGGGTCGTAAGGTTTTATTACGTGGGTCGTTGGTTTTTGTTGGGTCGTAAGGGTTTATTACGTGGGTCGTTGGTGTTTGTCGGGTCGTAAGGGTTTATTACGTTAGTCGTTGGTGTTTGTTGGGTCGTAAGGGTTAATTACGTGGGTCGTTGGTTTTTGTTGGGTCGTAAGTGTTTATTACGTGGGTCGTTGGTGTTTGTTGGGTCGTAAGGGTTTATTACGTGGGTCGTTGATGTTTGATGGGTCGTAAGGGTTTATTACGTGGGTCGTTGGCGTTTGTTGGGTCGTAAGGGTTTATTACGTGGGTCGTTGGTTTTTGTTGGGTCGTAAGGGTTTATTACGTGGGTCGTTGGTGTTTGATGGGTCGTAAGGGTTTATTACGTGGGTCGTTGGTATTTGTCGGGTCGTAAGGGCTTATTACGTGGGTCGTTGATGTTTGATGGGTCGTAAGGGTTTCTTATGTGAGTCGTTGATGTTTGATGGGTCGTAAGGGTTAATTACGTGGGTCGTTGGTGTTTGATGGGTCGTAAGGGTTTATTACGTGGGTCGTTGATGTTTGATGGGTCGTTAGGTTTTATTACGTGGGTCGTTAATGTTTGATGGGTCGTAAGGGTTAATTACGTGGGTCGTTGGTGTTTGATGGGTCGGGTTAATTACTTGGCCCGTTGGTGTTTGTTGGGTCGTAATTACGTGGGTCGTTGATGTTTGATGGGTCGTTAGGGTTAATTACGTGGGTCGTTGGTGTTTGTTGGGTCGTAAGGGTTAATTACGTGGGTCGTTGATGTTTGATGGGTCGTAAGGGTTTCTTACGTGGCTCGTTACGTAATAAACCCTAACGACCCATCAAACACCAACGACCCACGTAATTAACCCTTACGACCCATCAAACATCAACGACTCACATAAGAAGTCCTTACGACCCATCAAACATCAACGACCCACGTAATAAGCCCTTACGACCCGACAAATACCAACGACCCACGTAATAAACCCTTACGACCCATCAAACATCAACGACCCACGTAATAAACCCTTACGACGCAACAAATACCAAAGACCCACGTAATTAACCCTTACGACCCATCAAACATCAACGACCCACGTAATAGACCCTTACGACCCATCAAACATCAACAACCCACGTAATAAACCCTAACGACCCATCAAACATCAACGACCCACGTAATAAACTCTTACGACCCATCAAACATCAACGACCCACGTAATAAGCCCTTACGACCCAACAAATTCCAACGACCCACGTAATAAACCCTTACGACCCATCAAACATCAACGACCCACGTAATAAACCCTTACGTCCCATCAAACACCAACGACCCACGTAATTAACCCTTACGACCCGACAAACACCAACGATTCACGTAATTAACCCTTACGACCCATCAAACACCAACGACCCACGTAAGTAACCCTTATGACCTATCAAACATCAACGACCCACGTAATAAACCCTTACGACCCATCAAACACCAACGATCCACTTAATTAACCCTTACCACCCATCAAACATCAACGACCCACATAGGAAACCCTTACGACCCATCAAACATCAACGACCCATGTACTAAAACCCTTACGATCCAACAAACACCAACAACCCACGTAATTAACCTTTACGACCCAACAAACACCAACGACCCATGTAAGAAACTCTAACGACCCAACAAACACCAACGACCCACACGTAATAAACCCTTACGACCCATCAAACATCAACGACTCACGTAATAATCCCTTACGACCTAACAAATACCAACGACCCATACAAATAACCCATACGATCCATCAAACACCAACGAGCCACACAAATGACCATTTTTTTTTAAACGTGGCAAAAATTAGTTCAGTGACAATCGTAACGTAATGTTCTTTAATTTTTAATAGGTTGGATCTATCTGAACCACCCAATTTATTTTTAATAAGATTAGCGGGCAACACTGTCTAGCGAACCGGCGGACGCACGCGCCACGTGGCGACGCCGCGCGGAAGAATGCCGCTTGGTGTGCTCCGCGACCAAGAGGCGTCGCGCGAAAAGTGTCGCCGGCGTCCGGTCTATGTGCGCCGGCCCATAGGGTGTCCTCTTGGCACTCGCTGGGCATCCGTGGAGCGTAGGGCGCAGACCGAGGACTGGTTCAGAGCACTTGAGTCTTCCGGGCGGAGACCACGACGTAATGCGCTTCGGCAAACATAATTGCAGACTTGCTGTATTAGGTTTTCTTGTCAGTATTCGTACTCTTGAGTTTTTGCTGAAGTCTTCAGTGGCTGATCAAGAACTGTCAGGTTGGCAGCTGACGGGGCTTTTATATGCTTGCTAGGTGTTCGAGAATGTTCCAGTCTTCTTTCTGATTTCGAATTTCAAAACCATGATGTTTGTCAGTAGCCAGTCTTCTAGCAAGTTGCCAGTGTTGATGGTGGAGGTTTGTAGCCCTGATGATGTAGTGGTTTGTCCAGGCGACGAGGGCAGTCCGGTGGCTTCGGAGGGCTCGGAGGTCTCGTTTCCAGGAGGAGTGAAAGAGTGCCAGCGCGAGATAAATTTAGAATCAAGTACCAGGTGGTCAGAAATTGGAAAGAGGTAGTGGACTATAGTACAATAACTTTTTAGTAGAGAACTACGCGGCTCTATGAGATGGCCGTCAAAGTCAAGAGGCTGACATAGATTGACATCTTGTCACTATGTAAACAAACGTGCCATGGATGGAATGAACGAGCAAAGAAAATATCAATGATATTTCAGGAGATTTATAAGGTAAATAGCGCATAACGCTATAGTATATTAATAGCTGTGTTAATAGCAAAGTGTGATCCCGTTCTGCGTGATTGATTGTGATATTTAGTGAGTGTTTCGCGTGCGATCTTAAAATCATTCAAAACCATGCAACATGTTACGCGGTGGCTCATGTTTCTATTATTTTCAAGTATTAAGTAAGGTCTATTATTCTTTAATGACATGTTTTCCTGTATGAAGTTGACAGCTGTCAATTATTACTTATTCGAGCGGCCGTACTTTAGTAAAGTATATCCGCTTTGTAAGCGACTAGCTTTTATTTTCTACATAGTTAACGGTTAAGGTTTCTGACATCAGGGTTGATCAGGTCAGGTAGTTCGTTGCAAACTAGGCCCTATTCGAGCTTGCAAATGCCTCTATATAAATTCAAGCCAATGGTGGTTAGTACTAAGAAGAAAACACAGATGTCGCTGTTAGGTAGACGCGAAATCCTAAAACGCGGTGTTGAGATGTCTTCCTCTTTACTACATATACCCGGGTGTTAGCTCGTGAAGTCATACTGGATCGCCGCCGTGTCAAGTAGTTGTGAAAGTTTTTGTCCAACTCCGCGTTCGGGAGTGAAAATCGCTGCTTTCGCCTACCCTCCGGTCTCAGTGGTTGTCTCTGTTCTGCGCCCGGCAACCCCGGCCTCCCACAAGCGGGTCTCACCGGGGGGGGCGCAACAGAGATCTTCCGCCCCGGGGGTTAAGCTGCACTCCACGCAGACCCGGCCCCGAACACATGAATCCGAGTGCTTAAACGCCTAAGCCCTACGATGCCCGTGGGGAAAACGCCGCCCCCTGGAAGACGCCGCACGAGGGTGTATACCGCGTCATACCCTCGTGCCATTCAACGTTTGCTGGCTCAAGAGCCATCGACGCGACCTCCGTCGCGTCCCCCATCGACTCCTGGCTCTGGGGAGGATACTTCTGCCCCCCCCAGCCCCACCCACCCGGCTTTCGCAAATAAGCCGTTGCCGCCGCTTCCCGGCCAGATGCCGCCCCTGCCGCAACGCCAGTCGAAGCAGATCGACTTCGCCGCCGCCCAACGCGCCGCCGCACGGCACGCAGCCCTTGACGCGCTCAGGGAGAGTGCAGCTGCCGTGCTGGCCGAACCGCCCCTGCGCGCTGAAAAGCGCCAATACGGAGGAGGATCGTCGTCATCGACCTCGCCGACCCCACCGCCGAGGGCCCGCCCGGTTCCGGCAGGGAAGGTCACGCCGCCCGGGCTATCCATGCCCTCACTAGAGGCTGACATGGACTTGCCGCCGATACCGAGCACCTCCCACCTGCCGCCCTCTTACGCCTCCGCGTTAACGACGCCCACATCGCCGCCTCCGCCACAGAAAACTGACGCTGGAGCAAAAGCGTCCCCACCGCCGCCCACCGCCGCCGCCACTTCTGCCGCCGCAGCCGCTAACGCTAAGAGCACAGGCTGCAAGAAGAGACCGCCCCCGATTGTGGTGGACCAGCTGCCCAACTGGCAGCGGCACCTCAAAACGCTTAAGGAGACCCTGGGGCACGCGCCAAATGTGCGACCCTATGGCACAGGTTTTCGCTTCCTCGCGACCACAGAACAGGAGTTCCGGTCCTACCAGCGCTACTTCACCGCGCTGGAGGAATCGGAGGCCGGAATCTCCTGGTACGCCTACGCTCCCCCGGGGGAAAAACCCCTGAAAGTCGCCATCAGAGGCCTGCCCGTCGATACACCGCCGGACAGCATCACCGACGAACTTACCAGCCTGGGCTACACAGTTGAGTACGTGCGCCAGATCAAGGCGCGCCAAGGACGACCAGGCTGTATCTTCTTTGTGCAACTTACCCGCACGCCAGACCTCGCCCCGGGCATCTACAACATCTCGGAGCTGCTCTGTATGCCCGGCGTGAAGATAGAGGGATGGCGAGGGAAAAGAAGAGCACACCAGTGCCACCGCTGCCAGCTGTTCAGACACAGCTCGCACAACTGCCACCGGAAGCTGGCCTGCGTTCGCTGCGGCGAGCAGCACGCCGCGAAGGACTGCCAGCGACCCAGGGAAGAGCCAGCCACGTGTGCGAACTGTGGTGGCCCGCACCCAGCCAACAGCGTGTCCTGCCCCGTACTCCGGCGCGAAGTGCGAAATAAACATGCGGGCACTGCACCCGTGACGAAGCCAGTCGAGCCCAGAAGGAAGGACGCGGCACCGATAGGAGAAGCCAACGCGCCTGGTTCTCTGATGGCAGCCGCGAACGACCCGTCTGGCCCGTCAAGAAAGAAGAAGAAGCCGAGGAGGCGGAGGAGACGAGCCACGTCCCCGCCCCCTCAAACACAAGAACAGCCACGTCAGTTGCAGCCACCCACGGGTCCGATGGAAGTGGTCGACGCCCCTCAGGGTATTCCTCAGGGGGAGATGTCGAAACACCAGCGGACCCCGAGACAAAAGAGCGAAAGAGCAGCCGTCCTCGAAAAGGACAGAACGATTCTGATCCAATCGATCAGAGTTCTAACGCGTACCCTAGCCGCGATTCGCAAAGGTGCGGACCCGGCTAGCACAATCGACAGGGGCCTCCACGAGCTGATCGAGGCGTTCGGCGAAGTCTCGCTGGCCGCCATCAACGAGGAGAGGTCCCAAGAAGAGGCTGCTCAGGGTGGTGCTGTTTAGTACAGCCTGACGTGGCCAACAGCTGCCCACGTCCACTACTCCTCGTCGAGTAGTCAGGACTGTGGGCACCTGCCACACTGGACTGACCCACAGGAGGAACGAGCCGCCGCTGGCTGATGGACACTAGCTGGGCCTCCCCCCATGGGGAATCACCCGGCTGGTCGACCTCGCCGCGGCGTGAAGTTGCTGACTGTGTAAAACACCGGACTGACCATGGACTATGCTCCACCCCAAGGACCTGCCTGTCTTCACAGGCAGCGATTCGACACAAGCCCCAGTAGTCCGTTGACTATAAGGGCTCTCCCCGCCGGCCGCAAGCGGCCGACGAGAAGACTACTGACACACGTGAAGTCATACTTACCTGGCACAGGGGATACCGTGATCAAGAAGGCGGTTCCCCCAGGGCGAGGCCTCTCCATTGCACTGCGGTTGGGCTGACCCCTGCGATTATCCCTAATGTGGATAACTCGGGTGCGTAATTTTTGGTAGTGGGGACTGCGTTCGCGCTGTCCCCCCCCCCCCCTTTAAAATTGTTCAAGTATAATAATAGCAAAGTATGATCCTGTTCCGCGTGATTGTGATATTTAGTGAGTGTTTCGCGTGTGATCTTAAATTCATTCAAAACCATGCAACATGCTGTTATTTTTCAGTAACTAAAGTACGGCCGCTGGAACAAGTCCCATTTGACAGCTGTCAAAATCAAGTTAATGCTATTACATAAGGTCTATTTTTCTTTGATGACATGTTTTTCTGTATGGAGTTGACAGCTGTCAAATATGACTTATTCGAGCGGCCGTACTTTAGTAAAGTTTATCCGCTTTGTAAGCGACTAGCTTTTGTTTTCTACATAGTTTAGGGGTTAAGGCTTCTGACATCAGGGCTGATCAGGTAGTTCATAGGCCCTATTCAAGCTTGAAAATGCCTCTGAATAAAAATTCAAGCCACTGGTGTTTAGTACCAAGCAGAAAACACAGATGTCGCTGTTAGGTAGACGCAAAATCCTAAAACGCGGTGTTGAGATGTCTTCCTCTTTACTACATATACCCGGCTGTTAGCTGGTGAAGTCATACTTACCTGGCACAGGGGATACCGTGATCAAGAAGGCGGTTCCCCCAGGGCGAGGCCTCTCCATTGCACTGCGGTTGGGCTGACCCCTGCGATTATCCCTAATGTGGATAACTCGGGTGCGTAATTTTTGGTAGTGGGGACTGCGTTCGCGCCGTCCTCCCCGTTAATTGTAATAATAACATGATAACAACAGAATAAAACTTCGTGTGAGTTAAACGTGATATTTTGTGTGTGATCGATCATACATAACATCGATCGTAACATAGATAAGACTAAAATAATTACATTTGGGGTCATATACTCATATCATAGCTCAGCATTATGCTGGAGAATTTCAATTGCAATTGGTTCTTGGCTTATATTGCGGTCATTCGAATAGATCATATTTGACAGCTGTCAGTTCCATACTAAAATAAGTGTCAACAAAGGAAAATAGAACTCTTGTCATGGCATTACTATGATTTTGACAGCTGTCAAATTAATATGCTTGGTGTAGGTAGTATAAGTTGAGCCGCTTTACATAGTTACTTTAATTCCTCTAACATCAGGGTTCATCGGGTCGTTTGTTACGAATTAGGTTCTATTCAAACTTAAGAATTCCTCAGTATGAAACTTATGCAGCTGATGTTTAGTACCAAGAAAAAACACAGATGTCGCTGTTAGGTAGACGCGAAATCCTAAAACGCGGTGTTGAGATGTCTTCCTCTTTACTACATATACCCGAGTGTTAGCTCGTGAAGTCATACTTACCTGGCACAGGGGATACCGTGATCAAGAAGGCGGTTCCCCCAGGGCGAGGCCTCTCCATTGCACTGCGGTTGGGCTGACCCCTGCGATTATCCCTAATGTGGATAACTCGGGTGCGTAATTTTTGGTAGTGGGGACTGCGTTCGCGCCGTCCCCCCTTTATAACTTGCCTATGTCTTACTTAGTATAATAATAAATAGCAAAGTGTGATCTCGTTCCGCCTGATTGTGATTTGTGATATTTAGTGAGTGTTATGCGTATCATCGATTCATAACATAACTATGCAACATGTTACGCGGTGGCTAAAGTTTCTATGGACGCTGTTATTTTTCAATACCTAAAGTACGACCGCTGGAACAAGTCCCATTTGACAGCCGTCAAAATCAAGTTAATGCTATGACATAAGGTCTATTGTTCTTTGTTGATATGTTTTCCTGTATTGAGTTGACAGCTGTCAAATATGACTTATTCGAGTGGCCGTACTTTAGTAAAGTTTATCCGCTTAAAGCGTAAGCGACTAGCTTAATTTTCTACATAGTTAGCGGTTAAGGCTTCTGAAATCAGGGTTGATCAGGTAGTTCGTTGCGAACTAGGCCCTATTCAAGCTTGCAAATGCCTTTCAATATAAATTCAAGCCACTGGTGTTTAGTACTAAGAAGAAAACACAGATGTCGCTGTTAGGTAGACGCGAAATCCTAAAACGCGGTGTTGAGATGTCTTCCTCTTTACTACATATACCCGGCTGTTAGCTGGTGAAGTCATACTTACCTGGCACAGGGGATACCGTGATCAAGAAGGCGGTTCCCCCAGGGCGAGGCCTCTCCATTGCACTGCGGTTGGGCTGACCCCTGCGATTATCCCTAATGTGGATAACTCGGGTGCGTAATTTTTGGTAGTGGGGACTGCGTTCGCGCCGTCCTCCCCGTTAATTGTAATAATAACATGATAACAACAGAATAAAACTTCGTGTGAGTTAAACGTGATATTTTGTGTGTGATCGATCATACATAACATCGATCGTAACATAGATAAGACTAAAATAATTACATTTGGGGTCATATACTCATATCATAGCTCAGCATTATGCTGGAGAATTTCAATTGCAATTGGTTCTTGGCTTATATTGCGGTCATTCGAATAGATCATATTTGACAGCTGTCAGTTCCATACTAAAATAAGTGTCAACAAAGGAAAATAGAACTCTTGTCATGGCATTACTATGATTTTGACAGCTGTCAAATTAATATGCTTGGTGTAGGTAGTATAAGTTGAGCCGCTTTACATAGTTACTTTAATTCCTCTAACATCAGGGTTCATCGGGTCGTTGTAGTAGTAGGTACCTAGATAATAAATAATAATTTTATTACATAGCTAGAATCTATGTAGGTACCTATTTTCTTACCTTTCGATATCACGCGGTAACTTGTGGAACTTGAGGCTTTTATCACTAGAATTATTCAAGCAATTATAAGCAATGCAGTATTTTCTTATTCTCATTTTCGCGTAATTTACGTAAATTTAGTACAAAGAAAGAATTAAGAGCGGCAACGTGGGAGCGCGTGCGTAACGAGCGGCGTGCGGCAACCCACTGATTAACCTCCCCGCGGGTGTCGCCGCACGTACTTGTAAATCTATACCTACGCAGCGGAGTGCGCCAGCCTGCCCCCGTTTAACTATAATAACAACTGAATGAAAACTCCCCTTACGTGTGAACTAAACGTGCGTGATACGTAGAATGTTTCGCGTGTGATCGATCTTACTTAACATAGATAGAGCATAATAATCACATTTGGGGTCATATCATAGCTCAGTTTATGCAGGTTAATGGTTTCAATTAAATGTTGGACCGTACATGGTTCGTGGTTTCTATGGATGCTTGGTGTAGCTAGTTGTATAAGTTGAGCCGTTTTGTAAGCAGGCTAGTTTTTGTTCTCTACATAATTAGCGTTTGGACCTGTAATATCAGGGTTAATCGGGTCGTCTGTTACGAATTATGCCTTATTCTAACTTAAGAATTCTTCCGTGTCAAACTCGAGCAGCTGTTGTTTAGTACCAAGCAGAAAATACAGATGTCGCTGTTAGGTAGACGCGAAATCCTAAAACGCGGTGTTGAGATGTCTTCCTCTTTACTACATATACCCGGCTGTTAGCTCGTGAAGTCATACGTTGGCAGCAGCAGTAGCAGCAGCGGTGGGCGGCGGTGGAGGCGCTTTTATTCCAGCGTCAGGTTTTTGCTGGCGTTGAGGTGGCGGTGATCGAGGCGGCGACGATGGTGTCGTGAGCGCGGAAGCGTAGGATGTAGGTGGCAGCTGGGAGGTGCTCGGTATCGTATCCATGTCAGCCTCCAGTGAGGGCATGGATAGTGCGGGCGGCGTAGCCCTCATCGCCGAACCCGGGGGGGCCCTCGGCGGTGGGGTTGGCGAGGTCGATGATGACGACCCTCCTCCGTACTGGCGCTTTTCAGCGCGTTGTGGCATATCGGCCAGCACGGCAGCTGCACTCTCCCTGAGCGCGTCAAGGGCTGCGTGCCGTGCGGCGGCGCGTTGGGCGGCGGCGAAGTCGATCTGCTTCGACTGGCGTTGCGGCAGAGGCGGCATCTGGCCGGGAAGCGGCGGCAACGGCTTATTTGCGAAAGCCGGGTGGATGGGGCTGGGGGGGGCAGAGGTGTCCTCTCCAGAACCAGGATTCGATGAAGGGCGCGACGGGGGTCGCGTCGATGGCTCTTGAGCCAGCAAGCGCTGGATGGCGCGGGGGTATGACGCAGTGTATACCCTCGTGCGCCGTCTTCCAGCGGGCGGTGTTTTTCTTACGGGCATCGTAGGGCTTTGTTGTGTTTTGCACTTGGAAGCATTAGGTCATGGCCGAGTCTGCGTGGAGTGCAGCCTAACCCCCGGGGCGGAAGATCTCTGATGCGCCCCCCCGGTGAGACCCGCTTGTGGGAGGCCGGGGTTGCCGGGCGCAGAACAGAGACCACCACAGAGACCGGAGGGTAAGCAGAAGCGACGATTTTACTCCCGGACGCGAAGTTGGAGGTTGTAAATGAAAACTTACTCACAACTCGACACGGCGGCGATCCACTCACAACGTAAAGAGCACGGGCTGCAAGAAAAAGCCGCCCCCGATTGTGGTGGACCAGCTGCCCAACTGGCAGCGGCACCTCAAGAAACTGAAGGAGACCATGGGGCACGCGCCAAATGTGCGACCCTACGGCACAGGCTTCCGCTTTTTAGCAACCACCGAGCAGGAGTTCCGGTCCTACCAGCGCTACTTCACCGCGCTGGAGGAATCGGAGGCCGGAATCTCCTGGTACGCCTACGCTCCCCCGGGGGAAAAACCCCTGGAAGTCGCCATCAGAGGCCTGCCCGTCGACACACCGCCGGACAGCATCACCGACGAACTTACCAGCCTGGGCTACACAGTGGAGTACGTGCGCCAGATCAAGGCGCGCCAAGGACGTCCAGGTTGCATCTTCTTCGTGCAACTTACCCGCACGCCAGACCTCACCCCGGGCATCTACAACATCTCGGAGCTGCTCTGTATGCCCGGCGTGAAGGTAGAGGGATGGCGAGGGAAGAGAAGAGCACACCAGTGCCACCGCTGCCAACTGTTTAGACACAGCTCGCACAATTGCCACCGGAAGCTGGCCTGCGTTCGCTGCGGCGAGCAGCACGCCGCGAAGGACTGCCAGCGACCCAGGGAAGAGCCAGCCACGTGTGCGAACTGTGGTGGCCCGCACCCAGCAAACAGCGTGTCCTGCCCCGTACTCCGGCGCGAAGTGCGAAATAAACATGCGGGCACTGCACCCGTGACGAAGCCAGTCGAGCCAAGAAGGAAGGACGCGGCACCGACAGGAGAAGCCAACGCGCCTGGTTCTCTGATGGCAGCCGCGAACGACCCGTCCGGCCCGTCAAGAAAGAAGAAGAAGCCGAGGAGGAGGAGACGAGCCACGTCCCCGCCCCCCCAGACACAAGAACAGCCACGTCAGTTACAGCCACCCACGGGTCCGTTGGAAGTGGTCGACGCCCCTCAGGGTACTCCTCAGGGGGAGATGTCGAAACACCAGCGGGCCCCGAGACAAAAGAGCGAAAGAGCAGCCGTCCTCGAAAAGGACAGAACGATTCTGATCAAATCGATCAGAATCTTAACGCATACCCTAGCCGCGATCCGCAAAGGTGCGGACCCGGCTAGCACCATCGACAGGGGCCTCCACGAGTTGATCGAGGCGTTCGGCGAAGTCTCGCTGGCCGCCATCAACGAGGAGAGGTCCCAAGAAGAGGCTGCTCAGGGTGGTGCTGTTTAGTACAGCCTGACGTGGCCAACAGCTGCCTACGTCCACTACTCCTCGTCGAGTAGTCAGGACTGTGGGCACCTGCCACACTGGACTGACCCACAGGAGGAACGAGCCGCCGCTGGCTGATGGACACTAGCTGGGCCTCCCCCCATGGGGAATCACCCGGCTGGTCGACCTCGCCGCGGCGTGAAGTTGCTGACTGTGTAAAACACCGGACTGACCATGGACTATGCTCCACCCCAAGGACCTGCCTGTCTTCACAGGCAGCGATTTGACACAAGCCCCAGTAGTCCGTTGACTATAAGGGCTCTCCCCGCCGGCCGCAAGCGGCCGACGAGAAGACTACTACGACGTGAAGTCATACTTACCTGGCACAGGGGATACCGTGATCAAGAAGGCGGTTCCCCCTGGGCGAGGCCTCTCCATTGCACTGCGGTTGGGCTGACCCCTGCGATTATCCCTAATGTGGATAACTCGGGTGCGTAATTTTTGGTAGTGGGGACTGCGTTCGCGCCGTCCCCCCCCTTAAATTGTTAAAACTCTTATTCTTGTGCAGATATGCTGATAATTACTTTTTGTCTGTAAATCAGTTTTTTTTCCTCATTCATTGATTGTGGCCTTAGATAATATTGAATTATAAATTATTCTGCTGCTATAAAATCCGACAATTTTTTATTGATTAGGGATTTGTTTAACTACTATCATATTCTGTGCATTTAATCGTCTTGTATTATGTACCATATTGCCTTTTTCCTACATACTTAGATTATATTGCGACAAACTTATTTGCGCTGTAGGTTAAGACTGGAACTAGAAGTATAGTATGCGTTAACTACTTTATCTCTTTGCACACTAGCGCCGCGTCTAACCGCAACGTTAACATTCTAAATAATTATATGCTTATACTTACGTTCTTTCTTACTTAATACAATGGCCATGTAGGTATGTAAGGTAGTAATTAAAATTATTGATATTAATTATTATCATCTGTTTATAGTGACGATAAAAGAACACGAAATGTCTCTGTATCAAACTCAATCCGCTGAAAGTTAGTACTAAGAAGAAAACACAGATGTCGCTGTTAGGTAGACGCGAAATCCTAAAACGCGGTGTTGAGATGTCTTCCTCGAAACAACATATACCCGGCTGTTAGCTGGTGAATTCATACTTACCTGGCACAGGGGATACCGTGATCAAGAAGGCGGTTCCCCCGGGGCGAGGCCTCTCCATTGCACTGCGGTTGGGCTGACCCCTGCGATTATCCCTAATGTGGATAACTCGGGTGCGTAATTTTTGGTAGTGGGGACTGCGTTCGCGCCGTCCCACCCCCCCCTTTATTCATAGTCAAAAATAATACCATAAAATGGCGTCCATTCCGTGTGAATGTGATATATGTAGTGAGTGTTTCGCGTTCGATCATAACCATGTTAGGTGGGCCACGCAACATGTAAGGCGGTACATTAAGTTTCTATGGACGCTGTTATTTTTTAACACCTAAAAAGTACGGCCGCTGGAATAAGTTCAATTTGACAGCTGTCAAAATCATGTTAATGATATGACATCATAAGTAAGGTCTAATTTTCTTAGTTGACATGTCTTCCTGTATGGAGTTGACAGCTGTCAAATATGACTTATTCGAGCGGCCGTACTTTAGTAATGCTGATCCGTTTTGTAAGCAGGCAAGCTTGTTGTTCTCTACACAGTTAGCGGTTAGGTAGGGCACCTGACATCAGGTTGTTCGTCGCGAATTAGGCTCTATGCAAGCTTGCAAATGCCTCACAATACTAAAAATTCAAGCCACTGGTGGTTAGTACCAAGAAGAAAACACAGATGTCGCTGTTAGGTAGACGCGAAATCCTAAAACGCGGTGTTGAGATGTCTTCCTCTTTACTACATATACCCGGCTGTTAGCTGGTGAAGTCATGGATTAGCCGCCTAGTCGTCGTGGTGTAGTTATCAAACTACCCACTCGCGTACGAAAGTGTTTTACCCAGTGCTTCTGCCTACCCTCGGTAACCACGTAGGGCTCTGCTGAGCGCCCGTAACCCCGGCCTCCCACCAGCGGGTCTCACCGGGGGGGTTGCTCCAGGGTCCTGCGCCCCGAGGGCAGGCTACGCTTTACGCGGACCAGGCCACAAGAAGATGCCCTACAAGGCAAACCAGCGCCCGGCGCTGAAGGAGCGCCCGAGGATGTTTGTTCGCGCGAACCCCCTCAGCGTCCTCCAACGCGTACTCGACGCGCGCGTGCCGACGCGACCACCGCAGACGCCGCCAACGCCGGGGTCAATGGACCCCCCACTTATTACGTCGCCGCCTACGGCTGCCGCAGCAGCCATCACTGCTGCCTTCCGCGCCGCACCACCACTGCCACCGCTGCCATCTCCCTCGCCGCCTCCGCTGCCTCAGCGTGAGCCGAGGGACAAGAAGACTCGCGACCTGCTCGCCCTCCAGCACGCCGCCGCACGGCACACAGCCCTGGACGCCCTCAGGGAGAGTGTTGCAGCCGTGCAGGCAGGAGCGCAGAACGCGCAGCGCGCAGAAAAGCGCACCCTTGAATTGACTTCCCCCGCCTCACCGACCCCGCCGAGGACCCGCACGGTTCCGGCTACGAGGGTCACGCCGCCACTGTCCATGCCCCTGCTGCATAGCCCGGGTCCCGTGGACAGCCCAGCGACGTCATCGAGCGCCACTAACCAACATCCGACTTCCTACGCGTCCACGCTGACGACGCCGAAGCCTGCACCCAGCAAGCCTACGGTAGACGCCGCAAAGACGCTGAAACCGGCACCCACGCCTATGAAGATGACAGGATGTCAAAAAAAGCCGCCGCCCATTGTTGTGGACCTACTCCCCGACTGGAATGTCCATTTCAAGAGGCTGAAGGAGCAACTAGGACACGCCCTTAATGTGCGACCATATGGACCAACCGGATTCCGCTTTCTAGCGAAGACCGAACAGGAGTTCCGCGTCTACCAGCGCTACCTAACCGCGCTGGAGGGCTCCGGGACCGGAATCTCCTGGTTCGCGTACGCTCCACAAAGAGAAAGACCGCTGAAGGTTGCCATACGAGGCCTCCCCGAAAACACTGATCCGGAAGACATCGCGAAGGAGCTGACCACCCTGGGCTACGAGGTGGACTACGTGCGCCCCATCAAGGCTCGCGGAGGACGCCCAGGGTGTATCCACTTCGCCCAGCTGACTTACACGCCAAACCTCACCCCGGGCATCTACAACATCACAGAGCTGATGTGTATGCCCGGCGTGAAGATCGAGGGATGGCGTGGGAAGAAAGGGACCGCCCAATGCCATAGATGCCAGCAGTTCCGGCACAGCTCCAGGCACTGCCACCGCAAGTTGGCGTGCGTGAAGTGCGGCGGAGAACACCCCGCCCGGGACTGCCCACGACCCCGTGAAGTGCCGGCCACATGTGCAAACTGTGGCGACGCGCACCCGGCAAACAGCTTCGACTGCCCCGTACTGCGCCGTGAAGTACGGAACAAGCGAGCAGGCACAGCGCCCCTAACCAAGCCCGTCGAGCCGAAGAGGACGGAGGCGGCACCGCAGGGAGAGACCAACGCGGCAGGATCTCTCATGGCGGCCGCCAACGGCCCCAACGGACCGACGAAGAAGCGGAAGCCGAGGAGGCGGAGGAGGCGAGCATCGCCCCCGCCCCCCCAGGACGTAGAAGCACCGGGCCAGCTACGTCATGAGCCACCCACGGGTCCATTGGATGCGGTCGGCACCCCTCAGGGTATACCTCAGGGGGAGAAACCGAAGCGCCAATCGGCCCCAAGTCAAGAGAGCACAAGAGCAGCCGTCCTAGAAGAAGACAGAAAGGTCCTGATCAGTGCAATCAGGACCCTTACTGAGGTCCAGGCCGCGCTCCGCACGGGGGCGGACGCGACCTCTATCATCAACAAGAGCCTCCAGCGCCTGATCTCGTCATACGGCGGGGTCATGGCCGCCAGGGGCGAACTGGAGGCTCTGGGACCCAGATAGGCTGCTCAGGGTGGTGCTGTACAGCACAGCCTGACGTGGCCTTCACCTGTCCACATCCACTACTCCACGTCGAGTAGTTAGGATCGTGGGCACAATCCCAGAGATGCCCGGCTGCCGCCGCTTACAGGACATGACCGCTGCCTCGGGACCACCTCGCGAGGAGGATGAGGCAGCCAACACCGGATTTGACCCACCAGAAGCAACGAGCCGCCGCTGGCTGACGGGCACTAGCTGGGCCTCCCCCAACGGGGAATCACCCGGCTGGTTCGACCTCGCCGCGGCGTGAAGTTCTACCTGGAACCACGGATTGACCGCAGTCACGCCCAGCGTGACACCCCATCGCCCCGCCTGTCGTCGCAGGCGGCGAATGAAGCATCGCCGGGGAGGCTCAGCCCCGTAGGCGATTCCCCGCCGGCCGCAAGAGGCCGACGAGAAGATCACCACGACGACGTGAAGTCATACTTACCTGGCACAGGGGATACCGTGATCAAGAAGGCGGTTCCCCCAGGGCGAGGCCTCTCCATTGCACTGCGGTTGGGCTGACCCCTGCGATTATCCCTAATGTGGATAACTCGGGTGCGTAATTTTTGGTAGTGGGGACTGCGTTCGCGCCGTCCCCCCCTTCAAACTTGTCCAAGTATAAAAGTAAATAGCAAAGTGTGATCCCGTTCCGCGTGATTCTGATATTTAGTCATAAATTCTTACATAAACATTTTACGCGGTGGCTCAAATTTCTATGGACGCTGTTATTTTTCAATACCTAAAGTACGGCCGCTGGAACAAGTCCCATTTGACAGCTGTCAAAATCATGTTAATGCTATGACATAAGTAAGGTCTATTTTCTTTGATGACATGTTTTCATGTATGGAGTTGACAGCTGTCAAATATGTCGTATTCGAGCGGCCGTACTTTAGTAAAGTTTATCCGCTTTGTAAGCGACTAGCTTTTATTTTCTACATAGTTAGCGTTTAAGGCTTTTGACATCAGGGTTGATCAGGTAGTTCGTTGCAAACTAGGCCCTATTCAAGCTTGCAAATGCCTCTCAATTCAAGTCGTTGGTGGTTAGTACCAAGAAGAAAACACAGATGTCGCTGTTAGGTAGACGCGAAATCCTAAAACGCGGTGTTGAGATGTCTTCCTCGAGACTACATATACCCGGCTGTTAGCTCGTGAAGTCATACTTACCTGGCACAGGGGATACCGTGATCAAGAAGGCGGTTCCCCCAGGGCGAGGCCTCTCCATTGCACTGCGGTTGGGCTGACCCCTGCGATTATCCCTAATGTGGATAACTCGGGTGCGTAATTTTTGGTAGTGGGGACTGCGTTCGCGCCGTCCCCCCCATATAATCTTGTCAAAGTATAGTAATAGTAAAGTGTGACACCGTTCCGCGTACTTGTGATATAGTGAGTGTGATCATAAATTCATACAATAACTATGTAACATGTTACGCGGTGGCTTAAGTTTCTATGGACGCTGTTATTTTTCAATACCTAAGTACGGCCGCTGGAATAAGCCCTATTTAACAGCTGTCAAAATCATGTTAATGCTATGACATAAGGTCTATTTTTTTTATGACATGTTTTTCTGTATGGAGTTGACAGCTGCCAAATATGACTTATCCGAGCGGCCGTACTTTAGTAAAGTTTATCCGCTTTGTAAGCGACTAGCTTTTGTTTTCTACATAGTTAGCGGTTAAGGCTTCTGACATCAGGGTTGATCAGGTAGTTCGTTGCAAACTAGGCCCTATTCAAGCTTGCAAATGCCTTTCAATATAAATTCAAGCCACAGGTGGTTAGTAACAAGGAGAAAACACAGATGTCGCTGTTAGGTAGACGCGAAATCCTAAAACGCGGTGTTGAGATGTCTTCCTCGAAACCACATATACCCGGCTGTTAGCTGGTGAAGTCATACTTACCTGGCACAGGGGATACCGTGATCAAGAAGGCGGTTCCCCCAGGGCGAGGCCTCTCCATTGCACTGCGGTTGGGCTGACCCCTGCGATTATCCCTAATGTGGATAACTCGGGTGCGTAATTTTTGGTAGTGGGGACTGCGTTCGCGCCGTCCCCCCCATTAAACTATATCAAGTATAATATTAGAAAAGTTAGGTTCCGGTCCGCGTGAATGTAATTAATATTAAATAAATGTTCCACGTGTGATCATTAGGTACCATGTTACGTAGGCCACCCAACATGTTAAGCGGTGGCTTAAGTGTCTATGGACGCTATTTTTTTACACCTAAAATACGGCCGCTAGAATAAGTCCGATTTGACAGCTGTCAAAATCAAGTAAATGCTATGACATTAAGGTCTATTTTTCTTTGTTGACATGTTTTCCTGTGTTGAGTTGACAGATGTCAAATATAATTAACTCGAGCGGCCGTACTTTTGTAAAGTAGATCCACTTTGCAAACTGGCTAGCTTTTGTTTTCTACATAGTTAGCGGCTAAGGCCTCTCACATTAGGGATCATCGGGTCGTGCGGTGCGAATAAGGCCCCTTATCAATCTAGAAAATGGCTCCTTTTATAATTTCAATCCGCTGAAGTTTAGTACTAAGAAGAAAACACAGATGTCGCTGTTAGGTAGACGCGAAATCCTAAAACGCGGTGTTGAGATGTCTTCCTCTTTACTACATATACCCGAGTGTGTCAGTGTTAAGTCATTCGGAGGGACCTAAAAGTCGAGACCTTGGATGAGTTCGTCTCCAAGCTCTCGACCAGGATGTTCGCGCGCGCAGACAGGTCAGACTTCGGACACATCCGAGGCCTGGCCCCGTACCACGCGCGCCCTCCTGATTGGAAACCGTATCCCCGCGAGCTCGCTGTGGTGGAGGAGCTCGCGGAGGGTACTGACACACCGGACTGACCTTGGCCGCCGGCTGGTAGCGCGCTGTCATGCTGATAGCGCGTACCAGTCGGCGGCCCCCACAGGATTGACTTCACTTACGTGACCACCTGACTTGACTAGCCGGCTGATGCGGGCCCGAAGCTCTTCGGGTCAGGCTCGCCGGCTCCCCGGACGCTACATCTTCTACCGCCAGCTGGAAGGCGTTCGCTGGGCCTCCCCGGGCACTGGGGTCCCACCCGGCGGGCGACTCGCTGGCGGTACTGCTGGTCCGTCTGCGGCCGGTTCTGTCCGGCCGCACTCGGGCCTTAATTTTGACCCTTCGGGCCGTGGTGGAGTGTTCCCACGCTCACCACGGCCCCCTACCCCATGACCTGCCCGTCTTAACGGGCAGCGAGAGCTTCCTCGCCCAGTGGGCTCCGCCCATAAGGCGTCTCCCCGACGGCCTCACGGCCGTCGAGAAGACTATTCGACTCGACTCGTGAAGTCATACTTACCTGGCACAGGGGATACCGTGATCAAGAAGGCGGTTCCCCCAGGGCGAGGCCTCTCCATTGCACTGCGGTTGGGCTGACCCCTGCGATTATCCCTAATGTGGATAACTCGGGTGCGTAATTTTTGGTAGTGGGGACTGCGTTCGCGCCGTCCCCCCCCTTTAAACTTGTTCAAGTATAGTAATAGGCTATTACTAATAGCAATGTGTAATCCCGTTCCGCGTGATTGTGATATTTAGTGAGATCTTAAATTCATTCAAATTTATGCAACATGTTACGCGCTGGATCAAGTTTTTATGGACGCTGTTATTTTTCAATACCTAAAATACGGCCGCTGGAACAAGTCCCTGTTGACAGCTGTCAAAATCAACGTAATAGTATGACATAAGGTCTATTTTTCATTGTTGACATGTTTTCCTGTATGGAGTTGATAGCTGTCAAATAGAATTTATTCGAGCGGCCGTACTTTTGTAAAGTTGATCCACTTTGTAAGCGGGCTAGCTTTTGTTCTCTAACATAGCAGTTAGAGCCTCTGACATCAGGTAGTCCGTTGCGAATAAGGCCCTATTCAAGCTTGCAAATGCCTTTCAATATAAATTCAAGCCACTGGTGGTTAGTACCAAGAAGAAAACACAGATGTCGCTGTTAGGTAGACGCGAAATCCTAAAACGCGGTGTTGAGATGTCTTCCTCTTTACTACATATACCCGGCTGTTAGCTGGTGAAGTCATACTTACCTGGCACAGGGGATACCGTGATCAAGAAGGCGGTTCCCCCGGGGCGAGGCCTCTCCATTGCACTGCGGTTGGGCTGACCCCTGCGATTATCCCTAATGTGGATAACTCGGGTGCGTAATTTTTGGTAGTGGGGACTGCGTTCGCGCCGTCCCCCCCTTTATTCATGGTCAAAAATAATACCACAAAAAGTGGTTCCATTCCGTGTGAACGTGATAGATATATGTAGTGAGTGTTTCGCATTCGATCATAACCATGTTAGGTGGGCCACGCAACATGTAAGGCTGTAAATTAAGTTTCTATGGACGCTGTTATTTTTTAATACCTAAAGTACGGCCTCTGGAATAAGTCCCATTTGACAGCTGTCAAAATCAAGTTAATGCTATGACATAAGGTCTACTTTTCTTTGTTGACATGTTTTCCTGGTATGGAGTTGAAAGCTGTCAAATATGCCTTATTCGAGCGGCCGTACTTTAGTAAAGTTTATCCGCTTTGTAAGCGACTAGCTTTTGTTTTCTACATAGTTAGCGGTTAAGGCTTCTGACATCAGGGCTGATCAGGTAGTTCGTTGCGAACTAGGCCCTATTCAAACTTGCAAATAATGCCTTTCAATATAAATTCAAGCCACTGGTGGTTAGTACTAAGAAGAATACATAGATGTCGCTGTTAGGTAGACGAGAAATCCTAAAACGCGGTGTTGAGATGTCTTCCTCTTTACTACATATACCCGGCTGTGAGCTCAAAGCCTAGCAATGCTTGGGTCTTTGAGAATCGTTCACTGGAACGCCGAAGGCCTATCTAAGGTAAAGATAGGCCTTCTTCGTGCCCTCCTGAAGGAGCAGAACATTGATGTCGCGCTACTTTCAGAAACGCATCTGAAAGGCGCAGACCGACTGAAGATTCCCAACTTCTTCGTGTACCGGCGGGACGAGCTCAGCGACTCAGGTCGCGCCTTTCGAGGCCTAGCCGTCCTGGTAAGAAGAAGATTGGTGCATCAGCAGCTGCCACCCTTCTCCCATGCTGACCTTCAGTCGGTCTACGCACTGGGAGTGGAGATAGCTCTCGGTGACGTCCCAACTCGTGTGTTTGCAGTTTACAAGCCCCCGGGGGTGCGTCTGGTCATGGCGGATGTCCAGAAGATTCTGGGCTCTCCAGGGCCGACGATAGCCGCCGGGGATTGGAACTGTAAACACGTGAGTTGGAACTCCATGACTTGTCCGGATGGCAGACGTCTCTTCGATGACGCTGACTCCAGCGGGTATGTGGTTCTGGGGCCGGAGACCCCGACCCACTACCCGCACGACCGAACGAAACTCCCGGATGTCATAGACCTCGCGGTGGTTAAGGGGCTCCGGCCCGATCCCACCGTCGAGACACTAGACTTTCATTCTGGCTCAGACCATCTACCTGTCCTGCTGGTCCTCTCAGACCAGCCAACAAGGACCAGGCTGCTGCCGCCGAGGCGGAAGATAGACTGGGAAAAATTCGCCCGGTTCATGGTCGAGAATACTCCCATGAGACCAGTCTCAACTCCATCGGATGTCGATGAGCTGGCTAGCGAGTTTAGTTCCGCGGTCCAGCGAGCTAAGCAGAGCGCCGCGATGGATGCCCCCCCGAGGGGGGCCGCTCCTCCCTTGCCGCGGCGCATAGCTGAGATGCTCGCTGAGAAGCGTAAACTGCGAAAGCAGTTCAACTTTACTCGCTGCCCCACCATGAAGTCCCGGCTGAATGCACTTGCCGAGAAGATCTCGGCAGCGCTGGACGCCGTTTCCACCGACTCTTGGCAACAGACCATAGATACAGCCGGCGAAGATTGGACCGGCATCCATAGACTGTGTCGCCGGCTCTCCGGAAAGGCGACGCCAGTGAGACCTCTCCTCGGCAGGGACGGGAACCCCCGCTTCAAAGCCGAGGATCGAGCTGAAATCTTCGCTGAGTGCCTGGAGGGCCAGTTCCGGCCGAACCCAGGTTCCGACCACGACGAAGAAGAAGTTTCGCGAAGTCTAGCGGGCTACTTCGCTCAGCCGATTCCTCCTGATGAGGACCCCATCGTCTTTACGCCCGGCCAGGTACTCCGGGCGTTAAGACGAACCCCCCTCCGGAAGGCTCCCGGCCCTGATGCCATTACGAATGAAATGCTGCGTCATCTTCCCCAGCGTTCAATCGCAACGGTGACGCGCATTTATAATGGCATCATGCGGACGGGGCACTTCCCGGATGAGTGGAAGCTTGGGCGAGTGATCATGCTCCCCAAGCCCGGGAAGAACACCCTGAAGCCTGAGAGCTATCGGCCAATCACCTTGCTACCTACCATCAGCAAGGTGTTTGAGAAGCTTCTTCTGCGTCACATGATACCCCACATCATGCCACGCGAAGAGCAATTCGGCTTTCGAGCCGAGCATTCCACAACCCTTCAACTGTCGAGAGTACTGCACGATATGACGGCGGCCCTCAATAAGAGGGAGACTACCGTAGCAGTATTTCTGGACATGGAGAAGGCGTTTGACCGCGTTTGGCACCCGGGCTTGGTGTATAAGCTGTCCACATCTACGACTCCTCGTCGAGTCGTTAAGATTGTGGCCACCTTCCTCGAGAATAGGCGCTTCCAGGTGGCAGTGGAAGACGCCCTCTCCCAAGTCCGAAGGATCGCTGCTGGAGTCCCCCCCAGGGTAGCTGTCTGTCTCCAGTTTGCTACGCCAGGTACACGGATGACATCCCGGTTGAGGGCGGCACTAAGCTGGCGCTCTATGCCGATGACGCTGCATTTTTCTCCGTGTCCCTCAACTCGAGGCACGCGGCCAGGAAAATGCAGATAGCCTTAGACGCCCTCCCAGCCTGGCTGGCGAAGTGGAGATTGACTGTGAACGTGGGTAAGACTCAGGCGATCATCGTGGGGCGTGGTCGAAGAGATCCCCCCGAAACTGAAGCTCCATGGAGAGGAGATCGGGTGGTCCGCAAAGGCTAAATACCTGGGCGTGACCATAGACCGTAACCTTTCCATGGCCAAGCACGTGAAGAGTGTGATCGGGCAAACAGGGGCTGCCACTGCTTTGCTCCGACCCATTCTTCGCTCGAGGCTCCCGTTGCGCATGAGGCTCGGCGTGTACAAGGGTACATCAGGAGTCGCCTGACGTACGCCGCACCGGCATGGTACGCGTTGGTCTCCGAGACCAACCGCCAAAGACTGCGGGCCCAGCAGTCCAAGGCGTTGCGTATCATAGCCGACGCGCCGAGGTTCGTCCGCAACGAAGTCATTCGGAGGGACCTAAAGTCCTTGAGACCTTGGATGAGTTCGTCTCCAAGCTCTCGACCAGGATGTTCGCGCGCGCAGACAGGTCAGACTTCGGACACATCCGAGGCCTGGCCCCGTACCACGCGCGCCCTCCTGACTGGAAACCGTATCCCCGCGAGCTCGCTGTGGTGGAGGAGCTCGCGGAGGGTACTGACACACCGGACTGACCTTGGCCGCCGGCTGGTAGCGCGCTGTCATGCTGATAGCGTGTACCAGTCGGCGGCCCCCACAGGATTGACCTCACTGACGTGACCTACCCGACAATGACTAGCCGGCTGATGCGGGCCCGAAACTCTTCGGGTCAGGCTCGCCGGCTCCCCGGACGTTACTTTCTTCTACCGCCAGCTAGAAGGCGTTCGCTGGGCCTCCCCGGGCACTGGGGTCCCACCCGGCGGGCGACTCGCTGGCGGTACTGCTGGTCCGTCTGCGGCCGGTTCTGTCCGGCCGCACTCGGGCCTTAATTTTGACCCTTCGGGCCGTGGTGGAGTGTTCCCACGCTCACCACGGCCCCCTACCCCATGACCTGCCCGTCTTAACGGGCAGCGGCAGAATCTTCGCCCAGTTGGCTTCGCCCATAAGGCGTCTCCCCGACGGCCTCACGGCCGTCGAGAAGACTATTACGCGAGGGGTGAAGTCATACTTACCTGGCACAGGGGATACCGTGATCAAGAAGGCGGTTCCCCCAGGGCGAGGCCTCTCCATTGCACTGCGGTTGGGCTGACCCCTGCGATTATCCCTAATGTGGATAACTCGGGTGCGTAATTTTTGGTAGTGGGGACTGCGTTCGCGCCGTCCCCCCCTTTAAATTTGTTCAAGTATAATTTTAGCAAATTTTGGCTCCGTTCGCGTGAATTTACTTAAATGTGTGATCGTACGTAATCATGTTAGGTGGGCCACCCATCAAGTTAAGCGGTGGCTTAAGTCGCTATGGACGCTATTTTTTAATACCTAAAATACGACCGCTGGAACAAGTCCCATTTGACAGCTGTTAAAATCATGTTAATGCTATGTCATAAGGTCTATTTATCTTTGTTGACATGTTTTCCTGTATTGAGTTGTCAGATGTCAAATATAATTAACTCTATAGTCCGTCAAGTTCGTGCGCGACCTTCCTGCGGGGTACAGACGGTGGAGGGGCGAGGAAGCTCGTAATTTTAATATGACGTGCGGCGCGGATGCGCGCTTCTCCCTTCCCCGCTACACCTCCCGCTACCCGCTGACATCTCCCTCCCCAATGTCTGTCACCCCTAGGGAGGGTCGCGCAAAGGTCGCGCACGAACTGGACGGACTATAGCGGCCGTACTTTAGTAAAGTTTATCCGCTTTGTAAGCAACTAGCTTTTGTTTTCTACATAGTCATGTTAAGGCTACTGACATCAGGGTTCATCATCAGGTAGTTCGTTGCGAACTAGGCCCTTTTCGAGCTTACAAACAATTCATGCTTCTGGTGTTTAGTACTAAGAAGAAAACACAGATGTCGCTGTTAGGTAGACGCGAAATCCTAAAACGCGGTGTTGAGATGTCTTCCTCTTTACTACATATACCCGGCTGTGAGCTCGTGAATTCATACTTACCTGGCACAGGGGATACCGTGATCAAGAAGGCGGTTCCCCCAGGGCGAGGCCTCTCCATTGCACTGCGGTTGGGCTGACCCCTGCGATTATCCCTAATGTGGATAACTCGGGTGCGTAATTTTTGGTAGTGGGGACTGCGTTCGCGCCGTCCCCCCCGTAAAATTTAAAATCATGGTATAAAGGCGAAAACTATCGTCTCAGGCGCTATTTTGTATCTCAGGTCGACCCATCTTATACTTTGTTGAGTTCGTTGGCATTCGGATATAGTTGGTTTCAATGAAAAAGTTCTTATCATGTTGCTAGGTATAACGATTTGCTCTATAACCAGTATAAGTTGAGCCGCCTTGTAAGCAGTTTCTTTTTACTGTTCTGTATCCTACTATCATCTCTTCTCTTACTAATACTCTTAATTTGTATTTTGTGCCCCAAGATTTCATGCGTTCCGGGAGGCTTAGGTGAAAAAACCAACCACAGAGGCTTACTACCAGTTATTTAATGTGAAACTAACATTAGGCATCATCTCCGTGTTTTATCCTGAATGTTATGTAAAATATTTATGATGGAGATACCGTTTCATTTTTGTTTTTCACTTTCAGAGCGGAAGAGCGCGAGAACAAATACACGTCCTGGTTCTTGAATCGCGCCGGTGACATCCTGAAACGCGAGTTGACCCAGAAACGCGCCATGGTGGTGCTCCTACGAGAAGACGTGTTGGCCGTGCAGAGACACCTCGCCAAACAGGGCAAGGAGTTGTAAAAAAAATGGTGATAATTTACTATAACCTAACCCGACAATTCATTTTGTTATTTTATATTTTGTCCTATGTTTCCTAGAATAGGCTATTTTGCCCCTTGAAATATTTCGAGCAATTTTAGAAAATTAAATTAAATGGTTTATAAAGTAAAATAGCAGTGTGACTGAATCTTCGAGCATCTTCCGTCCCGAAGGACTGAATGGAAATGAAAGTACGAATATTCAACTATAACGCATCTAGTTTAAAAATTATAAGTTTTTAGTACTTGCTGTATACACTCTAGTTTAGGTTTATGAATTGATTATTTATATACTACTTATTATTTTAAATAGATAAATGTTACATACCTATGGATTCCCATTAGTTGGTTATTTTACTTACAACGTTTTAACTTTTGAATAAAAATAAGAGTATAATTAAATTAATTCCTAGTGATTGTTATTAATGTTATATGATGCTGTTCTGTTGAATTTATAATTAAAGTCTAATTTGTGTTATTTGATTTAAATTCTATTAGTGTTAAATGCGTTATTGTTATGTAAATATTGGATATGTTTTAATTTGTAAGAAATACGATTTAATAAATGTTATTTGTGTCACATTTTTTGTATTATTTGTTACTTTTCTTAGTGCAATATAAACAACACAGCTTTTGTAATAAGAACACTTATATTTCTAATATCTATTTACACATAATAAAATAGTAACAGTCAAAATCTTTGCATAATATCCCAAAAGAGACTTACCTATACCTTACAATATAACTACATAATTTTGCATATACCAGAACTCATTACACTTCAATTGTCTTAGAAAACCACAGCTATTTACACAACTTACTCCAGGTTGACAGCATAGTATAACTGATTTCATAATTGCTGTATCGTCGCAAATTAAGGCCCAAAATGTGTCAGTCTATTGATGATGTAATCGCAAAATGTCAATAAAGCCTAATGTCACAAAATTATAATCATAAAGCCAATTATAAAAACTAAAATACCTACTACAGCTTCTCTATTACTTTTTTACAGCAAGATGCCACAAAGTAATCTATGCGTGAAAAGGACAAAAAAAAACACCTGACAAAAAACTAATACATTCTTGGACAGATTACACAAAGGATTCTAGTTCAATTTAACGAAATAAGTAAATCAAAAGTTCTGTCTCCAGTTTTCTGGTTTCAAATAAGTTCTGCACTATGTTCTTTACAAATGGATCACACTATATGTCGCTTTTATCTTCAAAGGGTCGCGACTACGAGTCGTCCTGACTGGCCACCTGCAGGAAAACTTGTTGTTGAGGCTGGTGCTGACCTTGTGACGTCACCTGGAGAAAAAAAAACATTATTTAATATAAGACAAGAAAACTTGCAGCTAGCTAATTATTTGTACAAGCATTAAAGGGTTTAATTTACACATACATATATCACGCCTATATCCCTTGTGGGGTAGGCAGAGCGTAATGAAAAATTGCCATTTACAACACGTCTGACAAGTTCATTCAGAAGACTGTATAACCATAGTGACAGGTTTTGAGCCAGTTGCCTAAAATTGCATTACACATCAACTCGGAAAAATATGAGGGATTCTAAGTCGTAGTCTAATACCACTCTTGAAATGGGCCTGCCTCCTCCGCCTTGGCAATACTCAGTAAGAAAGGCAAGCGAGTCGAATGATGCTGCCCATTCCGTCGTTTTTCTTCTTCTTTTCGAGTGCGACACCCAGTCGTCCAACGACCCAATGAACTCTCGTGAGTTTTTTCTACCGTCTACTAGAGTCTGGCCAGCGAGTCTTTGGACACGGAAATGGCGCCAATTTTAAAAATCTTTCACATGTTAACACTGAAAAACTACAATAAAACAATTTTGATACTTACTATTTTTTTGTTTTCTGCTCTTTAGTTTGTGTTTACCTTGCCTACCGGTATGTATGTATGATGTATCTACCGGGAGTAACAGAAAGGGTATAACAAGCCGAAAGGAGGTCAAGGTACTCATGAAACTGAACAACTTTTCCCATTAAACATGGGTCGATATATGAAAAAAATATTTGGACCTCCCATACAAAATCGCAGATCAGCTGATTGATTTACTCTGAGAGGTCCAATTTTTTTTTCATATTTCGTCTCATGTTCCATGGGGAAAGTTGTTCAGTTTCATGAGTACCTTGACCTCCTTTCGGCTTGTTATACCCTTTCTGTTACTCCCGGTAGATACATCATACATACATACCGGTAGGCAAGGTAAACACAAACTAAAGAGCAGAAAACAAAATAAATAGTATGTATCAAAATTGTTTTATTGTACTTTTTCAGTGTTAACATGTTGCCATTTGAAATATTTGAATTATTTGACGTCCAAAGACTCGCTGGCCAGACTCTACAAATAGCAGACCTCTGACATGGTTGGGTAACGACCGTCGTCTAAGTAATCATAGACAGCAACCGGGACCGATGGCCTTTCGTGCCCTCCTTGCTTTCGGACAATCAGGTGGTTCAGCCTGCAATGTCCTAACCGGACTGGGGGCAAATTCACAAAGTAATAGATATCAACTTAGTGAAGTGACCCACCGGGAATCGAACCCTGAACCTTCTGTGTCGCAGGCGGTCGCACCCACATCGGCTGTCGATGAAATTAACCCTTACACCTTTTTTACTACTCTGGCAAGACATGGGCTGACTTTAAGCAAAACTGTTATACCTGTATGATTTGAGGGCCTTGCTGCTGAGCTGCTTGAATGATGATGGGTTGCGAGGGGTTGTTTTGGACCTGCAGTCGAATCATATTCAGTTGCGCTTGGGATAGCTGGATCTGGAAAATAAAAATAGGGTTTCTGTATTAGATTATCATTAGGGTAGAGGTCCCTTTTTCAATAATTAAGAGGATTATTGATTAAAACAATAGGTGTTGCTTAGCACAGAACATGTATTTCGGCTCTGCCGATGTGGCGTAGTGGTAGTGCGACCGCATGCGACGCAGAAGGTTCTGGGTTCGAATCTCAGTAGGTCACTCACTTCACAAAGTTGATATTTATCATCACCTTGTGAATTTGTTCCCAGTCTGGTTAGGACATTGCAGACTGAACCATCTGAATGTCGAAAAGACATATGGTTCCGTGTTTCGGAGGGCACGGTAAGCCGTCGGTCCCGGTTGTTGCCTACGATCACTTAGACGGACATTACACAACCATGTTAGAGGCCTGTAACTTTTTGTAGGCGCTTGTAAAAATGAGTCACTTTCACAACCATTTATGTCCTTTTAAATGAGACCAGGGTTCATCGGCTTATTGAACGAGTCGGTACACTACACAGGTTACTTGTCGATCAAACATGTCAGAAGGCTGCTACTTGCAATAGGCGGTTGGCGGTTGTGCAACTCTGACACCTGCATTCATCGGTTTGTTGAACGATTCGATTTCCCACTCGAAGGCGAAGAAGATTGCAGTACCTACACTGGTTACTTGTCGCTATACACACGTTAGTTTTCGTTGTTATGATGTTATTGTTGCATACATACATTATGTATAACACACCTATGTCCCTTGCGGGGTAGGCAGAGCGTAAACCGCTGTAAAAAGCGGCCATTATGTTATTGTTAATTTTATTGATTATGTAAGTAATGTATTGTTACCGGTAGCTGCTGCACTTCTCCGTTGGCTGTCACAAGCTGCTGCATAATTGTTAATGGCTGTTGTACGGTCACATTACTGCTAGTGCTGGGTTGCTGCGCAGATGTGCTGGCTTGCTGCAAAGGAATTACAAAATTAAGTCAGGTACAAAACACGCTTCCATACCACGTGTCGTGGGCAAAGCGGTAAATATTGTTCGATTTTGCATCATTAGATAGATTTTGAGGGGCATTTAAAAGTTTCTGTATCACGTAGAGACAAATTGTCAATGAACCTATTCCTAAATCTGTAATATTCAACCAATCGCCCAATACCGTAAATCACATGAAACTACCAACTCCCTTTGTCATCCTCATCTCTTACAAAACCTGCAGGCAAGAAGTGATGTAATGATGGGAGACAATGTAATCAGTATTTTGTCATTTTGTGCCATGACTTTGCAGGGTATAAAAATCCTGAAGGAGATCAAAGTACTCACGAAACTGTACAACTTTCCCCTTAGAACATCGGTCAAATAATGAAAAAATATTTGAATCTCTCATAGAAAATGTACCAGCTGGACAAGTCAATTTGTGCGGGATTGGAGGCTACAATATTTTTTTCATATTTCAACCTATTTTCCTAGGGAAACGTTGTTCAGTTTTATGGCCTGGTTCAACCCTTAAAATATATGCAGTATTTTTTACATCGTGTATTTTTTTACCTACCTGAATGATTTGGTTGCAAGGTATGATGTACTGCTGTTGGCCGGTCTGTACGGTTGTCTGTGGTTGCGTTACCTGAAAATATATGTATTTTCAACATGTTTGAGATATCATAGTTTAATATTTTCTTGAAGATTTTTCAGACTAGCATTTTTCTTTTTTTAAATTATTTAAAAGGTTGCTTATTATTTTTGCTCCATTTTAAATCAATTTTAATATAGCTTTACCCTTACACATATTTTCTAAGATGGACTATCAAGATGAGCTTATGTTAAACATACTGATACATATTCATTTCATTCAAACATATTCTTCTTCTCTTTTTACAAAGATTACTCAGGACGCCAACTTTTAAAACACTTCCCGTGTCAGGTATCTAGAAATCATCTACCGCAGGCTGGATTTGAACCTGCGACTGTTGCCATTAGTACTGGCAACGTCTACCACCTGGGCTACCGCGGCTCAATCGTTGCCTATGAAATTATGCAAATAATAACGCGTGGCACGGCAAGGATAGTTTTGCTGATGTTTTTATCAAATATTACTAAAGGTGAGAATGTCATCTATACCGTGACTTCTCCCGTGGCGATGGTTGGTCTTGGCAGGTCGTCGCGCGGTTTGGAAGGCTTCACCTCGTGGCGCGGCACTATGTCGATGAGGAAGTCGAACTGGTCCGACTTGGATATCGCCATCGCTATGTCGTTGCGCTAAAAATAAACAAGTGGATGTGTTAAAATACAAAAAAGCCCGACTGCGGTAATTTTAAAGTAGTATTTTGCTGTTAAAATCCGCCATCTTGAATCTATATTTTTTTTAATATAGCCAGTGTCACTTGCACTGCTAAGATGAATCTAACGACACCTCACATGTCAAAATCCAACGATCCGTTTGGGCTGTAGCCCGTGAAAAAGAATTTTCTTGTCCACATACATACATACATACTATCGAAAAACATAACCCTCCTTCTGAGGCAGTCGGGTAAAAATTAAGATATTTTTAAATATCTGTATGCAGCCTGAGTGTTTTTCCATATAAGCTTTGCTTGACTTAGGATAGACTCTTGGACGAATACTATACTAGATTATATTTAATCAAGCTCAGTAACATTGTATAAATTATAACCTGTCGTCACTTTTGTTGCACAGCATAAATAATGCAAGGTCCAACCAAAGTATAGCATCTTCCTGCCCTTATCCCAATTACTTGTGGTTGGCGCAACACGTTTCGTTGAATACTAAATCGTGTTGCAAAGGATTTGGCTTAATTTTACGACCGGCCGCCTACCAGACGTCAACCCTCCTTGGGAATGCTTTTGTGGTGGATTAACCGCCACCATACGGTTGGCCCTGGCTGTTTGGGTCCGGTTTATCCCTCAGTCGCCTCTTACGACCCCCACGGGAATAGAGGGTGTGGTGCTATTCTACTCTGCCGGCACCACACGGCTTCCAACCAAAGTATAGCATCATCATTAATTTTATAAAAAAGTCGCATTTCGCGCCTCGGCCGATATCATTTTGATATCCTCATCTAGTTAATGTGCCCTCCGAAGCACAGATGTCTGTATCATACCTGTAACGTCCTCCTTTTGTTTTCCTCCGTGTGCTGCCAAGCCCGCAACGTCAACTCGTGTATGAAGATCTCTGCAGCCTTAGCAAACATAACAGGTGCCTCTGCTGATATCATTTTGACTTCCTCATCCAGTTAATGTACCCTCCGAAGCACAGATGTCTGTATCATACCTGTAGAGTCCTCCTTTTGTTTTCCTCCGTGTGTTGCCAGGCTCTTAGAGTCAACTCGTGTATGAAGTTCTGCAGCCTTAGCAAACAACCAGGCTTGACGTGCCCTCCGAAGCACAGATGTCTGTATAATACCTGTAGCGTCCTCCTTTTGTTTTCCTCCGTGTGTTGCCACACTCTTAGCGTCAACTCGTGTATGAAGATCTCGGCAGCCTTGGCGAACATGACGGCTTAACGTGTCCTCCGAAGCTCAGATGTCTATTTCGTAGGAGTGATGATGACTGGACTGAGGAAGGAGGTGTAATTACCTGCTTTGTCAGATGTTGAGACAAGGGGACTGACTGGTCCATCAGGATATGTTTGGAAGTTGTATATATAGCGATTGGCGGAAACACTTCAATACCGCGTTTTAGGACTTGTATGTGGAACGCATGCGCGTCACCACAACTTTACTGGCTAAGGTATTGCTGTAAAATTATGTTTCAATAAGTAAATAATAATACCTGCAGAGTTCTTCTTTTGTTTTCCTCCGTGTGCTGCCAGGCTCTTAGCGTCAACTCGTGTATGAAGATCTCTGCAGCCTTAGCAAACATGACGGGCGCCTCTGCGGATATCATTTTGACTTCCTCATCCAGTTTCATGATCTTTTTGATGCGGGCGAGAGGTAGGGCTTGGGTCTTGAAGTCCTCCTGAAGAAAGTATTGAAAATAAAAACTTTAAAAAAAATGATAGAGTAACTGAACAAGGGACACAGATTGTAAATTAGTAGGTATTTAAAAATATTAAACCTCTCGTAAATATTTCGACCTACATTTCTTGTAAAAATATAATAGTAGTTTATGCAATTGCCTTATAACAAGAGGCATAGCATTCTAAAGCCTAATTATATTGCAATTGCATACACTATTTTATCTACACTTTACAAGAAAAACTATGAAAAATAATTCATACTTCCGCACTTCACTATGGCGATTGCAAGCATATCTACTGAACCAACAACTGAACGACTTTTATACATAAGTAACTTTTTAACTAAACTTTAAAATGGAAGCTCATAAAAACGAAACAACTTTTAAAATTAAAAAGCATTAATCGGTAAATTTTAATTCGGAAAATGATTTGAAGAAAAGATTTAATAATAAATAAGTCCTCATAATTTCAAGTGTCGTCCCATTCTTTGATTGTGTCGTGACATTTGTTTTTTTTTATTATCTTACTGCTAATAAATGTCGATAACATAAAGTCAGAAAAAAGTACTTTATGACATCGACATTTTACTTTATGACATCGACATTTTTTTTAAAGGCTGAATGGCTGTAAAGCAGTTGCTTATACATTTGCTTTCGAATTTGTAATAGGAACATTATGTATGAAGTGTAGATAAAGTCATTTTATGTACAGTCAGGGTCAAAAGAACATTCCTGGGACTGCCTCAGATGGTTTAAAATATCTCATAAACTACATTTCTTAAATTATTTATTTTTTTATCTGTGAAGCTAGTGAAACTCTATTTATAAAAGTAAAAATCTATTTATAAAAGTAAAAGCATTAATTTAGGTGTGACTTAGTAATAAAAAGATATTTTGAACCATTTGTAGGTATGCTCTGTTGACCCCAATGGTACACCATTTAGTCCCTACTGGTTCCAAATAAAATAAAACTTGCAATTTATGTGTCATAGATAATTCTAACATGCTCAAAGATCTTATTGCAATGTAATCTGAAATTGGAAAAAGATTTGCTTACCTAGGTACAAAGCCAATCAACTCAATTAGTTACCTTCCAAGACAGCAGCCACATTTTTTACAAGGTTAAATTTGTATAAGGTTACATTTAATTAAGTACAAATCACAATTCTCATAAGGGTATGTTCTTCTCACGAAACAGAACAACTTTTGTTTGAATGTTTTCTTGGAAATATGGAAAAAAAATTGAACCTCCCATACTAAGTGACACACTTTTTCAACATTTTTGTATGGGAGCTCCAAATTATTTTTTCATATTTCCAGGAACGTTTCTAACAAAAGTTGTTCAGTTTTGTGAGTAGACCGCACCCTCAAGAGATTTGTACTTAATCAAATGTAACCCTATATATTATAAAAGGGACCTTACCATAAAAAAAAGGCAGAAGCATGTTTAACAAAATTAGTCAATTATATAGTGTTTTTCCAATATGGAGATTTTAAACCAGTGTTCAACCTGAACCTAACAGTTGTCGGTATGTTATGTTTGTTTTATTTTGACTTGATTAGCTTAACATATTACTAAATAAATAAATAAAATATTACTAGGAACATACAGAATTGACTTTCGAGATGTCCTCAGTGACATTCTGCCAGAACTGCTGCAGGGTCTGCTGTGAGGAGTCCTGGGCCGAATCCTCCGTGGCAATCAAATCTTGTTCTTGCTCCTCCGCTGACGTACCAGCCTGCTCACTGTAGTAATGAAAAATAATCATTTTGAGGGCTATTTTAAAAATTGGATGTATAGGGTGTGAGGTAAGGTAATAAATAACACAGAATTGATTGTGGCATGGGATAAACGGTAGCTACATTAGGGTACCCTACAGAACGAAATTGAAATCACAAAGTGTAGTTGGTAGGTAATAGCATAAGAGTAAACACACCTAGAGGCGACACTCCCGCTCCAGACGCGCTCAAGGTCATTATATTTGCCTACCGTCTGGCGGTCGCAGTGCGAGCAATTCGGCCGGGAGTGCGCTTCGCCGCGTAAGCGTTCGTCGCGCGACTCAAATTTTGTTTTTTCGGTAATGTTTAGCCTTTTCGAATGACTATGGTGCTTATGGCTGTAGTGATGCGAGGATGACTCTCCATCTTATTTTTTTAAATTGCCTAAATATGAGCAAAGGTTCTAGGTACAGTAAATAGGTACCTAAAATTCTTAATAGGTACGTATTGGTTTTGTGTTCTCCTATTTTTACTCACGTCGGTACCTACTAAGTATATATATAGTTTCAGTTCAGTTTTCTAACCCGACATACCTACTTACCTAAGGTACCTAAAGTAGGTAGGTATTGTTAGCTGATTATGGTAACAAACAAATTCGTATTCATCGCAAATCTTTTAAAATAATTGTATTTGCACGATTTTTCATTCTATGGCGCGTAGGTGTGTAAACAAACTACGCCGAAAGACATGCAACTGCTTGACGAGCCGCTAGTTTGGAATAAAACTATTATCACGTGACAGCCCTAGCTTAAAGTGCGGGAGCGCGCGGGGCGTTACGGGCTGAGGGGGGGAGTAGGTATTTAAAGCGCGGCTTTTCGGGCCCAGACAAAGGAGTTTCATTTCTACACGGTAGTGTTATTATTTATTCTTATGGTAATAGCACAGAATAAATAATAGTACTACAGTAATAATAGCTAGAGTAGCAATAGGTAGGTAGATTGATTGTGTGTTTATTTAGATATTTATTTTGATAACAAATAAAGTGCCTAATGAAAGTAAAGCCGGGTGATAGTGCTATAGTTTTGTCATAAAATGATGAAAGAACAGTAGAGTAAAATAGTGCAGCAGTTCATTCGGTTCTAATATTAGTTGTAAAACGTAAATTGTTGCCTTATCAAAAATTGTTTAGGTAAAACTGTACCGAAACAGTACCTACTGCTACTGATAATGAATTCAGCCGGAAACTTACGTGGGCACGAAGAAGCACACCGACATTTTGTTTCGTTCGACCTCGGAACTACGCCACTGAAACTGCAAGGTATTTACCACGCTTTGCAACGAAATATCACAACAATAACAAAATAAAGAATTTATAACCGCGTCCAAAGTTAATAGAACAACTACAACCAATAATCAGAGCAATATTTGGAGATCTCCAATCACCAATTAATGGAAATGCGCCTATTCCACGATTCGTCCGTCGATGACCAGTCACAAGCTTGACGTTTCATCAGTGTTGCTATTTAGAAATTAATAAAGATTTTTGCAAAATTTACATACTTCTCACCCCGTCGGACAGAACGCTAACAAAACAAACCATATCGTTTTAACGTAAGGAAAAGAAGTAACTTATTAATGCCTTTGTTTAACAAAAAATAACTTGAAGTTGTTCAAGGTTATTAAAAAGATTTTGAAAAAGATTGCTTCGCCTGGCATATTTTACACTGATCTATATTACCTATTCTACATATTTTATCATTATGAAATGGCAACATTCATAAATGACATGTTGTTTTCTTTTATTTTCAGGTTTGGATACTAGCATTTTAGCACCAAAGAAATAAATAAATGTAGAGTTCGTGTAATATTATTTTGGGTAGAGTCAGTCAGTTCAGTCAGTCGCTTGTTCGTGATAATTTGCTGGCTTCGCTAGCTTATTGATAGAATAGAAAGAGAGAAATATTTAATGGGGTGAACTAGCCCATGAAACTGAACAACTTTCCCCAAAGAACATATGTCAAAAAGTGAAAAAAATGTTGGGCCTCTCATGCAAAATGTACCTACCAACCAGGTGCCCGAGTCAACTTGTAGGTATGGGAGGTCCAAACTTATTTATATTTCGACCTATGTTCCTTAGGGAAAGTTGTTTAGTTTTATGGGCTGATGCACCCCTTAAAATATTGGCAGTTGATTATTTTTACATCCTGTATACATATAGGTTGCATTTTTGCATGCATTGCTCTTAGCTCGAGAGCCCAGGGGGTAAGTGGCTATCTCATAAGGTACCACGATAGGCTAGGTTTGGATCGTTAACCAAGACTTAAACAAGTCGTATGACCCAGGTCTGCCAGAGCCAATCTTGCCGAAACATAAAAATAATCGATATTTTTCAGAGTCATTTTTTCGTAAAAAATATGTCATAAGGTACCACAATGAAAGTGCTGGCATCAGTTAACCATTGAAAAATTATGTAAAAAAAGCTTGGTCTGCCACTGCGCACCCTGCCGGAAGTGCTTGCCAGACCTCTCCAAAGATGCCCTTCCGACACCCCTAAACTATCTCATCGGGTACCACGACGCGACCACCACAACATAATAGCCAAGATAATCTGACAATAGATCACAAGGTCTGCCAGGCCTAAACTTGCCGCATCCTAGTGTTTCAGACATTTGAAGTTGTAGGTCCAGTGTATGAAAAACGACCTATATCTTTTTCCCCCCGTGTTTGATTTTAATGGTGCCTTAATACGAAATGCTCTCCATAATGAGGAGCTTCGAGTCATATAGGACAGTTGGGTGGAGGGTTTCAGTATTGAACACAATCCTGTCAAAAAGTTTGAAATGGAGGTTTGGTCTATGGAAACTGGCCTATATCTTATTCCCCCCGGGTTTGATTTTGATAGCGCCTTAATATGAAATGCTCTCCATAACTAGGAGCTTTGAGTCATATAGGTCAGTGAGGAGGAGGGTCTCTGTATTGTACACAATCCTATCAAAAAGTGTGAAATTGTAGGTAAAGTGTATGAAAACTGGCCTATATCTTTTCCCCCACTGGTTTGATTTTGATGGTGCCCTGGTATGAAATGCTTGTAATGATTAGGAGATTCGATTTGTATAGGTCAATTGGATAGAAGGTCTCTGTTCTGTGCACAATCCTCCTAAATATGAAAATATTCGATAACTTCTGCAGATTTTATCAGTTAAAATTGTCATATCATAAAGAACTCGAATAAAAGTGCTTGCATCAGCTTACCATTGACAAATTATGTTATAAAAACTTGGTCTGCCACTGCGCACTCAGCCGGAAGTCCTTAGATGAGATAGGTTAGGGGTGTCGGAAGGGTATATTTGGAGGGGTCTCCCAAGGACTTCTGGCAGAGTGCGCAATGGCAGACCAAGTTTTCTTAACTCAATTTATCAATGGTAAGCTGATGCCGGCACTTTTATTCGGGTACCTTATGATATGACAATATTAACGGCAAAAATCTGCAGAACATATCCAATATTTTCATGTTTAGCAGGATTGAGATTTTTTCCGTTAACATTGTAATTTCATAAGGTACCCGAATGACAGTGCCAGCATCAGCTTACCATTGATAGATTGAGTTAAGAAAACTTGGTCTGCCATTGCGCACTCTGCCAGAAGTCCTTGGGAGACCCCTCCAAATATACCCTTCCGACACCCCTAACCTATCTCATCTAAGGACTTCCGGCTGAGTGCGCAGTGGCAGACCAAGTTTTTATAACATAATTTGTCAATGGTAAGCTGATGCAAGCACTTTTATTCGAGTTCTTTATGATATGACAATTTTAACTGATAAAATCTGCAGAAGTTATCGAATATTTTCATATTTAGGAGGATTGTGCACAGAACAGAGACCTTCTATCCAATTGACCTATACAAATCGAATCTCCTAATCATTACGAGCATTTCATACCAAGGCACCATCAAAATCAAACCAGTGGGGGAAAAGATATAGGCCAGTTTTCATACACTTTACCTACAATTTCACACTTTTTGACAGGATTGTGTACAATACAGAGACCCTCCTCCTCACTGACCTATATGACTCAAAGCTCCTAGTTATGGAGAGCATTTCATATTAAGGCGCCATCAAAATCAAACCTGGGGGGAATAAGATACAGGCCAGTTTTCATAGACCAAACCTCCATTTCAAACTTTTTGACAGGATTGCGTTCAATACTGAAACCCTCCACCCAACTGTCCTATATGACTCGAAGCTCCTCATTATGGAGAGCATTTCGTATTAAGGCACCATCAAAATCAAACACGGGGGGAAAAAGATATAGGTCATTTTTCATACACTGGACCTACAACTTCAAATGTCTGAAACACTAGGATGCGGCAAGTTTAGGCCTGGCAGACCTTGTGATCTATTGTCAGAGTGATCTTGGCTATTATGTTGTGGTGGTCGCGTCGTGGTACCCGATGAGATAGTTTAGGGGTGTCGTAAGGGCATCTTTGGAGAGGTCTGGCAAGCACTTCCGGCAGGATGCGCAGTGGCAGACCAAGCTTTTTTTACATAATTTTTCAATGGTTAACTGATGCCAGCGCTTTCATTGTGGTACCTTATGACATATTTTTTACGAAAAAATGACTCTGAAAAATATCGATTATTTTTATGTTTCGGCAGGATTGGCTCTGGCAGACCTGGGTCATACGACTTGTTTAAGTCTTGGTTAACGATCCAAACCTAGCCTATCGTGGTACCTTATGAGATAGCCACTTACCCCCTGGGCTCTCGAACTATCTATCCTTCAGCCTGGAAGCAGAAAAACCTATTTCATTTTTGGTGATAACTGCCCATCCCCATCTCTTTTTCTCTAGTTTAATTTACGCATATTTCGATTATGTTTTCACATTCTGAACCCCGTGATGAAACTATGACGTGCTCTTTTATGCACGAAAATACCCATGATTTCTTAGACTAAATGTACCTATTTGTGAAGTATGCAAGGTAGGTAGATAGTTATGGTAATTTATTTACCTTAATTATAAATTACTAATGCCTTTCATGCTAATGTCTAGTAAGTTACTCCTGGTAAAAATAAAAGGAAACTACACTGGGGAATTATTTTTTTGTTTAGGTTCATAATTATTAGATATAACTGGTCCCTCACAATTTGTGCCCATAAGGTCATATGCTGCGAGGACCATGCTACAACGACGGAATTACGAAAATATAGTCGGGGCCGCGACGAATCGAGGTCGAAGAAAGTTGAAATCGGACGAGATGGACCAATGAGAACCGGTTGTGAGTGCTCTACCGTCTGACATTGTCAGTGCGACTACACACTGATAGAGTCCATACAAAGTAGACTTGACGGAAGATGAGTTGCTCGAAGCAAAGTAGACAACGCATTCGGCTACACTTGGGTTGGGTCGAAGTAGCAGTCACAAACCAGGTACTATTTGTTCTTTCACAGAACAAATGATACTTTTATATCCCATTTGACCCATTAATAGAAAAATGACCATCTGATATTGTCAGAGCGACTACTACACTGATAGAGTCCATACAAGTATACAACGGATTCGGCTACACTTGTGTAGGCTTTAAGTAGCAGTCCCAAACTAGGTTCCATTTGTTCTGTTGTTACAGAACAAATGATACTTTTATGTCCCATTGATAAATAACGACTACATAGGTACAGCTCACAGATCATACCTATTCTATTCCATGACTTCGCAGTTGGTTGGCAGTCTTGGCACTAAACGGAGTCAAAATTATTAAGTTTATAATAAGGTAATTAATTTATCATATCAATTCAATTCATGACGACATAGGTCTTGATAGATTTGCGTCATTTTCTCATAGTAAACTTTTGTAGAGTTGGTTTTCATCTATAATGTCAGGTTTGGTTAGACCGTGTGTAGACTAGAGTTCCAATTTTATTTATACCATGAATATTTTAAGAATTTACATAATTCCATACATCCATTATTGTTATTATTTTTTAATCTTAATAAAAATGTAGAGTGTTGCGCACGAGTTCTTCATTCGTCACGAGATTTTAAAACATTTCTTGTTCATAGATAACTGAATTTCTGCTATACTTACCATGTGAAACGAAATATTTGGAAGTTAGTAATAGTAATAGATTGTAATTACTAATTATAAATTACTGGACTATTTCGTCTCTATCTACCCAAATCACCGCACAGTCAAACACTTAAAACAAAAGCGTCTTACATTGTCATTTTTGTTCAAACAGTTCTCTACGGCAGCGTAAAAGACGCTTCAATGTACCCCAAAGCTACATTCACTAGTTGCGGTCGCTTAAATTTCTTAGTTTCTAGTTTAGTGTTGCTTCGACACTCGACGAGGTGGGTTCCGCACTTCGCCTACCACTTCTAGTAGTTTAAAATTCTACGTGTGACCAATATTCAGTGAAAAATTCCTTTGGAATTTGTTTCAACAAGTTTGAAGAGTGTTTTTAAAAGTTTTTCTCCGCGCTCTTGTTTTTGGGATTGGAAAGTTCTTGAGTGGTGAGTTTTCCTTATTTAATATAAGAGTTGTGCACAGGAAGACGCGTATTTTTGGGGTTGTATTAATTCAGTCGTAAAATTAAAACTTGCATGTGTGCATTACATTAATCATTTAGTTGGTACCATAATTTTAATTCAATTCTAGAGAATGAATTTAAATTTTATTCAATTAGGTACTTTATTAATAAAAAAACTCTAGTTTTAATTTCCAAACATGTGAAAGTTTCAGAATATTTAGGAACTTTTATGAAAGTTATCGGGGCAGAGTTTGTTATTAAGTTCAGAAGGACCTTTTAGCTGAAAGAGCCTGAAAATATCTAAAACGGTAGACGGAGATCTATTTTCTAAGTGTGATTTCTCAATCGTGCACGGAAGTCCTCAACGACTTGTCAAACCTCTCGTATCCAGCCCCCCTAAGTGCACCCCAACCACGCTTTCTACTACTCGAATTTGTTAAAGCCTATATTATGTGAGAGACTGGGGTATATTGTCTTCTTTCTCTTCGAGTGGGACACCAAATCATATAATGACATTAATGACCCGATATTGTGTGTGAATTGGTTTGAGTACCTTACCTAGTATAACGTGCGGTACAGTACAAATAAAATTAGTAGCAAACTAGCAAAGTTTCGCATGGAATAATGTGATAGAGAGTCAGACGATTTTATTTTTCGAAGTATACTCTGTAATATAATTAAAATGAACTACAGAAGGGCCAACAAGTTTAAAGAAAGATAACCTTTATTCTTTATTATAAGGCCTTGCCCAGCACAAAGGTACACCGATTTACCAGTTCTCTGTAGGTACAACACAATGCTGCGAGATAATTTAAGGTCATCCTACTCATTTGGCTACTGCATAAATAAGGGCCACATTTAATAACGCACAGTAAGGCCTGATGTACTTCTAGTGCCTTTCGGCACATGCCATTTTCGGCAATAGGTAGGTACCTTCAGGTGCCGACAGTCGCTGGTTCAAATTCTGCCTGCGGTGGAATTTTTTGTACAAGTTTTCCGAAAAAGAAACGATAAAACTGAAAGTATGTGATCATTCCGTTTCCGTGTTACAGAGAGAATGTTATTACAGTTGCTGTATTTGTAGGTAGTATTCGTCATAGCTGTCGTCCGTCATCTTTAACTGCCACCCTAATACATGTTAATTTAAATGCGTGCCACAGCTAAAGGGTTGCTATATGGTTGCTACAGTATCGATAAAAAACAGCTAAGGAAATTTAAAATAATCCTCGCTCGAGCATTGCGGTGCGATTGGTCGAATTTCTAATGGCTTTGGTTTAACTGTTTACCAAATTAAATAAAAATCGCAAACCAAAAAATGTATTTTCAACCCAAAAAAGGTAAATGTCTACCAAAATTTGGCACCCTATTTTATACTTATACGCATACATTTATTTAATTTTACGTTAGCCAATTAAAGTACATGAGACCAAAAATAATATAACTATCTAATACATAGTAAATGTTTACCAAAATTTAAACTCCAATTTATACCGAAATGTTATCTAAATACTATTATTTAATTACTCTAATAAAATAAATTCTCCTTAAAAAAGTTTTTTTTTCCCAAAATAAGCTAAGTTTGCCCACATTTTCATATTTTAAATTTATGACGCAGATAGCGTGTCGTTTCTGGCACATCGCCGGCCGCTACCGCGGCACGCTCGCTCCGCTCGCTCGGCTCGTGCGTTGTGGTCAAAGTTCTAACCTAACCTAACCTAACCGGTTCGGTTAGGCTATATCTAACGGACCTATAAACTAAGATTTTTTGGGTACACCTCTAGTGAAGTTCAATGACATGACACCAAATTTATACCTACGTTTTATTGCAGGCGTTGTAATTTAAATTGGTAGCATTGGCGCGTAAATTGGGTGTACTGAATTTGGTAGACATTTACTAATTTTGGCTTTCGATTACATTTTACAGTATGAGCATAACTTTATCAGATAAACGCACTTTTTAAATTGCGTTGCGGATATACTTTTTTACGCAATTGGTTTTTTGGTACACTATTAATTATGTGGTATACCTTGTCGTTTTAAGGTAAACGTGTTTAGGTATTCAAAACTGATTTTGGTATACAATATATTTGTTCCCATTTCTAATTCAATTCACAAAACTGACGTTTGGTGGGTGGCCGCTTTTTTAGGAAAAATAAATAGTGATGTGCTAAAAAGATTAAATTCAATCACTCATCTAGTGACATAGTTCATAGTTATTAAATTACTAAGTGTATTTGGTTACAATTTTAGTACAATAATTTTAAGGACGTGTTCTTCTCACAAAACTGAATAAGATTTAATTTAAATTTTTCGTCAAAATACGAAAATTAAAAAATTGTGTCTCCCATACTAAGTGACACACTTTTAAACATTTTTATATGAGGAGTTTAAAAATTTAGTAGGAAATTAATAAATAAATGTAAGTGACCTGACTATGAGGTTTGAATAAATCAGCTCACCTGAACTTAAAAATCGAACTGAAGTACGTCACTAGTGACATGTAGTTGGTATCATTATTTTGTCAGCATCTGTCATTTCAGTGAATAGAATTAAAAATTCGACAAGCTGTACCTACTTATAGTAAAAAGAAAACAACTTCATCGATACTGAACCCACTAAATTAAAACTCTTTATATTATACAAGTTCAGTGGGTTAGTTTATTTATGCTATATGTATACTTACCTCCTTACCTCTATACCATACACTCTAACTACCGTACCATACCTGTCTATCCAAATTTTCTAATATACTTTACATTTTTTATGTTACACTAGTTACGTTTCAAATAATGTTATTATGTAATTTTCTACTCTATTTTTGTCTACCTAATCACCTTTGAAAGAGAAAGTCTGAATTCGATGAGAAAAAATGCATTGGCTGGCAAACGAAAGTGCCCAAGAATTTGAAATGCTCACTCGAAAGTGTGTCTAGCTTTTTTGTGGTTTTTGGACTGTTAGGTAGAAAGACTTTTTTGTCTCGCTAAAATCAGCGCTAAAATGTTATCATTTTTTTTTTGAGATTAGGTAACACTTCGGAAAGAGTAGGGTCTAAGTAGCGGTCATAAACCAAGTACCATTTAGTCTACTGAGTTGTTCTGTTGTACCATGTCCCATTTGTACCATTGATAAAATATACTCAAATATAGTTTAGGTACTTAATTAGTGAAAGATAAAATCTGTAAACGTCCCAAACTCAAAATATCAAAGTTGTAAAAGGTGAAATACCTATACAGTTTATACTTTTTGAAATTGAAAAACAGTTATGTACTTACAACTTTTTTTTTGCTTTTTTCCCAGCTGATTAGGTTCTCGGTGAAAATGATTTTTGGTCAATAACGAATCGATGTAATTCTCACCTTGAACGCAATGATTGCGCATTTTCGACGCAAGGGTGCCCATATCCACCTGTGATTGATGTGTCAGACAGACGCGTTGACATACTTCGACGTATATAGACGTCTTTATTATTTAATAGCAATTTAATAGATAATTCACTGCGCTTTAGGACAGTGTCGTCACTGCTCAGTAGCATTCGAGGTCATGATGACGATGATGTTCCTACTTACAATACAGCTAAAATAATACAGGGTGTAAGGGATGGTGTACCGAAAACTTTGCAGGCGTGATCAGAGCATGAAACTGAACAACTTTTTCTATGGAGCCTGCCTACCCCGCATAGGATAAAGGCGTGATGTATGTATGTATGTATGTCCCTTACACCCTGTATAACTCTGTCACGTACCAAAGGCAGCAGGTGGCTGCATCTTTCTACCTATCCATTGACAAACTTTTAAAACGTCTTTTTCTGATATTTATATATCTATAAACTCAAAATATCATTCTTTCGGTTTTTATCTAACTTAATAGGTACACATTACTTAACTTATTTTAGCTTTTTGTAAAGGCTTTGGCGGAGTTTATGACATATACATAGGTATACAATATTATTCTTCTTTCCGGTTTGGCTATTGGTCTGAGACTTGTCTGTTCTGTTGTCATGTAAATTTTAATGCTTTTGTTTGTCCTTGATCTCTAAAAGAGACCAAAAATATGCATTAAGTTTAGAAACAGACCTCATCTATTTACATATCCACTAACACTTTCGTTCGTTTCCAAGTTCGTTTCAATAACAACGTTTAAATATGCCAAAACCACCAGTAGTCACGATGACAGCCCCATCCGTGACATCCGCTAACTTAAAAGTTATTTATTATTTACACTTCACATACTAAGTGCAATTTTTATTTTTCTAGAGCGGGGTAATATGTTTCTTATTTTGTTCTTCTAAATATTTCGACTAAATAGCAACTTTTTTAATTTTATATCTCCTTTAATTGTACCGGTGTCAATAAATTTCCATAGTTTCCAATGAAGCATTTGATTTCCTCATAAATAATGGCCGAGCAAGTGCAATAAAATGCAATTATCAATAATTCCGCAGAGGTCAACAACTCAATCACAAAGCTATTTAATAATAAATTAGGATGTAATTAGTTCTTACTATAAATAGTAACTAAACAATAGAACTACATCACACTATTGCTTTGTCTGTTTGTTTGTCGTTGCAGGACCAGTGCGGAATACTATACCAGCTATTAAAGTAACAATGTCCACTTAGCCGTGACTAAAAAAGTTATAGTTTTGAATCCCTGGGTACCTCATTGTCTCTTTATTTGGATGGTCCTATAAATACCAGGAAGAATGTTTACAACCTATGAAGGCAGGTGTAAATATAACTGAACTGGTGGTTCTGCTCGGTGGTCCTAGTGATCCTAACGAGCAAGATCTAAAAAATTGATTCTACTTATATCTTCCAAATATGCGATGAAGTTGGTTTGATTCTTTTTGCGTAATATCTTTGTACAAAGCTGAAGTAGTGTCATGCATGGCAGTTGCCTTGCCGCATGCAAGGCAACTGCCAATATAAATTAAACAGATACAACAACGACAACAGAACTTTATAGGTAAATATAAATTAAACAGATGTAGGTAAACATAAATATCAGACCATAAATGATCTCTCCTTTGATAAATAGAAAAATGTTGTCTATTTACGCAACACTTACGTATTTTTACATATAAATGAGTAGGTAAGCAAGACCAGCAATTGTACTTCTGTTGGTTGATGTCGTTGCCAGTTCCAACCTACTCACAGCCTGATAAACTTAGCAATGCTGTAGAAATTCAGAATTTTCTATTTTATTGCTCATCTGGTCAAGTCCCATCAATTGCAATTAACTGGCAACTACTAAAATCACGCCTTAGTGCGCCAGCCGGTGCGAAGCGGTTAAGACAACAGTAAAAACCGTGAGTCAGCTCGGGCGCCCCCATTCTGGTCTGCTGGGCATGACTTTCACTGTAGTCCAACTATAGCACTGATGGAATTGCTTCTCGGTCCAGTGTTGGTGTATTGATGATGATGATCTCTCCTATTGATTACTAAAGCCCAGACCACAGAATTGCTGTGTGATGCTGGCTTAGAATAGCAACACTCCAATTCCCATTCTGGTCTGATGGGCAAGACTTTCACTGCACCAGTCCAACTATAGCACTGATGGACTTGCTTCTCGGTCCAGTATTGGTGTAGAGGTATTGATGATGATCTCTCCGATCGAGTACTAAGGCCCAGATAGTTCGAGAGCCCAGGGGGTAAGTGGCTATCTCATAAGGTACCACGATAGGCTAGGTTTGGATCGTTAACCAAGACTTAAACAAGTCGTATGACCCAGGTCTGCCAGAGCCAATCCTGCCGAAACATAAAATAATCGATATTTTTCAGAGTCATTTTTTCGTAAAAAATATGTCATAAGGTACCACAATGAAAGTGCTGGCATCAGTTAACCATTGAAAAATTATGTAAAAAAAGCTTGGTCTGCCACTGCGCACCCTGCCGGAAGTGCTTGCCAGACCTCTCCAAAGATGCCCTTCCGACACCCCTAAACTATCTCATCGGGTACCACGACGCGACCACCACAACATAATAGCCAAGATCACTCTGACAATAGATCACAAGGTCTGCCAGGCCTAAACTTGCCGCATCCTAGTGTTTCAGACATTTGAAGTTGTAGGTCCAGTGTATGAAAAATGACCTATATCTTTTTCCCCCCGTGTTTGATTTTGATGGTGCCTTAATACGAAATGCTCTCCATAATGAGGAGCTTCGAGTCATATAGGACAGTTGGGTGGAGGGTTTCAGTATTGAACGCAATCCTGTCAAAAGTTTGAAATGGAGGTTTGGTCTATGAAAACTGGCCTGTATCTTATTCCCCCCAGGTTTGATTTTGATGGCGCCTTAATATGAAATGCTCTCCATAACTAGGAGCTTTGAGTCATATAGGTCAGTGAGGAGGAGGGTCTCTGTATTGTACACAATTCTGTCAAAAAGTGTGAAATTGTAGGTAAAGTGTATGAAAACTGGCCTATATCTTTTCCCCCACTGGTTTGATTTTGATGGTGCCTTGGTATGAAATGCTCGTAATGATTAGGAGATTCGATTTGTATAGGTCAATTGGATAGAAGGTCTCTGTTCTGTGCACAATCCTCCTAAATATGACAATATTCGATAACTTCTGCAGATTTTATCAGTTAAAATTGTCATATCATAAGGAACTCGAATAAAAGTGCTTGCATAACCTTACCTTTGACAAATTATGTTTAAAAAACTTGGTCTGCCACTGCCCACTCTGCTGGAAGTCCTTAGATGAGATAGGTTAGGGGTGTCGGAAGGGTATATTTGGAGGGGTCTCCCAAGGACTTCTGGCAGAGTGCGCAATGGCAGACCAAGTTTTCTTTACTCAATTTATCAATGGTAAGCTGATGCTGGCACTGTCATTCGGGTACCTTATGAAATTACAATGTTAACGGAAAAAATCTCAATCCTGCTAAACATAAAAATATTGGATATGTTCTGCAGATTTTTGCCGTTAATATTGTCATATCATAAGGTACCCGAATAAAAGTGCCGGCATCAGCTTACCATTGATAAATTGAGTTAAGAAAACTTGGTCTGCCATTGCGCACTCTGCCGGAAGTCCTTGTCAGACCCCTCCGAATATGCACTTCCGACACCCGTAACCTATCTCACCCCTATCTAACCACTGGTTTGATTTTGATGGTGCCTTGGTATGAAATGCTCATAATGATTAGGAGATTCGATTTATATAGGTCAATTGGATAGAAGGTCTCTGTTCTGTGCACAATCCTCCTAAACATGAAAATATTCGATAACTTCTGCAGATTTTATCAGTTAATATCGTCATATCATAAGGTACCCGAATAAAAGTGCCGGCATCAGCTTACCATTGATAAATTGAGTTAAGAAAACTTGGTCTGCCATTGCGCACTCTGCCAGAAGTCCTTGGGAGACCCCTCCAAATATACCCTTCCGACACCCCTAACCTATCTCATCTAAGGACTTCCAGCAGAGTGGGCAGTGGCAGACCAAGTTTTTCAAACATAATTTGTCAAAGGTAAGGTGATGCAAGCACTTTTATTCGAGTTCCTTATGATATGACAATTTTAACTGATAAAATCTGCAGAAGTTATCGAATATTTTCATATTTAGGAGGATTGTGCACAGAACAGAGACCTTCTATCCAATTGACCTATACAAATCGAATCTCCTAATCATTACGAGCATTTCATACCAAGGCACCATCAAAATCAAACCAGTGGGGGAAAAGATATAGGCCAGTTTTCATACACTTTACCTACAATTTCACACTTTTTGATAGGATTGTGTACAATACAGAGACCCTCCTCCTCACTGACCTATATGACTCAAAGCTCCTAGTTATGGAGAGCATTTCATATTAAGGCGCTATCAAAATCAAACCCGGGGGGAATAAGATATAGGCCAGTTTCCATAGACCAAACCTCCATTTCAAACTTTTTGACAGGATTGTGTTCAATACTGAAACCCTCCACCCAACTGTCCTATATGACTCGAAGCTCCTCATTATGGAGAGCATTTCGTAATAAAGCACCATTAAAATCAAACACGGGGGGAAAAAGATATAGGTCATTTTTCATACACTGGACCTACAACTTCAAATGTCTGAAACACTAGGATGCGGCAAGTTTAGGCCTGGCAGACCTTGTGATCTATTGTCAGAGTGATCTTGGCTATTATGTTGTGGTGGTCGCGTCGTGGTACCCGATGAGATAGTTTAGGGGTGTCGGAAGGGCATCTTTGGAGAGGTCTGGCAAGCATTTCCGGCAGGGTGCGCAGTGGCAGACCAAGCTTTTTTTACATAATTTTTCAATGGTTAACTGATGCCAGCACTTTCATTGTGGTACCTTATGACATATTTTTTACGAAAAAATTACTCTGAAAAATTTCGATTATTTTTATGTTTCGGCAGGATTGGCTCTGGCAGACCTGGGTCATACGACTTGTTTAAGTCTTGGTTAACGATCCAAACCTAGCCTATCGTGGTACCTTATGAGATAGCCACTTACCCCCTGGGCTCTCGAGCTAAGACCACAGAATTGCTGTGTGATGCTGGCTTAAAATAGTATCACCCCAATTCTACCCGCAGGTGTCGTAAAAAGCGATTATTACCTAATTCATAAAAGAAAGGGACCCGAAATGGTAACAGTTTTGTTGACATCCTGCTCAAATATCAAGTAGGTAATATGAAAAAGACGCAAACAATAATGCTGTCATTTCGGGTCCCTTTTCTTCTATGAATCAGGTAATAAAGGATAATTATCCAGGGAACGGGTAGCAGCGTTCCTTGTAAATTAAACATCTTTGAACTTCGCTCGCCAATCCGCCTGCCAAGCGAATCGAGTATTGCAAAACCCTCCGATAGGGGGAGACCCATGTCCAGCAGTGGACTGTTGTGGCTGTTATGGTTATGTATGACCACAGAATAAATATTCCCAGACTTGATGACAATAATGGATCTTCTAGGTCTACTGCTAGATCACAAAATCATGTAGCAAAAGGATTTGGCAATGTTTTATTACTCGCCGCCTGCCTGACATCAACTCTCTTTGGGAATGCTATTTTAGGGCTTGAGAGAGATTGTATCAACACCGCAATATTTTTATTTACGTACTTTTATATCATCTGATTTTGCGGTTGTTATTGCATCCCACATGGCGCCACCGTTGACCCAATGCTGGTAGTTTCCAAGATTGCGTAACTGCTTGGCGGCAAAGGGCCTCAAAACTCGGTTAGTCTGACCACAGCAGCTTTACATAACGTTCCTGTCTTCGAGAAGCGGGTTTCGCAAGCTGTCGCGTGTTAGATTAGAATTCCTGCATAGCATGTGCCGGCAACTGGCAACTATGTATAGTTCGCAATCGTAGTGTCATGAAATGACATGACCGGCCTCAGTGGGAGGCCAAGTTACACTGGACGCAATACTTACCTATTTAGATACTACGCAACCAGCGTAACTTGGCCTCCCGCTTAGGCTGGTCATGTCAGTATTATTTTGAATCATCAACAGTCGTCAGTCGCAGACATTCGTCAACATTTTTTAATTGCATCAATTTATCAAAGGTTTTTTTTGACATTTGCTTTTGATTTTGTCTGTATTTTGACAGTCCATTCACAAATTAGGGAAACGGGAATTCATACAATGAATAACTTGAATTACTTAGCCCCAAACTCCACAGAGAGGACAAGGAAAGGACATAGGACGTAGGGCATGACGCTTGACGTTTGACATCGCGACGTTTCCATACAAAATGTACGAAAAAGTATTGACAAAGGCACACACAAGCAGCGTCGCCAAAGCGTCGCCAAAGCGTCGCAATTATGACAGCTAGCGTCAAAAACTAAGAAGAATATTTGACGATCACTTGTCTGTCAACTGTCATTCTTACGTCCTATGCCCTCGTCTTTTTGGTGGAGTTTGCGCCTTATATTAAAGAAGTTGGAAACTTGAAACACCTGCTAATAATTTATGCAAATATTTGACAATCATGTCAAACATAAGACGGAAACTTGACGGAAACTAGAAAGACTGGTCTTTCATCGTAATTAAATTTGCAGACAAATAATAGGTTACGTACCTACATTATTCCTTTAAGAGATAGGTATATTAACAAATAGGTTATTTCCATTATTGACCGTGTGGTGCCGGCTTAGAATAGCATCACCCTATATCTCTCCCGTGGGTGTCGTAAGAAGCGACTGAGAGTTGATTGGATTGAGAGTTGATGCCTATTTCAATTTAGTGCGACAGGCTGACAACCAGTCACTATGGTGATACCTACACAGTCTTCCGAATGACTCTCAAACTTTTGTCAGACGTGGTGTAAATGGCTACTACAACTATAGCTGCTTCAACCACGCACACTTCCGGGTAAGCCCTCGCTCCACACAAAATAGGAGTAGATTTAATAGCCCCGGGGCTGAAATCATAGGGTCCAGTAGCAAAACAAAACAGCTGTTTACGCTTTGCCTACCCCGTGATATACGTTGCGGAACAAAGTAAGCTTACTTTGGGTACGTGATCGGAGGCAGGTCCCACAGGACGCGGGCGCACCACAGGTTTGGGGTAACGGTCCGCGATTGGTGCGTTGACCCTATAATACTCGCAGGACAGCTCTACTTTTTTAATCATCCTGAATTTCGCATCCCATATACATGATGTAAAAAAAATACTGCAAATATTTTAAGGGCTGAAATCCGTCCTTTTTCCGGTGGAAAGTTGTTCAGTTTCATGGGCTGGTTCGGCCTTATAATATTTGCAGTATTTTTTTGCATAGTACCTACTTAGAGAGTGTGAAAAACAAATTGATACTCCCCGGGCATTGGCAATACTTTCTCATAGATGGAGTCACATGTTCTGCAGTGGACTTTTGTAGCAGATATGTCAAGGTTACAGGAATACTATTAGGGCTCTATCTGGGTACCTATATGTTTGATTAAATCACTAGAGTTTTTTTTCCTTCTGCATCTGAAGGAGGGTTATGTTTATCAAGAGTAGGTAAATGTACAATTAAAACATAACTTTGAAATTACCGCAGTCGAGTTTAGCTTTTTAATAAATCTGCTTGTCCACCCAAACACTTGTGTTCGTTGTTTGTTTACTTATTGAAACTTCGAGAAAACTAATCTTTGTGAGGCATCTACCCACAGACCTACATTTAGAAATAACCTGCATTTTATGTAAGTCATGCTGCGTTAAGAAAATTGTGTGTTATGTCAGGCCCGGCCGTGTTAACGCAACATGTTATTATTAAAGTTAGTTATTTATTAAACAGTTAATGTCAACAGTAAATTAACGTAATATAGTTGGGGTATTATATACCGTCACCTTGCGGTTGATCATTGTCGACATTTATTCAGCAAAGATTAAAAACTCTACGTTGCCTTTTACGAAACACTCTAAACAATAGACTAGGGGCGGCAGTATTCTTAGCCGCTACTACACGGTGTATTTTTACCACACGGTGCTCGCTTTTCATTTCCCGTCTCTCTCTTCGTTTGGGACACCGAGTCGTTCAAGGACCCGATGAACCCTGGTGTCAGAGTTTTTCAACCGCCTACTGCAAGCAACAGGCCTCTGAGGTGGTTGTGTAACGACCGCCATCATAGACAGCAACCGGGACCGATGGCTTAACGTGCCCATACGAAGCACGGAACCATCTTACTTTTCCCGTCAAATAAAATAAATCCGCCTGTACATACCTTGTACAGAGTAAGTTATAAGTACTTGCATCTCGTATGTCGCAATTTCGGGAGCTAACGGTCCGTTTTCGATGGAGAGCATTGCCCGGGCGGGCGGGCACAGTCGCATTCACCCGAAGTGCATTGTGCGACGCGCCCGGCCCGCGACTGTGTTTGTTACCCGATTTTTTGGAAAGCTCCAAAGATGTGATCCGCGGGGATGTAAGTTTGATTTATATTTTTTAGTTTATTACAGCTTTAGTCAATAATTATGTTTAGGTTCTTACCTAACCCAAAACTGAGTCTTCAAAATGTGATTCACTCACCCAATTTGTAGGTAAGATAATAGGTAGGTACCTAGGAGTCTATCACCTGTCTCTTAGGTATTTCAAACTGTTTCAAACAAACTTCTCCACCCAAAGGTTGTCTAGAGACAGAGATGCCTTACGAGAATAAGGTTGCCTTTTATTATTCTTATTTAAATTTTTATTTTCCTTCTACTTATGTGTTTGTGTTTTGAATGTGCGTTCTTACTTACTTTGTGCAAAATTGTATTTTAAAGTGCAAGCGACCCCAACTGCAAAAATCTATTGCAAAACAGTGTCACAAATGTGCGCTCTCTGACCATTTCGTGCCATTTCGAACAAACCCGCTAAGCAGGCGGAAAGGCCACACGATCATGTGATGCCATGTACCAGAAAACTACTCTAATGGGTGTCCAGGGCCTGATGGCGCAATCCACTCGCTCTGAGGACCGGATGTTGTCAAACGACTTGTGATGAAAACTCAGGTTTGCGAAAACTGCCTCTGGTTTTCTAAACGGTTTTCTGGTATTTATGGTATTCTTGACATATCTAGGTATACGAAAGTTTTCCGGCACTGGACTTAGTGCTTTAGATTTTCCGCCAGGAAACCCTAAAATATTCCGACTTTACCTCCTTAACTAATCTATCTCGATTGATTGTTATTTGTCGTCTTAGAAAAGCTATAAAATAAATTTCTTATTTCCTACCTATCATTTACTTCTAACTTCACCACTTAAAAGGTGCTCCCACACTGCGCTGACAACCGATGTGGCGCAGTGGTTAGCATGCCTGCCTGCCACGCAAAGGTTCCGGGTTCAATTCCCGGTGGGGTCACTCACAAAGTTGATATTTATCACTTTGTGAATTTGTTCCCAGTCTGGTTAGGACATTGCAGGCTGAACCACCTGATTGTCCGCAAGTAAGATGGTTCCGTGCTTCGGATGGGCACGTTAAGCCGTCGGTCCCGGTTGCTGTCTATGATGGCGGTCGTTACACAGCCATGTCAGAGGCCTGCTACTTGTAGTAGGCGGTTGAAAAACTCTGACACCAGGGTTCATCGGGTCGTTGAACGACTCGGTGTCCCACACGAAAAAGAAGAAGAAGACTGCGCTAAAAGTAAAAGCATATAAGGTAAAAGTGGCTAACTGTTGCCGCCGGGATACGGTGTGACAGTTAATCAAAAAGTTTGACATAAGTCAAAAGTGTTGATTGAATTTGGCGTCTGTTGGCAACAGTCAAGCCAAGCAACAGTTACTAAATGGTGGGACCGGACTAAACAGAGCAGGCATTTTTGTTTGGGACAATACGAATTTCGACCATATTCTCATACAAATACGATTAATGTCAAACGGTTTAACATACAAATCCGTCGACGCAGCGTTGTGCGACGCGCAACGCTAGCGGATGCATCTGTCAAATGAATGGTTTGACATAAACAATAGATAAGTATTTGTACGAAAATATAAGGTGTAGCTATGTAAGTGAAATCGCATTTTCTGCTGCGCAAAAATAACACACACACGGACGTTACTTGTGCGGCAAATAATGCAAGTTTACTAAAAGCGCGAATTCCCATCGCAAACTTGAACCTCACGAAATGCGTGTCAACTTGGAAAGCGCGGCGAAAGTTCTTTTCAAGGCCAGCTCACACGCGGCTGCGGCTGCCGTCGCAACCAGTTGTTCGCAGGCGTCTATTATGTAAAAGTTAGATTAGCGTAGGACCACTGATCTCTGACATTGCCGTCGCCCAGGCCTGCTGATGCGATTTCTATGCGTAGGACTCAGAAAAAGTGGCTGGACAGGGAAAGGAAAGGAGTAGCTAGCACACACACAAGAGTGAACTGGGTCAGGAAAATTGTCAGCGGCGACTGGAACTTGAATCTGGGATTATGTGGTACCGTCGTCCAAAACGGCTCTGCCAACTGAGATACTGATGCCTCGACAACTCAACTGGTAGGCAAGGCTGACAACCCATAACACTGCCAAATTTTCAATCTCATAAAGCGATGATTTAGCGACATCTAGTAGAAGTTGTTAACAAATCTGTTAAAGAGTTTGAGTTAAGTGATGTAATAAAACTTACGCATGTGCCTACATGGACGACCAAAGAATCAGTCTGTTAGTAGAGTAAACATTAAAATATTAGCAGTTGCGTGCCCATATACAAATACAAACCTATCGTGTGATTGGGCGGGATTTGCGTTTGGTATACACACGCCATCTATAGCTAATTAACTTGCCCAGCGAGAAGGTATTTATTTAGCATACCTACCATAACTATGCAAACATGAAAGGTAGTTTCAGCACAAGAAAAGGAAAAAAGATAGCTACATCCGGGTTGTAGTCTTACTTATTCAAGAAGCTATATTAACTTTCAAAATATCACCTCTGATAAGAAGTAGGTACCTACTTTCGTTTGATGTTTTATTATCTTCGGGATGTGCTGTTTCATTATTACAATGACTTCATTGAGCACATTGATCCTGTCCTTATCCCGATTTATTTGGGGTCGGCGCAACATGTCTTTCTCTTCCATACCTACATCTCGATCAGTCATCAAATTTTCGTTTACTTAAGCACACCTTTTTGATTTATATCATCTTGCACACGATCCACTCGAACTTTTTAGGCCTCCCTCTCCTTCTGCGTCCATCCACATTCATATTCATTACTTTTTCATCACATGTTTTTCATCCCTTCTCATAACATGCCCATCCGTACCGTCCGTACGATGATAAGTTACACCAGACATCCAACTCAACAATCTCATTTCAGATTTAAGTACATCTAAATCGTTTTTCATCCGTCACCTTTTGTAGGCCAACATTCAGATCCATACATTTTGCAATAATAGTTTCTTGATCTAGGAAATCAGTTTTCGACTCAACCTAACCACAAAAGTTATCTCTCGCGCTTTCGATTTTTGTTTCACTAATGTTGCTCAACTTTTATTTCGGTGCCGCAAGAAGGTTTCCTCACGCATTTCATAGTCATTGAACATGTCGTGTCTCAACAGCCCATTTCGATAACCACTTAAAGTAATGGAAATTCAATCACGATTTTTATTGTTTACGTTGCAATTTAAGACTTTTATTCGTTTTGTTTACATTGACCAAATACAAAGGTGACATTTAGTACCGTGAAAAAAGGCTTCGCTATACATTTAGTCTTGCTCTAAATAAAGTTGTTCCCACACTGCATGTTGGATTGGTGGTAATAGTCGCGATTTAACAACAGACAGCCCATGTGAGTTTGACGCTAACTTTAATTTTTTTTAATTGCAATTGTTCAAAAACTCACGAATACTAGAGTCCCTGTTTCGAGGATCCATGTGTGGACATCCTTCTTAGAAAAAAGCACAAACAATAGGTATTCACTCCGAGAACTGATATTCAAATACATAATTTAAAATATCTGCCCTGGCTGAGGATCAAAATCGGGATCTTTTGTATACGCAGGAGACGCACCATCATCCTCATCATCTGCCTGCCCTTATCCCAATTTATTTGGGGTCGGCGCAACATGTCTTTCTCTTCCATTCTTCTCTATCAGCCGTCAAATCTTCGTTTACACCTTTTTGATTCATATCATCTTTTACACAATCCATACAAACTTTTTTAGGCCTTCCTCTCCTTCTGCGTCCATCCACATTCATATTCATTACCTTTTTCGTCACATGATTTCCATCCCTCCTCATAACATCACCGTGCTACAATCGTATCGTCAGTTGCCAACACATAGAATTACGTGATAAGGAATACACTTGACCGATTTTGATACCCCATGTGTCTGACAAACTATGATTACGCTACCGTTGTGTGCCACTTGCTCATGGACGGTTACATGATGAGTCTAACGCCAATGCCATTCGAGCTGTTAATGAATCTACCAATCACAGAATCACTGATGTGTTACTTATAGTGTTCATGTAAATAAATAATGCTATAATATATTTGCAACAAAGTGGCAACATTATTTTTAATATTCTGCTTATATATGTCATGATAGAGAAGCAAACAATAATATTGCCAATTTGGGATCCATTCTTTATCTGCGCAAATTATACATGCAACGGGGATAATTAATGCTAGTTCTGTGTTTTTTAAGTGTAATTCAATTAAAATTCGCATTATTCTGGGCTAGAATTATTTGGGGCAACAATATGATTAAGTATTCAACGAGTTTCATGCTAGCTACGAAACTAGGCAATTTAATTAGATTAAATTGGTTTTGAATTTATTATCAAAATCGAAAAGATTATAAAAAATATTTAGTAAGTGTACAAATGTAGGAATTGCTATCTTCTCGTTACCTAGTTGATAAAACGGCAACTGTAACCGACAGTCGTCGACATTCATCAACATGTTTGATTAGCGTCAAACTCATTGTCGACAGGCGTCAAACTACTTGTCAAATCACTTTTCCATCATGTTTCCATCATTACTAGAATTTGTATGGATGTCCAGTAGCGTAAAACCCAATTAATAACAACAATTAGCCAATTAACTGTTATTGAACTCGAGCTATGCGCACGAGCATGCATGTTGGGCCCATGCGTGCGCCGGCGCATTGTTGCGTGCGTTAGATAACAGTAGTTCTAGTTTCTTGCTCAGCAGGTCAGCCGTTCAGGGGCGCGCTGGATTAGTGGGTATACCTACCTACAAAGTATAGTAGTTGCCGTGTGGTGCCGGCTTACAATGGCATCAGCCAATGTCTTTCCCTTAGGTGTCGTAAGAAGCGACTAAGGAACTTGAGAGTTGATGTGTATTGCAATTTTAGGCGACAGGCTGACAATCTGTCACTATGGTGATACACAGTCTTCTGACCCTTTACTTTGTCGGACTTGGCCTTAATTCATAGACGTTTACATAGGCATGATATATGTTATTTCACTATCCCGCCGACAGGGGCCCATTTGGTATAGGTACTCGTTACATTAGGGTCAGGTAGGCAACAGTGACTCGGATTTTTTCAATCAACAAAATTTTATAGAAAACTTTGAAGTATCAAACTCAAATTCATACCTAGTATGTATTGATTATTACTCTTTTGTTTCGCATTATCAATTTTTGCAATAACACAAAAAAAAAGCAACCAGACATTTTTTTCTAGAAAAAATTGTGAGTCACTGTGTACGTGTACCTGTCTACACTGACTCAACCCCTGTAGTACACTGTGACTCTAACAGTTTATATGGACTCTGCAACCCTGTCATGCTAGTATAATATTTATTGAATCTTTGCATTATAATCAATTATATTTCTTAAAGTATTCTTTTCATATCATTACTATTGCCATAGGAAATATTTTACAATTGTCTGTTAATGTTTATAAAAACAGACAAACGAGCCAGTACTAAATGTTAGAGTCACTGTGTACCACTAAAATTTGAGCCAGTGTAGACGCCGTCGCTATTTTGAAATAATTAGCCTACAAAAATTACCAGACTTCTCTAAGAGCTAGCAAATGTAGCTTATTACCTAGTATATGAACACCACTTTCGATGATAATAATTACATTTCCTTAAATCTTTCAATCTTAGCCGATAAAAATACATTTAGGGTACCTTTAAAAGCATTTTTAGAGGTGCAAAACCATTCGCACATTTTTTTCACAATCAAACCGCACTGGAGTGGACGGATGATTGGTTTGTGTGTGGTTGGTTGTCAAGAGCTACCATTATGTTAAGAAAACAGATAGATATTGCTGTCCTAGTACGAAATATAAGCGTGAGTCAATGTACCCGCCTGAGTCACCGATCCCTACCTGACCCTACTGGTTATGGTATGGGTACAATAAACTCTTTCAAGATAATCACCAAATCGGGTGCCACGGCAGGGTAAGTAAGCCACTTTATGCTCTAGTTGTAGCAAGCGCGGACACAGTACGGGTCGCTGTTGTAAGCACTTTTTGTCAATGTTACATCAATCTTCATTTACAACAAGTGACGCAGATTGACCAGTCAATCAATACTACTATTGCAATGTACCTACTATGCTTAAGGTCGATGTGCGGACTAAAATGACTTGTCTAGGTCGTCCTTATTCGTCAAATCACAGAAAATTTACGTTATTTTTTATTAATCTCTAAAACTTTAAATGGCGTAGACTCTCTGGCCTTAAGTTGCCGACACGCTAGGTAGCAATACGCTCTACTTTAGGAGGCTCATGTCCAGCAGTGGACTGTTAAGATGTAGTAGTAAGTAACAACAGAAACACTAGATAACTAGCAAAAATTTCACAATCGTTTCCGCTTCTTTCGAGTTCCACTTGCCTAGATTCTGATCTTCTAGTGGCGTGTCGAGTTAATAATAATATACGGTCTGGTATTGCGGATACGGTTATTGCAATATAATTTGACGAAAAATCTAGAAAAGCCAGATCTTACTAGGTGTGCCTACGTAAGACGTTACTCACAATAATGTAATTTAGCAAATGTAGAGTCATTTAAATTGCATTTAATAATCACTTTTCCCGTTTCCCTCATTATTGATTTGGCAGCATAATTAAAGAGAGTGTTGTTGACATCGGCTTAACATTTGTCGACTAGGGCAAACCGCATGGTGGCAGTGATACCATCTGCAATAGCATTCCCAAAGAGGGTCAGACGTCAGGCGGCCGGTCATGAAACATTGCCAAGTCCTTTTGCTACCATGATTTTGTACTATAACAAAACAAGTTGCACCGATCCCAGCAGATTTGGAATAAGGGCAGGCAGATGATGAATTAGAACTAGTATGTTTTGTTTTGTCAATTTTAGTTTTATTTGCCACCAAAACAAGTAACCACGTTGGTTAACCGGTGCCGTGCGTGCGTATACTTCTTCCTTCACAGACCTTCCGCAATTGAATAAATTCTTTTGTTCTTTCCAGATAACCAAAAATGGCGACCTCAGTCCTGCAGCCCGAAGAATGCCGCCAGCACGAGCCAAAGCCAGAAATCTCCGAGTCCCCCAGGATGACTGATGACGAGCGTCTCCAGATCCTCGAGGCCAACGAGCGGGAGACCGGGGAACTGCCCCCGGAGCTTCGGGAGAGGGCCAGGATTGAACTAAGGGAGGAACCAGCACTGAGGGAGCAGGCCTTGGCGCAGATGCGGCATTTTATTGAGAAGCACCCGGCGATCAGAAAGTGCAGGACTGGTAAGTGAGCTTCGTGAAATATTTTTATTTATTTTAAGATGTCGATAATACGAACGGTGATGAGTAGGTACAAATTACGATCGAACCTATTATACTTTAGAAATTGAATACTAAAACACTTCACGTGTTAGGTCATTCAGTTTCCTTTCAGTGAATTTTTGAGTTTGTTTGACGCAAGTCAAAAATGTTGATCAATGTCGGTGACTGTTGACCACAGTTGCGATTCGAATACGTAATGTAAGAGCACATTTTCTGGTGGGAATCTGAACAAAACGGAAGTCTGTCATCTGTGTGGAATATTCAGTCGCAAAATTTTATACAGCGGTAAATCTTCAAAGATTAGTGACATCAATGCCACATTCGGACACTCGGAAGCAAAATGTTAAAGCCATTATTTCAGTACTCAAATGAACTTTATTTCTTCGCTTTGTAAAATAACAACGGCAAGGTAAAATTAAGTAAGGTTGCATTGTAGAGCTGCATACTGCAACTTTTAAAACGTGTTCCGGGGAATTTAAGCTCCGTTTCAAGGTTGGCATACCTACTTGCTCGGATGACTCAAGCAAATAGGTACTTTTGTAGGTATGTACTTAACTTATTTACAAAATGCCAAGGTATCTTAAATAGGTAGGTAGTTTGCAGCTAAACCAACACAGTTACACATTCTTGTTACAGAAAGAGTATACAGTGTGTCCCGCGATAAAGTGCAACCCCGAAAAGGGGTGAAACTAGACCTAAAATTATCGATAAAAAAAATACTTAAAAAATTTAGAAAAAATTATTTAATTTTTTATTGGTGATTAAAGATTTTTATTTTTTATTAGGACCCTGTGTACTAAAAAGTCAATTTCTTCCATTCATTCAAATAAAAATAATTATTTAGCCTAACACTTGTCAGTAATAATGACATGATAAATAGCTCGCTAAAAAGTAATTACAATGTATAAAACTTAATTTATGAAAAAAAATGCTGCTTTTTTAGTGCTTCTTTTTCCATTTCACTAAATTTGTAAAAAAATACCCCCGAAAACCATGGCATTTTATGACATATTATTATTCTTTACTACTTTAGCTTTCAAATAAAAAAAAATGAACATTCTTACTCAAGAAACAACCTCGCTATGAAATTTTAAAGCTGACCCCTTTTTTTCATGCAATAAATAAAAAACAGTTTTTAATGACAATGACACTTTTAAAAATGAAAATTGTGTATGTTTTATCTGATTAAAGTGTTTTTACAGATTAAAAGTGTCATTGTCATTAAAAACTGTTTTTTATTTATTGCATGAAAAAAAGGGGTCAGCTTTAAAATTTCATAGCGAGGTTGTTTCTTGAGTAAGAATGTTCATTTTTTTTTATTTGAAAGCTAAAGTAGTAAAGAATAATAATATGTCATAAAATGCCATGGTTTTCGGGGGTATTTTTTTACAAATTTAGTGAAATGGAAAAAGAAGCACTAAAAAAGCAGCATTTTTTTTCATAAATTAAGTTTTATACATTGTAATTACTTTTTAGCGAGCTATTTATCATGTCATTATTACTGACAAGTGTTAGGCTAAATAATTATTTTTATTTGAATGAATGGAAGAAATTGACTTTTTAGTACACAGGGTCCTAATAAAAAATAAAAATCTTTAATCACCAATAAAAAATTAAATAATTTTTTCTAAATTTTTTAAGTATTTTTTTTATCGATAATTTTAGGTCTAGTTTCACCCCTTTTCGGGGTTGCACTTTATCCCGGGACACACTGTATAGTTTGAATAAATTACTGGAATAGGATATAGTGAATACTATCTATATTTAGAGTTAAAACTCATAAGTGGGTAGGTACATAAAGGTATCATCATTACCTATTCATTCACAATTCACTTCGGTGTGAATGACGAACTTGTATGTCAATAATGGATACAATTTGCACATCTTTGTGTAAAGATAAGTAATGTCCTTTTAGAAATACCTAACGAGTTCATATTCGTATGGACATAGAAGCAAAATTAAGAAGGTGCTCCCAGACTGCGGGTTAGCAAGAGTTACTGATTTTGACAACATGCAGTGTGGACTTGGCGGAAATGAAATAAGTTTGACGCAAGTCAACAATGTTGACGAGTGTCGGCGCCTGTTGCTGTTTCCTACAGTCTGTTGCTAATAAAAAAATTGCGTCCATACAGACTACTGGTGCGAATCTGCGAGGCGTGAGGCATCGGTCTTATGAGTGTCTTACGTCAACTCGGTATGAGTTTCGTCCTCTACGATAAGCTTCTTGTACAGTCTCTCCCGCTCACTCATGAACAATCCAAAATGTAAGGTTTCGATTTTATTCAGACTGTAATAATTTACATCAATTATTGTCACTTTTCTAGATGCAGCAACATTTATAGAATCGTACAACATCGTTTTTGTCCGGCTTGTCGGTATCAATCACAAGAAAATCGAAACCTTAAAAATGGAATTGTTCATGAGTTAGCGTGAGTGACTGTACCTAAGCTAATAAAACTTATGAAGATGCTTGAATTAGAAATAATGAGACGACAATGATTTAATTTCTAGGCAGTAGGCACTAACCGCGTCTGTTCATAAAACTAAGAGACCTTGTAAGTATTCGCGACGCGAACTGCATGACCGATCATTGTCTTAGTATTCCAGTCAGGACCTTAACAACATGAGTTTCTTTTGAGGCAGCGCTATGTGCTCGTTATGCATAAAAAATAGGAAAAATGCGAAAGCACCAACCGATGATTACATTTGATATCATTTGTCACCACTTGACTAGGTATTCCTTGATCTTTATGCGTTTTGGTTTGTCTGCTTACCGTGCGTACCTATTGGTAGTCTGCTTTGAGAAAAAGCTGTAACCTGTAACGCACCACAACATAGTTAAATCATCAGAAAAAGAAGTTAGGCCAATGATGATGAACACCCGAACACAATGCATACCTACGTTTGTTTTATGCTTCAAACATTCCGTCCCGTTCTAGGTTTTATGAAATGTCTACTGAACCTCTGCATAAAACAAACTCTTTTCTCTCCACAGACGCTCCCTTCCTACTTCGCTTCCTCCGCACCAAGAAGTACTCCATCCCCCAGGCGTGCTCCATGCTCGAGCGGTACCTGACCATCCGGCAGATGTACCCGCACTGGTTCCAGAAGCTGGATCCCCTGGACCCGAAGATTGCAGCCATCATTGACGCGGGGTACCTGGTCCCGCTGCCGAAGAGAGACAGTGAGGGGCGCAGGGTGGTGCTGTCTTGTATGGGTAAGATGATGCCTGCATACTTACTCGTTGGCTTTATTTTGTTTTTACCTATACGTTTTTTATACCTACAATCCTTACAGGTGGACACAACTTTTTTAAATTAGGGTAGGGGGTAGGGCAGCGCTTGAATTCAGTTCAGCCGGCCCGAAATTACGGCCTACGGCAAGCAGTGGACGTGCCTCACGGTTGGTTGTTGATGATTTATATGATTATGATGGATGACATAGGTAGGTACATCCCTTGAGTACCTACCTAAAACTATGTAGGTGTGTATATGGTAGGTAGAGCATCAGCTTAAACCTAAAAATGAACTACTTCTTAAACTGGCAGTCACGTTAGAAATAAATTAATGACGATTAGTTTTTCTTGCTTTTTCAAGCCGTTTTGACCCCCACGTGTGTACTATACTTCATTCTTTTTTTTATCAGGCCGTTTCGACCCTCACGTGTACGACAGCAACGTAATGGCGCGCGTCCACTCGATGATCGTGGAGCTCCTGCTGGACGAGCCCCGGTCGCAACTCCTGGGCTACTCCCATGTCAATGATGAGGGCGGGATGACCATGCCTCACGTCAGCCTGTGGTCGCTCACTGACGTGCGAATCATGCTCAACTGCATACAGGTACCTATCAAAAAAAGAGACGTTGGCAGTGGGACGGTACCCCACGGACCCGGGTTCTTTCTTATTTAATTTAGCACTATGAGTGCTATATATATTATTCTCTTGAACAATACAACGTATCCAAAATCAACACGGCCGACAAGGGTCGATATGACATTTGGTCAGCCATTAGAGTTCTTTCGAGATTTTGAGTCTCTCAGTATCAATCTTCTCCGGGAATTAAATTGGGTAATTTTAAACCACATAGTATGGAACCCAGATCACTTATATATATGTCCCTAAAGGGGTATGGAAATAATGAATGATAAATCAAAAACGTCTTCTAAGGACCATACCCTTGTCATACCTTGGTCATACTTCTTACTAAAAACTTATTTGCAGAATTCAACCCCGATGCGTCACAAGCGTACCCACTTCGTCAACATTCCAGCGTATGGTGTTAGATTCTTCGAGTTTGCCGTATCTCTTCTCAGCGACAAACTGAAAGATCGTGTAATGGTAAGAAAAAAGAAAGTTTTGCGTTAAAACTTCTAGAGTGGCTGCACGGTGGAAACGTGGAAACCATTTTAATTTTTCAACCCGCTGAAGCCATAATACATTTCGTCCAATCAGAATGCAGAACGATATAACTTCAACATAACGAAACGAACTTTGTAACGACGCTAACTTCATGCTACTACCAACATTACAAATAAATTGGCTTTACTACGTATCTGTTCACGTATCGTGTTATTTTATTTTTCAGTTCCATCGTACATCAGAAGATCTTGTGAAACATGTGGATCCTGCGATTTTGCCTAAGGAGTACGGCGGCACTGTTCCACTCAAAGACATGATTGAAGAATTGAAAAAGAATCTGCTCAAACATCGCGAGGACTTGCTTGCTCTAGATGAAATGTGCGTTGATTTACACGCTCTTGAGAAAAACGACATCACTCAAGATGTACACTCCACGGCTGGATCATTCAGAAAGCTTGAACTAGATTAGATTAAATTAAAATAAACTTAGAACTGTTGTTGAATAATTACAGCCAATTATAATTATTACCTACGGAAATTTCTTTCTGTTTGTTTCCAAGTGGTGAAACTTGCTTACAGATAGTGAATGTTTTCAGCTTCTGAGTTTTAAGATAGATATATTTAGCATTGGTTAGTCTTGTTTATATCTAGTTATAAAGACTGGTGTGATACCTGTTATTTTTATTACTTAACGATTCCAAACAATGATGGTTTATTTCGGAAACATTGTATAAAATTGTTTGTTCACCGTTTTGGTTTGACAGTTATTTTGTAAGACGGATCTCAAATTTGCAATGTTTTAGTTATTTTAAGTAACAATTGCACACGTTGAATACTCATTTCAATCTTTGAATGTATAATTCTTTGAAAAACCATCTCTAAGGGACTTTTAAATTAGTAACTAGTAAGCTAGTGGCAGCCGTTGGTGGTGTCACGTTACCATTCTGCTTCAAATTGTCTTTGCTAATTGACATAAGTTGACATTTAATTGACAAAATTTATGTAAGATGTGAAACTGTGTTTGCACGATGTATTTTTAATGTTTTGGATGTAATACGTTCGGTTTTCATTATGTCTTCAGCAACATGACAAACTAACTGCTGCTTTTTATTATTAAGTTTACCTATATTATTTTTATTTGTTTTGTGATACACTCGCTCTACAATGGACTATTTTGTTTTCGCTATTCATTCACAAGAGATTTACTGTCACTCAGTGCCTATTTCGTTGTTGTAATATTTTGTAAAATATAAAAACGATAGGTAAGTCTTTCAAATAAATTACATATTGCAAAATTATGGCTATATTTATTTATTTATTATCCCTAAAATGTTAAATCTGAAAAGTTAAATCTTATATCCTAAAGTAAAAGTGCCCGTCTTATATCGAGAAAAAATTAAGTTTTGACTGTCTAGTGTACCTATTACATGCAAACGTGCGTGCACAGTATGCACCGATTTTTGTTACGGTGCATTGTGAAACCAGCACAAGAAATTGCAAAAATGATTTCCATTCGTTTCAAGTTACGTTCTATTTCCACAATACTATTGCGTTTTTTAGACCTCATAAGTAGCACTAACAGATAAACTTCTTTCTGTCACTCTCTAAGCAAACTGTATAGCGCTATCTTTTTCTATAGTATCATTTATTTCTCGAACCCTGAAAAATATTCAACGCATAGACAAAAGAAAAGTGACACGTAAAATCCATAGACTATAGAATGACCTTGGGCTAGCGAATCGTTGCTAACTTCGCATCAGTTTTTCCCGCAGTTTGGCGTCCACACAGATTGACGAAATTTGTTATAATTTTTCTATGTATTTAGAAGCCTAAAACGTTTAGTTTCTTGTGCATCTTGTTGTCTAGTGATGTTTTAATGGGATTATTATGTTGTTTCTGTGACGGTAAGCGTGTAATACGAGTGCCGCGGTGGATTTGTAAACATCAGTAGCTGAGGACCACGTCTATGTGTTCTTGTACGTATTTTGGCCATTACCCGTAATCACAGGCTATTTACTTGTTGTTTACGCGTTAATTGTTTGTATTTTGTTCATATTTGATGTATTCGACGTGGATTAACCTCGAAAGTATGGTGATGTTTGGTAGTTCGTCATACACTGACCTGCCATAAGATTCTCTGTTGCGTTATTGCTCAAACGCCGTCTTTTGACAATAAATAATCCATATTTGCGCTTGATTCGTCCTGTATTAGATTGAAATATAGTCTCTAAACCAAAATAGGCATCATATTGATGTTGTTTTTAGTGATACAGAGTGATTTTTGAGCGACATGATTGCCGATCATCTTATGTTTGGCAACTTTCAGCCTACTACAGGATGTTTGAAATAGGTTATAGATGTTCTTGATAACAATCGCAGTCAGAGGTGTGTGTTTATGTGATGTGATAATGTGTTTTGGAATGCAAATTCTATGTAATCTGGATAAGGTCTGATCTAGGTGTACCTTCTATAGATTTGATGTATCAGCAGTAAGCATGTTGCAAAAGGAATCTAAAATTGATGTCTTAGCAAACATACAAAAGTGTTCATACTTGTGTGCATCTCTGTTTTGATTTTGATGTGGTTGGAGTTCTTATATAGAGACCAGAAATCCACCTCTGTGCATATTCCAGTGGGAATATGGCAATAATAATAATAACAATAATCAGCATCAGAAATCTGGTTTCACCAAGAAGGAAAATCTCCAAAAAAATTACATACTGTGTCATGCCAGCCTAGAATAGCATTTTCCCATATCTTTCCTGTCGTGTGATGCCGGCTTAGAATGTCGTCACCCCATATCTTTCCTGTGGGTATTGTAAGAGGCGACTAAGGGATAAATTCAAATTCATCCAGGGATTGAACCCCTGGATGAATTTTCCAATCGCATTGATTTGAGGGTTGATGAGTATTTCAACTTGTCACTATTGTGATACACACATTACACAGTCTTCTGATTGACTCTCAAACATTTGTCAGATGTGGTGTAAATGGCCTGTATACAGATGTTTGTTTATGGTCCGTGTATCCTGCAATAGGCTGAAATAGAATAGAATATGTTTGTATAACAATATTCAGAGATTGATTCTGTATTTCTGCAATAATAATAAATTTTCAAACAGTTTACATAAATTAGTTTTAGTAAGAGCTTGAAACTAATTATTTGATTATTTATGTTTCCAGATTGGCAGCATGGCGGAAATAGTGTACCCGCAAGGCTGCCGGCCTATAACCGATGACCTCGGACCTGATGAGCTGGTTCGCAGACTCAAGGTTTGTAACTCGCTTTTTGTGATATTAAGGTTCTTCGCAGATACTAAAAGACACAGGTTTAAATTGTGTCCGCAGTAGAAAATTTTGCAAGTGTTCCATAAAGAAGTTCTTCAGGCGCTACTCATTTCCAGGGTTCCATCGTGGCATTCCTTAAAATGGCCTCTCTAGATGAGGCCATTTAACCAAAAGGGTCAGCCACAATAGATCTGCAAAGGTCGCAGTGGCTGTTGGTCTGACCAGGACCAACCCCTTCTACTCAAATAATAATAAAGAGTGTTCCATACTGAAAGGGTCAAAACAGAATGCTTTTGTTGTGTTTGTCTGTCACCAGGCTGTATGTATAAATATACCCTATGTTTACATAATGAACGGCTTAAATGCATTAAAATGAGTTTTCAACAAGTAATAAATTGCTCTTTGAGCTTTGAGAAAGGGGCTTATCCAAAACCCTAAAAAGACACATGCTTATCCACATAAAGAACTCAGCAAGCTGTTTTCTACCTGGTTCGATAAAGAATGGGCTTATAAATGGTGGTGTTTCTTTAAGCGGGAGGGGAAAAGCATGAACTCCTGGTGTATGTAAGAGCCATAGTGCGAATGAGAAAGCATGACCCTCGTCCATCATTTATAATCCCATTCTTTATTGAACCTGGTAGTATTTGAGTCCAATAGAATAATATGGCCCCTTGTTGAGTTTACAACAGAACTAAATATTTATGAACACATTTTAAAAGAATTGTTTTGCTAGCCCATAGTTATTTTAATAGTCAACCTACTCAAATTCTATTCTTTTATAAATAGCTTGTACCTAACTCAATGTGATATTTTTAGCTTTAAAAAGACTGCTGTAATGACCTATATTTTAGATTTACACATGTTTGTCTATTCATTCTAGAGAGGAAGTGATATAATATGGACATGATTCATTCAATATTATCAAGCTTACTTAAATAATGTATGCCTATTGCATTGTAATACTTATATTTTTTTCAGTGAACTTGGTACACTATTGACTTTTACTTTTTCAATCATAATCAAGTTGTATTACTTTCATTTATGAAAATACAACCACAGTAGGGCTAGGTATAGTCTAAAGTTTATGCCAACACCAGTAAATGCATACTTACCTACCTAGTAGCTTATGTATCATGTTACACCAAGTGCTTAATATCACTAGTGTTACTTGTTTTTCTTTACAAGATGTAAACAAGGAGCCATTGTTACTTTCAAAATATTAGTTTCTATTTTTCAAATCTTACATATGGTTGGAGTAAAAAGAGCATACCTAGCTGAAATGTTCAGGTAGACAGGAAAGAGACAGCTTTGCTAACTGGCTGAGTAAATTGGGCTCCAGGGAGCCAGTTCATGTCACGTTGGTGTCGCGCCTACCTCCTGTTTGTGTATACCGGGTAACAAAAAGAATAAAACAAGTAGTCTAAGCTCCCATTGACAAAGTCTTACCTCATAAGTCTACCGAATGAAAGTATGCTATAATGATAGATCATGTTTAGGAGGTCATAACATTGTATGGGTGGCCATCCGAAATCCTGGCAGTTTTTTTTTTATCTGACTTTTAAAACTTATTTTATTTCCAAAACTTACATCACACAGCTTTGCCGTTCGAAACGTATACCCATCTCAAGAGACACCTTTGGCGATGAGAACCCGCTAGGGTTGCCAGCTCTAACACCGGCAGGTTCCATGGTCAGCCACATTTTAGAGGCCAAAAAATAAAGTCACATATTACGAAATGAAACTAATACAGATAGATAGCCCTAGGAATGCCATTGATGAATATAAAGGGTTGCCTGCTATCATCACATTGGTATCTCTGATAAGCTCCCTCAAAAATTTTAAATGAGATTTTCAAAGATTCTGCCAGGCTGATAACAGGCAACCTTATATAATCATCAATAACATGCCTAGGGCTATCGACCTATACTAATTTCAATGGGTAGCTAGATGAAGTAAGTGAGTTAATTTTTTAGCTTGTAAAAAGTGGCTGACCATGGAAACTGCCAGTGTTGGAGCTGGCAACCTAAGCGGGTTCTGATCGCCAAAGGTGTCTCTTTAGATGGGTATACGTTTCGAACGGCAAAGCTGTGTGATGTAAATTTTGGAAATAAAATAAATTTTATAAGTCGGATTAAAAAAATCCTGCCAGGATTTCGGATGGCCACCCATACAATGTTATGACCTCCTAAACATGATCTATCGTTATAGCATACTTTCAATCGGTAGACTTATGAGGTAAGACTTTGTCCATGGGAGCTTAGTCTAAAGCCGAAAAGAGGTATTCGTGAAACTGAACGACTTTCGCCATGGAACATGGGTCGCAATATGAAAAAAATATTTGGACCGCCCATAATAAATCAATCAGCTGATCGGCAATTTGTATGGGAGGCCCACATACTTTGTTTAAATTTCGACCCATGTTCCATGGGGAAAGTTGTTCAGTTTCATGAGTACCTCGATCTCCTTTCGTCTTGTTATATGATACCTTTTTTGTTACTCCCTCTATAAAATAATTTTTGATTGCATGCAGTCCAATATAAACCTTGATTTCTCTCCGCAGGCATTAGCCCACACTCTGCAAGGTCTGGGGCAGGATGAGGGCATGTACCAGCAGTACATTCCGCTGGCGTTGCACCTGGCTGATGAATTCTTCTTGACGCATCACTCCCGCGAGGTATGGATACTACATAAACCCTATTCAAGCTAGCCCACACTATAGCCTATCCAAGGTAGCCCACACTATACCCTATCCAAGCTAGCCCACACTATAGCCTATCCAAGATAGCAAACACTATACCCTATCCAAGCTAGCCCACACTATACCCTATCCAAGCTAGCCCACACTATACCCTATTCAAGCTAGCCCACACTATACCCTATCCAAGCTAGCCTACACTATACCCTATCCAAGGTAGCCCACACTATACCCTATCCAAGCTAGCCCAAACTATACCCTATCCAAGCTAGCCTTAGAGCCACACTCTGCAAGGTCTGGGGCAGGATGAGGGCATGTACCAGCAGTACATTCCGCTGGCGTTGCACCTGGCTGATGAATTCTTCTTGACGCATCACTCCCGCGAGGTACGTACTTACTTAATTACTACAAAAGTCCACTGCTGGTCAAGGCTGGATACCCTATCAGGGAGTATTAGCGTACTCACTCGGATTAGCGAACGCGGTGCAAGATGTTTCATTCACAGGGAACGCTGTTGCCAATGATTATCCTTTATCCTTAGAATTTTACGACAATCACGGTAAGCACCGACCGAGATACCGTTACTAACTGAATAGACAATGTGTTGGAACAAATTGCGCAAAATTAGATAGCTGAATTTTGCTGCTGAGTGGCGTAGATGGCGACAAAAAGAAGAGGCCTCTACTCAGCAGTGGGTAGATGTGACCGATATGATGATGATGATGATGAAATAGCTGAATTTATCTTGACTTTATTGAAGTTATCTACTAAGAAATATAATGGGTATTCAAATCAGTTAAAAATATATTATTTTAAACTATTAATGTTAATAAATATTCTATGTTATGTATGACTTAAGTGGACTTACACGATAGAGCGCGTAATACTATTAGTTTAGAGTTTATGTCTCTGATAAATAAATAATAAATAGAATAATAGTAGTAGAGATTTTCTATCTATCTGTCTAGTTGTCTAGTAACAAACTATTTCTATTTTCAAGCTATTGGCCCAACATCTCATATAATTCCAAAAATTGCCAGAAAATCAGAGATAACCAAATGTTGTGGGGTTGTGTAGTAGATAATTCATCTACACAATGTCTAAAATTTTTTGGACTACCCTATCCCTTCGAATACACATAGGGGGTGGAGGGGTTAATAACTATAATACAACATTTAGTTATCTCTGATTTTCTTTCCCTGTTTCCCAGTCATTTGAATCAGGATATATAGTTTAGTTTTTTCACAATTGCCTTTGTTTGATGCAATATGTGATTGTTTTTTATCTGTGCAGGTCCAGCTGCTGATAGCATGCTGCATCGCGGACGTGCTAAGGGTCTACGCCCCAGAGGCGCCTTACAAAGATCACGAACAAGTAAGTATAATCATATTATAATAAGATAAAGAAAGTATACAGGTGTAAAAAATTCAACTGCAAATATTTTAAAGGGTGAACCAGCCTATGAAACATGTTCAGTTTAGAAGTTTGCAGCTTGCAGCTTTCACTTGTTTCTTAACCTAGAAGTCTGATTATTGTACAGAATACCATAGTCTTTGCTATGCTTTGAAATTTCCTGCCAAAATTAAGAGCATTATATTAGTATACTTAGGCCTTGTTTTGTGTTGACGCTCACGCACAGCACATGATGAAGTAGTGATTTCTACACTAATATTATAAAAAGGAAAAATTTGTTTGTAGGTTATCGATGAACTCCGAAACTACTGGATGAACGTTAAACAGCGGGGAAACCATATTGAATTCGGGTACCTACCAAAGTAGCAACGGGTGAAACCGATTGGGCGAGACATTAGAAATATATACCTAAGCCCTGGTTTTTATTTTACAAAAATATGTGTGCGTCGTCGTCATTACAGATTTTATATGTTAGCAGAGTCTCCTGCTCTAATGTTTTCCAAACAAAACGAAAAACAAAACACAATACATCAATATACATTACGGCGGTGAAAAAGTGAATGGCCACGCCGCTGTGTATATCGATGTTTGTTTAGAAAAACACGAGCAGAAGTCACAACTTTATTTATTTATTTTTTCCCAGGTGAAGACAATATTCCTGTTCCTGATCAACCAGCTGCAAGGGCTGCGCGACCCCAAGGACCCGGCGTTCAAGCGATACTTCTACCTGCTGGAGAATCTCGCATACGTAAAGTCGTTTAACATGTGCTTCGAGTTGGAAGATTGTCAGGAGATCTTCTGCGCGCTCTTCTCGCTCATGTTCAAGATTGTCAAGTGAGTCATTCTCTCTCTGTCTCTGTCTCTCTCTCTCTGTCTCTCTGTCTCTCTCTCTCTTTCTCTCTCTCTCTCTCAACACACACACATACACACACACAAAAGAGATACTTCTACCTAACTGTCTGAATTGTAGGCACAGAAATCTTATAAGCTAGTCCTTGCTCGGCTCGGCTGAGACTACTACATATCTATGCAAACCACAGAAAACGTGCAGCTCATTCCATGAATTCAGTGTTCTTGGGAAGCCAATTAAGATTTCTTACAAAAACAAAATTGGTTTTAGTTTCTGTAGTAGGACAAAAGCTGGTTAAAGGAACTTTAAACCGAATATTCACTATACTTCTTAACATAAAAATCGAGACATTTACGTTTTCATAGATAAATAAAGTATGAAATCTATGAAATTAAGAGTTGAATAATAGATTATTGACATTAGTGTCTAAAAAATTCGTAATACTCGATATTATACGCCATTATACATTTATTCCTTATTATACATATTTTCCAGATAATCTGATCTGTACAAAACGTAAACTTGCTAAGTGTCTCGATTTTTCTGATGAACAGTGTAGTTTTTATAAGGGTGGGTGCAGTAATCTCAGCACATGTGACTTAAGGCCGGATACGCCGGCATAGTGGGTGCAGCAATCTTTGCGCATGTAACCTTAAGGTGGTTCGTTACGTCATACAAACGAAAAACTGCACTTCAGTCGGGTTACACATGAGCTGTAGAGTTTCTTTTTAAAGAAACTTTATTCTGAATGATGAAGGCACACGTAAATTTGTCGCAAAACTACTTATAGTTAAAAGATAATCAGTATTTTCTGCACAATAAAATTAAACGTATTTATTGCAGCAGTAGCTCCATCTATTTTCGTAAAGTGGCGACTCGCTTTTTACGGGGAAATCTGATGATTTAAAAATTCTTTTTAGTGTTTTGCGACAATCTTATATACCCACGGGACTCCCCATCAAGTTTTTTAAACCGACTCTTGTCTCCTTTACATACATAACTCCATTGAATTTTTGTATGGAAAACGGAACGCCTTAAGGCAGTGGGTTACATGCGTCTATTGAGATACTCATAGTCAATAATGTATTGTGTGCATTAAATGTTTAAATAAAATAGCTAAAGTAGTGAATATCCGCGTCCACATCAACCGAGGCTGCTCGCGCTGCAAACAACCAAAAAATTACGAGGCTCACCCGAGGCAACGTATGCTCGTGCTCGGGCGAACGCGCGAGGGCCGAACCAAAATCAACGCGTCACAGAAGTTTGCGTATTAATTTATTTAGGCGTCCAAATTGGGCCGAACTTGGAGCGTCTGCCTCGCGAGGTAGTGAGGCAGCGAGCAGCCTCGCTTGATGTGGACGCACCTAATGATAAACGATATTTTTCTCTAGCACGGAGCACTCGTCGAAAGTGAAGTCGTTCATGCTGGACATTCTGTGCCCGTTGATCACGGAGTCGGACGTGGTCTCCAACGAGCTGCTCAACGTCATCCTCATGAACCTGGTGGAACCTAACAAGCGGGAACATAAACACGCGTACGCGTTGGCTAAGGAGCTCGTCATCAAGACTTCTGAGACCCTCGAGCCATACATACAAGCGGTAAGTGTGCGATTGTACGTAGCATAGAATTAATACGTTCGCGAGCCAAGCGAGCTCGTGATTTCACGTTAAATTAGTCGAGTATGGCTGATACATCGAAATTATTCGTTTAGCTAGCTAGTTACACTATACGTTTAATCAATTGAGTAAGGGTCGTACAACGACTTTCTACGTATTGCGAGTGAAGTGAGCTAGCGATTTCATGTTAATTAATTGAGAAGAATGCTACATGAACATGATACGAATAGCGAGCAAATCGAGCTCGTTCGTGGCTTCAGAGAGGGAAGCCACAAAAAACAAATATTGCGAGCGAGGCGAGATAAAAGCTTCACGAATAATGTTGTCTCAAAGCCCGACACTAAATAAAAAACTAACCGATTTAACCAAGTAACCAACAAATCACTAAGCTGTCAAGCTAACCATCTAACTCAATAGCTAAACCATCATGGTTTTTATGTAGTGTGAAAAGTATGATGCTAAACTGACTAAATAAGTTAACTTTCTCTTTTTCCACAGTTCTTCAACCACGTGCTGATCCTCGGCAAGGAAGAGCAGGATCTCGTCATATTCTCAAAAGTGTACGAACTCATCTACGAGCTCAACCAGATATGCCCTTCGATACTCGTCGCCGTACTACCGCAACTCGAGTGCAAACTAAAGTCCGCTCAGTTTCAAGAACGACTCAGCGGGGTCGCCTTACTCGCTAGAATGTTCTCAGAACCGGGATCGGAGCTAGCTAAGCAATACCCGGCCTTATGGCGAGCCTTCCTCGGCAGATTCAACGATATATCTGTATCTGTCCGAATCAAATGCGTACAATACTGCATGCATTTCTTAGTGCACCATCCGGACTTGCGCAAAGACATAACTGAGACGCTAAAAATGCGTCAACACGACGCGCACGAGCAAGTGCGTTACGAAGTCGTCATGGCGATCATAGCAACGGCTCAAAGAGATTTTCAAGCGGTCGCTGAGTCGGAAGACTTACTACACTTTGTCAGAGAGAGGACTTTGGATAAAAAGTTCAAAATCCGCAAAGAAGCCATGTCGGGACTAGCTATGATTTACAAGAAATTCCTCACAGAAGAGAGCGTACCGCCGGCCACAGAAAAAGCCGTGCAGTGGATCAAAGACAAAATCTTACACGGCTACTACATGACCGCTTTGGAAGACCGTCTACTCGTTGAACGCTTGTTAAACACGTCTCTAGTCCCGTACACTTTGCCACCGGCCATTCGCATGAAGAAGTTATACTTCCTAATGTCGAACGTGGATGACAATGCTACCAAAGCGTTCATAGAGCTACAGAAGCACCAGCTGGCCGTCAGGAGGACGGTCGCGGAGTGGATCGAGCTGCATAGGAAACCACCCACGCCCGCTGTGCAGAAGGAATTGATTGCTAAGGTAAGGATCACTAAAGTTAGTAGTTCTCTGAATGTAATCGATAATTACCGTTAGCAGCTGTGTGCAATGTGTTAGATCTGTCCAAGTAACATTGTGTCTGATTAACATAAAATATGCTGCCACGGTAACTTTGCGGCAAATGTAACTTAAGGCCGGCTACGCCGGCATATAGTGGGTGCAGCGATTGCGACACATGTAACTTAAGGAAAATATCGCAGTCCCACAAAAAAGTCCTATTTATTATGGTAAGTGCAAGCCTGCGCTCTTTTTATTATATAAAAATAATTATAATAATAAGCCTATTATATCCCAATGCTCGCCAAAGGCCCCCCCCTCACGGTCATCATAGGCATTAATTGAAGATAGGTCCAACATTTAGGATATTTTGAGTCAATGTCGCCTTGAATTTCTATTAGCGATACAGTTCACTTTCGATTGAAAATGGGCGTCATCGCTGACTTCAAAAGTCACCGTGTTCATTTATAGGACCTAAGGCGATTTCGCTCTTCTTTAAAAAACAATACTAAAACTACTTTTGTTTTCGCAGGTGCTGCACATCAGCTCGAAGTTCCTGCCGGAGTCTGTCAAAGCCCAGGAGTTCCTCAACAAGTTCTCCAACCACATGAAGCAAGCGCCTGAAGTACTGCAAGGCATGGAGACCATACTCAACCCCAACGTGTCCTGCGACGTTTGCGTTAAAACTACTGTGAGTCTCTCTCTCTCTCTCTCTCTCTCTCTCTCTCTCTCTCTCTTCATGTGGGACACCGAGTAACAGTTTTTCAACCGCCTACTACAAGTAGCAGGCTTCTGACATGGTTGTGTAACGACCGCCATCATAGACAGTAACCGGGACCGAAGGCTTAACGTGCCCATCCGAAGCACGGAACCATCTTGCTTTTCGGACAATCAGGGCTTCGGAATGCAGGTTCAGCTTGCAATGTCCTAACCAGACTGGGAAGAAATTCACAAAGTGATAAATATCAACTTTGTGAGTAACCCCACCGGAAATTGAACCCGGAACCTTCTGCGTGGCTTGTAGTCATACTAACCACTGCGCCACATCGGCTATTAGTTGAGTTGAGTTGTTTCCGGTTTGGTTAACACATGAAGCAAGCGCCAGAAGTGCTGCAAGGCATGGAGACCATATTGAATCCCAACGTCTCCTGCGACATCTGCGTTAAAACTACTGTAAGTATATTGAATCTGACCTATTACGTTAAGCCTCCGCAGACGAGATGGGGTATTACAGACCCCGAACAATAAACTTTTTGAATTATTCCATCGACTTGTTTACATTATCTTGTAATTGCACATAAATAGCTTTTTTCCAATTTCCAAAATATCGTACAAACTGATGTGCGACTTCAAATATAAAAAAATAATAATTTGAATTTGGCGTCTAGAAAACCCCGCCTTGTATGGCACGTTTACAATTTTCATCTGATATGCGGAGGGTTATAAATCTAACACATGAAGCAAGCTCCAGAAGTACTGCAAGGCATGGAGACCATACTGAATCCAAACGTGTCCTGCGACATTTGTGTTAAAACTAATGTAAGTATATAGAATATGAGAGACTTATCAATCACGTTATTATGCCGTGTGGTGCCGGCAGAGTAGAATAGCACCACCCCCTCTCTTCCCGTGGGGGTCGTAAGAGGCGACCGAGGAATAAACCAGACCCAAACAGCCAGGGCCAACCGTATGGTGGCGATTAATCCACCACAAAAGCATTTCCAAGTAGGGTTGACGTCTGGTAGGCGGCCGGTTGTAAAACTAAGCCAAATCCTTTGCAACACGATTTTGTGTTCAACAAAACATGTTGCGCCGACCCCAAGTAATTGGGATAAGTTAGGAAGATGATAATCTATAACGTTATTCAACAAGTTCTCCAACCACATGAAGCAAGCTCCAGAAGTACTGCAAGGCATGGAGACCATACGGAATCCAAACGTGTCCTGCGATATTTGCGTCAAAACCACTGTAAGTATATCGAATATGAGAGACTTATCACGTTAAGCTTAAAGACAAAGGATTCTGAAATAAAAAATAACTGACAGGCCAAATCAGCTCGAAGTTCCTCCCGGAGTCGGTGAAGGCGCAGGAGTTCCTCAACAAGTTCTCCACCCACATGAAGCAAGCGCCAGAAGTACTGCAAGGCATGGAGACCATACTGAATCCAAACGTCTCCTGTGACATTTGCGTCAAAACTACTGTAAGTATATAGAATATGAGAGACTTATCTATCAGTCACTCAACTGACAACATTACGTATGTACAAGTTGACGAGAGATGGAGCTTTTTCCGATTTGTGAATGTTTACTATTTTGTAGAAATTTTCCACAAGATAGTAATTTTTTGAACACTTGGTGTTTTAATCAAACACTAGATATTGATATTAACTTTTTGTTACAAAGTTAATACAAACGAAGCAAAAATGTATGAACGAAGCAAGTGGATCACAATTTCGCCGCCTGGGCTAGAGCCTCCGTGGTATAGCGGTCAAAACACGTCTGACCCGGCTTGTCAGAAGACGTGGGTTCGAATCCCATCGGTGGCGTCAATTTTTTCCGCTTGCTTCGTTTGTATTAACTTTGTAACAAAAAGTTAATATCAATATCTAGTGTTTGATTAAAACACCAAGTGTTCAAAAAATTACTATCTTGTGTAAAATTTCTACAAGATAGTAAAACATTCACTTATCTATCACGTTATTCAACAAGTTCTCCAACCACATGAAGCAAGCGCCTGAAGTACTGCAAGGCATGGAGACCATATTGAATCCCAACGTCTCCTGCGATATTTGCGTCAAAACTACTGTGAGTATATCGAATATGAGACTTCTCTATCACGTTATTCAACAAGTTCTCCAACACATGAAGCAAGCGCCTGAAGTATTGCAAGGCATGGAGACCATACTGAACCCCAACGTCTCCTGCGACATCTGCGTTAAAACTACTGTGAGTATATCGATTCTGAGAGACTTATCGCGGTAAGCCTCCGCAGACGAGATGGGATATGACAGACCCCGAACAGTAAACTTTTTGAATTATTCCATCGACTCATTTACATTATATTGTAATTGCTCATAAATTGCTTTTTTTTCAATTGATTCACATCCATTTTATAAGAATATGATCAATATCATTTAAAACTTCGTACAAACAGATGTGCGAACAAAATTTTACTTTGAATTTGGGGTCTAGAAAACCCCACCTTGTATGGCACGTTTACATTTTTCATCTGGTATGCGGAGGGTTAACTCTACCACATGAAGCAAGCGCCTGAAGTGCTGCAAGGCATGGAGACCATACTGAACCCCAACGTCTCTTGCGACATTTGCGTTAAAACCACTGTAAGTGTATCGCACTTGGAATTAATTAAACAGGGAGTACCAAAAAGGTGACCAAGATAACAAGCCGATTTTTTTTTCATATTACGACCTATGTTTCATAGGTAAAGTTGTTCAATTTCATGGGACAGTTGTTTAGTTTCATGGGAAGTTGATCAGTTTCATGGGAATGTTGTTCAGTTTTATAAGAAAGTTGTCCAGTACTATGGGAATGTCGTTGAGTTTCATGTGAAAGTGGTCTAGTTTCATGGGAGAGTTGTCCAGTTTCATGGGAATGTTGTCCAGTTTCATGGGGATGTTGTTCAGTTTCATGGGCATGTTGTCCAGTTCCATGGGAAAGTTGTTAAGTTTCTTGGGAATGTTGTTCAGTTCACGGAGAAAGTGGTTCAGTTTTATGGGTGCTTTGACCTCGTTTCGGCTTGTTATACCGTTTGGCATGGAGACCATACTGAATCCAAACGTCTCCTGTGACATTTGCGTCAAAACCACTGTGAGTATATCGAAGACTAGACTAGGCTTATTACGATATGCGTAAAGACGGGAATTCTGAAATAAAAAATAACTGAGAGGCCAAATCAGCTCGTAGTTCCTCCCGGAGTCTGTCAAAGCCCAGGAGTTCCTCAACAAGTTCTCCAACCACATGAAGCAAGCAGAAGTACTGCAAGGCATGGAGACCATACTGAACCCCAACGTATCCTGCGACATCTGCGTTAAAACCACTGTAAGTATATCGAATCTGAGAGACTTATCTACCGGGAGTAACAGAAAGGGTATAACAAGCCGAAAGGAGGTCAAGGTACTCATGAAACTGAACAACTTTTTCTATGGAATATGGGTCGAAATATGAAAAAAAAAATTGGACCTCCCATACAAAATTGCCGTCAGCGAATTGATTTACTATGGGAGGTACATTTTTTTTCATATTTCGAGCCATGTTCCGTGGGGAAAGTTGTTCAGTTTCATAAGTACATTGACCTCCTTTCGGCTTGTTATACCTTTCTGTTACTCCCTGTATATCGAATATGAAAGGCTTATCTATAACGTTATTCAACAAGTTCTCCAACCACATGAAGCAAGCGCCGGAAGTACTGCAAGGCATGGAGACCATACTGAACCCCAACGTCTCCTGTGACATTTGCGTTAAAACTACTGTGAGTCTCTCTCTCTCTCTCTCTCTCTCTCTCTTCATGTGGGACACCGAGTCCTTTAACGACCCGATGAACCCTGGTGTCCGAGTTTTTCAACCGCCTACTACAAGTAGCAGGCCTCTGACATGGTTGTGTAGCGACCGCCATCATAGACAGCAACGTTGGGATTCAGATTCACATTTGCGTTAAAACTACTGTAAGTATTAATATAGAATCATCATCATCTTCCTGCCCTTATCTCAATTACTTGGGGTCGGCGCAACACATTTCGTTGAACACAAAATCGTGTTGCAAAAAGATTTGGCTGAATTTTACGACCGGCCGCCTACCAGACGTCAACCCTCCTTAGGAATGCTTTTGTGGTAGATTAACCGCCACCATACGGTTGGCCCTCGCTGTTCGGGTCCGGTTTATCCCTCGGTCGCCTCTTACGACCCCCACGGGAAGAGAGGGCGTAGTGCTATTCTACTCTACCGGCACCACACGGTGCCGGCACACACAAGTATAATGTAGAATCTGAGAGACTTATCTATCACGTTATTCAACAAGTTCTCCAACCACATGAAGCAAGCGCCTGAAGTACTGCAAGGCATGGAGACCATACTGAACCCCAACGTCTCCTGTGACATCTGCGTCAAAACCACTGTAAGTATATCGAATCTGAGAGACTTATTAGGCGAAGGATTCTGTAATAAAAATAACTGACAGGCCAAATCAGCTCGAAGTTCCTCCCGGAGTCTGTCAAAGCCCAGGAGTTCCTCAACAAGTTCTCCAACCACATGAAGCTAGCGCCAGAAGTACTGCAAGGCATGGAGACCATATTGAATCCAAACGTCTCCTGCGACATTTGCGTTAAGACAACTGTAAGTATATCGAGAATATGCGACTTATCACGTTAAGCCAAATAAGGCGGAGGTATCTCAAATAAAAATATAAATAAATTTGAGCTGCTAAATTAGAGAGTCAAAGTCGTAGCTACAATTTTTTAAATCTTCGGATTAGGGTTCTCATTTTGAAACCCAAAAAGATGGTTTGAAATTCCCCTATTAGTCCCGCGAATGACGAACCAAACTGTAAATGGAGGCGAATGTCATTCTCTCCCGCTCTGACATACGTTTGCCTATACCACTAAGACCACTGCGAGTTGTTCCCGGTTTGGTTAACACATGAAGCAAGCAGAGGTGCTGCAAGGCATGGAGACCATACTGAATCCCAACGTCTCTTGCGACATCTGTGTTAAAACTACTGTGAGTCTCTCTCTTCATGTGGGACACCGAGTCGTTTAATGACCCGATGAACCCTGGTGTACGAGTTTTTCAATCGCCTACTACAAGTAGCAGGCTTCTGACATGGTTGTGTAACGACCGCCATCATAGACAGTAACCGGGACCGAAGGCTTAACGTGCCCATCCGAAGCACGGAACCATCTTGCTTTTCGGACAATCAGGGCTTCGGAATGCAGGTTCAGCTTGCAATGTCCTAACCAGACTGGGAACAAATTCACAAAGTGATAAATATCAACTTTGTGAGTGACCCCACCGGGAATTGAACCCGGAACCTTTGCGTGGCAGGCAGGCATACTAACCACTGCGCCACATCGGCTGTCAGTTGAGTTGAGTTGTTCCCGGTTTGGTTAACACATGAAGCAAGCGCCTGAAGTGCAGCAAGGCATGGAGACCATACTGAATCCCAATGTCTCCTGCGATATTTGCGTTAAAACTACTGTAAGTATATCGAATCTGAGAGACTTATCTATCACGAAGTATAATATAGAATCTGAGAGACTTATCTATCACGAAGTATAATATAGAATCTGAGAGACTTATCGGGTCAATCTTCAAAGCATGATTATTTTCAATTTCCGAAAGAAAATGCACACATTGATTACTCGCAGAGCTAAAATTTCTACCTTATTTGGAGAGCCTGAACCTATTTAGTATAGCGCAAAAACAATTACAACAAAAGGATAGTAGATTAGGTAGATATAATTTTTTTTAGTACCAAAAATTCATTACCATGACCTGTTCTCTGATCAGAACCGACAAAAAAAGAAGTATATTTCCAAAATGTGCGCGGAGAACATCACTTGCTACAGGGTACCTAAATTCTAAATCATTAAGCTTTCAAATCTATATTTTTATTCATAATTTAGAATACGAGGACATATTGTTTTTGTCACCTTAACTTTTGTCACGATAAAAACTTCATTACCATGAGCAGATTTATTTGTGTTTGAGGTAGTCGTAATTTCCTTTGATCTCGCTGCAAAACGACGTCATTTCTCTCGCCGCGAGTCAATCGATCGGCGGACGTTGTGTACTGTGTGGATGTGTCTACGTTTTCGCGACAAAATCAGATCGAAGTGCGTAATTTGGTGTTTCAACCAGTTTATTCTTCATTACACGGCCTGAATTATTGAGTTAAGTTTATGTAATATCTTTAATTGTTTGCTTTATAACCATTACTCTCAAGTAGTGTTAGGTAACCATAAAAGCTTTTATGAGAAAAGGCGGGAAAGATGCGAGTTTTTCTCAAATATATTTGATTTCTTCATTACCAGGCCCTTCATTACCGTCTTTACCGTAACCCTTTTTGAGGCTACGGTAATGACGTTGCCGCGACGGAGATGAGAAACTCTTTTTTACGTTTTTCTTTTTTAGAATTGATAAATAATTATCAGCAGTTAATGCTCAAATACTTTTCTGTATGTTAATGTGCATGTAAAATATTTACTTCCCAGTAATTAGAATAATTAAATGTAGTGTTTTTGTTGACTTCCAGTGGTTGTAAATCCGATTAATATAAAGGGCCCTGGAGAGCCTCTTCCATTCCTCCATATTGAAGTCCCAAGAGGCTCCAACTGCGTTCAGCTCACTTTGTGTTGTACGCGTTCAGGTTTCAACAGGTCTGCCACGTCGACGTTGCCCGCTTGGCTGCCACATGAAGACAATCTTGGCTAGGTCGTCGTCGCATTAGCATAGAGTGTGCCCAATCCAACTCCATTTACGGTGAACAATTTCCTCTGCGACTGGTGAGTGCCTGGGTATAGACTACAGTAGATACCTAGTATGAATACAACGATTTATTTACGAAAACTTGGATTTTGTTCGACAAGGCTTTAGTTACCTTCCACTACTCATAGCCGTACAACAACACTGACTTTTCGAGCGAGATGAAGAGTGAAATTTTGATAAGTTGGGTAATTGTTTTCCAAACAGGTTTTAACTGAGCGCATACACCTTTGGCTTTCTTAATCCTGTCCCGCCGTCAACGTCCTCGTCTGAGCCACCACGGTTGGTAATGGTGCTGCCCCGAAATTGCTGCTATAGAAAATTGAAAGTAAAAAACATCACTGTTTGACTTTTGCGATTATTTTTATCGGGTCTGCTCGTGAACCACTTTGCAGGTGCTGTGGATGCAAAAAGCTTTGATGATGTTGACCTGTCTTTCGTGGTAAACCCCACCTTCTTAGCGTTGCCCGCATCGCACTCCTTTTTACGGTGTCAAACGCCTTTTTAAAATCAACGAAGTTATGTACACCTCAAACTGCAGTTCTACGCATTGCTCTATCAGTATCCGGAGCGTGTTTTTTGGTCAGCACATGAGCGCCCAAGGCGAAAAAAAGCTTGCTCTTCACGTAAGGTTCGTTTTATATGAGGTGACATCCTGCCCAGCAGGTTCTTAGCTAGAACCTTTGCAGCAGAAGAAAGTATTGTTATGCATCACCAGTTGTCGTTCTTCGGAACTTTAATCAACAGCCCTTGTTTCCATTTTGTGGGTGCTTGATCTTCACATTCTCAGATTCGTGCAATGAAAGGGTGCAGTGCAATATTTCAGATGATCGCACTGCGTATTCCATAAGTAGCTCTACGTTAATGTTGTCAAAACTAGAAGATTTTGCCGGATTAAAGTTGGCAATAGTTTTAACAACTTAGTGTATAGTTGAGGCGGTCATAGGTATATCAAGCAAATCGTCCGGATTCAATCTAAAACTGCTGCCCGCTTCACTAACAGCAAGTATGAGTAAACCACACTGAAATGTTCGTGCCATCTGTCTAGCTGTTCTTCAGTTGTACAAAAGTCCAGTCAGTTATCCATCCTTGGCTTTAAGAGGTTTTTTAGACAGAGTTGCATAAACCGAGTTATTGATTTATGTTTTTTATTTCATTACCATACCCTAAATAAATCATTACCAGGTAACAGTTTCATTACCGTAACTAAGCTTTATTTATTTGTGTCAGTATCTCCTTAAATCTTAGTTCTATCAGCGTGCCTTGCACACATGTGATACATTAGGTTATAGTCTCTCGTTACCTACGCGAAAATTTTATTTTAAACGTATTTTTTTACCCTATTAAAAAATTGCGCAAATATTGCGTCTTTTGAAGATTGACCCTATCTATCACGAAGTATAATATAGAATCTGAGACTTATCTATCACGTTATTCAACAAGTTCTCCAACCACATGAAGCAAGCGCCTGAAGTACTGCAAGGCATGGAGACCATACTGAATCCAAACGTCTCCTGTGACATTTGCGTTAAAACCACTGTGAGTATGTATATAGAATCTGAGAGACTTAGCAAGTCAGCCAAATTAGGCGGAGAGGTAGAGTCAACTATGTAGTGAGATCAGAAAATAACACCTTTGTGGCACCCTACTTATAATGAACCATTTTTATTTTAAAATCTAAAAGTTCTTTAACCTTCCCGTGAGACGATACTGTATTTTATCGTGGTGTCGATGGGAGGTTATTCGTAAGTCGGGTGCCACTTTAAGACAGACCTAACTATTATAGTCGCTTCGTTCAGTCAGCATTCTACAGGTAAAATCTCTGATGCCAATGCCTAGGGTAGAGCATTTAAAAGTAGATTCCAAACTATGCCAAGTTCAATCAAGGCAAGAGGCCAAAATCCTACTTGCTGCCATATTTTAATTTTTGAAATGTTAATCTTATTTATATTTTTTTTCCAGTCGGCAGTCCTCAAAAAACTCGGTCAGCCAGTGATGACAAACTTGTACTACAACACAGTCAAAATGCTCCTGGAAAGAGTGTCGTCCGTGATGATCGACCACGACTCGCTTCTGATCCTAGTGGGCTACGTGCAGAGCGCCGTCAAGGGGGATCCCACCATTGCACAAGAGTGTGGTAAGCATACAAAAACTGGCCAAGAGCGTGTCAGACACGCCCTACAACACAGTGAAAATGCTGCTGGAAAGAGTATCGTCCGTGATGATCGACCACGACTCGCTTTTGATCCTGGTGGGCTACGTGCAGAGCGCCGTCAAGGGTGACCCCACTATCGCGCAAGAGTGTGGTAAGCATACAAAAACTGGACAAGAGCGTGTCAGACACGCCCTACAACACAGTGAAAATGCTCCTGGAAAGGGTGTCGTCATTGATGATCGACCACGACTCGCTTTTGATCCTAGTGGGCTAAGTGCAGAGCGCCGTCAAAAGGGACCCTACCATTGCACAAGAGTGTGGTAAGCATAAAAAAACCGGCCAAGAGCGTGTCAGACACGCCCACAAATTGTTTCGTAGTCAATGTTTTAAATATCAGGTATTTCAGATTTACAAAGATAATTTTGTTGCTGATAAGAAAATGTGGAAAGAAACTCATTAAAATAATATGATCTAGCTCAGTTTCCATCTGAAGATCTTTGGTTAGATTCTTTGGGACTTTAAAGCTGAACCTCCTGATTGTTGAAAAGAAATATAGTTCCCTACTTTGGACCGTAAGGTAAACCTTGCAACCGATCTATGATTACTTATACTTGGATGAGGTCATTTGCCTCAGGAATGAGAATCGTTTATGAGCCCTTCGTGGAGACCGCATATCGCTAAAGTTAGGGTAATATGATTTTTGTAAAATGGCTAGAAAATCTCTATGTTGCTAGCCGAAGATCATAGTAGATGGCTTGAATTAGAAAGGCCTATGCCCACCAGTAGACTGATAGTATTGATAGATAGAAGATAAACAGCCGATTGATGATAAAGATGATGTACATTTAAGTTACTTAGTACAGACGTTTTATCTCACGAGCGTTGGTTAGCTACTCTTTTGTGCGTTATCTCTCTCTCTCTCTCTCTTTGTTCGGGTCAACGAGTCGTCCGACGAAAAGATAGAGAGGTAACACAACAACAAGTATGGCTAACCCGAGCTCGTGAGATAGAAGGTCTGTACTAAATGTTCCCTTCCTTCCACAGGCACAGACATAAAGACGGCAGCGGAGCGCGGCCTCAAACTCCTCGTGATGCTGTCATTCGTGTTCCCGGCGCATTTCCTGCACGAGGACGTTCTCAACAAATTGACAGCTCTTCTGGAACTGGATGATGAAACAGTAGCTCCCCATATCTTAGCTGCGCTTACGTTCCTCGGAAAATACAGACCGCTCAGTAAGTACCATGTATTGTATAGTACGAGTCTCAGTGTGTGTCTCAAGTAGTTTAGCGTCTCATATAGTGTAACAAGAGTTTCAAGTCACTTCCTGCATAAAGACGTGCTCAACAAATTGACAGCTCTTCTTGAACTGGATGATGAGACGGTCGCGCCGCATATCTTAGCTGCTCTTACGTTCCTTGGCAAATACAGACCGCTTAGTGAGTACAATATATTGTGGCTTAGCACGAGTCTCATAGTGTATGTAGTCTCAAGGAGTTTGAAGTCACTTCCTGCATGAAGACGTGCTCAACAAATTGACAGCTCTTCTGGAGTTGGATGATGAGACGGTCGCGCCGCATATCTTAGCTGCTCTCACGTTCCTCGGCAAATACAGACCGCTCAGTAAGTACCATATAGTGTAGCTTAGTGTGTATGTAGTCTCAAGTAGTTTAGTGTCTCATATAGTGTAGCAGGATTTTTCGCCTCCGGCATGAAGACGTGCTCAACAAATTGACAGCTCTTCTGGAGTTGGACGATGAAACGGTCGCGCCGCATATCTTAGCTGCTCTTACGTTCCTCGGCAAATACAGACCACTCAGTGAATACCATATTAGCTTAGCACGAGTCTCTCAGTGTGTATGTAGTCTCAAGTAGTTTAGCGTCTCATATAGTGTAGCAGGATTTTTCATTTCCTATACGAAGACGTGCTCAACAAATTGACAGCTCTTCTGGAGTTGAATGATGAGACGGTCGCGCCGCATATCTTAGCTGCTCTTACGTACCTTGGAAAATACAGACCGCTCAGTAAGTACAATATGTTGTGGCTTAGCACGAGTCTCATAGTGTGTATGTAGCCTCAAGGAGCTTCAAGACACTTCCGGCATGAAGACGTGCTCAACAAATTGACAGCTCTTCTGGAGTTGAATGATGAGACGGTCGCGCCGCATATCTTAGCTGCTCTTACGTTCCTCGGCAAATACAGACCGCTCAGTAAGTACCATATAGTGTAGCTTAGCACGAGTCTCATAGTGTGTATGAAGTCTCAAGTAGTTTAGCTATGGTTTGGCGTCTCATATAGTGTAGTAGGAGTTTCCATGTCACTTCCTGCACGAGGACGTGCTCAACAAATTGACAGCTCTACTGGAGTTGGACGATGAAACGGTCGCGCCGCATATCTTAGCTGCTCTTACGTTCCTCGGCAAATACAGACCGCTTAGTGAGTTTCAATTTTCAAATAAGTTGAAAAATACCTTAGATTTAAAACACTTCAACATGCTGAAGATGACTTGAAACGCCGCCGCAGACTGGATCGAATTATTGTCCTCTGACCTCAACTTCGGCACCACCATCGAGTCCAAGGCTCAAATTGCAGCTAGAAAGTTGGGCGTCCTGAATAAAGTCAAGCAGTACTTCACGCCTGAACAGCTTCTAACTCTTTATAAAGCTCAAGTCCGATCTTGCATGGAGTACTGCTGTCACCTTTGGGATGGCTCGGCTAAATACCAACTTGCTGCACTGGATTCGGTGGAACGCAGAGCCAAGAGATTAATAGGCGATAAAAAACTGGTGGCGACCAAGCTTCACAGCCTGGCTCACCGCCGCAAGGTTGCTTGCCTATCGGTCTTCTACAGATTGTATGTACTTCGGAGAGTGTGCGCGTGAGCTGCATGAGCTCATACCACCGTCTCCTTTCTTCCATCGGACATCCAGACGCACGGCCGGCTACCATCCGTTCTTAGTTGATATACCCACATTACGCACTAAGCGCTTCAAATCATCTTTCATTATGCGCACGGCTAAAGGATGGAATTCCCTGCCTGCGTCTGTATTTCCGAGTGCATATAACCTGAATCTCTTTAAGTCTAGAGTGAATAGGCATCTTCTGGGCAAGCTCGCTCCACCGTAGATCCCATCTCTGCTCTAGGGTAAGATTGGGGTCAAGAGTAAGCCCATCATAGATAAAAAAAAAAAATTATTATCAGTTGTTCCAACCATGGACTCGCTAAGCTTTATCGACGAAACGCTTAATTTTCCAACCCCATGTTTGAATACCCTAAGTGAAACGAATTCCCACTTCAACAGATAACCCTTCCATTTGCTTCAAGTTTATCGAATGGGTAACCCTTTACTAAAATTCAATAAGGAAAGAGGTTTGAAAGGGGTATAGGATAGGATAACATGTAAAATAGCGCTTTATAAGCCTTTTAAATGGGTTTTGACGAGAAACGAATAGGGAAAGCAAACCCATACGCAAAACCAAATCAATAACCCCTGAAAGGCTAATACGGTACGGTCCCTGCTTCAAAGAAGCTATTCCGAAATGTTGCGTTGCACACTACTCTATCTTAGAATAATTAATATGTTTGAATTGATTCTATTCTGTTTATTATCTGAGTGTTGTAGTTTAAAAGCTGTCTCATGTTATAAAGTGTAATATTTGTTTTTATTTTTAGATGAAGCCTGTCCGGCTTTGTTCCCGAAACTGACGACACTTTGTAAGGCGTACGCTGAAGTAGGCACCGCCAAACAGGCCAAGAATGCAGTCAGGTGTGTCATCTTATAATGTTTAAAACTAAGTTATCTAAGATCCGGGCATACTACGACCTTCACCGAGATGATTAATGGATGAAAGATATTTTTTTTACAAATAAAACATGTCACTATACACTTATACAGCGTATGTAAATAATTAAGTGCAAATATTTAAAAGGGTGTGACAGTCCATGAAACTGAACAACTTTCTCTAAGAAACATAGGTCGAAATATGTTTCTTTTGGCCCAGCCATTCAAATTGACCCAGCCGGCTAACACATTTTGTGTGGCATACGAGTAACTTGCAGGGTATTTCGCATAACACTGGATGAGAATAGCACGAATAGCACTACCTGCCTGTTATGCATAATCATTCAAGAGTCTTGTATGAAGTCCATGTTCTGAAGTGCTTGTGTATGTTTGAAACTGGGCATCCTAAATGTACGAGAAACTTGTAGCGATAGAATCTACAACTCGGGAGTTCTGTATGGGGGATAATACTAAATCACTTTAGGATTAAAAAATGTTCAGCTTTTGATAATCTTATCCTTCTATTCCCAGATGCTTATACGTGAACGTGCCGGAGCAACGCACGGCCATTTTCACGGAAATACTGGAGACACTCAAATCCACCCTGAACCCGGCGTCAGAACACTACCGCACTGCTATAGTAACTCTGGGTCATATCGCGCACAATTTGCCTGACAACTTCCCTGTGCAGATCAAGAATATTGTCTCAAGAAAGGTCAGTGACTTCAAAAATTACTCGAGGCATTAAAATCCACCCTCAACCCGGCGTCGGAACATTACCGCACTGCTATAGTGACGCTCGGCCACATCGCACACAATCTGCCTGACAATTTCCCTGTGCAGATCAAGAATATTGTCTCAAGAAAGGTAAGTGACTTCACGAAATACTGGAGACATTAAAATCTACCTTCAACACGGCGTCGGAACACTACCGCACTGCTATAGTCACCCTGGGGCATATCGCACACAATTTGCCTGACAATTTCATTGTGCAAATCAAGAATATTGTCTCAAGAAAGGTAAGTGAACTAATATGTATTTTTTATCTAGTTTTGTAAGGTTGTTTTTATTATTTATTCGTTTGCACTTTACTATTGATTGAGTTGGATCTAGATATCTATCCAGATAAGGCTGAAGTGAAATCGAAGATGTAGTGAGCTCACCCAAAAGCCAGCACTGGCATTTACTACCTACTGAATACCACCAAACTTATTACGAGAAGTTTCGCTATCATTGAGTGCTTTAAAATTGTAGCAGTCAACTCTGAGTATGTTTTTCCTTTTTATTAAAAGTGTTTTCATGTCTAAAGGGTTTCAAATATTTGAAACATAAAGACACATTTTACCTAAAAGGTATTCTCATTTTTTATACCTAAAGTACATTGTCTTATCACCTGTTACTTGCCTGTTACAGATAGTGAAAGAGCTTCTAGTCCGCGAGGGCGGCGGCGGCGCCAATGCTCCTACCGGCGATTGGTGCACTGAAGAAGAATTACCAGAAGAAACCCGGTGCAAACTAGAGGGCCTGAAGTGTATGGCCCGATGGTTATTGGGCCTGAAGAAGGACGAGCTATCAGCGCAGAAGACCTTCAGAATGCTCAATGCCTTCATTGTGCATAAAGGGGATCTGTTACAAGTAAGTGAAGTACTAGGCTACCATAAGTTAGAGGGAGTTAAATGCGCGGTGTAAGGAAGAATTACCTGAAGAAACCCAGTGCAAACAGGAGGGGTTGAAGTGTATGGCCCGATGGTTATTGGGGCTGAAGAAGGATGAGCTATCAGCACAGAAGACCTTCAGAATGCTCAATGCTTTTATTGTGCATAAAGGAGATCTGTTACAAGTAAGTGAAGTACTAGGCTAACATAAATTAGGTGTTGTGCGCGGTGTAAGGAAGAATTACCTGAAGAAACCCGGTGCAAACTAGAGGGGTTGAAGTGTATGGCGAGATGGTTTCTGGGATTGAAGAAAGATGAACTGTCAGCGCAGAACACCTTTAGAATGCTCAATGCTTTTATTGTACACTAGCTTCCCGCCCGCAGTTTCACTCGCGGTATTTAAGCGTTTGTAGTTTGAAATAGCATTTTAAAATTCGCAATTATGAAACAAATTGCATTAAAGATCACGAACCCCTTCGTTCGCAGTAGTTCCATTGAGATTAGTTCCATGGAACTACTGCGAACGTTTTTTTCGCACTAGTTCCATTGGCTCTGACAATGGAACTATCGCCAATGGAGGTGGAGTTCGACTACACGACAACAGATGGCGCCACTGCTTGAGGGATTAAAAAAGCCCTTATATCTTTAAAAATAAGCCCTTTAAGTTAAAACGGGAACTTTCTTGTTCGAGGGAAGATAAAGGGCTATTGCACAATATAGGTCCCTTTAACTTAACGTACTGGGAATCCTTTTTAAATTTTATCGGCACGTACATTTTATCAACTTAGTTTTATTATATATAATGATAAAGGAGATCTGTTGCAAGTAAGTGAAGTACTAGGTTAATATAAGTTAGAGGAAGTTGAATGGTCAGTGTTCGGAGGAATTACCTGAAGAAACTTGGTGCAAACCAGAGGGGCTGAAGTATATAGCGAGATGGTGTCTGGGGTTTAAGGGGGGAGCTCCTATGAAGCGAGCTGAAAACGAGCTACGTTTTCCTATATATTACATAATCTAGGACACGTCATTATCAGAAAAAAATTGAATTTTGTTCTACAAAATATGGGGAAAAGCTTCCTGAAACCCAAAAATCGAAGTTTATCCCAAAATACTAAGAAATAAAAATGTGAAGTTACCTCTATTTTTCACTGTTATCATGACCATGCTACCATATTGTACAAATGTTTTGCGTCAATGGTTATTGAAAATTATTAAACTTTATATGATTATTACTCACTATTCAATGTTGAACTCATCACAGATGCAACTTTTTGATAAACCTACACCATTATCAAGTAATCTTGCGACAAACTTACTGTTTCCGGATTCATTCCAAGGAATCAATGGTTGATAAAAGGTATTTGTTTTGATACGTTTCCCCTGCAGTCAAAACTGACGTGGAATGGGTCATAGATAAACGTTATATGAGGCAGACCCACCAAACTGTTCATTTGTACCCATTTGCACCACATTTTGAGGAAATAATTCTATTATAGCAAGAAATTTGTCGTAACTTATTTTCCAACTTTTATAATGGCATTTTGCCCAATGATATGACAATTATGCCAATGTCAGTACTACTTTGATTCATTGGGGCGCAAGATAAAAACGAGGTAGGTAGTCGTACTAAAAAAAGTTACAAATCAACCAATAAAACCGAAAGGAGGTCAAGTTACTCATGAAACTGAACAACTTTCCCCAAGAAACGTATGTCGAAAAATGAAAAATCATATTTTAACTCCCATACAAATGCACTAGCCGAGCGATTTAGTTTGTATGGGAAGCCCATTTTTTTATATTTAGTCATATGTTCTTGAGGGAAAGTTGTTCATTTTCATAGACTGGTTCACCCTTTAAAATATTGTTTGTAAAGAAGGCCTTGTATGCCACAAATGGAATGTCAATCATGTTTAAACTTGCATTTATACCGTGATCACACATGCGACTTTTTGTCGCGCGACACACGTATTACTTGTTCCTTTGCACATGTGTGAAAGGGACTACAAATAAGTCGCCGGCCAAAGTCTCTTTAGTTTAAACGCGCGGTTACTGATAATTTTGGGAAGTTCGAATAGGGTTACGAATTTATTGAGTAGGTAGGTACCTATTTGATGACGTTATGGTAACCCTGAATCCTTGGTATAACCTGATTTATAAAAAGGGGACCCGAAATGGCAACATTATTGTTGACATCTTGCTCAAAAGACATGTAACATGAAAAAGACGCAAACAATAATGTTCCCATTTCGGGTACCATTCTTCTACGAATCAGGTTGTAATACCGAAATATACCATAAATTGTATAAAGCAATGAATTCCCTTTATAAGGATATCTAATTCAAGACCAAAAATCACAGGATTATCCAAATAAAAATGGATTAAAAACCTTCACAAAAAAACCTTTGACAAAAAAGCAAGCCATAGAAATCCCAAAGATTTAGAAATTTTCTCGGTTAGTTAAAAGTGAACGCCTATCTAGCTGCACAATACTCCGCACGTGCCGCATTAAATTTAATTAAGTTCAAATATTGAAGTGACCCTCTTCTACCTACAAAACTGAACAACTTTTATAAGAAACAAAAAATTATACTTTTACAACATTTTTATGTGTTTTTTTTTCATATTTCGACCTTTGCTGTTCCTTATGCGCACCCTGCATTTTTGCTATCAGTTATGTATGTATTAGTATCTCAACCTATGTTTTATTTGTTTTTTTCAATTGCGAGATCTAGTCGCCGACACTTTGAACCTTTAAGAATAATATAGCGCTTATATGAGGTGAAATTTTACTAGTGACCGATAGCGAAAACTCAGAACCGGCTAGTGATAAGGAACAACTTTCCCCAAGGAAATACAAAATAATTTTTGGACCTCCCATACAAAATTGCCGATCAGCAGATTTGAGTTACTATGGGAGGTCAAAATATTTTTTCGTTTTTCGACCTATGTTCCTTGAGGAATGTTGTTCCTTATCAATAGCCGGTCCTGAGATTTCGCTATCGGTCACTAGTAAAATTTCACGCTATACCGGGAGTAACGGAAAGGGTATAACAAGCCGAAAGGAGGTCGAGGTACTCATGAAACTGAACAACTTTCCCCATGGAACATGGGTCGAAATATGAAAAAAAAATTTGGACCTCCCATAGTAAATCAATTAGCTCATCGGCGATTTTGTATGGGAGGTCCAAATTTTTCTTTCAGATTTCGACCCATGTTCAATGGGGAAAGTTGTTCAGTTTCATGAGTACCTTGACCTCCTTTCGGCTTGTTATACCCTTTCTGTTACTCCCTGTATAATATAGCGCTGTGAGTGCATTAAAAACTCCAATACATTGAACCTTTCTGTCAGAGTTTTTCAGCAGCAACTAGTAGGCCTCTGACATAGTTTTGTAAAAGGTGCCATTTAAGTAATCAATCATACTTATTCTGACAAAGACTTAAGTGCTTAAAGTGCCTTCAAAAGCACGAAACTATCTTTTTTCCGGATAATCAGGTGGTTTAGGTTGTAACCTAACCAAAGGCTGTTTTTTTACTGGTAAGTTTTAAATAACTGGACGCTGGCAAAAGTGTCTTCATATTATATGAATAAACTGATTGACCATAGTCGTCCATCAATAAAAAAAATATTTTTGTCAATGTTCGCGCGAAGTGCGTATAATGATAGGTACTGGCCACTTGCACTTTCGGAAAACTTTTTCTTCCAAGAGTTTCTTAGTAAAATGTAAGTATGATCGATCACAATATAAAGGTTTATTTTTGGATGAATTTATTCTTTTCTTTTACTGAATGTGAAGAAATATCAAGCAAACTAACAGTTCAATGTAAGGACGTCATTATTTTACTATGAATATTGTTTGGATCACCATTCAACATGCAACGTTTTCTATACAATAACCTACAAAGAATAATCCGAAAATAGTTTGATATGCTGCTGATAGTACGTACCTACCTACCTAAATTTTCTAAGATTGTTGGAATGGTGAGTGACACCTCTGTAAAACTACTCATTGACCAGCTCGAACACGACTTCCGAATATTATTTAAATTTCGAACCTTCCGGTAGAGGAGGGGGCGGTAGGAGCCTTAAGAAAGATGAACTGTCAGCGCAGAAGACAAGTTCATTGTGCATAAAGGAGATCTGTTACAAGTAAGTTATTAGCCGTAGATTATGTTCTCTAGGTACTAGGCTACCATAAGTTGAAGTAGCTCAAGTGACTGTTGTGTGAAGGATTTATCAGAAGAAATACGTTGCAAGTTGGAGGGATTGAAGTGTATGGCTTGTTGGTTACTAGGATCGAAGAAAGATGAACTCTCTGCGCAAAAGACCTTCATTACATCATACCACTCATACTTCATATTTCTCCTCGAATTTGTCTTGTATTTTTTCATCTTTGTTATCTTTTTCTTTTCCCCTCAATCATCCTTCGTTCGTTCACGTATCTTTAATTCTATTTTCCAGCAAAACCAGCTATCAAAGGCGGAGATGGCTTGGCTCCGGCTGGGCGCGGGCGCCGCCATGTTGAAGATCTGCGAGCAGAAGGGCGTCGGCGATCAGTTCACCGCCGACCAGTTCTACAACCTGTCACATCTCATGATCGTGAGTTGTTTTTACTTCCTTTCCTTAAAAGTCCGCTGCTGGACATGGGCCTCCCTCTATCGCGGGGTATTGCGATACTCACCACGCTTGGCAGGCGGAAATGGCTTGGCTCCGGCTGGGCGCGGGCGCCGCCATGTTGAAGATCTGCGAGCAAAAGGGCGTCGGCGACCAGTTCACCGCCGACCAGTTCTACAACCTGTCACATCTCATGATCGTGAGTTGTTTTTACTTCCTTACCTTGACAGTCACTGCTGGATATAAGCCTCCCCTTATCGCGGGGTATTGCCATACTCACCACGCTTGGAAGGCTGATTAGCGCTCACCATATCAGCCACAATAGTCCGCTGCTGGACATGGGCCTCCCCCTATCGCGGGGTATTGCCATACTCACCACGCTTGGCAAGCGGAATGGCGGGCGCAGTGCAAGATGTTCCATTTACAGGGAACGTTGCTGCCAATTCTCGGGCTGATTCACTTTTTCCACACTCACGGGTAGAATTGGGATGATCCTATTCTAAACCAGCTTCAGAAGGCAAGTTATGTTTAATGTGAGAGTAGACAACTCAAATAAAAGATTCAAACTTCAGCTTGAATTCCGACAAATATTCGAGGGACATTTTGAATAGTAATACTTGTAATATACATGCAACTACCGAGACCTTAAAGGTCAAAATAAAGACCGAGCGTGGCGGCGCCATAGTGTGCCGTCAACGTGACAGCGTCGTCCATAGTATGGAGGGCGCGCCGCGGCGTACCGCGCAGTCAGTCATTCTGTCATTTTGTCGACGCACCACGTCGCGTCAAGCTCAGCCTTTAAGAACATAATAATCATAATCAACTATTATAAATTACATGTCAGGAAAAAATATATAATAATCATAAAATAAAGAACTAGTACTTTAGTACAATATTAAAATTAAATCAATACATAGTCAAATAGTAAAAAATTTAATAATACGAAACCCTACACCTAAGGACTTAACGTCTCTTCGATACCTTTGCGATGATACTATTTTTTGTTGTACTTGTTTGACAAATCCTTGCTTTATTTCAGGATGAAGTACCTCAAGTCAGAGAAGCTTTCGCGGCGAAGTTGCACAAAGGACTTTCAAAGGTAAGATTGTACTATCCTTTATCAATTTAAGACGTAGGAAATTGAGGTTGATATTTATTGTCAGTTTGTTGATATTATTTTCAGTTTATCAATAAAATTCGCAGATCGAAGATACTAGGCTGAACTGAATGAAATAATTACCATATAGGAAAATAGAATAAACTTGATTCAGTGACCATAGCGTATTATAAAACAATAGGTACAGTCAATATAAAGTAACTTAATATAATACAATCTGCACTGAGTTATACAATAAAAGTCAATACAGAGACAGTATCTTTTTGAATAACAGGACTTAGATCTATTTGTTAATTGGGACACTGAAAAGCCATTTCGTTCAGCTTATGCTACAACAGTAATTTAATAACTGTGTAGCGCTGGTCTATCACGAAGCCTAAAGCGGGTAGGCACACTGACAACGACAGTAGCTTGATAGGTTATATAATAATATTGCGTTTGCCATTAAAATGTCATCACTAGATATCACAGATGATTCCGCTATTTCGTGGAACATTATTTTTTGTAGCACCTAGGATCAACGAGTCGTCGTCTTGACGTCTCTGTAACAATTATGTTTTGTTTCTTAATATTTCATTTTCTCAGGGCATACCCAACAAATGCCTGCCGCTAGACTTCATGGGCATGTACGCACTGGGCGGCCGCGAACCGGACCGGCGAATACGCAGCGCGATTCGACAGTACATGCTGGCGGACGTCGTGCGGCGGCGCGAGTATATACGCAACATCACGCAGGGGACCAAAGGTAACAGGGGACCATAGGTACCAGGGGACTATGGGTGAAACACACTCCGGCGAATACGCGGCGCGATTCGACAGTACATGCTGGCGGACGTGGTGCGGCGGCGCGAGTACATACGCAACATCACGCAGGGGACCAAAGGTAACAGGGGACCATAGGTACCAGGGGACTATGGGTGAAACACACTGGCGAATACGCAGCGCGATTCGACAGTACATGCTGGCGGACGTGGTTCGGCGGCGCGAGTATATACGCAACATCACGCAGGGGACCAAAGGTAACAGGGGACCATAGGTACCAGGGGACTATGGGTGAAACACACTCCGGCGAATACGCGGCGCGATTCGACAGTACATGCTGGCGGACGTGGTGCGGCGGCGCGAGTACATACGCAACATCACGCAGGGGACCAAAGGTAACAGGGGACCATAGGTGACAAGGGACTGGATTATACACTGGACCGGCGAATAAGAAGCGCAGGTACCAGGGGACTATGGGTGAAACACACTGGCGAATACGCAGCGCGATTCGACAGTACATGCTGGCGGACGTGGTGCGGCGGCGCGAGTACATACGCAACATCACGCAGGGGACCAAAGGTAACAGGGGACCATAGGTGACAAGGGACTGGATTATACACTGGACCGGCGAATAAGAAGCGCAGGTACCAGGGGACTATGGGTGAAACACACTGGCGAATACGCAGCGCGATTCGACAGTACATGCTGGCGGACGTCGTGCGGCGGCGCGAGTACATACGCAACATCACGCAGGGGACCAAAGGTAACGGGAGACTGTGTGTGATACAGGGGACCAAAGCACATATTAGGGAAACGGCACGCGGGGCGCCCCTAGAGATGGCTCACTCAGTATTAGCGACGATTTTGACGCTTACTGACATTACCTGGAATCAACCGGAATCTCAGGAGAAGTCAAGGTAACTAAGGAGTTGGTTGCCACGAACGTCATATTTCTTAGATATAAATTGACTCAGAATTATATGATGTTTTTGTATCAGATTTCTGTTTTGATAGTTTTATACTTTTGTGATTGACGGTAGCAAGCAACCCCCCTGGCTATGTAACAATCGCAAAAATCCTGAAAAGGGGCGAGTGAACCTTCTGTCAACTCTCTTTTTTGTGACCAAAGGTAAGGAACAAAGCTAAAAGGGACCAAAGGTAACAGGGGACCATAGGTGACAAGGGACTGGGTTATACACTGGACCCGCGAATACGCAGCGCGATTCGACAGTACATGCTGGCGGACGTGGTGCGGCGGCGTGAGTACATACGCAACATCACACAGGGGACCAAAGGTAACAGGGGACCATAGGTACCAGGGGACTATGGGTGAAACAAACTGGCGAATAAGAAGCGCGATTCGACAGTAGATACATGCTGGCGGACGTGGTTCGGCGGCGCGAGTATATACGCAACATCACACAGGGGACCAAAGGTAACAGGGGACTAAAGGTACCAGGGGACCATAGGTGATAAGGGACTGGATTATAGAGGTACACTGGACCGGCGAATACGCAGCGCGATTCGACAGTACATGCTGGCGGACGTGGTGCGGCGGCGCGAGTACATACGCAACATCACACAGGGGACCAAAGGTAACAGGGGACTAAAAGTAACAGGGGACTAAAGGTAACAGGGGACTATAAGTAACAGGGGACTAAAGGTAACAGGGGACTATAAGTAACAGGGGACTAAAGGTAACAGGGGACCAAAGGTAATAGGGGATCATAGGTAACAGGGGACCAAAGGTAACAGGAGACTGGGTTATACACCGGACCGGCGAATAAGAAGCGCGATTCGACAGTACATGCTGGCGGACGTGGTGCGGCGGCGCGAGTACATATGCAACATCACACAGGGGACCAAAGGTAACAGGGAACCATAGGTACCAGGGGACTATGGGTGAAACACACTGGCGAATACGCAGCGCGATTCGACAGTACATGCTGGCGGACGTGGTTCGGCGGCGCGAGTACATACGCAACATCACGCAAGGGACCAAAGGTAACAGGGGACAAAGGTAACAGGGGAACAAAGGTAACAGGGGAACAAAGGTGACAGGGGACCAAAGGTAACAGGGGACCAAAGGTAACAGTGGCCTATAGGTGACACACACACCGGCGAATAAGAAGCGCGATTCGACAGTACATGCTGGCGGACGTCGTGCGGCGGCGCGAGTACATACGCAACATCACACAGGGGACCAAAGGTAACAGGGAACCATAGGTACCAGGGGACCATAGGTACCAGGGGACTATGGGTGAAACACACTGGCGAATACGCAGCGCGATTCGACAGTACATGCTGGCGGACGTCGTGCGGCGGCGCGAGTATATACGCAACATCACACAGGGGACCAAAGGTAACGGGGGACCAAAGGTAACAGGGGACCAAAGGTAACAGGGGAGTAAATGTAACAGGGGACCAAAGGTAACAGGGGAACAAAGGTAACAGGGGAACAAAGTTAATAGGGGACTGGGTTATACACCGGGCCGGGAATATGCAGCGCGATTCGACAGTACATGCTGGCGGACGTGGTGCGGCGGCGCGAGTACATACGCAACATCACACAGGGGACCAAAGGTAACTAAAGGGATATTTATGACAATGGAGTGAAGACAGTCTTAATTAGACCCTTACTTGGACGCTGTCCCAATGTTATCTGTTATCCCTTTTATATAGGGTAAATTCGCTGACTGTCTGTTCACTTCAAGCAGCTTCTCTTACTGGTTTTTTATGCGACGCTGAACTCTGCAGCCGTTCTGAACCAGCACTTTATGAACATGGTTCAATTCGTCGTCCAGATGTTCTGCGTCACATAAGTCGAAACGTTGGGTTTACAGGTAAATCGCTTATTTACTTACGCGTTATAAGCCTATATTTTCCCACTGCTGGGAAAAGGCCTCTCCATACTTCTTCCATTTATCTCGATCCTTAGCAACCTCCCACCAGTTCTTGTCTTAGGCATCCAGGTCATCTCGCCACCTTTTGCGAGGTCTACCCCGTCGATGTTGTCCGTTAGGGGGGACCCATTATTAACTACTATATACACCTGTTTATATTATTTTTTGTTTCGTATTTGCAGTGGAGCGCGCTGTGGCGCAGCTGCCGCACATCCTGCCGGACTACATGCTGGTGTTTGCAGTGCCGGTGCTCACACACGACCCCGCCTTCACCAAGTACGACGACGTCAACCAACTCAAGGTACACTCCACCATAATAGGGTAGACAAATATGAAGGCGCCACTTTGTATGAAATTGCAAAATTAAATGGCAACAAAGACTTTAAATGGCAACAATTTTGAGTGTTTTTTTTTAGATATAATATTTAAATTACAGAAAAATGCATTAAGACTTTAAATAATATTTAATATGGATGTATTTATTTCCTTTCAGATCGTGAAACAGTGTCTATGGTTCATCCTGGAGCCGCTGATCACCCGCAACGACCTGTACTGCTACGGCTTCTACAAGACCCTCGTGGAGCGCATGAAGAACCATAAGGACGCGCTGCACGAGACCGACGACAACGTCAACTATGTGAGTCTCAACTATAAGCAATACAGTTACATTTGATCCAACATTGTACTTGATGCTACGGCTTCTACAAGACCCTCGTGGAGCGCATGAAGAACCATAAGGACGCGCTGCACGAGACCGACGACAACGTCAACTATGTGAGTCTCAACTATAAGCAATACAGTTACATTTGATCCAACATTGTACTTGATGCTACGGCTACAAGACCCTCGTGGAGCGCATGAAGAACCACAAGGACGCGCTGCACGAGACCGACGACAACGTCAACTATGTGAGTCTCAACTATAAGCAATACAGTTACAGTTGATCCAACATTGTACTTGATGCTACGGCTTCTACAAGACCCTCGTGGAGCGCATGAAGAACCACAAGGACGCGCTGCACGAGACCGACGACAACGTCAACTATGTGAGTCTCAACTATAAGCAATACAGTTACAGTTGATCCAACATTGTACTTGATGCTACGGCTTCTACAAGACCCTCGTGGAGCGCATGAAGAACCACAAGGACGCGCTGCACGAGACCGACGACAACGTCAACTATGTGAGTCTCAACTATAAGCAATACAGTTACAGTTGATCCAACATTGTACTTGATGCTACGGCTTCTACAAGACCCTCGTGGAGCGCATGAAGAACCACAAGGACGCGCTGCACGAGACCGACGACAACGTCAACTATGTGAGTCTCAACTATAAGCAATACAGCTACTGTTGAGCGAACCTTGTGCCTGAATCCGGGAGACATACCATCGTGCCACACATACTCCTGCCCCCGAAGGAGGCTACATATCACACAGCGTGCCACACATACCCCTGCCTCCGAAGGGGGCTACATATCACACAGCGTGCCACACATACCCCTGCCTCCGAAGGGGGCTACATATCACACAGCGTGCCACACATACCCCTGCCCCGAAGGAGGCTACATATCACACAGCGTGCCACACATACCCCTGCCTCCGAAGGGGGCTACATATCACACAGCGTGCCACACATACCCCTGCCTCCGAAGGGGGCTACATATCACACAGCGTGCCACACATACCCCTGCCTCCGAAGGGGGCTACATATCACACAGCGTGCCACACATACCCCTGCCCCCGAAGGAGGCTACATATCACACAGCGTGCCACACATACCCCTGCCTCCGAAGGGGGCTACATATCACACAGCGTGCCACACATACCCCTGCCTCCGAAGGGGGCTACATATCACACAGCGTGCCACACATACCCCTGCCTCCGAAGGGGACTACATATCACACAGCGTGCCACACATACCCCTGCCTCCGAAGGGGGCTACATATCACACAGCGTGCCACACATACACCTGCCTCCGAAGGGGGCTACATATCACACAGCGTGCCACACATACCCCTGCCGCCGAAGGGGGCTACATATCACACAGCGTGCCACACATACCCCTGCCGCCGAAGGGGGCTACATATCACACAGCGTGCCACACATATCTACCTCCGAAGGAACTGCATGCCGTTGAAGTTTTTTTTAATATGTTTGTTGTTCTTTCAGAAAATGTGGGCGGTGTGCGACCTGGCGATGTCTGTGATCTGGACGCGGTCGTCGCGGTTCGAGCTGCGCGAGTTCCCGGCGGACACGCGCATCCCCACCATGTACTTCGCGCCGCAGAACGAGTACTTCGTCAACACCAGGGTCTTCTTACCGCCCGCGTTACAGGTACTGTGTTAAAGAAATATTACGTTATTCTGACGCTATTTATTTTCCTTTCGGTACAAATATATTGTATACCAAAATCAGTTATTAATACTTAAACACGTTTACCTTAAAACGACAAGGTACACCAAAAAATGAATAGTGTACCAAAAAACGAATGCTTAAAAAAGTATATCCGCAACGCAATTAAAAAAGTGCGTTTATCTGATAAAGTTATGCTCGAACTTTAAAATGTAATCGAAAGCCAAAACTAGTAAATGTCTACCAAATTCAGTACACCCAATTTACGCGCCAACGCTACCAAAATAAATTACAGCGCCTGCAATAAAATGTAGGTATCTAGACTAAAAGAAATCTTTTCGCGCCAAATTTGGTTATACTGCATTGCATGATTAAATAAATGGTTTAAATTGTTTAAATGATTAATCGCTTTTATTTTATTCCATCTACTAATTCTTCGTCCTTCTGCCTGACTAACAATACAATTCAAAATTCTATATTTTATTTCCCTGGGCCCTTGGGGGTCTGCGGCGAAAGGGTTCCTCAATGACCTATCTGGACGTCTCATCGAGGCATCCGGTGACTAAAGGGCTGGCAGCTATTTTGCCCAAAGAATAAGCCTGGCTATACAGAGGGGCAATGCTGCCAGCCTATCGGGGACCCTACCTCGGTGCGACGTATGAAGTTGTTTATTTATAACTTAGTTAAATTAACTGTTATTATTTAATTCTTGTTTCTGTAAATAAATGTTTTCCCACTTTGCATCACAAACTTTAAAATAGGTACGCTTATGTTAATATTTGACAGTCTATTGAATAATTAAATGCTATTCAAAATGTGGGAAAATTTAGCATATTTTGGGAAAACAAAACTTTTTTAAGGAGCATATATTTTATTAGAGTAGTTATTTGGTAGTATTTAGATAACATTTCGGTATAAATTGGAGTTTAAATTTTGGTGAACATTTACTATTTATTAGATAATTATATTATTTTTGGTCTCATGTACTTTAATTGGCTAACGTTAAATTAAATAAATGTATGCGTTTTAGTATAAAATAGGGTGTCAAATTTTGGTAGACATTTACCTTTTTTGGGTTAAAAATTCATTTTTTCGGTTTGTGATTTTTATTTAATTTGGTAAACAGTAAAACCAAAGCCTTTTCCTTTTCCTGTTTGCCTATTCAATTCGTACTGAACGATAATTTACCTTTTAAACTATTCACATTCACAAGCTCAGTAAATTTTGCCCTCAGTAAATTTTCTGGGAAGCCCCATCAAAATATTTGTACTGAGTTACGAAATAAAAGCATATTTTATTTATTTTATATTTCGAGGTTTATTCGATTTGAATAACGTCGGTATTATTTAAAAAGACGATAGGTATATATGTTTTACTTACTTGGGTGGCTCAGTAACCAAATATTTGTTCCAGTACTTTTCCTTGGACGCGTATTCATTTGGCAACATTTGTTTCTTTGAATTGTCTTGCAAAAAAGTCGCGAGCGATTTGCGACAACAAGAAACACCTTGTTGTTGTGTCATGTCATGAACATTTCTCGTTTCATTCCGCTTTGAAATAACTTTATTATTGGTATGTTTGTATCAGTTCCAACCGAAGCGCGCGCCGGAGCAGGCGGAGGCCATCACTGCGGCGAAGGGCGGCAAGAAGCGACCGCGGCCCGTCGGCAACGAGGCCACCAACGAGTGCGAGGTTGGTACATGTAAATACTATCTCAAACTATAGTTCGACAAGTTCGTGCGCGACCGACCCTAGTGGTGACAAGATGTCAGCGGGTAGCTGGTGTAGCGAGGAAGGGGATCGCATGAATCAGCGCCGCGCGTTACATAAGAATGACGTGCTACCTCGTCCTCGCCACCGTCTACACCCCGCGGGACGGTTGCGCACGAAGTTGTCGAAGTATAGAGAAAGGCCGCGTTACTCGCATTAGATAACCAAATGGTTTTGTCCATTTAGGCACATTCCACATTTTTGTTTTGAAATGAATAATTGCTAACTTACCAGTTTAACTCGGTCCCTCATATTTGTGTCTCTAAAACTTTTGTATTTTATCTACGGAACGAATGCTACCTGTTTACTGTATGTTATCCATTTATATACTAAGTATTTCCCATCTATCTATTATATCTACCAGAAAATGTGTGTTACCCCACCTATCTGTTACGTGCTACGCACCTACTTAACACATCTACGTACCGTGCTTTATCCGCCTGCCAGAATATTGTTACCTGCTGAGATATGTGTTGTCCGCGTATTTGACGTTTGTTAACCACCTTTCGAATGTGCATAACGCACCTGCCTACCGTGCTACCCACTTCCTTACCGCGTTACCTTGCATTACCCACTATCCTATCGTGCTACCCACTTTCCTATCGTGTTACCCACTTTCCTATCGTGCTACCCACTTTCCCATCGTGCTACCCACTTTCCTATCGTGCTACCCACTTTCCTATCGTGCTACCCACTTTCCTATCGTGCTACCCACTTTTCTATCGTGCCACCCACTTTCCTATCGTGCTACCCACTTTCCTATCGTGCTACCCACTTCCTTACCTCGCATTGCCCACTTTTCTATCGGGCTACCCACTTTCTTACCTTGCAATACCCACTTTCCTATCGTGCTACCCACTTTTTTATCTTGCATTGCCCACTTTCCTATCGTGCTACCCACTTTCTTACCTTGCATTACCCACTTTCCTATCGTGCTACCCACTTTCTTACCTTGAATTACCCACTTTCCTACCGTGTTACCCGCTTCCTTTATGTTACCCTACCTACTGTTCTGTGTATCTGTCTGCTACAAATGCACTTGTATTGTTCCAAGCTTATCATTGGACGCTCCGGGAGCATTGACGCTAAGGTAACGCTAACTCACTACTATGTACGCATGATACACTTTTGTTGCATAGAATCCATCTAACCTGGTTCCAAATAACGATCCCTCACTTGCCCTGTTTATGTTGTGGATTGTTCTGTTTATTTATGTTAGTTGTATTGGAATTTTGTTTATTTTTTAGCGTTGTTGATTACCTTATAATTTTTATAAATTTTGCTTTACGTTCGTGGTGGCTGGTGCCCTCTGTTTCAGTATTGTTCAATGGCTGGAGCCCATCGTTTTGTATTATTATTTTAGTCAATAGTTACTATACCTTGAGCTTGAGGTGTTAAAAATGGCATAATTATTACAAACGATTGACTAGTCTATGAAACTAAAAACTTTGTCTAAAGATCAGTGGGTCGAAATTTGGATAGCAAAATCATTGACCTACATTACAAAATCTGTTAGTCAACCGAAGTATTTTTATCAGACATCTATTTGATTCATATGTGCACCTATATGCCCACTTTTTCAGTATTATGATAGGTGGTTCACGTTTGAAAATATTTTCTTATATTCTTAGGGCTTGCGTCTTACGATTGTCCGCGCGCGAGGTTCACTAGAGAGAATTTAAAGCAGTGCTGATAAATAGTGGGTCAGTGCGGATAATCCTCGCGACGCAGCGCACGCCCAAACTTTCATATACAATACTACTTATTATCCAATACTCGTTATTACACAACACGTCTCGTTCCAGCCGGCCGAAGCGTCAGACACGCAGATCCAGCTACCAGGGCTGGAGCAGCCCCCAGAAACCGAACTGACAGACGACGAGCCAGCTGCCAAACAGCGTAGCATCAGCGAGGAGTGAAGAGCACTACCGTACTCTATATCTGCATGTAACATATTGGGATTATAATGCACTCACAGTGCTATACTATTCTCATAAATCAAAATGGGGAATTGAAAAAATATCATGCATCGATATTTACATGCACCCATGCGGGAACGGTCGATGCATGACATTTTTACAATTTTCTGTTTTCATTTACATTTAATATACCGCACCTCAAGGGGGGCACAGTGTAAGAAAAAGAAAATCCTTATCAAATTTGACATCTCAAAATGGAAACTCTTGGGTGGCAGATCGTATTATACCGGTAGAATGTCCATCTTAGGATGGCAGATTTGATAACCCCAGAAAAAGCAGTAAGATGTCTTGAGTTCTTGGAACGGTAGCACTCCACTAAATGCACGCATAAACGCTGGTGATCAAATAACATGGGTGGTCTGTCGTTACATTAAAATTCCATTGAAATTTGCTAGATTAGAAACGCAATTTTGGAATTTAGTTGATCCTGGGGCCATTTCATAAAATTTACAATTGTATTTTACAAGAACAATTCAATTTACACGCAATTTGTAAGAATAACTTTGTCAACTTTGACCCTTTACTTTATTTTTTTTAAACTAGACTCAAATTTGAATTCGCTATACTATGTTTTTGAGGTATATTGTCTAAATTTCTATGCCAAACATTGAAACATAATTTCTGAGCGTTGCGTTGTATTTGCGAAATGCACCGGCCAAGACCATGACATATTACACCGTTCCTTAAGTACTGTGTTACCCCCGTGATACCAGGACCTTATGAGTGAAAGTTCAGTGCAGTGGCAAGTGGACATCCATCAAGTGCGTATATCACCAAGTGTTTTAGGATATAGTGTGATTAAAATTATAACAGGATTTACCGTTTTTAACTTGAACATAGTCGTACAGTCGTGCCAATGTGAAGGCTTTTATTAGCTTGGTCATCTAGTCATGACTGTCGTAGCCGTCATGGTGCATTGTTGGCGGTCATGTCTTGATGACTTCTAGTTATGGTGACTTTATGATGATTATTGAAAATCGAATAAAAAATTTATTTACACACTTGGCCAGTAATATTAAATTGTGCTAAAACACTGGTCGATACCGAATTTGCCAAAAGAGAGTCAATATTATCAGACTGCTGTTACTAAATACAAGTAATTTTGTACCATAATAATGTACTCGGACATTTGCCAACAAAGAGTCAATATTATCAGACTGCTGTTACTAGATACAAATAATTTTGTACCATAATAATGTACTCGGACTTTTGCCAACAAAGAGTCAATATTATCAGACTGCTGTTACTAGATACAAATAATTTTGTACCATAATAATGTACTCGGACTTTACAAGTTGTTTTAAAACATTGCCCAGTGAAACATTTGGATTGGATTTTCACTAACATTGCTGTTAAAACTACGATACATACACTATGTGTAAAAGGCATGTCCATAAGATTTGTGTCTCTAATGAATAATGGAATACCCGGCATAGGATACGACTTTGCAAGATATAATTCTTGTATCTTGCACACTTATTTGAAGCATACGAAAAATACTTAATAAAAGAGTCTCAAAGCAGTAGAGGTCTTATTTGGGAGTGGTTTACGCTTATCTGAAGACTGGTATAAAACAAGGCGTATTTTTGAGTCACTAGCACAGGTAATCCGATTTCTACTAATCCAAAAACACGCCTTTAGTTTTCTGGATTATGGAGTGTATGTAAAGTAACTGTTAGGGGGCGTATTACTGCTACTATTTAATATGTGATGTTATTGAAACAGCTCAATGAAATATTTGAGTTCCTAAAACCTCAAACGTAACTGCCATCCATTTACTGACTAATTTGGCAGTAATGATCATGAAATAACTTATTTTTAACTAAGTAAGTAAGCCAGTTAAGATAGCTCGCTATACCTAAGTCACATTTGACTTAGTAAACGATACAAACATGGATATCTATGATGAAATCCTAATATTATGAACCTTTAGGTGCATAATGTCCATTTTGCAAAATGTCCAGTGGTGAAAAAATGACCAGTTTGCATAATGTCCAGTTTGCAAAATGTCCAGTTTGCAAAATGTCCAATTGCAAAATGTCCAGTTTGCAAAATGTCCAGTTTGCAATATGTCCAGTTTACATGAAATGCTGGGTCACTGACCAATGTGTTCTGGGAAAAGTTGTTCGCATTGATGGTCTGAACTCACACCTTAATTTCGCTAATTGTACTTTTGCAAACTGGTAATTTTCAAGTCAGATAATCTTCAAACTGGACATTTTGCAACTGGACATTTTGCAAACTGAACATTTTGCAAACTGGACATTTTGCAAACTGGACATTTTGCAAACTGGACATTATGCAAACTGGACATTTTTTCACCACTGGACATTTTGCAAAATGGACATTATGCACCTAAAGGATTATGAATAGGACTACCAGAGCTTGAATTATCCAAGTGGTCAAGAATTTCGAAAGTGAAACACTATGGAGTTTTTGTATTCTATCGATTATTTCTATTCTGAAATCAATAATGAATTGAAAAATAAGATGTCTTTTTATCTTTGTTTTACGGTTGCAAACTCATTATGTATCTGAGTGAAACAGTATTAAACTTTTTCGTTCTATCCTGCAACACATTTCAAAAATAATATCTATTATTTTTTAATTTTCATTATGTTTCATAACCCTCACCTTTTAAAATGATATTTTTGTATGCATTTTCCAATTTTTTCTCGGTCATTTTGAGTTTGCGGGAGGTTGGCGTGTATTAAAAAAAATATGTACTGCCGGACAGAGAAGATGGTTTTATTATAGCATTTTTCATCAGCATTATACAGGGTGTGAGAGACATCCCTCCCGCATACTGGTAGGATGCATGCAGCACATGAAACTGAATAACTTTGCCCTAGGAACATATGGAATAAAAAAATCGACGTCCCGTACAAAATCACGGCCAAAGCACGATCTTTACAATGGAAAGTCGAGAAATTTTTGACGTTTTCAGAGATATATTCCTAGAAAAAAGTTGTAGTGTTTTATATTCTGAATGCACCTAACAGTATTCGAAGGACTATCCCTTACAACCCGTATTGGTAAAACAAGATTCAGAATTTACTATTTTCTTTTATTCATATAAAAAATCACGCCAATCTTCTTATTTTATATCACCGACAGAAAAACCTAGTTTTAGAGACGAGTCTGTAATATAGAATTTAGTTTTAAGTCTTTATTTTGTTTGCCGTTGATTTAGTTATAGTTTGATTCCGGCTGGTCGATTAAGTTCCCTTTTATATTTACGTTAATTTAATTTGTATAATTTGGAAGTGGCCTCGATGGAGAGAGGATTTCTATACATTTGATACAATTTATCTTATTAGCATAATTATGATGAAAATGTGATCGAATTGTGTGGGCATTAAAATAAATCATGAAAAAATTATAACTTGCGCAGATAGAGAATGGATCCCGGATTGGCAACATTATTGCTGACATCCTGCTCATATGTCATATTCATAAATGATAAAGAGGCAAACAACAATGTTGCCAATTTGGGATACATTCTTTATCTGTGCAAGTTGTACATTAAGTTTAGTGACAAAAAGGAAATAATAACTTGCTAAATCAATAATCTTATGACTTTACGAGAAAAAATAGTAAATTGTATCAAACGTTAGATGAAAAGATGGCTCGTAGGCATTCTGACTGATATTTAGTGAAGGGGATGGTATGTAAGGACGCGATTGTATTTCGAGTGATCCCTTTTTGCCTACGGGTTAGCTACAGACATTACTTCTGAGAAACATTGTACGAAAAATATGATTTAGTAGTCTTAACGTAGATAGATAGACTTACTCTAACTAATAAAGGTCCTAATAAGTTCCTAACTAAATAAAATATAATTATTGCGGTTGCAATTTCTGACTGAAAACAACTAGCCACTGGACCTTGTCAAATATACACACATACATACATATATCAAGCCTATAATCCCATGCGGGGTAGGCAGACTGTCAAATATAAACATTTTTAAAGAACATTACTTTTCTTATGCCTAGCCTAAACTGCCAAAACTAAGTACTCAGAAAGTTGAAAAGTTTTCTTTCAATATGGTGTATTTTTAAGGCAAGAATTTCCCACGGGAAAGTCCGTTAAAAACAATGTTTCCCAAAGTAATGTCTCTAGCGCTGAGATGATGTTAGGATTAATTTTATCAACTATTGCGTTAAGTGTACCAAAAACTATAGCGGGCGGCGACACTGCCGCAGTGATGATTCTCTGTAGTTATGTATTGAAATAAATAATAAATACATAATAATACAAGGTTTTTAATTTGCTTCCACTATCTAGCCAAACCTAACACAAAGAACTGACTGCGGTAATTTCAAAGTAATATTTGCTGTTAAATCCGCCATTTTGAATTTTGATAGGGTTAAATTTAATTTAATGTTATCTTATATAGCCAGTATCTTTCGCGCTGCTAAGAAAAATCTAACGATATTTCGTATTTCAACATTGGGCTATAGCCTGTAAAATATAGTACATCATATACGTTACGTACGTTTCGAGAGTGCATAATGTCCATTTTGCAAAATGTCCAGTGGTGAAAATGTCCAGTTTGCAAAAGGTTCGAGAGTATTCTCAAAAAATATTAGCCTCCTGAGGCAGTCGGGTAAAAATGAAACCAGATCTTACTTATAAATAAACACAATTTATTACATGATATTTGTATAAAATAATATAAACATTCATACAAAATATTACTATACTACCATCACATATCTTTATACTTACTTATTGTATAGGTAAAGTACAATCAAAACAATCTCATTTTAATTAAGTACTTAGCCTAATTTGATCTTAAAAGCTATATCATACTGGAGTATTACCATACATACATGTTGTAAAAAGACCCTGTAATTCCTTGTGTCCCTCATAATCTTATTTGACAACATTCGTAGACCTTAATAGTTCATAATTGCATTTTACATTTTCGGTTACAATTTCAATGCATTTTATATTTTATCTACATTTCATACATAATGTTCCTATTACAAATTCGAAAGCAAATGTATAAGCAACTGCTTTACAGCCATTCAAACTTTTAAAAAAAATGTCGATATCATAAAGTAAAATGTCGATGTCATAAAGTACTTTTTTCTGACTTTATGATATCGACATTTAGCAGTAAGATAATAAAAAAAAACAAATGTCACGACACAATCAAAGAATGGGACGACATTTGAAATTATGAGGACTTATTTATTATTAAATCTTTACTTCAAATCATTTTCCGAATTAAAATTTACCGATTAATGCTTTTTAATTTTAAAAGTTGTTCCGTTTTTATGAGCTTCCATTTTAACGTTTAGTTAAAAAGTTACTTATGTATAAAAGTCGTTCAGTTGTTGGTTCAGTAGATATGCTTGCAATCGCCATAGTGAAGTGCGGAGGTATGAATTATTTTTCATAGTTTTTCTTGTAAAGTGTAGATAAAATAGTGTATGCAATTGCAATATAATTAGGCTTTAGAATGCTCGTGTCAAACTATTATCACACTCGGCTGCGCCTCGTGTGATAAACAGACACTCACATCCTAAAGCCTCTTATTATAAGGCAATTGCATAAACTACTATTTCGTTGTTAGAGCTAAGTACAGCAACATAAATACAGGGTTTGTCAACGTTACCAAGTCACATAAAAATCACGGCACTTTATATAAATAAAATAATAATACCCATACCACGGTTTCGCAAACAAATATCAATGGGCATCGCATCAACTCAAATTTATGTAGATAATCTTCAGATTCTTCACTATCTTCAGATTCTTCTGTGGTAATCCTTAGTCTTCTTGCAGTTTGCATAAATGCACCCAAACCTTGTTTGCTACTGCTTGTCTTTTTTTTACTTCTTCTATTTTTTCTTCGTTCTTCTACGCAAAGTACGTGCTATACAAAAACAGGCTCGGGCTCTTTCCTCCAAAACTCCTGTATCTCCGGCAGACTCTTCCCCTTGGTCTCCGGTACCCACAGTATGGTATACACTACCCCGAACAGTGTGACCGCCCCGAAGGTAAAGAAGACTGCATGCGGACCGATCCAGGTGGCGATTGGTGTGTAGAAGAGAACGGTCATAGAACTGCAGAAGAAGGAGAACGCCATTGAAACGCCGGCCATCTTCGCCCGGTACTGTGGACAAGAAAAAGTTGTATGATAAATGAAATAAAATGTTTCTTTATTTCAAATGATTATGCGACAAGAAAAGAGACAGAGAGCGATAATCTCTTTTTATCTGTCTCTTATAGTCTAAGCGGGTACGGTCAAATATCACCCGAAAGTTGTTTTGCCGGCACAGTTGATGCCGCTTTGCTCAGTGATACTAGGGACCATTGTGAATGATTCCATCCGAGGAAATGAAAAATCCATCCACTGGATTTCAAGATGGCGCGGCGGAGCTTCGTTTTTTTGTATGGCACTAAAAAAAAAAATCTTCTGGAGCCCATCGTGTGGTGTATCAAATGAAAAGGCTAGACGAGACGATTTCAAAAATATATCGTTTTAATACATTTGAATTGCCCTCTTAGAAAAAAACCAAGTTAAATTTTTAAAAGTAGTTAAAACATGCCAAGTTTGAGGTCCAGTAGGTACAAAATGGCTGACATATAGTTTAATAAAAGTATGCCAAATGATCCACCATATCCTCAACTCTAACGTGACGAAAAGAATTTTGAAAAGAATAAGATTTAATGTATGTTTTGCAATGGAAAGTAGATCATTGGAAACTGCAGTAGGTTAGTAAGAACTGCTTGTGCGCCTTCATAAATATTTAAGATGTAATTCTTCTCATGATTGCTTTTACACTTAAAGCTAGATAATGATGTGCCGGATCATTTTGAATCTGCGGGTACGGTTGTGCCCCCGCCAAGTTGAGTAAAAAGCCATAGGTACCATGTTGCTCTACTCATGAATGCTATCTCAATTTCGTAGGCCTGTAAGAAAAATTCATGTTAGAAATAAGTAGAGCTTGCTTTACCGTTTTTATTTTTGTATTTGTCCTGTATTTTTTTTGTGTAGGTACCTACAATAAATGATTAAATTAAATAAAAAAAATTCTCTCGAAACAGTTCAGGCCAATTTCGACGCCCAAAACAACGATATTTTGGATAACATTTGAAACCTGTGTGTTAAGGACCCAAACAGTCAATAAATAAACATTCAATATTTTAAAAAATCATTCAGTTCCCTTAAATCTGTTTCATTCGACGGACCATAAAACTTCTAAAGCACTTTTAGATTACATCAACATGTACCTAGGTATATAAATGAAGTGAGATCAAAAAAGCCTTATGTAAAGATATGAGATACCATCAAAACACAACTCAAAAAAAAAAAGTCTCACCACTCATTAGGTACATCTACCGCAAAAAAATGAGAGTTTTCGTACATAAAATATTGACTTCGAGTACGGTCGTTCCAATGGGCCATATTTGACAGTCCATACTAAAAACACATCATCAAAGAAAAATAATCTTATATCTGAAAGTTGTCAAATATGGCCTATTTGAGCGACCGAAATTAAATAATTGCAATAACAAATAATCATATACTTACTACTTGTGATTGATTCCGAAGCTGATCTTAGCGCAGTGGAAGCAAATTAAAGTTATCTTAAAATCTAAAACTAAATGGTCGATCAGCCTCGGAACAACATTTGACTACGATTCGTAGTGCTCTTTACTATAGCTAAACAAAATAAATTTAATGAGAGAATTTTGTTCCGGAAAGTTTCCGGCCGAGAAATTCTTGTTTCCAAAATCTACTTAAACAGGGCCCAGCAACGAATTGCTTACCGAGCAAACGATGATGCCGTTTCTTTGTGAGTTTAAGTATGACAGGAATCAGGTATTCAGGACACTTTAGGAGCGCAGGAATAGGGAATAACCTAAACTCACAGCGCTGGAACATCCGCTCGTTCTAGAACTCCTTTCCTCCAATTTGCACTACAGTTCACAGCTCGACATCACATAATGTTTTTAACACAAAATAACTAAAAGATTTCTCTCCGAATGAGAAATCGGCCCCGTTAACCTCAATCATTTATAATTAAAATACGTAGCTATCGGCAGCCACGACGACGACGAGCGACGACTCAAAGTGAGGTTATGTTACCGGCGACCACGTTGGCCTCAATCAAAAGCCGAAACCAAAATTCACTTGGTTCACTTCCCCACCGCACAGGAAGCCATGGCTTGTGGCAAATAGCACACGAGAAAACCGCCAAAACACCTTAATTTTACACCACTTAAAACTAAAATTCGCTTCAACAACGCTAGCGTAAAGATGACAGACGGGCGGACCGAAAAGTGTTGCCAGCACCGTCCGCTCAAAAGATACGAAACCGTTTTTGATACGAAACTAAACATTCACCCGCCCCGGACCGACACATCGGTCCGCTCTATGCATGGCAGGCGTGATAATGTAGCTACTGCTCGCTTAAGGACTGAATCCCCCACCTGAACTTCTGCAACTCGAGGAGTGCCATCACTACCCGGAAACAGGTTGAGAATGCGCCCCGGCGCCAACGCAGTGGCGGTAGGTTGGCATCCTTAACCAGAACGAGATCCCCAATGCAGGGGTTCAGTCCTGTCCGTCCACTTAAGGCGTTGCTGCAGAATGTGCAAGTACTCAAGCGACCAACGCTTCCAAAAGTTTTGAGTCATTTGCTGCAGCAACTGATAACGCGACAAACGATTGCTATTCACCTCCGTATAGGGATATTCCGGCAAGGCGTTAAGTGGGCGGCCAATTAAGAAATGCCCTGGCGTCAGGGCCTCTAAATCATTTGGGTCTGAGCTGAGCGGACACAAAGGACGTGAATTGAGTACAGCCTCAATTTTACAAAACACGGTCGCCAGCTCCTCAAAAGTCAAAATTGTTAACCCTACGACGCGCAACAAATGCGTCTTAGCGGACTTTACAACCGCTTCAAAATACCACCCCAGTGAGGGCACGCTGGTGGATCAAACACCCAGGTAATGCCCTGACGGGAGAGGCCCGTGCTGATGGCTTCTTCGTTCTCCCGTAAGAACGTTACAATTTCTTTCATACACCGATCAGCACCCTTAAAGTTGGTACCACAATCCGACCTGATCAGCGCTGGTCGCCCTCTTCGCGACGTAAATCTCTCTAGCGCTGCCAAAAAGGCCTCCGTAGAAAGGTCGGCCACGAGCTCCAAGTGGACGGCCTTGGTGGCCAGGCACACGAACACGCACAAGTACGCCTTTATAGACTTTGCGTTCCGCAGGCGTGATGCCTTTACCATGAAAGGGCCTGCGAAATCCGTTCCCACACCTGCAAACGTCCAGGCCTCCGTCACCCGGTCCGGTGGAAGATCTCCCATCTGTGGCTGCATTGTGGCTGCCTTCAAGCGGTAACAAGGCAAGCACCTAAACACAACGCTACGTACCGTTCGTCGTCCCGATAAGATCCAGAACTCGCGCTGTAGAATGGCCAATAGCGCATTACAGCCCGCGTGCGAGTTTTTCTCATGACGATCCCTGACTAAGAGCTCAACTAAGGGTCCCCTTTTTGGAAGTAACAGTGGATGCCGAGCCGAAAAGGGCAGGCTAGCGTTCCGAAGTCTGCCTCCAACCCTGAGCATACCTTGTTCATCCAGGAATGGGTTGAGGCGCACAATTCCTCCCTTCAGCTTTCCACGTCCATCCCTGAGCAGCCTGACCTCCTCTTCAAAATGTTCCGCCTGGACGACTCTAACCAATGAGCATAGAGCCGCATTCCGCTCCGCAGGCGAGAGGACAGGTGTAAAGTTCCGTTCTGCTTGAGGCTTCCTGCAGTTGTTCACGAACCGCTTGATCCAACCTGTCACCCCAAGAAGCTTGTCGAGGGAGCTATACCGTTCCAGCAAGAAAGCTGGGTTAGGCTTCGGTACGAGTTGCCCCACGTTCACTCGCAAACCTCGATCAGGTGGCCCAAGCGGCGCCCTGCACTCGTTGAATGGCCATTCCTGCGGCGACTCAGTCAGCCATTGAGGTCCCCACCACAGTGGGTGACTCACCAAATCAGGTGCCCTGCACCCGCGCGAAGCGCAGTCTGCTGGGTTCCATTCTCCCGGTACGTGCCTCCACACTAACGGAGTTTCCGACCCCGTAATCTGTGACACCCGATTTGCCACGAAAACCTCAAGTGTATGTACCGACGTCTGCAACCAGCACAGAACTATCCGACTGTCAGTCCACGCGTACACCGTTTCATCCAAGTTGATGGTACCACGCAGATTGCAGGTTACATGATTTAGCAAGCGCGCTAGAAGAGCTGCCCCTGCCAATTCCAATTTGGGGATGGTCCATCTAGTTCTGACTGGTGCCACCTTACTTTTGGCCATAACCAGACGCACGTGCACAGTTCCCGTTGAACTTGCTGTCCGAAGGTATACAGCTGCCGCGTACCCTCGCTCCGAGGCGTCACAAAACCCATGTAGGGTAGCCTTACATCCCACCGATGGGACTAACTTGCGGGGTATCGCGATGTGCACAATCCCTGGTAAGGTGGTCACAAACTTGAGCCAATCCTTCAACAACTCTCCGGAGAGTTGGTCGTCCCATCCTAAGTTGGCTAGCCACAACCTTTGTAAAAGCACTTCGCCATGAACGTAACCGGGGCGATCCATCCGCTAGGATCGAACGTTCTAGCGATTGTCGACAGTACCGACCGCTTAGTCCAAGTTTTCTCCAAAGGTCGGGCTCGATCTTGTACGTGAATACGTCATGCGTTGGCCTATATTGCACCCCGAGGATGCCCAACGTGTTTGGATTGTCCGGGTTCTCAAAGAGGTGCGGGTCCTGATGGAACTCGCCTGGCAAACCGGCCAGGAGCTCTGGGCAACTGGACAACCATTTCCGCAACTCGTAACCTCCTGAACCCATGATCGCGATCAACTCGTCTCGTAGAATTAGCGCCTGCTCCACGCTATCAGCACCCGTGCAGATATCGTCCACGTAGACGTCGCGATCCAGTACTGCTGCGGCTCGAGGATATCTTACCCTTTCCTGTGCGGCCAACTCTCGCAGCGTACGTACTGCCAAATACGGACTTGGCTTAAGTCCATACGTCACCGTGTTAAGTTCGTATGTGACCATCGGCTCATCTGGGCTCTCACGCCACAAAATCAGCTGATACCGACGGTCATCCGGATGTATCATGGTTTGGCGAAACATCATTTTGACGTCTGCGACGAACGCTACCTGGTGTAACCGAAAGTCTGTGAGAATGTCCACAATGTCCCGGTTCAATTTAGGACCCGCGTGCAAACATTGGTTCACAGACACACCATTCGAGGTAGGAGCAGAACCGTCAAACACCACCCGTATTTTCGCCTCAGGTGACTTCAAGACAGCCAGGTGTGGAATGTAATAATGCTCGACACACCTCCAATCCAGGCTGGACACCGACATGTGGCCCAATTGAATATATTCCCGCATGAATTCTATATACTTCTGCCGAAGTGCTGGGTCTCGCCTCATCTTCCGCTCCATTCCGAGTAGTCTCCGTTCCGCGAGCTGTCGCGAACTACCTAAAGCGGGGCGGTTTGGGAGAAAAGGTAGCCTGGTCACGAATCTGCCTGACGGGCATCTCGCAGTGTTGTATTGATAGAACAACTCGCACTCGTCATCCTCTGGCTTCCGTCTGTCCGCCGTGGGCGGCTCTTCAGACTCCCAAAACCTCTGCAGCACCTCTGACAGCACACTACCATAGAGGACCGGATCCCCTTCTGGTAGGTCCTGAGGTCTCCAAACTGGGCCGAAAACAACATACCCCCCTGTGGTATCTACGGCCACCAAACCAGTTTCCTGGAGTACCTTCTTCCTACCGCACCATAATCTCCGAGGACGTCTGACCCGAGAAGTACGTCCACCGTACCAGGAGTATCAAAATCAGGATCAGCTAACTCCAACCCTGTGGTTAACCCTCGTACCGTTGGTGGTAACCTAACCTGAGGAGTTTCCCAACCACTTCATCCAGCACCACGGCTGAGACTTGATAGCTGACCCTGTACATGTGCTACCTAATGCGAACTCAAAGTTCGTCTGACCCCGAATGTCAGGCACATTTAGGCCCCCGATGCCTACAGCTTCATCCTCACTTGGCCGTACATTTAGGCCTAGCCTACTCACCAGCTTACTCGATACAATACATCCCTGAGCTCCTGTATCCAGTAGGGCTCTTACTTGAATGGTCCGGCCACCGTATCCCCATACCCAAATCTTAGCCGTTGGCAAAAGTACCGTGATTGGACGGGGAGCCGAAGCTGATGAGTAGGCGGCGATTACCTAGCGGGAATCTAAACGCGGTGAGGCCGCGTCCCGCGGGGTATCCTCACTACCCAAACCTGTGTATGGGTCCCACTCCTGCTGGTAGGGAGGTCTGCCCATAAAGGCCATGGCTGGAGTTCTATAGTACCCCGACGGCAAACGTCCGTACCGAGGTTGCGCCTGTAGCCGCGGGTACTCAGGCATAGGCGGGGGCATGCGTGGGTCTTGAGACCCAACCAGGTGGCTCAAGCCCGCAGAATACTGCATGTACCCTGGTGGCTGCCTAGTGCTCCCCTGACACCCGCCCGTTGAATCCCGTACCTGGGATGGGTGTCCTTGGCCACGTTCCTGTGCCGCTCTTCCCCAATCCGGCACCTGCTGCCGTGGTGGGGATTGTCCCCACGTCCTTGGGTAAGTGGGCTCCGTCTGTTGACGTCCCCCTGCCTGTCCCTGTGACCGATGCGGAGGTGGGCTCCTCCTTGGAGGGTGGGAGCGTTGCTCCCTCCCTTGGTGGGCAGGCTCCTTCGCTGATCCGATCCAGCGCTGCCCCGGCGCCTCCGGAGCGATTCATGCAGAGCAGCGGATGGTGTGCACCCTGGCAGTACCTACAGTTGGTGCTTGAAGGGCACTCTCGCACCTGATGCGGCCCCAGGCACCGAAAACACCAACGCCTCTGCTGTGCCACACCCCGTCTCCTCTGAACCCGCTGCGCAGCAAACTCCTGACACGCTGCCACCCCGTGGCCTGTCTCCCTGCAGTAGGCACACCCTGATTCCAATGCGGTGTTGTACCGCCTGGGTTGCCCACTGTTGCCTCCTCGCGCCGGTGCACCCGGCCGTTCCGGGTGGCGAGGGCAGAGGTCTCCTTGCGAGGGGCTTCACCAGCCTGGACGTCCACTCGCCTGCTTTCGGCCTCGAGGAACGACTTCAGATCCTCGTAGGTCGGGAGGTGGTCCGAGGACTTGCCCCCATGTAGCTGCTCGAATCGAGCGACCATTTCGCTCGGCAGGCGGCGAAGCACTGTGTGGACCAAGATATAACCGTAGCCCGCCACTGGCAAACCCTGTCGCTCTAGTGCGCTGACCGCGACACTGACTGGGTGGAAGATTTTCTCGCGGAGGTCCGTACCTCGCGTTATGGTTGGTATTGACAGCCACTGGTCTAACAGCCTGTCTATAATCAGGCGCTTGTTTCGATACCGGTCGGTAAGGATCTTCCACGCCACCTCATAATTGCTATCCGAGACAGCCAAATGCGTCAGCAATTCATGAGGCTCTCCATGTAGCCTGGACATCAGCTGAGCCATCTTGTACGCCGGCGTTATGTCCGTCCGTGTGTGGACCACACTGCTATACAGGTCCTCAAACGCCGGCCAGTCGGCGTAATCGCCTGCAAAGACTGGAACCGTAACAGGCGGAAGAGGCACCTGTAATCCTTGTCCCACTTTACCACGGAATGGCTTTTCCTTTCCGTCACGTCGCCTAGATATGTCCGCAGCTGCCTGCGCAATGTCCTGTGCCAGCTCCAAGCACTGGCTTACATCGCCCTCAACCAGCTCCTTATCTTCAGGGTTAGGAGCTTCCTCAAGGAGCATGAGGCACTCTGTGAGGTGTTCCGACACAACCCGAACCCGTTCATCTGCCTGTAGTGCACTTTTCAAGAGCGCGTCCTCCCGGTCCTCGCGGCCGATCATTGCCGCTGTGGTAGTAAACCACCTTAATTCTGTCTTTATAGCAGCCTTATACCTGGCGATCGAGGAGCCATGGTACCAACTTTTACACACTCGACTTAATAAAACGAAAACCAATAAACAAATACCACAAAATAAATGTTAGTTGACTGGCCTAGACCTTACCGATAAGGTACCGTTCACTAGGCAAACAATACAGTCACAGAAAAGACCGAAACAATATTTTCCAAAATTAATAAAATATGTGGGTAATATAAAAACACGCTTAATACTAAATTACGGCTAACTATGTTGCAATAAAGCAACCACGCTCTGCTACCAAAAATGATTGATTCCGAAGCTGATCTTAGCGCAGTGGAAGCAAATTAAAGTTATCTTAAAATCTAAAACTAAATGGTCGATCAGCCTCGGAACAACATTTGACTACGATTCGTAGTGCTCTTTACTATAGCTAAACAAAATAAATTTAATGAGAGAATTTTGTTCCGGAAAGTTTCCGGCCGAGAAATTCTTGTTTCCAAAATCTACTTAAACAGGGCCCAGCAACGAATTGCTTACCGAGCAAACGATGATGCCGTTTCTTTGTGAGTTTAAGTATGACAGGAATCAGGTATTCAGGACACTTTAGGAGCGCAGGAATAGGGAATAACCTAAACTCACAGCGCTGGAACATCCGCTCGTTCTAGAACTCCTTTCCTCCAATTTGCACTACAGTTCACAGCTCGACATCACATAATGTTTTTTAACACAAAATAACTAAAAGATTTCTCTCCGAATGAGAAATCGGCCCCGTTGGCCTCAATCATTTATAATTAAAATACGTAGCTATCGGCAGCCACGACGACGACGAGCGACGACTCAAAGTGAGGTTATGTTACCGGCGACCACGTTGGCCTCAATCAAAAGCCGAAACCAAAATTCACTTGGTTCACTTCCCACCGCACAGGGAAGCCATGGCTTGTGGCAAATAGCACACGAGAAAACCGCCAAAACACCTTAATTTTACACCACTTAAAACTAAAATTCGCTTCAACAACGCTAGCGTAAAGATGACAGACGGGGCGGACCGAAAAGTGTTGCCAGCACCGTCCGCTCAAAAAGATACGAAACCGTTTTTTGATACGAAACTAAACAACTTGTAATATATGTTTTGTTAAAGACAGCCAAGTCCGCCACTCCACCAGAAACGTTGTGCAATCCACTAAACTTTAGATAGTACAGTACGAAACTTTAGAATCATTGTATTTCATATTTATATACTAAACACTAACATGATTCTACAGTTAAAACTGCAATGAATGCTGTTTCGCTGTAAATTTAAAATGGTAATCCTGTGTATTCACATAGAATCACATAGTTAATTGTTTTTTTTTTCCATTTTTAAACTTAAGTATTTTACTCCATTTAGAGTTTTTATATCTGCTAAATTAAATATTTCTATTTTTATCCAACATATCGTTAAAGGGGTCTCAACTTTTCCGAAACTGCTTTAAGAGAAATATGGTACGGCAAAGCCACTTTTTACTCGACTTGGCGGGGGCAGAACCGTGCCCGAAGATTCAAAATGATCCGGCACATCATAATCTAGCTTGAAGTGTACAAGCAATCATGATGAGGCGATTTATGGAGGCGCACAAGCAGTTCTTACTAACCTACTGCAGTTCCCAATGATCTACTTTCCATTGCAAAATATACATTAAATCTTATTATTTTCAAAATTCCTTTCGTCACGTTAGAGTTAAGGATATGGTGGATCATTTGGCATACTTTTTTGAAACTACATGTCAGAAATTTTGTACCTACTGGACCTCAAACTTGGCATGTTTTGACTACTTTTAAAAATGTAAGTTGACTTTTTTCTAAGAGGGCAGTGGAAATTTATTAAAACAATATATTTTTAAAATTATCTCGTCTAGCCCTTTCATTTGATACCCCACACGATGGGCTCCAGAAGAATTATTTTTTAGTGCCATACAAAAAAAGGAAGGTCCGCCATCTTGAAATCCAGTGGATGGATTTTTCATTTCCTCGGATGGAATCATTCACAATGGTCCCTAGTATCACTGAGCAAAGCGGCATTAACTGTGCCGGCAAAACAGTATTTTTTTGCTAAGGACCATGACTATTATCTTGTAAAAGAGGTAGCGGCATATATAGGGTGAAATTTTACTAGTGACCGATAGCGAAAACAGAACCGGCTAGTGATAAGGAACAAAAACGAAAAAAAAAATGTACCTCCCATAGTAATCGAACTCAGATGATCGGCAAGTTTGTATGGGAGGTCCAAAAAAAATTATCTTATTTCGACCTATGTTCCTTGGGGAAAGTTGCTCCTTATCACTAGCCGGTTCTGAGTTTTCGCTCTCGGTCACTAGTAAAATTTCACACTATATAGCTGCAGATCATAGTGACCCACAACACAAACTACCGGGCGAAAAGAGTGCTTACGAACTGCCCAACTCCAACACAATATGCACTACGCCTCACCAACAGTACAGATATTGCGTCGCGAGCAAAGCGAGCCACATCACGGCTCACTAACACTACACATATTGCGAGACCCACTGCGACTCACCGATACTAAACGTATTGTGAGCGAAGCGAGGTACACGTATGCGAACGAAGCGAGCCACACTGCGTCCTACACGTATTGCGAGCGAAGCGAGCCACACTTCTTTGTCAATACCTGACATAAACTTACTTAATGTTACCTGGCGACATTACCTGGAAGGGGAACACCTCTGCCATGATGACCATGGGCACCGGAGCGAGTCCGACTCCGTACGCGAAGAGCGCGACACATAGCGCGACCACGCGCGGCCAGCTCACGCGCGTGTCCAGCAGGAAGCACGTCGCCAGCGTGAACATGCACGCGGACATCAGCAGCGAACTCAGTGCCAGGGGGAGCTGACGAAGTAAGCAAAAGTTGACAATATTAGATCAAAGCTAATACAGCCTTTGGTCTATCTCCGGAAATCTTATGCTACCGTATTTAGGATTTCTTGTAAATTAAATGAAAATATAAGTAGAATAAGGTCGACCTCGCATATTTTAATTACTGTATACTAAATAAACTGGTAGACTACATGGCTAGCGAAGCGAGCTCGATATTCCAAAATGCAACTGCTCGGAAAAGATACGGTAAAATTACCTACCTAACGTACCGCGAGCGAAGTGAGCTCGACATTTCGTGTTAGGGCCTTAGGTCCAACTTGCAATCGACTCGGGAACACTACCACATAATTTGAGCGAAGCCTCGGAGCGAAGCGAACTCGACATTTCATATTAGGTACAACTGCCATTAAAGCGAGCTTTACGTTTGTTCATTTGTTTGACATAGTATTTATTGCAACAGACCTTTCTGCCGAACTTCTCAATGGACATAGTAGTGAAGAACGACCCAGCCAGTTGCAGGGACCCCATGCAGAGAGCCAGCGTGTTGGGGCTCCACGTGGCGCCGGCTCGCTTGAAGATGTCACCTGCGAAGGTTAGTTAGTATTTAATATTGAACATAGTAAAAGAAGAAATAAACAACTTCTGCACGAAATATAAAACTAGACTGGAAATCCACACCAAATGGATCATCTTCATCACCGACAATAAATTGACTCTAAATACCCACCAACTCATCTGATAAACACTAAGTAGTCGAGGGCAGATATAAAAAGGAAGAAAACAAGCAATAAACAACAGCTTTACATCAAACTTTATTACGATGAACTTTTTTTTGCAGAGGTACAAACATAAATCTTTAGGAAGTGGCAGGGACTGTTAGTCTTTCCTCTCAGTAGGATACTGGAAAACTTTCATTTTTTCTGCGCTCGTCGGTTTAGGGTAGGTAATCGCCACTCTTTGCCACTTTCCCCATTTTTACGAGGTACCTTCGTCGAAGTGTTCTCCTTTTATTTCAAAAGCCTTCCAAACTTTTTTATTACTTTATCTTCTTTACGCACCTGCAAAGTTCATCAGCGCGAAACCGCCGGAGAGCGTCTGCATGCCCATGAGCGTGAGCGTCATCCGTACTGCTGCGAAGATCGCCGGGTCGTGCACTGCGGACAAAGAAAGGTAGAAGGTTAGTCGGAAAAACATTACTAAGGCACGGTAACTAAGGGCTAAGGTATTTAAACGCTTGCTCAAATCTGGATTGATTCCGCTGGTAGCGGTAATGCCTACGCGATACCTATCCTACCTACGCATTTGTACGGACGAAACGCCATACAAAATCCGGCAGATTCCATCCAGGTTAGAACAGGCCTCAAGATTACGTAAAAATTAGGTACCGTAAAATCATGCAACTATGGTCCAGAATTCTACATTTTCAACTTTGCGATCTTGTATAAAATGGAAATACGCTGCTATCGTAATACATTCCGATCCGGAGTATACCTTCATAATATCACTTTTATATTTACAGGGTGGTATCTGTAAAAAGCATGACAAGTATTATTTATTTTATTTTTAAATTTGGACCATTGTTGTCTTACGTGTCTTCAACTATGGTCCAAGTTAAATTTCACCACTTAAACGTTTGAAAACGTAATAAAGGACTATCATTGGGATAATTTTTTGTGAGATTGGGGGTTTTGGGAAACATCTATAGCAAAAAAATATATAAAAAAATTCAAAAATCGTACCTTTTATTGGTAGAAAGCTAAACATGGGAACAAATTTAACAAAATCTACTTTCTTCTTATAACTTAAAAAAAAATAACAAAAATAGTCTTCTTATGAACTTAAAGAGGTAATTATAAATAATAAGCAATAAAAATTAAATTCAAAACATTTTTTTTCTTTAAATCCCCCACCTTTTAACCAGTTCTGTGACTTGGAATAGAGCCATTTCAGTGCTTTTAGTTGGGGGTTCATTTATTTTAAATTTAATATCACTTATATATGAGTTATAATATTTAATCCTCTTTTTCAGACCATTTCCAACATAAGCCTGACCGTGTCATATATTTAACGTATGCACCGTCTTTCTCTACAGAGACTATCTGTCCAGGCCACATTTCTCCTTCATACCCAACCACGACATAATCCTCTTGATTGTACTTTGGAGAGAGAGCCTTAGATATATCTGGTTGATCTGTTTCTTCGTATTCCTTAATAAATGGGCCTTCAGATACGGAAGTGTCAATGGTTTCGACTGGCTGTATAAGAAGCTTTTAAATATGGTCCACAAAAAAATTTGGACCATTGTTGAAATCAAAGTACCGAAAATGATTATCAACCCCTTCATTCTTAAACTAACCCGTACTTCAAGAAAATATTTATGGCAAAGTAGTGATTATTAAATTACCTTTAGCTAAAAACATCCACTGGTTTCAACTCAAACTCTAAGTATATTTTTCAGATAAAAGTTTGGCGGCAAAAAACAAACATGCTCTTTCTTGTTTGATTACACGGCCGAGTAGTCATTCTGAGTGGAGTCGCCATCAAGCGTTAAATGCTTGAACTAAGACCTCTATGCTCCTATTTTATAATAGTACAAAGTTATTTAACTATACGGCAACACTTTGTCTTTTACAACTCCGTCAAGTGACAGATCCGTTTGGACCATAGTTGTATGACAGGACCATAGTTGCATGATTTTACTCGGTACGCAAATTGTAGAGTCCTATTAGATAGATTAGATACCTATATTAGCCTAATTTAAATCGATTTAGATAATAATATCGTAACCAAACTTAGTAAGTAATAGACAATAGATCATAGCAAAATTTTAGTGCAAATATTTAAACACGCAGCCTATGAAACTGAACAACTTTCCTAAGGAACATTGGTCGATAAATGTAAAAAAACAACATAATTCTGTATATCATTTAAGTTATTCGTAAATCTTGCCTTGCCTACCTAGGTATGTAGATGATATCGTTAGGTACGTGAAATAAGTAGGTACCTTTTACCTTACCTAGGAACCTAGGTGCCTAGACGTATCCACTTTTGTATTCATTTTATGATTTTCATAATCAGTCATTCACTTCGTTTATAAGTATTTGTTTTGTAATCTCAGTATTTAAATCTTATTATTCACATAATTGGTCGGCAATAAACTTAATTAAACAAAGAGATAAAATAAACTTTACAAATATGTTAATTGTTAGAAGACTTATTACTGTAACTAATCTCAGGCGATAACTAAATATAATTTTAACTTTTATGGACGGGTAAAGTAAACATTATGTGCATGCATTACAGGGTGGCAAAATATAAGACCGTGCGCTGCGTCGGGCGGTTGTACGCGGTTGTTACTGAGTAAAGTGCAATTCGCACGTAGACTGATAATACAGTCTCCACTCCAAGCTGTGCAGATGAAGTGAGTGAACTTCGCACGAGTCCTCGTAATGCGGCCCTGCGCGGACAATCCGCGTCACGCAGCGAATTTCTGAGTTATTCGACTATTAAAGTTACATTGGAAGAAATTGGAAAAATCGTCATATCAGGCCGTTTACATTTTTTAACTTCTCTGTAACAAAGTTTTTGAAGAGTTTAATTTTTGTAATGCAACATCTTGACGTTCTAGCCTCGAGCGTGACAACATCTAATCTTTTCTAATCTTGTCTCAAATCTAGCTAGACAATGCGGGGCAGAGCTAGGCAGAGCGTAAACGCCTGTAAAAAACGGCCATTTAAACTCCTCTTTTGAGAGTCTTTCAGAGGTTGTCAGCCTGTCGCCTAAAATTGCAATACACATCAACTCTCAAATCCCTTAGTTGCTTTTTACGACACCCACGGGAAAGATATCGGGTGATGCTGTTCTAAGCCGGCACCACACGGCACGGTTTATCTATCTGTTTGGACATTACCCACAGTCAGCAGTGTCACCTTAGGCAAGGCTTCGTACTTCCGCTGCTCGTCTTTGAGCTTCCTCATCTCGTCTGAGACCAGCTCGTGGCTCCTCGGCACGCCGCGCAGCCAGGCTATGGTCTGTGCTGCTTTCTGGAACAGGAACATTAATTGTGAACGTTCCATCGCGGAAAGTCATGCCGCTCCCGTATCGGCTTATATAGGAGACTAGTAACCGATAGCGAAACCTCAGGACGGGCTTGTGATAAGTATGAACTTTTCCGAAGGAACATACCTAGGTAGATATATGAAAAAAAAAATTTGGACCTCCCATACAAATTTGTTGTAATGATGTAATAATGATGACGATGATGATGATGGCGTATCATTTGAAAGCATCGTCACTTGAAGACGAGCACCAAGAGAATAAAAATTTGGCTAGGGTAGGTCAAGGCGTCGGTAGCTCAGTGGCGAATCAGTGGGATCAGTGCCACACGTATTCAGGGTTCCCCAGTCGACGCTAGACATTTTACAATTTCATTTACCCAGCACGAAGAATCTTGAAGGCAACTTTGTGTGTTCTATAAACACCCTTTGAAATGCTTTGAAATTATTAGAATCATATTTAGATAACAGAAAACAAATAACTGAATTGACGCAAATTTGCATGACTACTGGACAGGAGAAAAAATACAAATCAAATACTAGATTGATTAAATGCGGAGTCCCACAAGGCAGTGTACTAGGCCCACTTTTATTCCTAGTGTACATAAATGATATGCCAGAATACAGCCAACACCCCACAATTCTTTTTGCCGATGATAGTACAATTATATTTAAGTGCAATAGTATTGATACATATGAAAATGAAAAAATTTAACAATTAAAAGTATAATAGACTGGATGCAGAATAATAACCTAAAAATCAACCTAGACAAAACAAAACTTGTACATTTCAGCCAACGGAAGCTTACCCCTAACCGTAATATAAATTATAACGGGACTATAATTGAAAAAGTTGATAGTGTCAAATTTTTAGGAATCTCTATAGATAAAAATATGTCGTGGGAAACTCACTCCCTAACTGTTTGCAATAAATTATTTAAATTGTCTTACATGCTCTACATGCTGAAGAAAAACGTATCTCAAGATGTAGTTTTAATGGCGTATTATGGATTCGTTGATTCAGTTTTAAGATACGGTGTTATATACTGGGGTAACTCAACATACAGGGAATTTATCTTGAAAGCACAGAAGAGATGTATACGCTCCATTTGTAGTTTAAAACCGATTGACAGTTGCCGCCCACACTTCAAGTCACTAAATATACTGACGTTCCCATCACTCTATATTTTAGAATGCATTATGTATGTGAAATCTAACCCTAATGTATTTAAAATAAGACCAGTAACACAGAATTTCAATTTAAGACCCAGGAACACCATGATTGAGACCAATATGTGCAGAACCGCTTTAATGAAAAAAGTTTTCTGGAAATGGGTCCGAAACTGTACAATAAACTGCCAGAAAACTTAAAAACTATTGAAGCACCATCCAAACTTAAGTCAACTCTGATCCGCATATTACAGAAAAATGTTATTATAGCATATACGAATATTTAAGCGATGATAGCCTTTTGTAATGTTAATTATAGTATTTTTTAATTATTGTTACACTTTTTATAAATTTTTAAGCTTGTTAATTATTAATTAGCTTAGGTCTTTATTACTACTAATTTTGTATTCTTTGCAGTAAATTTTTTGTAATATTTTACTAAGTAGGTATCTCCTCAAAAAAATATTCGTACGCCTAAAAGGTAAACTGTAGCGATACTAACTAGTTTTAAGATCTTTTTGTACAACCTACAGTTACGAATAAACTATTTGATTGATTGATTGATTGATTGATTGACCCTATAAAGCTCTAGATGATTTCTGTATTGAAATACAATTTTGATGACTACACGCAAAACGAGAATATTTGGCTGCGGCTACCCCACCCATTCCCGTTATAGCAGGTTTTCTTTGCGACACATGTTGGTCCGTCTTCTCAAAAGTCGTTTTGGAAAACCAAAGAGGAGGAAGTTCTGAATTCGTCGCGACCTTATTATAATCTTTACCTTCTCCTTCCCGATCTTGAGCAAGTAGTTGGGTGATTCCGGCATGAAGCAGAAGGCCAGCACGTGAGCTGCTGACACCGCCAGGTACACTGACTGATTGCCCACGTACGATGTGGCCTGCGGGAGAAACATGAAAATTAATATGTCTTTCAGAAAAAGCAGATGTATTAAAAACAAAAAGCTATCCTGGAGTTATGCATTTTTAGTACCTATAGCCAGTGTCACTCGCGTTGCTGAGACGAATCTAACGACACCTTACATGTCAAGATCCGCCCTGCTAATTAGTAGCCCGTGAAAACGAATGTCTTGTACAAACATACTCTCGAAAAACATACACACAGGAGGGTTTCCTGAGGCAGTCGGGTAAAAAAGTTTGGGGTCTTTCAGAAAATGTAGTACCAGTTCACTAAGAACCTATCTGTATATTTATAGAAGGAATATCGGTTGAGACTTGAGACGATAACGAAGATTCAAAAGCTGCCTGATTGTGCCCATTCTATTCCCTCTTATCCGATTACGTACTTATCATACGCAACATGCAAGAAGTAACAAAGAAACTCAAGTGCCTGAGATTACTGGTCACGATCAATAAGGCATAGTAAGTACAAATCAAGGACAAATGTTAAAATTACCATTCCAACAGCATACACGAAGATGACGCCAAGCTTGCAGACGGTCATAGTGAGTGAAGCGAGGGCGCCCCGCATCGAGTCTTCCGAGACTTCCTTGAAAATGAAGAGAAAAATTTTCAACTGTTTGTAAAAAAACGCTTTTTTTCAGACTAAAGTCGGTTACAGTTAATGTCGCTTGAAGACGAGCATCAAGAGATTGAAAAATTTGGCAGGCATCTACCGGTGCATCGATAGCGGTAGGGCGTTTGCCCATGCGGCCCGGGTTCGAGCCCCGGTCGATACATGGAATTTTTTTCAATTTCCTATTTTCATAATGTGCTTATAAAATCCCAATGCAGTTAATGTGTCACGAATATGTGGGGAACCGCATTCGGCTCATGACTTGAGTGTCTCTTCGTTGTCTAATTTTTGTTTTAGTAATCGAATCGCTCTCATGCTGCGTTTCATATTTTAATATCAAATTTAGCCACACTCGGCAGCTGGAAAGGTTATGGTGATGTCCGCGTAACACAACACGTCTTAAATCCGTTTATTGTACCGGAGTTCTGACCCGCTTTTCACTTTTCCGAAACCCCAAGTGAATCAGGCCCGGTCAATATGTAAAGACAGTCCGCAGTTCGAGGCTTAATTTATACTCTTACGATTGGCGCCATACAATACTTATTTTGTGCTATTACCTTGATATAAGCAGGGATGACCACGAAGCACCCACCAGCGGCTAGACCCCCTACCACGCGTGCTGTGATCAGCGCTCCTGGAGTCAGTGTAGTCAGCTTTATGCTCCAGGATATCTGTGAAGAAAGCCTGTATTATTTAGGTGGTCAGTTGCGTATTGTTGTGTTTCTCATGCTTCTTTTATGAGGGGAAACTGAATCCAAGTAGTTTTGTTACTGGGTATTTTAGTTGAGAAAGATAGAAAAAGTTAAGAACCCATCTCTTTTGGCAAATTGTTTCGGGCAGTATTGAATCTGCCTCCAACCATTTCTCTCTTGGTATAGATTCACACAGTCGGAACCTTCGAGCAACGCGGATTTTCTGTTCTGGATGATCGAAACGTTTCAACTGGTGATCTAGCTTGTAAAGCGTAAGTAAAGCTAACCTTTCAGAGTTTGGCGCCAAACAGTTTGTTATGTTCTTTGAAGGGCTGCCAGCGGGCTTTGAGTAAGCTGGCTCCATTTCACACCTTTTTTCAGGTTTATCTGGCTCAGACCTGGCCTAAACTTCGGAGAAAGCCACCAAAAACTTACGCAACTCAAAACCGAGATGATAACAATGCAGATCTTCCTGCCGATCTTATCCGAGCTGTAGCTGAAGAACGGGATCCCCAATATGGCGGCCAGGGGCAAGCTCGCAGCCAGCCAGGAGATGACGCTGGCGGATATGGGCAGAGCTGGAGGCGGGGGGTCTTCCAGGAGTGGCTTCATGGGGGATAGCCAGCCGATTTGGATGCCGTATGTGAAGGTCGGTATTGTGGCTGGAAGAAATAGAGTTTTATAAGGTTAAATTTAATTAAGCAAAGCGAGCTAAACATTTCGAGCTAAGAAGGCATGCGAAGAGACACACCATGCTACACCATCACTGCAGAATTTGCGAGCGAATTGGTGAAACTCGTCAGATGGAAAGCATGATATAATGATGATGTGATATTAGTTGATTTTACTTTGCGTCTATACCATTTGCCGTGTGATGCCGGCTTAGAATAGCATCACCCCAATTCTACCCGCGGGTGTCGTAAAAAGCGACTAAGGGATATCCATCCAGGGAATGGGCAGCAGCGTTCCCTGTAAATGTAACATCTTGGCACTGCGCTCGCCAATCCGCCTGCCAAGCGTGGTGAGTATGGCAATACCCCCCGATAGGGGGAGGCCCATGTCCAGCAGTGGACTATTGTGGCTGCTATGGTTATGGTATACCATTTAGTTATAGTATAGTTTGAGTTCTCAGTTTGGACCCCTACCATAAATTACGAATATTTTAAGTAACATTAATCTGGGTTAACCGTTTCCTTAACCTTCCTATACCCGCGCTTTGGTCTGTGAGACCGACAGAATATTTTTAGGAATTTATCTTATAACACAAAAACGATACTGAGTCGAGACTTTTGCTAGCTGCCAGATTTGTGGATAGTTTTATGTCAGTGGTCACCACGCGCTTGTGGGGAACTTATGTGTGCGCATACTAGGCGCCAATCGGTCCGTGAGACCGACGCGGGTAAAGGTGTAACTTTTGGGGTAAGTATAAACTTTTTATTTACATTGTTTACTCGTTTTTTCTTTGAGTTATTTATTGTGTATAAATATCTTAACCTATATTATTATTTTACAGTTTATATTCTACGCCGGAATAGAAGAATTTGTTGGAAGAATACAGCTCTGAGCGCCCCCGACCCCCAGGACGTGGAAACACCAGGCCAGCTACGCGAAGAGCCACCCACGGGTCCGTTGGATGTGGTCGGCACCACTTAGGGTTCACCTCACCTCAGGGGGAGAAACCGGAGCACCAACGGGCTCCAAGACAAGAGAGCGCACGAGCAGCCGTCCTAGAAGAGGACAGAAAGGTCCTGAACAGCGCAATCAGGACCCTTACTGAGGTCCAGGTCGTGCTCCGCATGGAGGCGGACGCGACCTCAATCGTCGAAAAGAGCCTCCAGCGCCTGATCTGTTCATACGGCGGGGTCATGGCCGCCAGGGGCGAACCGGAGGCTCTGGGACCCAGATAGGGTGGTGCTGCCTAGCACAGCCTGACGTAGCCAATAGTGGCCATCACCTGACCACATCTACAACTCCACGTCGAGTAGTTAGGATCGTGGGCACAATCCCAGAAACGCCCGGCTACCACCGCTTACTCGATATGACCGCTACCTCGGGACCGCCTCGCGAAGAGGATGAGGCAGCCAACTACCGAACACGACTCTCCAGATGTAACGAGCCGCCGCTGGATGACGGACACTAGCTGGGCCTCCCAAAGGGAATCACCCGGCTGGTTCGACCTCGCCGCAGCGTGAAGTTTTCCTGGACTACTGAACCAGACAACCATGTCACTCACCAGAGTGACCACCCATCGCCCCACCTGTTGTCGCAGGTGGCATCCGACACCACGTTAGAGAGGCCATTGCCACGTGAACGTCTCCAACGTCGCAAACGGCCGTCGAGAAGGACTCCATGACGACGAAAAACACGGTATAACTGTGCCACTTGCAAAAAATACTTTTGTTGGGAACATGCTATTATGGTATGTCCTGAATGTTATGGTGAGACTGAAAACTGTGTCAGTCTGTGATTTTGTATTGGTACTATAAGTGTTTTATGAAATTTAGAGGTTTATTTTTCTTTTTTAGATGAAAGAAACGTTTTGGATCTGTTTTTGTAGTACATACGAAAAAACTCTGAGCATTTTGTATAAAACGGATAGTCTAATAAATAATTAAAAACAAAGTGATTATATGATATATATTTTTTCATTATATCCTTTACTTTTAATATCCAACTTTATTTATATTGGCTTTCTTAGAAAAATCGTATGAATCGAGGTTTTAAACTTTCGGTCTGTGAGACCGTGCGCGGGTATAGGTGTCACAAATATTGGCGCGGGTATACGAAGGTTAATTAATACCACTTCTAGCTTGAAATAAGACCGGTCCCTAGTTTAACACGTTTCTAGTAATCAGTAGTTACACAAGAAAACCCTTATTTGCTGTTTTAATGTAGTCTATCTATTTACCAAACATACCTACCTCAGTTGCTGTACAAGTTTCAATATCGCTTACTACTAATTCTTGGCTAAAACACAAACTTTTAACCTGTCGCAGGGAACGATCGATGGTGCCGCAGTGGCCAAAGGTGTCGCTAGCTCTCGAAAGTCGCAGGTTCCAAAATATTTTTGATTTGCTTGGTAGGCAATGATATTAGGTTCTAGGTTGGTAGGCGGGTTGGAAAACGCAAGATATTGCATTTGCAGGGATCGTTTCTGCCTATTCCCTGGTAGTATTTATACCTTAGTTACACCCACCATGGCCATGAAAAAGGGGTGCCGCTATTTTATCCACACTCCCACGAAGCACCATCATTCGGACATGTGCCTACTTAGACAGCTATTGTTTTGGTTGATTCAAATCATTTCAGTTTATTTGATACTTTCTTGATAAGAAGTGGGTATACTCAAGGTATACTTACCATTTTATAAACATGAGCTCTACTCCTGTAAAATGATCTCATGTAAATGTTGTTATTTCTTTACGTTTGGGAGGCCAAAACATCGCGTTTCAAACAGATTTTTTACAAAATATCTTGCTTGATCTAGCAAAATAAAAACATGCTATAGATATTTAATAAATACGCTAGTTAAAATGTAGAGCTTTATAATATCTCTACTGCTCTCTACAATATTGCATATTAATTTTATTTCTTGCCTATTAAAACCCTAAAGTACGCCCGTAAAATAGGCCATATTTTACAGCACTCTAGGGTTACTCCCAGTTGATGCATTATCAAAATTTTTCAAAATCCATTTTTAAAACATTCGAAAAATAATAAGACATTTATTAGATTAAGTAGACTTAGATGTATTTGTTCAGTTTAAAAGCAAGAAGAAAAGAAAGAAGTTTTCTTAAGAATTTAGATAATAATTTGTGTTGAATATTTTATATCTTAGTGTGTTCGTGTTTTATAGTTTCCTAAAAAGTGAGTCGACTCATCTCATACGCAAAACAACACATCATATCATCACTTCATCAGTGACACTTGTTGTCCATTTTATTCTTATCGCCAATCAATCAGTGATAGCCGAGGCGCTGGTTCCGTCAGAATTTTACAAAAACAGAAGTTTAGTTCGTGAACAACTTTTATAATTGTAGCTTTAACGGGTCATATCATGATAGTTTTTTTTAGGTTAATGATTAACAAAAAAAAATTGATGAAAAATGTTAATCGCTTATTTACCTAAAAAACTATCGCGATAAGACCCGTTAAAGTAACTATTACGTGTGAAAGTAATCGCGAGTGCTTAAAAAGATAAACTTTTATAGTTAATTAATTATTAAAGGATGGTTCCTGTCCTGGCTGCTACGGCAGCATTAAAAGTGATCTTTTAATGTTATTCTATTCTATATTTTACCACCATTTGTATATTATGTACCTATTACTTGTGACTTGCTATAAATTGAAATCTGCATCTGAAAATCTTCTTTACTAAACACCGATCCGTGAAAAATGTAAAATACTGGTACTGTTCAATCTCTACATCGAATTAGAATCTACATTGAAGACATTCAATTTGTTCATCTGATTATAATTCGATTTTTTGAATTTATTTATTATTTGCACATTAATTACGTTCCTAAGATAATCTCCCCTTTAAATATAATGGCTCAAATAATATCTAGATATTTAGTTTCGTTGCTCGTTAAATCGCACGCCCGTTGGCACAGCCAGCTCTTCTACTATAATTGAAGATGACTGTTACTGTACTTCGTAGTTATTTATTACTTTCTCACTTTCACTTACCTAATAAGGCTGTCATAATCTGCCGGACGGCAGTGCCATCCTTCCGCTGCTTATCCATTGCACAACCGACACAGACTCTTACACTACAATTAAAAAATAAACACTACACTTTTTTAGGTTATTTTTGGAAGGTCACCGTTATATACAGCTATTTTGGCACAGAGTAAGGCACTTTGTTTCACCGTGGTATTATTTTTTGATAGAAAATTCGACTGTTTCTTTACATTATGTCAAAATGTTCGTATTTATTATTTGGTAGAGTGGCCTGATATGCGTGTTGTCACGTGGGGATCCCTCGGCCTACTGCCGTGACTGCCGAACATAACATAACCTCAACGCTGGGTTGTAGTTTTTGCAATTACTCAACGAGTTGTAGACAAACCGGAAAAGTTGGACGATTTGTCAAATGACTAACTGGTCTTCAGGAATGATATTGTATTTACTGTTGCTGCAACTTTTGCTACGTTTTTATCTTATTTAATTGATAAGCGGTAGATAAGATACCTAATTATGTTCATTCACGTAATCTAGGTAAATATCTCTACTGTTACTTGTTTATAAACTTTGTTCCTGTAAGATAATAATAATCATGTCATCTCATGCGCCTATCTACGTACTTTATAACGTTTCAAATAGGTAACCTAACCCAAAATCCATATAACACCAGTGATAGTCATATTGGCACCGTGCGCAGTTCGCGCGTAGTACTAGACAGCGCAGCTGCAGCGCCCCTGGTGGCGAAAAGCGGTAAAAATCCTGGTATTCTCTGTAATCTTTCTATGGCGATACGAACAATTTGTGAGAATGAAATGACGAAAATACTGAATAAAAATACTAAAGAATAATATTAATTGAAGATGTTTTATCTAATTTAGTCTGAGCATGTAGAATTCAGGTTTCCAAATCCTAGAATTTCTGCATTTTCTTCACAATCTAATGAATTCTTATCACTTTGAGAAATTGGTCCCGGTTCGCATGGACATCGCATGCTAAGCCTTCCGAAAGTGTGTAATAAAGATGATTCCGTGCTTCGGAGTGCACGATAAACCGTGTCGGCTCCGATTTGGGTCATGATTACTTAGAAAGTTGCCTACTTCTAATATTAGAAACCATCACAAATTATAGGGAAATACGCTACCCAGGAAAATCACCGAGTTGCAATATTTTTCGTTAGGTAAATAGGTGTTGGTTTTACCGGAAGGTGTATATGCTGATAAATCATTTAATAAATCAATGAAAGTAGCTTTATCTTTTTGTTTTAAAATAAACTTTCAGTAAAAGTGACGTGACCAAAACAAACCTTCCTTTTTGAATTGATTTTACTTACCGCGTTCAATTTAAATGACGAGAAACAATTTGAAAACACACTGGCCACCTAATTATTAGTAATTTTCATAATATTATTGAAACATTACGCTATCACAAATATTTTTCAACTTCCCGCCACAATAAACTTCGTTCCCGCCTTCAAACGACAGCACGACTAGACCAGGAGAGTTGCGACCGCTAGGTGGCGCTGATGATTGCACGGTGGCCGGTGCCAATAGGTTTTCTAATATTCCTTTAGTTTTTTTTTTTTCTATTGCTTAGGGTCCTTTAAACTATGGAGTTCCATCCACATACCTACAGATTTAATACTAATGATAAAAAAAAAATCAACTTTGATATTCAAAGTCTGAGAAAATAATTAAAATTATTCCTATTTTGTGTTTTACCTGCGACATTAGGTACCTCGCTTTTAACCGTTAGCAAACAAGTGTCACATAAAATGTGTGTTCTGAGGTTCTGACTACAGATAGGGATAGATTATTATTATGTATGAAGAAAAGGCAATACTTACCTATTATTTGTGGGTGTTCTAGCACAAATTAGGAAAACGACGCGCTGGGTGCATATACAGATGGCACGCTCAGTACTAGCGACGATTTTGACGCTTACTGATTACATTAACAGGAAAGAACCGAAATTTCAAGGGAACTCAAGGTAACTAAGAAGATGGAATCAGAATCAGAAAATATTTATTTGATACGAACGTCAAATTGCTTTGATTTTATAATTGGCTAAGAATCCTATGACGTTCATTATCAGATTTCGCTGTTTTGATATTCATAAACTTTTTGATGTTTGGCAACAGCAACCCTGGCTATGTTGAACAAGTGACAATCGCGAAAATCCTAAATAGGGTCGAGTGAACCTTCTGTAAACTCTATATTTAGTAGTCTAGTCTATCCATGAAACGTGGATTCAAATTATTATACCCGCCAGCTGGGCGAGTCCGTTTGCATAGGAAGTAGTAAGCAAGATCGCTTAAGTGAGAGTTCCCGCGCGTGTAAAAGTTTGGCCCCGCCTTGGAAACGAATCTTTAGGCTATTCTTTAGCTATTCCGAGCCGGGGCCTTGCTAGCATACTTACAAAAAAAAAATGGCAGCCATTTCAAACTTTTTTTATAGGCCAAAATTTTGTTATTTTGTAATAACTCAAAACTGGTAAGTGCTATAAATGAACATTGTATAGAAGAAATGTTACGCGTAAATTTCTGCACAACCTTGCTTTAATAACTTTTTTGATAATCTAATAGTTTGCGAAAAAAACGCTTTAATACATGGCAGTTTTTTCTAAAAACTCACCAAATCTAAAATATGAATTAAGTAGTGAAGTTGGGGATTAAGAATTACTTACTGTGTGGGTAGACCTTGCTACGGTATCCTGACTGATACTTAGTAACAAGCTTTCTGCCCAGAGGTTTTACCCGCTAATATATTTTCAAGTAAACAAGCAAATTTTTTGCCAATTTACACCCTGAGTTTTACCACCTTATGAGATGATTTTCTTAAATTCCTTTCCTGGTGTTAATTCACCCAACCAAAATAACCTCTGCGCAAAATTTCAAGAACCTAGGTCAGTGGTATTGCCTGTGCATAGATTTACAATTTGTAAAAAAAATATTAAATTTGTTCGTAGTTGCCACATTTATATTTTTTTGCAATCCCTTGAGGCTGTTCTTTAATAGTTCTGACCCAAGGTCCTGTTAGGATAGCAAAAAAGAACAAAATGTGGCAACAACGAAAAAACTCTACTTTTTTCATACAAATTGTATACCACGCACAGGCAATACTACTGGACCTAGGACCCTGAAATTTTGCACAGAGGTTATTTGAATAATCTTAATTAATATCAAGAAAGGATTCCAAAAAATTCATCACCTAAAGTGGTAAAACAGAGGACGAAAATTTGTATAAAATTAACTTGTTTACTTCAAAATATATCAGCGGGTAAAACCGCTGGGCGGAAAGCTTGTTACTAAATATCAGGCAGGATATGGTAGCATGGTCTACCCACACAGCGAGTGACTCTTAATCCCCAACTTCACTACTTACTTTATACTTTCGAATTTGTGAGTTTTCAGCAAAAACTGCCATGTTGTGCTACGTTTTTCTCGCAAACTATTGAATTATGAAAAAGTTATTGATAACATTCATATGCAGAAATTTACGCTTAACATATCTTCCATACAATAGTTATTTGTAGCTCTTACCATTTTTGAATTATTACAAAATAACAAAATTTTGCCCAGTGAAAACATTTTGAAACGGTTGCCATTTTTAGGGTTTCGTAGTCTACTAGAAACCCTTATAGTTTCGTCATGTCTGTCTGTCTGTCTGTCTGTCTGTATGCCGCGCCCTCATATCTTCGTCAGTTTTAGAGCTATCGACATGAAATTTGGTGAGAAGATAGATCGTGTTGACCCAAATATAGAAATGTTAAGAAAAAAATATTTTAAATGTTTTTTGGACCCCCTCCCATACAAGTGAAAGGGGGGCAAAAAAATTTTTTTTCTTCTGTAATATTGAGTAGGATATCGTTGAATAGGTCTTTTAAAACTAAAGTAAGGTTTCTTTGAAACAAAGTCACTAAAATGTTTCTGTCGCGAGATATTTACTTTTAAAAAGGGCGTTTTTGACCCATAATTTGTTCCAGCTGTAACTTCTAAAGTATAAAAGCTAAAAATTTTAAATAAATATGGAAGATAGCTTACAATCTGAAGTTACAATGAAAACTATAACGGATATTGTACCCTTAAAGGTTTCAGAAATAATTGAGTTTTTCTATTTGCGGTTGGTCATCATACTGCTGCTAACAAACCAGCAACAAATTAAGTTTGTAATGCTGAAAAACCTGATATTTAAACGTTGACTACGAAACCCTATTTGTGGGCGTGTCTGACACGCTCTTGGCCATTTTTTTTTGTAAGTAGGCCAGCAAAGCCCCGGTTCGGCATAGGTAAAGAAAAGCCTAAAGAACCGACCTGTAACACGCACGGGAACTCCCAAAATTTTTTTGTATAGTAATTCTAACCTACTAAAGCATTTTTGTATATTTCGACCTAAGGAGTTCTTCAGTTTCATGGGCTGGTTCAATATATGCAGTTTTTTTGTACCTTACCTTACACTGTGTTAATTTAAATACGTGCCATAGCTTCAGGGTTAGTATAAAAGGAAAAAATATTTAAAAAAAGCCTTAATCATTGATTTCAATTTTGGAATTCTTCGGAATAATATTTTTTGCCACTGTTGTCGTTTAGAGAGTGCCAATACAAGTACTTTCGTCTAATCAACTTTGAGTTTAAACGAATTTAGGCTGAGATATAGGCATTCATATAAAATTTCGGCTAATTAAAAAAATGTTGCCCGGGATTTTTTCTATATGTTCTCCCGGCATCCGTTATCGATACATACATAACCTGCTTAAGCGATAGCACGCATTTAAATGAACACCCTTTATATTTGGGATTTATATTAATTAGTTTTGATATTTACATATGTATATGTATGTATGTAGTTTTGATATTTTGTGTGAAGTGAAATAAAAAAACTGGATAAACTTCATATTTTTTATACTTCTTCATATTCAAACGGATCAAGTGGGAACAACCTTTTCTAAATCATTTTATAAACTTCTTAGTTACTTACATACCTGTTTCCAACCTGTTTCGCAGAAGAAAGGAAAACTAAAACGCGGGACGCCTCTTTTGAGCATGACATCATGTCAAATGGTTGCTAAGCAACAGTCAAAACAACAACATTAGCTTTTGAGCTGTGCAACTGTACAAAACTATAAACATTTCTTGTATTTAATCTAGGTATTTACGGGGAAAATACACGTAAAATAATTAAAAATGAAGTCCATAGTGAATACGATATTGTTCGACGTCTCTAAGAACAACTTGTTCAAGATCAATGAGAATTACAAGATGCTGCATCGCAAGCTGAAGACGACATGGAAAGTTATGATGTGAGTTGATAAATTACTACTAAATAACAGTCCACTGCTGGACATAGGATTCCCCCACCCAGGGTACGCCCCAAGACACGATCAGTCGATCACCCGTTTTTGCCATCCACTCACTACCAGCCGCTCTCAGTAATCGGTCCATATTACCAATAATGTCTTTGATATTACCTACATTTTTTTCTTCGTTTAGGACACCGAGTCGTTTACTTGCTTACTTCCTAAAACAAACTACATAAATAATGTCAGGCCTTCTTTTATACTGTTTTAAAAAACGGTAAATATTGGCAAAATTACCTTTATTTCGCCAGTTTATCGTTAAACAATTTACAGTACCAACTTATTTATATTTAATTAACTTAATTCATATTTTGTTAATAATGTAATATTTTTAATTAATTAATTTAATTAACGTTAGCTCGATTTTTTTAAACGTGTTACCTAGTACTTATTTTGTAACATACAATTTTAGAAACCGCGAAGAGCTATCCCCAAACATCCTGCAAGACGTGAAGATCCTCGTGATACCAGGACCTCAGAACGTATATACAGATGACGAACTAGCGTGTATGAAAAGCATGGTGGAAAGAGGAGATTCAGTCCTGGTGGCTATGGCGGATGGAGGGGAGGAACGAATGAACACAAACATCAACTTCTTCTTGGAAGAATATGGAGTTGTTGTGAACAATGGTAAGCTGCTATTGATCCTCGTGATACCAGGACCACAGAACGTGTATACAGATGACGAGCTAGCGTGTATGAAGAGCATGGTGGAAAGAGGCGATTCAGTCCTGGTGGCTATGGCGGATGGAGGGGAGGAACGCATGAACACAAACATCAACTTCTTTTTGGAAGAATACGGAGTTGTTGTGAACAATGGTAAGCTGATAATGATTCTCGTAATACCAGGATCACAGAACGTGTATAGGTACAGATGAAAAGCATGGTGGAGAGAGATGATTCAGTCCTGGTAGCTATGGCTGATGGAGGAGAGGAACGCATGAACACAAACATCAACTTCTTCTTGGAAGAATACGGAGTTGTTGTCAATAATGGTAAGCTGATGATAATCCTTGTGATACCAGGACCACAGAACGTGTATACAGATGACGAACTAGCGTGCATGAAGAGTATGGTGGAGAGAGGTGATTCAGTCCTGGTGGCTATGGCGGATGGCGGAGAGGAACGCATGAACACAAACATCGACTTCTTCTTGGAAGAATATGGAGTTGTTGTTAAAAATGTTAAGTTGGTGAAGATCTTCGTGATACCAGGACCACAGAACAGATGACGAGCTAGCGTGCATGAAGAGTATGGTGGAAAGAGGTGATTCAGTCCTGGTGGCTATGGCTGATGGAGGGGAGGAACGCATGAACACAAACATCAACTTCTTCTTGGAAGAATTCGGAGTTGTAGTTAATAATGGTAAGTTGGTGAAGATCATTATCATAAATATCATCATCAAGATCATTACATTCAAGAGCTGCAAAACGAGGTGACGACCTAGAGAGTATGACATGATAACATCGACATCTTTTTGGGTTTCCCGTTTGGGTTGGGAAAGAAACAATGGGACTGTTGTCAAATAATTATTAAACTTTTTAGATCTGTCTGAAATGTTGTGAGTAATGTGTGAATGTAAGACGGGTTGGAAACTGATCCACTGTTTGCTGCTTCCTGTTTAAATATTGAATTAAACAGTTGATACGTTTAAGAGTGCTGTTATTGTGATCCAATGAAGTTTACAAATATTTTACCTTTTTTAGATTGCGTAATACGAGCGAAGTACCACAAGTTTTACCATCCGAAAGAGTGCCACATCTCGAACGGGATCTTGAATCGAGCTGTGCTGAAATACATCATGAAAATGCCCAACTACTCGAGTGAATCTGACGACTACATGTAAGTTAGTTACTTACTTCCTGCTGTAGTACCTACCTACCGTAGTAAATCATAAAATGAGTGTTTACATGTAGGTAGGAAGCTACAAGTAGGTGGTCATATGTCGTATCTCGTTATTAAGATGGTGTGTGATGCCCGCTTTGAATAGCATCACCCCAATTTACCCGTGGGTGACGTAAAAAGCGACTAAGAGATAGTCATCCAGGTAAGGTAACGTACAGCAATGTTCCTTGTAAATGCAACATCTTGAACTACGCTCGCCAATTCGACTGCCAAGCATGGTAAGTATGGCAATGCTCTCCGATAGGGGGAGGCGGAGGCCTATGTCCAGCAATACACTGTCGAGGCTGTTATACTACATAATATATGTACGTATTATGGCTTAAGATGTAATGTCATGGCCTCGATAGATGACCATTATCTTTATTTAATACTTAACAATCTCAAACGCTCGTCTGTTTTTAGGGAAGAGCCAGCAACTCCAAACTTCGTGTATCCCTATGGAGCGACGCTGACGGTGAAAAAACCAGCGGCAGCCATCTTGTCCAGTAGTGACGTGTGCTACCCCGTCAAGCGGCCGGTAGCGGCGCTCTACACTTCGGATAAGAGTGGAGGTTTGTATAGACAAAGGCTTTTTCCTGGTCAAGGCAAATTAACTAAGGGTCGCTTGGAAACGAGCATCAAGAGCTTAAAATTTGGATAACATCGATAGGTGCATGAATAACTCTGTGGCAGAGTGGTTGGGCATTGATCCTTGTGGCTCGGGTTCGAGCCCCGGCTGATGCATAACATATTTTCGGTTTCTTATTTTCATTTATGAAAGTAAGGCTTGTCTGCTGTAATAGGTGTGTCAGCTAGGCTTGCCTTTTTTCTGTGGGTGTCGTAAGAAGCGACTAAGGGACTTGAGGGTATCATGTATGTATTACAATTTTTGGCGACAGACTGAGAACCTATCGCTATCTTGATACACGATCTTTCTGAAACGGCCCTGCGATACCTAATACTAGACTCTAGCAAATCATTTTAAAAAGTGCTGAATTCAATTCATTCATTTCAAAAAAATCTTAATTATCAATAGGTATCAATGATCTCATGGTTGTTTATTTTTCAGGAAAACTTTTCGTGATAGGCTCTGGCTACTTCTTCGCCGATCAGTACTTGGAGAGCGAGTGCAATGACCTGATAAGAGAGCTGGTCTTCAACTACCTCAGTGGATTGACGGAGCTGCATCTCAACCCGGTGGATGTGGAGGATCCTGATGTATGTGGATCAGGAAAGCCTATTGTAATAGACTCGGGCTCTTAGAGTATGTAAAAGCAAGCTATAGAGCGCTCTTAATAAGTCACAATGGCTGGCAGTAGAAAGCACACTACCTCTCTGTCTATCAGTAGCAAAACGCCAGTGAAAACACTATTGAACCTCTATAACCTCTCATACATTTGACGTCTATATCTATGGAGCAACTGCTGCTTTGATAGTACGGCGCGGGCCGATACACGCACTCCTTAGCTTGCTTATAATAATACTTTAAACTCGGGCTACTTCTTCGCCGATCAGTAATTGGAGAGCGAGTGCAATGACCTGATCAGGGAGTTGGTCTTCAACTACCTCAGTGGATTAACGGAGCTGCATCTCAACCCGGTGGATGTGGAGGATCCTGATGTAAGTAGAAAATTTTAATCTGTTCCTGGTAGATAGGTGGCGCTCGTGCAAATGTATGTATGTATCGTTTATTCATTTAAAACAATTAGTTTACATAAATCTTTTTCCGGGATGAAATGCTCAGTAACGATGCCCCATAAGTAGGGGTAATAAAATTGTATAAGGCTGACAAAGTGACAATGGTCTTCTTCTTCTTGAAGAAGTCTTCTTCCTCTTCTTCTTCTGAGTGCGCGTATCGCCCAGCGTCGTATAGTCTAGTAACTAACGTCACAGCTATTCGGATTGACCCATGAAGCTGAAAATCAGCATGTAGGTACTTCTTGACCTCCTGATCAAAATTAGACATGGAGCCCAGCGGGCACCACCCCCCTTAACCTTTTACCACCCCCCCTCCTTTACTAGGCGTAACTTTTGAAGTAATTGACTTGGAGGGTAGTTTTTATTTTATATCGTGCGTGACATCTCACTTGGAGCTTATAGTGCCCTCAAAATTACCCTTTAGGCCCCCCGGGGGGCCCAAAAGTCCGAAAAGTGGGGTGCCCCGTTCTTATATGAGATTTTCTTATTTTCAAGCTATCGACTCCCAAGAGGTATCAAAAGTTGCGTAATTAGACACAGATTGCAAAAAACCTAAGATATATATAAATAATATTTATATTTAGGGCTCTATCGATCGTTAAAGTGTTGTGACTACGAAACCAACATGTTATTGTTTTTTAATGTTCGGCAAAGCTGTAAAGATAAATATTATTTAAAGATATTTTAGGTTATTTGCAATTTGTGTCTAATTCCGCAACTTTTGATACCACTTAGGTATCGATAGCTTGAAAATAAGAAAATCTCATACAAGGACGGGACTCCCCACTTTTGGGGCTTTTGGGCCCCCCGGGGGGCCTAAAGGGTAATTTTGAGGGCACAATAAGCTCCAAGTGAGATGTCACGCACGATATAAAATAAAAACTACCCTCCAAGTCAATTACTTCAAAAGTTACGCCTTGTAAAGGAGGGTGGTAAAGGTTAATGGTGCCCGCTGGGCTCCATGTCTAATTTTGATCAGGAGGTCAAGAAGTACCTACATGCCGATTTTCAGCTTCATGGGTCAATCCGAATAGTTATAACCAGCTATTGACGTTAGTTACTATAGTCCTGCAAGTTCGTGCGCGACCCTCCCTAGGGGTGACAGACGTTGGGAGGGGAGATGTCAGCGGGTAGCGGGAGGTGTAGCGGGGAAGGGAAACGCGCGCATCCGCGCCGCACGTCATATTAAAATGACGTGCTTACTCGCCCCCCAACCGTCTGTACCCCGCAGGAAGGTCGCGCACGAACCTGACGGACTATAGACTAGTACTATTAAACGTAAGCAGTTGTTCCATACATACCTACGTGAAATGTATGAGAAGTAATAGAGGTTCACTAGCATTGTCACTGGCGTTTAGCTACTAAAGGGCAGGGAGGTTGTGTGCTTATTACAGCTATCCGTTCTATCTTTTTAGGCGCACTCTAGAGCTTTCGTATCTAAGCAATGGTGATACACAATTTCCTCAACTTTAACGATTTACCTACGTATGTACCTATTTCCCGTCTTGCAGATAAACGAGTACAGAACACTTGGAGACATGATGTGGTTAAGCAGCGTGCCCCTGCCCGAGCCAGCGACGGCGCCGCCTCCTAGACTAACGCCCTTGCACCCACATGCATTGTTCACTTGGAGACTGTTCTCGCTCAACTTGGGACTATGTAAGTTTTGGACCAATGTTACTTTTGGACCAATGCAAGTTTTGGACCAATACATATTGTTGATCATTGTAAGTTTTGGACCAATGTAAGTTTTGGACTAATGCAAGTTTTGGACCAATGTTAGTTTTGGACCAATGTTACTGCTGGACTAATGTAAATTTTGGACCAATGTAAGTTTTGGACCAATGTTAGTTTTGGACCAATGTAACTTTTGGACCTATGTAACTTTGGGACCTATGTTACTTTTGGACCTATGTTACTTTTGGACCTATGTAACTTTTGGACCTATGTTATTTTGTGTTTTGGACTAATGTAACTTTTGAACCAATATAACTTTTGGACCAATGTAACTTTTGGACCAATGTAACTTTTGGACCAATGTAACATTTGGACCAATGTAACTTTTAGACCAATGTAACTTTTGGACCAATGTAAGTTTTGGACCAATGTTACTTTTGGACCAATGTAACTTTGGACCAATTTTTTTTATTTTAAGCGTTAGTTAGAGTACAGAACCCTCGGAGACATGATGTGTCTGAGCGGCGTGCCCCTGCCCGAGCCAGCGACGGCGCCGCCTCCTAGACTAACGCCCTTGCACCCACATGCATTGTTCACTTGGAGACTGTTCTCGCTCAACTTGGGACAGTGTGAGTTTTGGTTTGACTATTATAAGCGTTGGTTAGATGTCCGGGATGTAAAAAAAAAATTGTCGATAAAAAGACAAAGGCATAAAGCGCGCAACAAAATAAACAATAAAATATCGATTTTTAATAAACCATGTATTTCTAAAAAAAAAACGATTTTATTAATTGATTACAAAAAAATCGATATTTATGGTTTTTCTAATAAAAATTGATTTTTCCCGAGTAGGAATAGTCGATTCCTAGAAAATCGATTTTTATAATACCTCTAATAAAAATCGATTTAATCAATTACGAAAAAAAACGATTTTTATGTTTTTTCTAATAAAAATCGATTTTTCCCGTGTAGTAATAATCGCTTACAAAATAATCGATTTTTGTGATATTTCTAATAAAAATGATCGATTTTTCCCTAGTAGGAATAATCGATTACAAAAAATTGATTTTTATGGTTTTTCTAATAAAAATCGTTATTTCCGAGTAGGAATAATCAATTAAAAAAATCGATTTTTTGTTACTCAAGCCACATCCCTAGTTAAAGTACATAAGTACAGAACACTAGGAGACATGATGTGTCTGAGCGGCGTGCCCCTGCCCGAGCCAGCGGCGGCGCCGCCTCCTAGACTAACGCCCTTGCACCCACATGCATTGTTCACTTGGAGACTGTTCTCGCTCAACTTGGGACTATGTAAGTTTTGGTCTGATTATTGCAAGTGTGGGCTAAATGTCAGGGATGTAAAAAAAACGATTAGTCGATAAAAAAAACAAAGGCATAAAGCGCACAAAAATAGAAACTATTAAAACAATCGTTTTTTTCCCGAGTAGGAAAAATCGATTGAAAAAATCGATTTTTATGATTTTTCTAACATAAATCGATTTTCCCCGAGTAGTAATAATCGCATACACAATAATCGATTTTTATGATATTTCTAATAAAAATGATCGATTACAAAAAAATCTATTTTTATGATGTTTCTAATAAAAATCGATTCTTCCCGTGTAGGAATAACCAATTACAAAAAAAAAACGATTTTTTATGATTTTTCTAATAAAAATCGATTTATCCCGAGTAGGAATAATCCATTACAAAAAAATCGTGTTTTATGATTTTTCTAATAAAAATCGTTTTTTCACGAGTAGGAATAATCGATTACATAAATTTCGATTTTTGATTACATAAGCCACATCCCTAGTTAGAGTATAGAACACTAAGAGACATGATGTGTCTGAGCGGCGTGCCCCTGCCCGAGCCAGCGACGGCGCCGCCTCCTAGACTAACGCCCTTGCACCCACATGCATTGTTCACTTGGAGACTGTTCTCGCTCAACTTGGGACAATGTAAGTTTTGGTTTATTTTAAGCGTATTTTAAATGTCAGGGATGTAAAAAAAAACGGTTTGGCGATAAAAAAAACAATGGCACAAATCGCGCTACAAAATAAACTGTAAATAATCGATTTCTATTAATAACTGTTTTTCTAATAAAAATCGATTTTTCCCGAGTAGGAATTATCGATTATAAAAATCGATTTTTATGATACTTCTAATAAATATCGATTTTTCCCGAGTTGGAATAATCGATTACAAAAAAACGAGCTTTAATGTTTTTTCTAATAAAAATCGATTTTCCCGAGTAAGAATAATCGATTAAAAAGAACCGATTGCAAAAGAATCGACTTTTGTGATATTTCTAATAATAATCGATTTTTCTCGAGTAGGAATAATCGGTTACAAAGAAATCGATTTTATATTACTCAAGCCACATCCCTAGTTAGAGTACAGACCACTAGGAGACATGATGTGTCTGAGCGGCGTGCCCCTGCCCGAGCCAGCGACGGCACCGCCTCCTAGACTAACGCCCTTGCACCCACATGCATTGTTCACTTGGAGACTGTTCTCGCTCAACTTGGGACTATGTAAGTTTTGGTTCGATTAATTAAGTGTGGGTTGGAGTCAAGTAAGTAAAAACAACAATATTTCGATAAAAATTAAAGGTAAAAAGCGCGCAATAACAGAAACTATGAATATCGATTTTTTTTAATAACGTATGTTTTTTCCAATAAAAATCGATTTTTCCCGAGTAGGAATAATCGATTGCATAAAATCGATTTTTATGATAGGTATTTCTAATAAAAATCGATTTTTCTTGAGTAGGAATCATCGATTACAAAAAAAACAATTTTTTATGTATTTCTAATAAAAATCGATTTTTTCCGAGTAGGAATAATCGATAACAAAAAAACAATTTTTATGAAATTTCTAATAAAAACCGATTATTCCCTAGGAGGAATAATCGATTACAAAGATCCATTTTTATGATTTTACTAATAAAATCAATTTTTATATCATAAATCGATTTTTATGTTTTTTTTTTTACTAAAAATAGTTTTTTTCGAAGTAGGAATAATCGGATACAAAAAAATCGATTTTATATTAATCAAGCCACATCCCTTGTTAGAGTACAAAAGTACAGAACACTAGGAGACATGATGTGTCTGAGCGGCGTGCCCTGCCCGAGCCAGCGACGGCGCCGCCTCCTAGACTAACGCCCTTGCACCCACATGCATTGTTCACTTGGAGACTGTTCTCGCTCAACTTGGGACTATGTAAGTTTTGGTTTGATTATTTCAAGCGTGGGTTAAAATGTCAGGGATATAAAAAAAACAATTCGTCAATAAAAAAAAACAAAGGCGCAACAAAAGAAACTGTAAAAAACTATTTTTATTAATAACTGTTTTTCCAATAAAAATAGATTTCTATGATACTTCTAATTTAAGTCTACTTTTCTCGAGTAGAAACAATCGATAACAAGAAATCGATTTTATGATTTTTCTAATAAAAATCCATTTTTCCGAATAGGAATAATCCGTCACAAAAAATCGGTTTTTATGATTTTTCTAATAAAAGTTGATTTTTCCCGAGTAGTAATAATAATCGACTACAAAAAAAAATGAGATTTAATTACTCAAGCCACATCTCTAGTTAGTGTACAGAACCCTAGGAGACATGATGTGTCTGAGCGGCGTGCCCCTGCCCGAGCCAGCGACGGCGCCGCCTCCTAGACTAACGCCCTTGCACCCACATGCATTGTTCACTTGGAGACTGTTCTCGCTCAACTTGGGACAGTGTAAGTTTTGATTTGATTATTTTAACCATGTGATGCCGGCTTAGAATAGCATCACCCCACTTCTTTACTGTCGGTGTCGTAAAAAGCGACTAAAGGACTAGAGGGTTCCATGTGTATTGGAATTTTAGGCGACAAGCTGACAACCTGTTACTAAAGCGATACACGACAATAGCTAAAACAACCCTCAAATATTTGCTAGACGTGGCGATAACGACCGTATTTTTATGGCCGTTGACACTCTGCCCACCCTGCAAGGGACAAAGGCGCGATTTATGTATGTATGTATGTTAGAGTACAGAACACTAGGAGACATGATGTGTCTGAGCGGCGTGCCCCTGCCCGAGCCAGCGACGGCGCCGCCTCCTAGACTAACGCCCTTGCACCCACATGCATTGTTCACTTGGAGACTGTTCTCGCTCAACTTGGGACTATGTAAGTTTTGGACCAATGTAACTTTTGGACCAATGCAAGTTTTGGACCAATGTAACTTTTGGACCAATGTAACTTTTGGACCAATGTTACTTTTGGACCAATGTAACTTTTGGACCAATGTAACTTTTGGACCAATGTATGTTTTGGGCCAATGTAAGTTTTGGACCAATGTAACTTTTGGACCAATGTAACTTTTGGACCAATGTAAGTTTTGGACCAATGTAACTTTAGGACCAATGTAAGTTTTGGACCAATGTAACTTTGGACTAATGTAAGTTTTGGACCAATGTAAGTTTTGGACCTACGTTAGTTTTGGACCAATGTTACTTTTGAACCAGTGTAAATTTTGGACCAATGTAAGTATTTAACCAATGTAAGTTTTGGACCAATGTAACTTTTGGACCAATGTAACTTCTGGACCAATGTAACTTTTAGACCAATGTAACTTTTTCACCAATATAACTTTTGAAATAACGTAACTTTTGGACCAATCTTTCTTTTGGACCAATGTAACTTTTGGACCAAAGTAATTTTGGACTAATGTAAGTTTCGGACCAATGTAAGTTTTGGTTTGGTTATATTAAGCGTTTGTTAGAGTACAGAACCCTCGGAGACATGATGTGTCTGAGCGGCGTGCCCCTGCCCGAGCCAGCGACGGCGCCGCCTCCTAGACTAACGCCCTTGCACCCACATGCATTGTTCACTTGGAGACTGTTCTCGCTCAACTTGGGACTATGTAAGTTTTGGTTTGATTATTTTAAGCGTGGGTTAGAGTGAGGGAAGAGAAAAGGAATCAATTTTTCGAAAAATTAATACCTAGTACAAAGCGTGCAATAAAGGAAACCACGAAAAATCGATTTTTATTAATTATCGATGTTTTTTCTAATAAAAATTTATTTTTTCCGCGTAGAAACAATCGATAACAAAAAATCGATTTTTATGATTTTTTTCAAAAAAATCTATTTTTCTTGAGTAGGAATAATCGATTATAAAATTCGATTTTTATGTTTTTTTTCTATAAAAAATCGATTTTTCTCGAGCAGGAATAATCATAACAAAAAATATTTTTTTATGATTTTTCTAATAAAAATCGATTATTCCCGAGTAGGAATAATCGATTACAAAAAAACTACTTTCATGTTTTTTTCTAAAAAGAATCGAAAACGATTTTTATTACTCAAGCCACATCGCTAGTTAGAGTACAGGACACTCGGAGACATGATGTGTCTGAGCGGCGTGCCCCTGCCCGAGCCAGCGACGGCGCCGCCTCCTAGACTAACGCCCTTGCACCCACATGCATTGTTCACTTGGAGACTGTTCTCGCTCAACTTGGGCCAATGTAAGTTTTGTTTTATTTTTAGTTTAGTATGGGTTAGAGTCAGGGATGCGAAAAAAACAATTTGTCGATAAAAAAAACAAAGGCAAAAATCGCGCATCAAAATAAACTGTAAATAATCAATTTTTATTAATAATACCTGTATTTTCTAATAAAAATCGATTTTTATCGAGTAAGAATAATCGATTACAAAAAAATCGATATTTTTTTTCTAATAAATATCGATTTTTCCCGAGTAGGAATAATCGATTACCAAAAATCGATTTTTTATGATATTTTTAATAAAAATCGATATTTCCGAGTAGGAATAATCGATTACGAAAAATCGATTTTTTAATGTTTTTTTTAATAAAAATCGCTTTTTCCCGAGTAGGAATAACCGATGACAAAAAAGTCGTTTTTTCATTACTCAAGCCACATCCCTAGTTAGAGTACAGAACACTAGGAGACATGATGTGTCTGAGCGGCGTGCCCCTGCCCGAGCCAGCGACGGCACCGCCTCCTAGACTAACGCCCTTGCACCCACATGCATTGTTCACTTGGAGACTGTTCTCGCTCAACTTGGGACTATGTAAGTTTTGGTTTGATCATTTTAACCGTGTGATGCCGGCTTAGAATAGCATCACCTCATTTCTTTCCTGTGGGTGTCGTAAAAAGCAACTAAGGGACTCGAGGGTTTCATGTGTATTGCAACTTTAGGCGAGACGCTGACTACCTGTCACTATAGTGATACACGACAATAGTTAAAACGGCTCTCAAATATTTGTCAGACGTGGCGATAGCGACCGTATTTCAAGGCCGTTGACGCTCTGCCTACCCCGCAAGGGATAAAGGCGTGATTTATGTATGTATGTATGTATGTTAGAGTATAGACCACTAGGAGACATGATGTGTCTGAGCGGCGTGCCCCTGCCCGAGCCAGCGACGGCGCCGCCTCCTAGACTAACGCCCTTGCACCCACATGCATTGTTCACTTGGAGACTGTTCTCGCTCAACTTGGGACTATGTAAGTCTTGGACCAATGTAGGTTTTGGACCAATGTAAGTTTTGGACCAATGTAAGTAAGTTTTGGACCAATGTAAGTTTAGGACCAGTGTAAGTTTTGGACCAATGTAAGTAAGTTTTGGACCAATGTAAGTAAGTTTTGGACCAATGTAAGTTTAGGACCAGTGTAAGTTTTGGACCAATGTAAGTAAGTTTTGGACCAATGTAAGTAAGTTTTGTACCATTGTGAGTTTAGGACCAGTGTAAGTTTTGGACCAATGTAAGTTTTGGACCAATGTAAGTTTAGGACCAGTGTAAGTTTTGGACCAATGTAACTTTTGGCCCAAAGTAACTTTTGGACCCATGTAACTTATGGACCAATATAACTTTTGGACCAAAGTAACTTTTGGATCAATGTAACTTTTGGACCAATGTAACTTTTGGACCAATGTAACTTTTGGACCAATGTTGCTTTTGGACTAATGTTACTTTTGGACCAATATTACTTTTGGACTAATGTAATTTTGGACTAATGTAAGTTTTGGACCAATGTAACTTATGGACCAATGTAACTTTTGGACCAATGTAAGTTTTTGACCAATTTAAGTTTTGGACCAATGTAACTTTTGGACCAATGTAAGTTTTGATTTTATTATTTTAAACGTGGGTTAGAGTACAGAACACTCGGAGACATGATGTGTCTGAGCGGCGTGCCCCTGCCCGAGCCAGCGACGGCGCCGCCTCCTAGACTAACGCCCTTGCACCCACATGCATTGTTCACTTGGAGACTGTTCTCGCTCAACTTGGACCAATGTAAGTTTTGGACCAATGTAGGTTTTGGACCAATGTAAGTTTTGGACCAATGTTAGTTTTGGACCAATGTAAGTTTTTGACCAATGTAACTTTTTTACCAATGTAAGTTTTGGGCCAATGTTAGTTTTGGTCCAATGTAAGTTTTGGTAAGTTTTGGTCCAATGTAAGTTTTGGTCCAATGTAAGTTTTGGTAAGTTTTGGTCCAATGTAAGTTTTGGTAAGTTTTGGTCCAATGTAAGTATTGGTAAGTTTTGGTAAGTTTTGGTCCAATGTAAGTATTGGTAAGTTTTGGTCCAATGTAAGTTTATTTTGATTATTTTAAGCGTGGGTTAGAGTACAGAACACTAGGAGACATGATGTGTCTGAGCGGCGTGCCCCTGCCCGAGCCAGCGACGGCGCCGCCTCCTAGACTAACGCCCTTGCACCCACATGCATTGTTCACTTGGAGACTGTTCTCGCTCAACTTGGGACTATGTAAGTCTTGGACCAATGTAGGTTTTGGACCAATGTAAGTTTTGGACCAATGTAAGTAAGTTTTGGACCAATGTAAGTTTAGGACCAGTGTAAGTTTTGGACCAATGTAAGTAAGTTTTGGACCAATGTAAGTAAGTTTTGGACCAATGTAAGTTTAGGACCAGTGTAAGTTTTGGACCAATGTAAGTAAGTTTTGGACCAATGTAAGTAAGTTTTGTACCATTGTGAGTTTAGGACCAGTGTAAGTTTTGGACCAATGTAAGTTTTGGACCAATGTAAGTTTAGGACCAGTGTAAGTTTTGGACCAATGTAACTTTTGGCCCAAAGTAACTTTTGGACCCATGTAACTTATGGACCAATATAACTTTTGGACCAAAGTAACTTTTGGATCAATGTAACTTTTGGACCAATGTAACTTTTGGACCAATGTAACTTTTGGACCAATGTTGCTTTTGGACTAATGTTACTTTTGGACCAATATTACTTTTGGACTAATGTAATTTTGGACTAATGTAAGTTTTGGACCAATGTAACTTATGGACCAATGTAACTTTTGGACCAATGTAAGTTTTTGACCAATTTAAGTTTTGGACCAATGTAACTTTTGGACCAATGTAAGTTTTGATTTTATTATTTTAAACGTGGGTTAGAGTACAGAACACTCGGAGACATGATGTGTCTGAGCGGCGTGCTCCCTGCCCGAGCCAGCGACGGCGCCGCCTCCTAGACTAACGCCCTTGCACCCACATGCATTGTTCACTTGGAGACTGTTCTCGCTCAACTTGGACCAATGTAAGTTTTGGACCAATGTAGGTTTTGGACCAATGTAAGTTTTGGACCAATGTTAGTTTTGGACCAATGTAAGTTTTTGACCAATGTAACTTTTTTACCAATGTAAGTTTTGGGCCAATGTTAGTTTTGGTCCAATGTAAGTTTTGGTAAGTTTTGGTCCAATGTAAGTTTTGGTCCAATGTAAGTTTTGGTAAGTTTTGGTCCAATGTAAGTTTTGGTAAGTTTTGGTCCAATGTAAGTATTGGTAAGTTTTGGTAAGTTTTGGTCCAATGTAAGTATTGGTAAGTTTTGGTCCAATGTAAGTTTATTTTGATTATTTTAAGCGTGGGTTAGAGTACAGAACACTAGGAGACATGATGTGTCTGAGCGGCGTGCCCCTGCCCGAGCCAGCGACGGCGCCGCCTCCTAGACTAACGCCCTTGCACCCACATGCATTGTTCACTTGGAGACTGTTCTCGCTCAACTTGGGACAATGTGAGTTTTGGACCAACGTTAGTTTTGGACTAATGTTACTTTTGGGCCAATGTAACTTTTGGACCACTGTAGGTTTTCGACCAATGTAAGTTTTGGGCCAATGTAACTTAGTAACTATTGGATCAATATAACTTTTGGACCAATGTAACTTTTGGACCAATATATAACTTTTCGACCAATGTAACTTTTGGACCAATGTAACTTTTGGACCAATGTAACTTTTGGACCTATGTAACTTTTGGACCTATGTAATTTTTGGACAAATGTAACTATTAGGCCTATGTAAGTTTTGTTCTGATTATTTTAAGCATAGGTTAGAGTATAGAACACTTGGAGACATGATGTGTCTGAGCGGCGTGCCCCTGCCCGAGCCAGCGACGGCGCCGCCTCCTAGACTAACGCCCTTGCACCCACATGCATTGTTCACTTGGAGACTGTTCTCGCTCAACTTGGGACTATGTAAGTTTTGGTTCGATTATTTTAAGGGTGGGTTTAGAGTCAGGAAGGTGAAGAAAAATCGATTTTTCGATAAAAACTAAAGGTACAAAGCGCGCAACAAAAGAAACTATAAAAAATCGATTTTTATTAATAACTGTTTTTCTAAAAAAAATCGATATTTCCCGTGTAGGAGTAATCGATTACAAAAACATCGATTTTTGATGTTGTCTAATAAAAATCGATTTTTCCCGAGTAATAATCGATCAAAAAATCGATTTTTATGATTTTTCTAGTAGAAATCGATTTTTCCCGAGTAGGAATAATCGATTATGAATAAATCGATTTTTACGATTTTTCTAATAAAAATCAATAATTCCCGAGTAGGAATAATCGATTACAAAAAATAGTTTTTTTATTGCTCAAGCCACATGCCTAGTTAGAGTACAGAACACTAGGAGACATGATGTGTCTGAGCGGCGTGCCCCTGCCCGAGCCAGCGACGGCGCCACCTCCTAGACTAACGCCCTTGCACCCACATGCATTGTTCACTTGGAGACTGTTCTCGCTCAACTTGGGCCAGTGTAAGTTTTGGACCAATGTGAGTTTAGCTTTGATTATTTCAAGCGTAGGTTTAATGTCAGGAATGTAAAAAAAAACGATGTGTCAATAAAAAACAAAGGAGCAACAAAATAAACAGTCACGAATCGATTTTTATTAATTACTGTTTTTCTAAAAAAATCGATTTTTCCCGAGTAGGAACAAACGATTAACAAAAATCTATTTGTTTGATATTTCTAATAAAAATCGATTTTTCCCGAGAAGGAATAATCGAATACAAAAAATAGATTTTTATATTATTTCTAATAAAAGTAATCGATTACAAAAAAAGTCGATTTTTATGATGTTTCTAATAAAAATCGATTTTTGCCGAATAAGAATAATCGATTACAAAAAAATCGATTTTTATAATACTTCTAATAAAAATAATCGATTACAAAAAAAAACGATTTTTATGATGTTTCTAATAAAAATCGATTTTTCCCGATTAGGAATAATCGATTACAAAAAGAACGATTTTATATTCCTCAAGTCACATCCCTAGTTAGAGTACAGAACCCTCGGAGACATGATGTGTCTGAGCGGCGTGCCCCTGCCCGAGCCAGCGACGGCGCCACCTCCTAGACTAACGCCCTTGCACCCACATGCATTGTTCACTTGGAGACTGTTCTCGCTCAACTTGGGACAGTGTAAGTTTTGGACCAATGTAAGATGTGGACCAATGTAACTTTTGGACCAATGTAAGTTTTGGACCAATGTAAGTTTTGAACCAATATAAGTTTTGGACCAATGTAAGTTTTAGACCAATATAGGTTTTGGACCAATGTTACTTTTGGACCAATGTTACTTTTGGACCAATGTAACTTGTGGACCAATATAACTTTGGACTAATGTAAGTTTTGGATCAATGTTAGTTTTGCTTTGATTATTTTAAACGTGGGTTAGAGTACAGAACACTAGGAGACATGCTGTGTCTGAGCGGCGTGCCTCTGCCCGAGCCAGCGACGGCACCGCCTCCTAGACTAACGCCCTTGCACCCACATGCATTGTTCACTTGGAGACTGTTCTCGCTCAACTTGGGACTATGTAAGATTTGAACCAATGTAAGTTTTGGACCAATGTTACTTTTGGGCCAATGTAACTTTTGGACCAATGTAACTTTTGAACCAATGTAACTTTTGGACCAATGCAAGTTTTGGACCAATGTAACTTTTGGACCAAAGTAATTTTGGATTAAGGTAAGTTTTGGACCAATGTAACTTTTGGATCAATGTAACTTTTGGACCAATGTAACTTGTAAACGAATGTAAGTTTTGGACCAATGTAACTTTTGGACCAATGTAAGCTTTGGACCAATGTTAGTTTTGGGCCAATGTAAGTTTTGGACCAATGTATGTTTTGGACCAATGTCACTTTTGGACCAATGTAAGTTTTGGACCAATGTTACTTTTGGACCAATGTAACTTTTGGAACAATGTAACATTTGGACCATTGTAACTTTTGGGCCAATGTAACTTTTGGGCCAATGTAAGTTCTGGGCCAATGTAAGTTTTGGACCTATGTAACTTTTGGACCAAAGTAATTTTGGACTAAGGTAAGTTTTGGATCAATGTTAAGTTTTGGTTTTATTATTTTAAACGTGGGTTAGAGTACAGAACACCAGGAGACATGACGTGTCTGAGCGGCGTGTTCCTGCCCGAGCCAGCGACGGCACCGCCTCCTAGACTAACGCCCTTGCACCCACATGCATTGTTCACTTGGAGACTGTTCTCGCTCAACTTGGGACTATGTAAGTTTAAATATAATTATTTATTCAGGTAAAGCAATACATTTTCGAACATAAAAACATTAGCCTCAAAACTACTTACAAATTAAAAATATATTCTTACGCATCCCCGCGAGGGAAGGTACCCAAAAGGCTGGCAGCGTTTCCACTCTGCATAGCAATGCTCAATTTTTGAGCAAGGTAGCTGCCCGACTTCGGATTACCTGAAGTAAGTTTAAGTGTACGTTTTATTGGGATTATTTTTAGCGTTTGTTTGAGTACAGAACCATATTATACTATGCCAGAATACTAGGAGACATGATGTGTCTGAGCGGCGTGCCCCTGCCCGAGCCAGCGACGGCGCCGCCTCCTAGACTAACGCCCTTGCACCCACATGCATTGTTCACTTGGAGACTGTTCTCGCTCAACTTGGGACTATGTGAGTTTTGGACCAATGTAAGTTTTGGACCAATGTAAGTTTAGGACCAATGTAAGTTTTGGCACAATGTTAGTTTTGGACCAATGTAAGTTTTGGACCAATGTAATTTTGAACTAATGTAACTTTTGGGCCAATGTAACTTTTGGACCTATGTAACTTTTGGACCAATGTAACTTTTAGACCAATGTAACGCTTGGGCCAATGTTACTTTTGGACCAATGTTACTTTTGGACTAATGTTACTTTTGGACCAATGTAACTTTTGAACCAATGTAACTTTTGGACCAATGTCACTTTTAGACCAATGTTAATTTTAGTCCAATGTTATTTTTTGGCCAATTGAAGTTTTGGACCAATGTAAGTTTTGGACCAATGTAACTTTTGGACCAATGTCACTTTTAGACCAATGTTAATTTTAGTCCAATGTTATTTTTTGGCCAATTGAAGTTTTGGACCTATGTAACTTTTGGACCAATGTAACTTTTGGACCAATGGTACTTTTGGATAAATGTAAGTTTTGTTTTATTTTAAGCGTTTTTTAGAGTAGGTATAGAACACTCGGAGACATGCTGTGTCTGAGCGGCGTGCCTCTGCCCGAGCCAGCGACGGCGCCGCCTCCTAGACTAACGCCCTTGCACCCACATGCATTGTTCACTTGGAGACTGTTCTCGCTCAACTTGGGACTATGTAAGTTTTGGTTTGATTATTTTAACCGTGTGATGCCGGCTTTGAATAGCATCACCTCATTTCTTTCCTGTGGGTGTCGTAAAAAGCGACTTGGGGACTCGAGGGTTTCATGTGTATTGCAATTTTAGGCGAGACGCTGACTACCTGTCACTATAGTGATACACGACAATAGGTAAAACGGCTCTCAAATATTTGTCAATACGATAACGACCGTATTTTTACAGCCGTTGACGCTCTGCCTACCCTGCAAGGGATAAAGGCGTGATTTATGTATGTATGTATATAAAGAACACTCGGAGACATGATGTGTCTGAGCGGCGTGCCCCTGCCCGAGCCAGCGACGGCGCCGCCTCCTAGACTAACGCCCTTGCACCCACATGCATTGTTCACTTGGAGACTGTTCTCGCTCAACTTGGGACTATGTAAGTTTAAATAAAATGATTTAATCACGAAAAGAAATACATTTTCGAACACAAATAACATTAGCTGAAAAACTACTTATAAATTTAAAAAAACGTTCTAACGCATCCTCGCGGCTACTAGCAGAGTTCCCTCTCTGAATAACAATTTTCAATCTTTGAGCAAGGTAGCTACCCGACCTCGGATTACCTGAAGTAATTTTAAGTGTACGTTTTATTGGGATTATATGAAGCCCTTGCACCCACATGCATTGTTCACTTGGAGACTGTTCTCGCTCAACTTGGGACAATGTAAGTTTTGGTTTTAAAGATGCAGCGAATTAAAGTTAAATTCGTTCTTCCCTCTTTTTTCCAAGGGCTTGGTTGACAAAACTTACCCACGAAACAAACATGTAAATCCTAAGTTACACATAATCATATTTTTTCCAAAAATGACACAATGTATTTTTTGCTGTTAATAAACTTTTAAAACGAACCCTTCCACACGCTTTCGGCTGTAGGTATATATTACTCTGTAACATACGGTATATTGCACTCGAGGGCAAAATCATTGCTCCAGTCACAAAAAATGTTTCGGCGAAATGAGTATCAATCAACATGAGACAGAATTTCATGCTTGTGTCAAACTATTATCACATTCTAAGGCCTCCCATTATAAGACCGTTGCATAAACTAATATAGTGTGACAACTGGACTGTCCTAGACTTAGGGACTTTTGCAATAGGGCCGTTCACTTGTACATGTTTTTGAATATCCTCATCACTTTTATCAAAGTACCTAATGTTTTGTTTCAGTACCAGACGTACTAGGACTATATGACGCCATAGGAGTGAAACATGAACCTCTGAGGCTGATTGCTCCGCAGTTTGAAACACCTTTCCCGCCCTTGAAGTTGGCAGTAAGTGCAGATAATTGATTTAATAAGTTTTCTACTATGTGGAGCATTAATTATCATCACAGCGCCATCTTTATCTATGCCTGCTGATATAAGTGATCACCACCATACAGGACTACACGTAAATTTCCTTTAGATAGTAGTATGTTTATCGTATATTACCAATATTTGTGAAAGGCTGTTTCAGGACATATAGATTCTCAAGCTTTCTTCCCAATGCCTGCCTGAAACTGATCTGTGTTGTATCTTTTTACTTAGGTATGTAATGTTGGTATCTCCGTGTGGTGCAGGCTTAGAATAGCATCACCTCGTATCTTTCCCGTGGGTGCCGTATGAAGCGAGTAAGGGATAGTTGATGTGTATTTGCAGTTTTAGGCGACAGGCTAACTATCTGTCACTATAGTGATACACAGTTTTCTGAATGACGCTCTAACCTTTGTAAGACGTGGTGTAAGTGTAAATGGCTGTTTTTCAAAACCGTTTTTAACCCCGAAAGGAATATAGGCGTGATATATCTATGTAATGTTGGTTCCAGGTGTTCCCACCAACGTTTCGAGAGCCGCCACCTCCTCCGCTAGAGCTTTTTGACCTGGATGAGGCGTTCAGCTCGGAGCGGTCACAGCTGGCTCGGCTCAGCAATAAGTGCTTACAGCCGGCCGCAGCCAGGATGGGGCAGGGTGAGTTAAAACCTTAGAGTATACAGGGTGTTGGATGAAGCCTTCATCTCGGAGCGGTCACAGCTGGCTCGGCTCAGCAACAAGTGCTTACAGCCGGCCGCAGCCAGGATGGGGCAGGGTGAGTTCAAACCTTAGAGTATACAGGGTGTTGGATGAAGCCTTCATCTCGGAGCGGTCACAGCTGGCTCGGCTTAGCAATAAGTGCTTACAGCCGGCCGCGGCCAGGATGGGGTAGGGTGAGTTACAACACCAAATACTGAGTTTCGACTAGAGGACTTTTGCTATAGTCTATTATTTAGAGAGCCGCCTAGAGCTGTTTGACCTGGATGAGGCGTTCAGCTCGGAGCGGTCACAGCTGGCTCGGCTCAGCAATAAGTGCTTACAGCCGGCCGCGGCCAGGATGGGGCAGGGTGAGTTAAAACACCAAATAGTGAGTTTACAGAAGGTTCACTCGACGATTAGAGGATTTTCGCTATTGTCTATTATTTAGAGAGCCGCCGCCTCTTATTTAGCGTCCGTCTATTATTTAGAGAGTATAGTATTTAGAGAGCCGCCGCCTCCTCCCCTAGAGCTGTTTAACCTGGATGAGGCATTTAGCTCGGAGCGGTCACAGCTGGCTCGGCTCAGCAATAAGTGCTTACAACCGGCCGCAGCCATGATGGGGCAGGGTGAGTTAAAACACCATATAGTAAGTTTACAGAAGGTTCACTCGACCAGAGGATTTTCACTATTGTCTATTATTTAGAGAGTATAGTATTTAGAGAGTAGGTATATTTAGAGAGCGGCCGCCTCCTCCCCTACAGCTGTTTGACCTGGATGAGGCGTTTAGCTCGGAGCGGTCACAGCTGGCTCGGCTCAGCAATAAGTGCTTACAGCCGGCCGCAGCCAGGATGGGGCAGGGTGAGTTAAAAGACCAAAAAGTGAGTTTACAGAAGGTTCACTTGACTAGATGCAGAACTCGAGGATTATCGTTTTTGTCTATTATTTAGAGAGTATATTTAGAGAGCCGCCGCCTCTTATTTAGAGTCCGTTTATCATTTAGAGAGTATAGTATTAGGAGAGTATATTTCGAGAGCCGCCCCCTCCTCCCCTAGAGCTGTTTGACCTGGATGAGGCGTTCAGCTCGGAGCGGTCACAGCTGGCTCGACTCAGCAATAAGTGCTTACAGCCGGCCGCGGCCAGGATGGGGCAGGGTGAGTTAAAATTTGTGTTGATGAGGATTCCTCTTCCGTATTCTCATAACGCGGAAGATCTGAAATTTTTGAGGTTCCTCATCCGCTACCGCTACCACATAAAAGAAAGTTCAAAATTCCTCTACCTCTTCGTCTTAGGATCTGAGCAAAATTATTAGGAATCCGAGCAGCGCCACCGCCTTTCGCACCCAGCGCTTTAGTGTCCTAACGTAATTTTGCGCAGTATGAAAAAACTGACACAGTCATTCACTTTCTTTTTCGATTTCTATCTTCTTTCTCCGTTTCCTCTTCCTCTTCCGCATCTGCAGCCTCTTCCGCATGCAGAAATCCTCATCCGCATTCTCAAACTGTCCTCTTCCTTATCGACACTGAATACAACGAATACAAGTGCTGAAACCTGCTGGCAGATTTGTTCCAAAGACCAACATAATATCCATCAAGCTTCCGAAAACCAATCGACCCAGTCGGCTTGGGTCACAAAGTCACGCTCGCCCTGTATCGCATTTTTAAATCAGTAGAACTAAGATTGATATGCTACCGAAGAAAATTAACTAAATTTTAATTTCTTTTTCAGGCGACAGTCGGCAACTGGAAAACGAGCTAGAATACTTCGTTCGTGAGTGTGGACGTGTGGTCAGACTATCAAGGGCTCTGCCATCTGAAGAAGCTCCGGCTGGCAAGATCATACTGCACCAGCTAGCCGTGCAACTCGCTACGTATAAGAAGATAGCTCCTAGAGACTAATGGTGTCCTGGTACTGCTGGTTAAAGTTAAGTCAACTTATAAGAGCTCAGCCATCTGAGAAGGTCCGGCTGGCAAGATCATACTACACCAGCTAGCCGTGCAGATCGCCACGTATAAGAAGATAGCTCCTCGGGACTAATGATGCCCTGGTACTGCTGATAAAATTGTGGTCAGGTTATCGGAAGCTTTGCCATCTGAAGAAGCTCCGGGTAGCAAGATTATACTGCACCAGCCCTCCATGTGACTTGCCACGTATAAGAAGATAACTCCTCGAGACGAATAGTGCCCTGGTACTGCTGGTGAAAGCGTGGTCAGGTTATCGAACGCTCCGGCTGGCAATATCATACTGTAATTAGTCGCCATGCAACTCGCCACGAATAAGATAGCTCCTCGAAACTAGTGGTGACTTGATAGCTAAGACTACCTATCCAACCATTCTGAATCAAGGCTTTCAAACACGACGTTAAGACGTTTTTGAAAGAGACGTTAAAATTAACGTTAGTACGATAACGTAATAATCGGTTACAATAACATATAACGTAAGCATTTTAACGGTACATATATAACAATTTTATTTAAAAACTTTAAGTAACGTTAACTAGCCCTGCTCTGAAAATTATAAATATTTCATGGGCAATAAGTTGTGTTTAGTTTATACAGCGTATATTTGAATCCCATCAAAAACATTCACTGTAAAAAGAACCAAGTCTCGCCTCTCAGTTGTTCTACTGTAAAAAGTTGTGAGATCCATGAGATGCCAAGTCGGTTATTGATTTATTCAAGGACTACTTCAAGGAACTGTCATCTTAAGCTATTGCGTAATTAGGTAACAGACATCATCTTATAGTAACCATATCGATATTTAAAAACTTTTATATTTACAATAACTAGAATGACTTGGCAATCGCACACTATTTGCTTGTGAGATACGATGGTCTGGTGCGATGGCCAAGTCATTCTAGTTATTGTAAATATAAAAGTTTTAAAATCAATAACCGACTTGGCATCTCATGGATCTCACAACTTTTTACAGTAGAACAACTGAGAGGCGAGACTTGGTTTTTTTTTATAAGTGAATGTTTGTGATGGGATCTCATTTCTTTTTGTAGGTAGTAATGCTCTTTCTCTTTTCTGGAACTACTTCTCGAGCCTCAGCTACAGATTTCCTCCAAGCCCATCCGCAATGTTAACTTTGTAATCCTATACATTTGTATGGAAATACAAAGTTATTTATGCGGTTGCAACCGATTTTGCACAATATTATAGTTTTCCTTTATTCATACACTAAATACAAGGTGTATTCTAAATTTGAAGCTCCTCAGTCTGCTAGAAGTACCTTAGAATTTTGATGATCGGTCAGTCAGTCAGGCAGAAAATTAAGAAACTTTGACTAACTATAACTTCTAAACTACTTGTATAAATTAGATAAAATTTAAAATGTATCGTTTCTATGTAGTGCTTGATAAGATATTTTGAAATGAGGGTTTAAAACTTATCGACAAGGGAGTTATGGGGGGGTCGAAAATGGCCTGAACTGGTTCGAGAAAAGGATGGTACGGCCGTGCCGATTTCAGCTCGACTTGGTGGGGGCACTGCCGTGCCCTAAGATTGCTTGTGAGATACGATGGTCTGGTGCGATGGCCAAGTCATTCTAGTTATTGTAAATATAAAAGTTTTAAAATCAATAACCGACTTGGCATCTCATGGATCTCACAACTTTTTACAGTAGAACAACTGAGAGGCGAGACTTGGTTTTTTTTTATAAGTGAATGTTTGTGATGGGATCTCATTTCTTTTGTAGGTAGTAATGCTCTTTCTCTTTTCTGGAACTACTTCTCGAGCCTCAGCTACAGATTTCCTCCAAGCCCATCCGCAATGTTAACTTTGTAATCCTATACATTTGTATGGAAATACAAAGTTATTTATGCGGTTGCAACCGATTTTGCACAATATTATAGTTTTCCCTTTATTCATACACTAAATACAAGGTGTATTCTAAATTTGAAGCTCCTCAGTCTGCTAGAAGTACCTTAGAATTTTGATGATCGGTCAGTCAGTCAGGCAGAAAATTAAGAAACTTTGACTAACTATAACTTCTAAACTACTTGTATAAATTAGATAAAATTTAAAATGTATCGTTTCTATGTAGTGCTTGATAAGATATTTTGAAATGAGGGTTTAAAACTTATCGACAAGGGAGTTATGGGGGGGTCGAAAATGGCCTGAACTGGTTCGAGAAAAGGATGGTACGGCCGTGCCGATTTCAGCTCGACTTGGTGGGGGCACTGCCGTGCCCTAAGATTGCTTGTGAGATACGATGGTCTGGTGCGATGGCCAAGTCATTCTAGTTATTGTAAATATAAAAGTTTTAAAATCAATAACCGACTTGGCATCTCATGGATCTCACAACTTTTTACAGTAGAACAACTGAGAGGCGAGACTTGGTTTTTTTTTATAAGTGAATGTTTGTGATGGGATCTCATTTCTTTTGTAGGTAGTAATGCTCTTTCTCTTTTCTGGAACTACTTCTCGAGCCTCAGCTACAGATTTCCTCCAAGCCCATCCGCAATGTTAACTTTGTAATCCTATACATTTGTATGGAAATACAAAGTTATTTATGCGGTTGCAACCGATTTTGCACAATATTATAGTTTTCCTTTATTCATACACTAAATACAAGGTGTATTCTAAATTTGAAGCTCCTCAGTCTGCTAGAAGTACCTTAGAATTTTGATGATCGGTCAGTCAGTCAGGCAGAAAATTAAGAAACTTTGACTAACTATAACTTCTAAACTACTTGTATAAATTAGATAAAATTTAAAATGTATCGTTTCTATGTAGTGCTTGATAAGATATTTTGAAATGAGGGTTTAAAACTTATCGACAAGGGAGTTATGGGGGGGTCGAAAATGGCCTGAACTGGTTCGAGAAAAGGATGGTACGGCCGTGCCGATTTCAGCTCGACTTGGTGGGGGCACTGCCGTGCCCTAAGATTGCTTGTGAGATACGATGGTCTGGTGCGATGGCCAAGTCATTCTAGTTATTGTAAATATAAAAGTTTTAAAATCAATAACCGACTTGGCATCTCATGGATCTCACAACTTTTTACAGTAGAACAACTGAGAGGCGAGACTTGGTTTTTTTTTATAAGTGAATGTTTGTGATGGGATCTCATTTCTTTTTGTAGGTAGTAATGCTCTTTCTCTTTTCTGGAACTACTTCTCGAGCCTCAGCTACAGATTTCCTCCAAGCCCATCCGCAATGTTAACTTTGTAATCCTATACATTTGTATGGAAATACAAAGTTATTTATGCGGTTGCAACCGATTTTGCACAATATTATAGTTTTCCCTTTATTCATACACTAAATACAAGGTGTATTCTAAATTTGAAGCTCCTCAGTCTGCTAGAAGTACCTTAGAATTTTGATGATCGGTCAGTCAGTCAGGCAGAAAATTAAGAAACTTTGACTAACTATAACTTCTAAACTACTTGTATAAATTAGATAAAATTTAAAATGTATCGTTTCTATGTAGTGCTTGATAAGATATTTTGAAATGAGGGTTTAAAACTTATCGACAAGGGAGTTATGGGGGGGTCGAAAATGGCCTGAACTGGTTCGAGAAAAGGATGGTACGGCCGTGCCGATTTCAGCTCGACTTGGTGGGGGCACTGCCGTGCCCTAAGATGATTAGCTTTATTAAGTACCTATTTTAATGTACTCTAAATATATAAGGTCCTATAAAATTCACTGCAAATATTTTAGGGGCAGATCAAATTAAATATAAGCATGTACTAGGCAAATTTTTAAATAAATACACGCCAGTTTTCGAGAAAATTGCATTTAACTAAAAAAACAAAATGAAAAAAGTGCACCCTGTTTGTCCTAGAAAACATACCACTAAACGCTACTTCGATGAATTTAAAAAAGGTGCTGTGATTGGTTGGTTGTTAGTGCGCGTATAGTGTAAGTAAATCCTGTGTACGTGACGGAACGTCAGTCGGGTCAGTCAAAGGATGTTCACGAAATTAATTAAAAAGATTGTTTGAAAAAAAAATCTAGCGCGTCGTTTTTTTTTTAAATGCCTTAGATGTTTTTCTTAAACATATTTACGCATTCCGCTAAAATATTTGCAGTGAATTTAATAGGACCATATACATGGTAATGATCTATAAACTTGTATATGTAGTCTATTCTGTAAAACACTGAAGGTCAAATAAATTGATGTAAAATATAAACTGTTTGTTAAATTCAATTGAAAACTTATCGTGTAATCCATAAAAGCCATGAAAAATACATAAAACAAACATAAACTAGCTTTTCGATTTATTTCCGACATAGCCATTGATCTCGTTGCAATGAAAGCAACTTTGCTGCTGTTTTGTATAATTTTCGTGTTAGAAAATTTTGTGATTGCCAACAATGCATACAACAAACAACCGTTGACCAAAGATTTGTACCATGTGAAGAAAGAACGATTCATTAACGGCCCCAAATTGATAAACAAACGAGTTTCTAAGGCCGGGATACTCGCCGACTTACGTCGGTCGTCGTCGCTGCTCGCCGAGCCATGGACGCTCGACGAACCACGAACTAAAAAACAAACTGTAGATGATGGGTACACCGTGTTTCCACCAAACATCGATAAGCTCGCCCCAAACGTCCCCAGCAGTTTCTACTTCCAAGAACATCCTCACGACGAGGAACCAAAACTCAGAGTCAAGAAGGTGCTACCCGATTTCTGGAACCCGACCCACGACAGAAAGAAACGTTCGCCCGATGAAACCCCAAAAGACAAAGTCGAAGATAAAAAGGCAGAAGTGAAAGAAGTTAAAAGCGAAAAACCAGTTGCCAAGAGCGATGATGCGAAAAAAGACGTGAAGGATACCGAAGCTGCTGTTAAGCCTAAAGTGGAAAATTCTAGGCGATCTGGTGGTGGCCGTCAAAGAGGTAAGAATTCTAGGAAATCAGGTAAAGCGAAGCCTAAGTCTAAGGCGCCTTCCCGCAAATCGGGAAAGAAAGGCGCAAAAGCGCCCAAACGCAACAACAAAAAGAACAAACGTACTGGTGGCGGCGCTAAAAAAGGTGGCAAAAAAGGTTAACACTAGACATTGTTAAATCGGTTACCATTAATAAAATGTAAAAATATAGTTCCAAATAGTTTTATTTAAATCCTTCAGGTACATTGGGAGGCAGGCCGAGTTACTATTAAGGGGTCAACATGTTTCCGCTTTACATACCTACTCCTTTGGGAGGTAGAAAAGCAAAATTACTTACACAATTTTACATTAGGAAAAAATTGAATTCGAACTAAAGGGATTATTATTTCTGAATGCTACTCCTTAACCAATACCTACAGAAAAAGCGGGTTTTCGTTGATTCCTTACTCGTCTAACTCGACCTGCAGTACCGAACCCTGACCAAACAGTAAAACTATTCCTATATCCTTAGAAGTGGAGCAACCTTCACGCCGCCTGATTGCCGCAAGAGACACGATCATAGAGAACTACCCCTACGTGGTGTCAATCCAGAAGGATGGGGAGCATTGGTGTGCAGGAGCCATCCTGAACCAGCGGCTCGTGATCACCACTGCTAACTGCGTCTGGAAGTAAGTGGCTTTTATACTTGTTTATTTTATTACTTTGTTTTATTTGCGTCGATAAAGTTTAGTGTTTATTATAATGCAAACCTAAGTATGTCAAAACACGGCGCGGGTTAGTACCTAGGTTATTTTATGCGCGATTTCGTAAATATACTCTTTCACGGTGAAGCCTGATATCTTGTACCTAAACAGCCTACCTAACAGTGGCGAAGGGTCCACCGGTACATGCTGATTCCGATAGACTTCCCTTTAAAAAATTTACAAAGCCTTACTCTCACATAAATCTACTTTTAGTTAGCATATCGATGCTGTCGGCGAACCGTACTGATACGTCCTAATCACTGATTCGTAGTGTGATTTACTGCTTGTATAGTCTTCTTCTTCAAATACCATCAACTTTACAGTTTTTCTGTGTATGATCAGATCAGACCGTATGAGCCGCATGAGAATCCGCGTCGGTTCACGCGACCTGGACCGCGGGGGGCAGGAGATTGGCATTTCCGAGGTCCTGAAGCATCCAAACTGGAGCATCCGGCGGGGCCCTGACTTCGATATCGCCTTGCTACTTACCACGGAGTTTATCAAGTAAGATGTGGTTATCATCAGCCCATATATACCAACTGCAGGGTCGGTATACAGGCTTAGGCCATAGGGGGAATCACAACACAACACATCATAGACACGACTTCACACGACACTGTCGCAAACTACTAGCGAGCGAAGAGGCAAGGTGCTGATGGTGGGCATTTCCGAGGTCCTGAAGCATCCAAACTGGAGCATCCGGCGGGGCCCTGACTTCGACATTGCCTTGCTTCTCACCACGGAGTTTATCAAGTAAGATGTGGTTATTATCAGCCCATATTATCTTCACACTGTAATGTCAGTGTGATCATTATCTACAAACTGCAGGGTCGGTATACAGCTTTAGACCATAGGGGAGATCACAACACATCATAGACTCACACTGTTGAGGCAGGGCAGGGTAAGTCCTTGGACAAATGGTAAGTCTAATAGCCACCTGTACTACCTGCAGACCAAGAGCTCAATTTCTGAAAAGTCGTAATTCAATTACGTGTACAGAAGTCCAAGTTGATATCACATTTTCTACTATTCGATTTTCAATGTAGTACGAGTTCAGAAATCACCGTTTCAGAAATTGAGCTCCTGGATGGTGTCATGGATGGTATAATAAGAAACTCCGCCTGGTATTCCATTCCGAAACTCGTGAACCACGTGACTAACACAAGCCTTCGTCATCATGCTTGTGGGTTACCAGAATCACCCACTCTTATGATGTTCTATGGATGGTGTCAGCTGTGTGCCCATAACGTCTACAACTAACCGACTATGCATTATTTTGTTACAGATTCTCTCACTCGGTCCATGCTGTGGACCTGCCGAACCGAATGATGAAACCGGTCTTTGAGGATGCCTGGGTTGCCAGCTGGGGCGCAGATAGGGTTAGTAGAAAGATCATGACTGACTATGCTGTTTTAATAGGCATATTTTGAAGAAATAATCCGATAGATGGCTTTTTACGCTGCGATAGACTTTGTCGGATTCATAATCCCATCATCTTCCTGCCCTTATCCCAATTCCTTATGGTGGCGTATATCGTCATCTTTCGGATTAGTTTCTGCTACAAAAAGCACCCACGTTTAAAAATATTCAATATCTACAATTATACAGGTTATTCTGCTATCCTTTCAAAGGTAAACCAGACTATGAATTTACTTTCTCCTAGTCTAAAATGAATTATACCGTCGTTCCTTGTTCAGATTAATCAGCTTGTTCACCTTGAAAGAAACTTTGTACTTTTCCTATAGGCACAGATGACGTTGCGAAGAAGACACTTTCCCACATCTCCACTTTCTATTTAATACGGGAAAGGTTTTTTCATACGGTTATTTTTGTGTGCAGCGAGATGGAGTGTACGAAAAGCGAGGTCTGACGCTCCAGGTGTTCCACGCTCGTGTGATGGACAGGGAGAAATGCAACAACATCACCATGCGATACGGCGTCATCGTCACAGAGAATTTCATCTGCTTGGAACAGTACGGCCGCCGCGCTCCTTGCACGGTAAGCTGCGCATCTTTATGTTATCCTGGTACTCTGCTGTTCTGAGCTCCACACTTGCTGGTCTTATAGTGGAGGCACTCCAAGTGTTCCACGCTCGTGTGATGGACAGGGAGAAATGCAACAACATCACCTTGCGATAAGGCATCATTGTCACAGAGAATTTCATCTGCTTGGAACAGTACGGCCGCCGCGCGCCTTGCACGGTGAACTGCGCCTGTTTATGTGACCCTGGTACTCTGCTCGTCTGAGCTTCATACTTGCTGGGGCCTGTTTCACAAAGCACAAGTGTAGAGAAACTTGTGAAAATAAATAGCAACACCGATAAAAAGCGGCAACATTAGTAGTTACAAGTGTTTCACAAAGCAACTTTTTCACAATTGTAGTTTATTTGGCTACAATTACAATTTTACAAACCATAGACAATCTTTTTGTTTTTATTGTTAAATTTCGCATAATCGAACAAGTGTTTCACAAAGAAACTCAGACTTGTTAACTTTTTATCTGTCAAATTTTTCACAAGTCTACCTACCTCGGGAGCTAGGTAGAATTGTAAATTTATTGGATTAAAAATCAAATACAGCGTATCTAATGCTAATTTAGAGAATTATCGAGAGCTGTGCGAATAATGTTGCAGGTGTGGGAGTCGGACTCGTTCTCTGACAAAGATATAAAAGATTACCAAGAATTTTTCAAGAGCGAATTAACACAAAATTTCGTACCGATTACGATTTCAACTAAAGATTTCGTATTTGTTTGCATATAGTTATTGCATCATCATCATCATCTTCCTGCCCTTATCCCAATTACTTGGGGTCGGCGCAACACGTTTTATTTAACACAAAATCGTGTTGCAAAGGATTTGGCTTAATTTTACGACCGGCCGCCTACCAACCCTCCTTGGGAATGCTTTTGTGGTCGATTAACCGCCACCATACGGTTGGCCCTGGCTGTTTGGGTCGGGTTTATCCCTCGGTCGCCTCTTACGACCCCCACGGGAAGAGAGGGTGTGGTGCTATTCTACTCTGCCGGCACCACACGACAATGCCGGCACCACACGTTATTGCATATTCTTTCCTTTCTTTTCCATTAAAAACCTATATTTTTTATTTATTTTATTATTTTCTAGAGAGATTAATATTGTTTGTTTACAAATATTGAGAATTTGACATTGACGTGAGTGAGTAATTGAATGAATGTTTAGTGCTGTCACCTACACTTGTTGAATCGAGATTTTATTTCTTGTAAGGTGTCTCTATGGTCATTTTACAATTGTAATTCCTCAATCGATGTTTGTGAAACACCTGTAGTTGTAAATTTGTAGAAAACTTGGACTTGTAGACTGTAGAATTGTAACTTGTGACTTGTGCTTTAAGAAACGGGCCCTTATAATGGTGACACTCCTGGTGTTATACTCGTGTGATGGACAAGGAGAAATGCAACAATATCACCATGCGATACGGCGTCATTGTCACAGAGAATTTCATCTGCTTGGAACAGTATGGTCGCTGCGCGCCTTGCACGGTAAGCTGCGCTTGTTTATGTTACCCTGGTACTCTCTTGGTCTTATAATGGTGACGCTCCTAGAGTTCCACGTTCGTCTGATGAAAAACGAGAAATGCAACAACATCACCACGCGATACGGCGTCATTGTCACAGAGAATTTCATCTGCTTAGAACAGTATGGCCGCCGCGCGCCTTGCACGGTGAGCTGCACTTGTTTATGTTACCCTGGTACTCTCTTGGTCTTATAATGGTGACGCTCCTAGAGTTCCACGCTCGTCTGATGAAAAACGAGAAATGCAACAACATCACCATGCGATACGGCGTCATTGTCACAGAGAATTTCATCTGCTTGGAACAGTACGGCCGCCTTGCACGGTAAGCTGCGCCTGTTTATGTTATTCTGGTACTTTGCTGGTCTGAGCTCCATATTTGTTGGTCTAATGGTGACGCTTCAAGTGTTCCACGCTCGTCTGATGGACAGGGAGAAGTGCAACAACATATCACCTTGCGATAATGCATCATTGCTTGGAAAAGATTGGCCGCCACGCCTTATGTTATCCTTGTAGACTGCTTGCTCCATCTTCATCATTCATCATATCCTGTGGAACCGAGTCGACGAACGACTCAATTTAAATTAAGCATAGTTGCACACGACCCCTTTTTCAAGTTTCTACTTCTTCATACTCCATTGGTCCACTTTCCATTTTATTTATTGTATATTTTCAGAGGGACACAGGAGCGCCAGCAGTAAGTGATGGTGTGCTTTGGGGCCTGGCGTCTTGGGGGATAAGAAAATTGTGAGTACGATTTTACGACGTAATTCTTTGGCATTTTCTGAATAAAAATATTTCTTAAGTACAAGGTATTGGTCAGACGCAGAATGTTCTTTTTTGCATAACTTAGCTTTCGCATATTATCACGTTTGCTAGCCGTTGTCTTGTTCATGTGCCTTATCTTAAATCAGGTTGCAATAGCATTTGGTTCAGCTTCAGAACGGTCAAGTATACAGGGAGTAACAAAGCAGGTACAACAACCCGAAAGAAGGTCAAGGTTCTCATAAAATTGAAAATCCTTTCCCATGGAACATGGGTCGAAATATGAGAAAAAACTAGGACATCATCAGATAGGAAATCAATTAGCTGAACGGCGATTTTGTTCCATGGGGAAAGTTGTTCGGTTTCATGAGTACCTTGACCTCTTTTCGGCTTGTTATACTTTTTATTACTCCATATAGTATACCTACTAGATTATATTTATTGATTATATTGCATGATATCAAAATGTATATTTCACCGCAGGTGCGGCACGGAGCGATTCCCCGCGATGTTCACGTACGTGGCATCGCAGAACAACATGGACTTTATCATCAACGGAACCAGATATATGATGTCTGAAGAACGTTTGAGTCCTTTCCTGGACAGATATCCGTTCGCACATGCAAGGAACAACTCTGCCATGCGAGTGTAGATAAGTGAGTACATTTAGCATTATCATCGTTATTATTATTAGCAGCATCATTTTTATTACCATCATTATCGTTATCATTGTTGGCATTATCATCATTACCATCATCATCATCATCATCATCGGCACCAGATATATGATGTCTGAATAGCGTTTGAGTCCTTTTCTGGACAGGTTTCCGTCCGCACATGCTAGGAACAACTCTGCCATGCGGGTGTAGATAAGTGAGTACCTACATTTAGCATCATCATCGTTATTAGTATTAGCAGCAGCATCATATTTTTTATCATCATAATCATTAATATCATTATTAGCATTATCATTATTACCACCATCATCATCATTATCGGCATCAGATATATGATGTCTGAAGAACGTTTGAGTCTTTTCCTGGACAGATACCCGTTTGCACATGCAAGGAACAACTCTGCCATGCGAGTGTAGTTAAGTGAGTACATTTAGCATCATCATCGTTATTATTATTAGCAGCATCATTTTTATTACCATCATCATTATCGTTATCTTTGTTAGCATTATCATCATCATCGGTACCAGCTATATGATGTCTGAAGAACGTTTGAGCCCATTCTTGGACGGACAGATACCCATTCGCACATGCAAGGAGCAACTCTGCCATGCGAGTGTAGATAAGTGAGTACATTTAGCATCATTATCATCATCATCATTACTATTATTAGCGGTATCATTTTTATTACCATCATTATCGTTATCATTGTTAGCATTATCATCATCACCATCATCATCGTCACCAGATATTATCATTGTTAGCATTATCATCATTACCATCATCATCAGCACCAGATATAATCATATTATGATGTCTGAAGAACGTTTGAGTCCTTTCCTGGACAGATACCCGTTCGCACATGCAAGAAAAAACTCTGTCATGCTGATAAGTATCATCATCGTAGTTATTATTAGCATTAAGTATCATATTTTTTTTATTATTTCGCATTATGATCATCGCTATCACAACAACAACGGCACTAGATAAGTCGGCCAAGTCAATTTGTATGGAAGGTCCAAAATATATGGGTTTATTTAAATTTTGTTTCAGGTATGGTCTGGCTTAGTTAAGTTTGGTATGTTACTTACGTACAATAAGTTGTGAATAAAATATTTAAACTTAAATAATTTAATAATAGTTTCCTTGAACTGATATAAATAAAACGCACAAAACTATGTATATGAGCATATTTAATATTTTCTTTTTCAAAATTGTAAAACTCACATTTTGAAATTGCAAAATTATAACTAAATTCTCATATCGTTAATAGTAACAATCGCCATTTTGTATTTTTCTCCATTTTTGTAATTTCTCTCAAACTAATGCATAATAATAAATTGTAAACCATTTATACATCTCTAATAATACTGCCGTGTCAAAACATTAGACTGTAACTTCAAATTTCAAGTTTTGAGAACGGACACAAAAACATTTTTTTTAGTTTTTGTATGGTTTCTATATGATTTTCGAAGATATTGGATATAAAATTAAATTATATAGATTTTACGTGTCAAGATCTTTATAGCCATTAAAAAAAATATACTAAAATCATAAGACATACAGAGATACATAAATAAAACTGTTTTGTCTTAACAACAGCTAGAAAAATCTTTGCGATTTGTCAGGACAAAACACTGTACTGTACATTGCAGTGTATTGACTTGACTTGACCCAACTGCGGTTGTATTTGTGGTAATGAAACACTGGTTCTAACTATGTTCTGACCTGTACACAAGTTGTACATTTAAGATCTTTTTTTGTTTGTTCACAAAAAAATTTTGTTTGACAGCTGTCACATAAAGTAAAGGTCTCATAAAGACCTACAACTTTCTAGAACAAACTGATTGTCTAGCATGAATAATTGCCGAGATAAACGAGTTTTTAGTTTAACAGCTATCACATAAAATAAAAGTCTCAACAAGGCCTACAACTTTCCCAAACAATCTGATAGTCTAGATTGAATGATTGCCGAGATAAACGAATTTTGGCTTGACAGCTGTCACATAAAATAAAGGTCTTATCAAGGTCTACAACTTTCCCGAACAAATTGATAGGCTATCTTGAATGATTGCCGAGATAAACGAATTTGACAGCTGTCACATAAAGTAAAGGTCTCATCAAGGCCTACAACTTTCCCAAACCAACTGATTTTCTAGCATGAATGATAAACTAGTTTTTAGTTTGACAGCTGTAACATAAAATAAAGGTCTCATCAAGGCCTACAACTACAACTTTCCTAAACAAACTGATTGTTTAGCATAGCATGAATATTTGCCGAGATAAAAGAGTTTTTAGTTTGACAGCTGTCACATAAAATAAAGGTCTCATCAAGGCCTACAACTTTCCCAAAGAAACTGATTGTCTAGCTCAACGGTCTAGCTATACAGGATGTAAATAAATCAACTGCCAATATTTTAAGGGGTGAATCAGCCCATGAAACTGAACAACTTTCCCCAAGGAATAGGTCCTATGTTCCTTGGGGAAAGTTGTTCAGTTTCATGGGCTGATTCACCCCTTAAAATATTTGCAGTTGATTTTTTTACACCTGATATAACTAAACACTTAGGAGAGAGCGTGATATCCTCCGCGGCAAGTGCGCGAGTTAGTCAAATCAAAACACTGCAACGGCGAGTACAGTGTTACGCAATTATAAACTTTAAGTTTTTAGACATACAGTGTTTTTTCCATATCAATATCTTGATAACTATATTATTTAACATAAAACAATGTTCTAGGGGAACATGTAGGAGGGGAAGAGATAGCGAATTGGCTTTATAGAAACAAAACACTGTATTGGACTTTACAGTATGTTGTTTTGACACGGCAGAATAATATATTTTAATGTCTAACAAATTCATTTTCTCAACGTATTACCACCCTATTCGTTTTTTTCGTTACCCCAACATCAACTTTCACATATTTGAATATTTCTAATCAACGTTTTTATAATATTCTAAAGATACTTTTTACAATTTTTCCATATACAATGACTACTGCGCCGTATCACACCGATTGATGACATTTTAATTTTTAGAAAAATATTGGAATGACTTTCAATAAACTCAAAACTAACCTAAAAAATAATTATAATAACAATGTACTTGAATAACTAGTTAAAGTAAAAATTCAATTCAATTCCACGAACAATTACTTATTTCGATTTTTTATAATCATAATAATTTCTTTGGCAATTTTAATGTTCAAAAGCGGATTTACAATTTGATTTAAAACTTGCTGTGAAGCTGTTATTCTATTGATAAAACTGGCAAAGTGGACAACTATTGTACAATGACGGCTCTTGGACATCTGCGCCATCTTTGGCTTCATGGATCATAAAAGAGATATATATAATTAATTTCGAATTGGTGTCCCACTCGATAGAAGTTAAATTTTATTCGATGCAGAAATCTAATAAAATATCCGCAGCCTAAAGTAAGGCCGACCAGACGAGATAAAAAGTGTAAACAAATCTGAAAGAGACAGCTGACATTATACCATATGACAGATAAGGACAGATTGCAATAACTGTCACCGAGTCATACAAAAGTTGTTTACATTATTTATCTCGTGTCGTTGGCCATACTTTATAATATTAGATTTTTGTAGATGAAAGTAGATTATATCCATTAGGCAGGGCTTATTAACACAAAGTAAGTATTGGCTAGCGCTTATTAACGTCGCTAAGAAACATTATCAAAAATAACGTTACTAAGGTAACGTTAATTAAATTTAAAAAAGCTGATACCGTTAAAAATGTTAACGTTACTTTTTAATGTAACAGTTTATAACGTTAACGCATTCACGTTAATTATATGATTTATAAAACGAAATGATGGCTCTTGTTGGTATTTTATAAATAGGATAGGACTGAACTTCTTATTTGAAGTATAGTAAATATGGTTATGGTTTGAATTGTAGTAAGTATGGTTAATATTCCCATTGAATAACCTTATTTCGCTATAAACTGAAAAAAACATGTGTTTGTTTTTTATTTGTCCACAGATACCGAAGATGTCCAAGGCTGTATAATGTGTAGCAACAAAATAAGCGTTATTATTATTATTATTTAACTATTGTACTTTAAATGTTCTGCTTAAAACCTTACTAACAGAGATGTGGGTGCGGTTATTCAAACATTGAATACGACTGGCCATGTAAATACACAGATTACCTACATACAAAACAATTATTACAACGGTGTTTTAAGAATGCAGGATGTAAAAAATGCTGCAAATATGTAAAGGGTTGATGCAGTTCACAAAACTCAACAATTATCTCCAAAGAATAGGTCACACATTATGTAACAAAAATTGGGTCTCCTGCACAAAATGCACCTACCCACCTACCCTGACCGAGTGTGAGTCAATTCATATACCTAGGGGTATACAGGCTGTCAATTAAATGCGTGCTTAAGCATAAGAGTAGGTAGGTTCAGTATCGATAAAGCAACCCGTAAAAACCTTTTAATCATAACACCTTGTATAGGAGACCAAAAACTCTTTTTTTGCTTGGAGAAGTTGTTCAGTTTCTTGGGCTGGTTCAGTCCCTAAAATATCTGCAGCAATTTTTTATACATTAAAAGGCGTTTTTCATCCTCGTCAAAGATCATGAAATGAGAAAACACACCATACAGAGAATCGAACTCTTTTGTAAGTGAATCCTTATTTGTACACAAGCAGTAAATTCTAACATTATGATAACCCTATTAAGTACTTGGCCATAATATAATCTATGGTAACGAATATAATATTAGTTGAACATGAAACGTTTATTACTGAGCAAAGCAACTATTGAACATAACACTTATTACTGGCATTTTACAACTTGTATTCAACTTATTTAAAGAAACAGTTACTGTTACTGTCAGAAATTCAATACCATATTAAAATAAAAGTACGTTAAATTAGAAATATATTAATTATATTTAAAATACTACTACGGGGCCACTATTATAATATAATACAAAACAATAAATTCGTGCTTCTTACAATCTAAAATGCCGTAAGATCTAAATATTTAACTCTGTAACGTATAAGTTTATTTTGTAAGACAAATGATGTTCATTGTACTTTAATAATATACTTCCAATAAGTTATTTACTCAGCCGCCTTCATCAAGCAAATTATTCGATGAAAATTCAAGATCCTAATAATTAAATTTTGCACCAATCATCATTCTAGTTTGGCAAATCCCTAGCTAGCCAATCGCGGCCCGTTATTTAATCCAACCAATCACATGCCCCCGTGATAACGTCATCAATAACGCGAGTGTGTGATTGGTCAGCACGAAACTACACTAGAATGAAACCCAGGCAAGAAGTTTATTTTATAATTTAAACCTAACGCTAAAATCTCCCTGAATTTTTTTCTTACACCTAAATATACACAAAATATTTTTGTACTCTTCCATCGAGTTTCAAATGGCAACACTAATGTGGCATTTTTACAATATGGCAGCTTTGTACGATCGCCGAAATAGACATTAGTGGACTTAGTGCTTCTTATTAAATACCTACTAAACTGGACAGTTTACATCGAAGAACTCTGAAGAAAGTTTTCAAAAATACAGATTGGCATAGAAGTTTTTAGATCTGACACGCAAACAAGCACCATACACGATAAAATTCAAGCAACCTACGTAAACATCGGAAAATCGTCAGTCACTTTCACAGAAAAAACGGTTCCGGAAAATGCCTAGCTCCTTATGAAAAGTGACCGGTTTACATTTATTAACAAAAAACATCTAGTGATAGACAAATTGTACATTAATATTTTGTTGTTTCCTGCGGTATTGTTATTTCTTAGGTACTTTAATCTGTACCTTTTCCAAAAATCCAATGTTATGCCAAAATTGACACTACTTTCAAAAAATCTAATGCGGATCATTAATATCTACACAGAATAGATATTAATAGTCCATATTTGATTCTTATAATGAGAGAGGTCCGAATGTGAGGACGAAAACAAATATTTCTATTAAGATTTATCATATTATTACATCTCTCTCAAACGCACACTCTCATTTCTAAGAACTTCACGATATCATCCACATACATAACATGTAACCAAAACACTCATAGTGTCCCTCAAAGAATAAAATTGTTCTCCGGAACTACAACAAATACAACTCATAAGACCCGTTGACCTTTTCACGTCACAGATCGGCGAAGTTTCCTTTTAAAAATATCCGAATTTGAAGCCCAACAGGTCTTGCAGAGAGGGTTTCGGTGACTCCTAGGGTTGGTTTATGAGGAGTGCCTCGAGCTCGTCTGCTGAACGCAGGAGGAAGGCCGCCGACTCACGGTAGCCTGCAAAGATAAGATAAAAATACTGAAATCAGAAATCAGAATTAGCAACATCTCTTCGTTTTACAGAAAACAGAGCTAGAAAAACATTAAAATTTTGGTAACGTAACATAACGTTTCCAGTATTCGTCAACATTATAAAAGTAACGATTTAATTAACGTTAGTACGATAACATTATAAAAGGTTACAAACTTTACTCTTCTTAACATCATAGGTCAAAAAAACTAAATTAAATTACCAGTGATCAACTGCCTTACGGCGCCAACTTCTGCACCAGACAGCTTATGCGACAGTAGCGGCGTTTTAGCCTGTGATGCTGTAGTGAGGTGATGTTATTTAAAGCCAGCATCACACGTCATAGAAAGAAAAGTAAATTACCAGTGATCAATTGTTGTACGGCGCCTACTTCTGCTCCTGACAGCTTGTGTGACAGTAGCGGCGTTTTAGCCTGTGATGCTGGAGTGGTCCCAGCCAGCGAAAAGACGGTGGAAGTGCCGTGCAGAGAATGATACTATTTAAAGCCGCCATCACACTTCATAGAAAGAAAAGTATATTACCAGTTATCAACTGCCGCACGGCTCCTACTTCTGCTCCTGATAGCTTAATGTGACAGTAGCGGCGTTTTAGCCTGTGATGCTGCAGTGGTGGGGTGATGCTATTCAAAGCTGGCATCACACGTCATAGAAAGAAAACTAAATTACCAGTGATCAACTGCCGCACGGCTCCAACTTCTGCACCAGACAGCTTGTGTGACAGTAGCGGCGTTTTAGCCTGTGATGCTGGAGTGGTCCCAGCCAGCGAAGAGACGGTGGAGGTGCCGTGCAGAGAGCGATGCTATTCTAAGTCGGCATCATATGACAAAGAAATAAGTAAATTACCAGTGATCAACTGCCGCACGGCTCCTACTTCTGCCCCAGACAGCTTATGAGACAGTAGCGGCGTTTTAGCCTGTGATGCTGGAGTGGTCCCAGTGAAGTGTCATGTAGGGAGTGATGCTGTTTAAGCTGGCATCACACGACACATCAAGCCAATCAATAAAACTAATCAAGCAAATTACCAGTGATCAACTGCCGCACGGCGCCAACGTCTGCACCAGACAGCTTGTGAGACAGTAGCGGCGTTTTAGCCTGTGATGCTGGAGTGGTCCCAGCTAGCGAAGAGACGGTGGAAGTGCCGTGCAGAGAGCTGGAGGTCGGCGGGTTCTTGAGGGACAGGTCTGTAGGCGCTGGAATACATAACGGCGTATTAAGAAACATGTACAATCTCTCATGCTAACTCATATACAATTCTATTTTATAGTTTCGGTTTTCTTGAGATTGATATAACCTGATTCATATGGCAACATTATGCAACGTTATAGCTACGCGCGTGATGATGTGCACGTCACGCATACGGATTCGGTGTGTGGCCTTTTTGAGCTCGGCATTTGACGGTATAATAGATGAGGTGGACCAAAGAACTGCTTGCTGCAGAAACAGTCGCTGGCATTTATGAGCATATTATTTTATGGGTAATCGATTTTAGACGTGAAAATAGTAATGCGCGTTGGATCCCACCAAACCACTCACCAGCCAGGCTGTTGGGGAAGGTGTGCGTCTGTGCGGCCATCGCGGAAAGCAGCGCGCTCTGGTACGCCGCCATTGCCGCGTTCACACCTAAAGACAAATACAAGTATTTGAAAAAATCATTCTTGTCCGATGGGACTTGAACCCGGGACCGTGGGACCTCCCACTGCTCTGCCAACTGAGCTGCCTGAGTGCCAGGCGCCCGTAGCTCAGTTGGCTAGTAGAGGCGCGAGCATTCCTTGGTTGTCTGTCCACTTAGAAGGAGCCCATTACGATGCTCAACAAATACATTCTGATCTTCGGATATTGAGTGAAAAGACCAAGGTTTCGGTCTTAATGATATGAAATGGTTGATATCATGCAGAGAACCAGATATGCAAGTTACACAAATAGGAAACTCCTATTAAAGAAAACCCACCTGTAGGCGGCAGAGCAGATAGAGTTGACAGCAGGGCGCTGCTAGATAGAGCTGTGGCCGGATTTGTGCTGGTGCTGCAAAGGAAATAACAAATTGTAAGTCACTTTTAAGGTTAATCCTTATAAAGGTCCAACATTATGGTAATCTGCAAAAGATTCTAATATCGCTTTTTGGGATTTCGTCCATTCAATTGATCTCTCGCTTGATTGTTTTGTACTCGTAAATGTCAATTCTTATATTATCGCTTGGACACACTGAATCCATTCATTCATTCACTGTGGCTTGAACGTGATTGTGTTGTACGAAATAGACCAAAATGAGTGGTTGAAAGTGCAAACTAACCTTTGCCTGCCGAAAGTTTGCGGTGTTCCGAATGTGCTCGGGAAAGTCGGTCTGAATAGAGGTGCTGGTGATGATGCAGGACTGGAACAAAATACAATAAAAGCCCCTTTGAAAAGAGAAAATAGTTCGGAAAAGATTCGAAAAAGTCGGGAAGTCTCTTACAGCATTGACTGTCGTTCTGGTTGAACCAGAGGCATCCTTGCTGCCGACTTCTGTTGTTACTAATATCCTAGTCTTACTTCCAATGTTGCCAATTGGCATTGTCCAGTTTCAGATTATTATTGTTGAGCAGTACCACAGGCAGTACTTAAATTCTCCAGAGAAGGACTTGCTGACGGCCTAGTGGGATCAGCTGCAACACGCTGCTGAGTTTCCTGTTATCCTAGTACAATATACCTGGCAGTCTTGCTTCCAGTGTTGCCATTGGCATTGTCCAGCTTCAGATTATTATTGTTGAGCAGTGAGTTCTCCAGAGTAGGACTTGCTGACGGCCTGGTGGTGTCAGCTGCGACCTTGCTGTGGCCTGCTGCAGCCAGGGTTGAAGTGGTGGACGTGTTGGTGGCTGGAGTAGACGCTGGGCTGCTGATGGTGCCGCTGTAGAGGCTCAGGAACGATGATGCTACTGCTGATGTTGCTGACGTGTCGATTGCCTGCGAGAATGGCAATGGAAAGGTGCATTTTGTCTTGATATTTCTGATACTAGGTTATTTTAGGTTTGCTTCAAGTCTTATGAGGGTGGTTCTACGAAGTGGCAAATAAAAATGAATAAATTAAAAATTGTACTTTTATCAAGTTTTTTTTTGCTTAAAGTACATGTTGGTGTCATACTAACTTTACAAAAATAGTATCACAGATCAATATTCAAAATTAATCGATAAAAATTAAATTTTCACTTTTTGTACGGCGACCGACGTGACACACATGGCGACAGAAGTGATGAATATCACATGTTTAAACATAAACAAAATCGGTACATAAGTAAAAAGTAGTTCTAAACTTTAATTAAACATTATAAGTCATAATGTTTTCAAGTCAACCAGTATCCGACTATTAAATTTCAGTTAAAAAAATATACCAAGAAATGTCGACAGAACTGACATCACTTATGTCGACAACCTTAAAAAAAGAACTTCGTCGGGTGATGACGATAACACTCTTAGTCGATGATAGACCTTCATTAGTAAAGCGTTATCATCGCTAATGAGAAAGCCCTAACCCAATATATTTTCACTTTTCTGTTATTCTGATTGAATTATTTGGGGTTCACTCTTTTAGGTTTTGGCGTGTTGTCGTGGTGTCTGCCTATCATCAGTAACATCACCGTGTCGCTTCCAAAGCACATTTTATAAAACCAAAAAACCTGGGAATTCCTGTAAAAATAATGTGGTAAGCAGTAAGCAACAGATACCTAAATCTAGTGATTGTCTTGAAACCTGTGCTTTGGTGGAAGTGATTACGAGTTTTTTGGAGAATATTGTTCACCTTGAATAAAGTCTGCAGAAACTATGCGAGATAGTTGGTGGAAATAAAGAGCAAAGTTAACTTGCAAAGTTATTAATGCCACAAACTATTTATTTTTTACGACGATAAACCTTTATTTTATAGTGGAAAGTCATAGGTGATGATCCCAAAAAATACTCACGATTTAAGCTACGGGATTGATGAATTCACCTTTAAGCAGTATATTATAGACAATTAGTAAAAAAAATTAAAAACTTTTTTTATTTATTACCGTGCAATTACCCAAAAAAGTCACTTCTGTCGCCAAATATCACTTCTGTCGACAACTTTGTCAACAGTAGTGACGTCGACAGATGTGAGAAATTTTACAATACCGTCACAAAAACAATAAAATACTGAGTTTATTTAGAATTCAATCATTTTTCGAATAAATATCAACGTTTCAAACAAGGCTCAATTCACCAATTATTTTTAACCCGTTGCTTATCTTTTGTATATCCAATTTAGAAGTGACTCGTTAACTTTGACACGGCTGTAGAACTAGTTCTCAAATCATTTTTGGGCCACAATTTAACGCTCAAACGCAATTTTTAGCATTTGTCCTGACAAATGACTATAGCATTGCCATTTTAATTCAAACAAATGATCAAAACTATCAAAATTCTTAATTTGAGAGTTAATTTTTGAACTGTCGACAGAAGTGACAAGATTTTTATAACGTTTGTAGAATCACTTGTTAATTCTTTTGTTTTGGACCTAATTTTTTGTTATTTTAGAAGTAATAAGTTAAGGATATAGAAGTTAATTATCGAGGATCTGTGGTGTCATAATCATATAAGTTAATTTTATAATTGCTGCTAAACCTTAGCCGGGCTCACGCGAACAGTCGACAGGACGTGACATGTCACGTACTGTTTACAAAAAAAAACGGCTAAATTATTACATTATTCGTTCATATTGTCGACTGTCATGTAGAATAAGTAGCCATTTCAAACGTTAACAAAAAGTGTCCTTCTGCAAGCGATACTTTTCAATTTATAAGTCGCGAACACAAATTTCGTTGTTCTGTAGAATGACCCATGATCGTTGTAATTGGTTATAAGTTTCCAAAAGAAACAAAAATTCGATTTCTCTTATTCAATTAGATCCTCCGTCAGCCAACATTTGATTGGGGAACCTTTTCCATATTTCTGTTTTAGTGGCTGATTTCTCAGTCAATAGAAAGAGCACAGAGTTTCCCTAAGAACCCCTGAAACATTTTATAGATAGCCATTTTTGGAAAACTTGCAAAATTTTCTATCGCAGGCAGGATTTGAACCTGTACTGCCGACGCAACTACCAACTATGGAAATCCAACTTACTTTTTCATATTTCATGTGTTTTTTGGGAAATCGGCTAAAAAAACCTTTTCTGAGACCTTTAAGTATGGAAAGCCAACTTACCATGGGAGTGGGGACGCTCGGCATGGGCTGGCTGACGGGGTCCAGGCCCAGCCGCATCCGCTTGGCGTTGAGGCTCTCGTTCTCGCAAGCCTGCGCAAGAATGTGTTCCGCTTGTACTGAAGTCAGGTGCGCGGGCGTCGGTCGCACCTGCAGCCAAACATTGCAGTTCAGGCACAAGCACAATGTACCAAGGAGCAGCAGTCGCGGATTAAGCCTAAAGCAAACTAAGCTTTGGGCATCACGTCTCAGGGGGCACGAGAAGAAGTATTAGGACCCCACAACCGACTAATGCCCCCATTTTTAACAAGCTTTTTCACTTCTGTGTTCGTTGCTCGTTCTTAGTATTATTCAAATGTCGAGCTTTCTTTTATGGCGATGCATTATGGATTACCAAAAAAAACGCGCTATCCCTGACCGCACTTCAATTCTGCCCGGATAGGGCGGCCCACACCTACCTATATTACATTGCTTAGGGCAACAAACAGACTTAATCCGCCCCTAAGGTGCAGTAGTTTGTTGATGCCATATTAATCAGAAAATATCTCAGATCAGATGTAGTTGTTTCTTTAGCCGATTTAATACTGCGTGGGCGCGTGCCGGCGGATGCTAACGAGACGGTGAGACGGCGACGGGGGCGGCCCCACGTGCATACACCATTGTCTGTTGTCTGTACCTAAGCTGTGCGACGATTAGACAAATTATAATTGACATCTAATTCAGCTGTTGGGGAGTACCTACAGCTATCTTTATGCTCCGTTTTTCGCCCAATAAAATTCTTAGTACTTAATTTTTAAAGGATTTTTTTGAGTAAATAAAAATTCTTGAATTCGTGAGTCCGATTTCGGCCATTACTCCTAATCAAGTCGGCACTGATGCGCTCGTACACTTTACAAGAATTGTCGTATCGTTCGCTGTCTCGGTAAAGACATGACGTAACACAAATTCATCCTGCCTGCCCTTATCTCAAATAATTTGGGATCGGCGCATGTTTGATCATAATCATGTGTGTGATCAAAAGGATTTGTCAATGTTTTTGAAACGTCTGATGTCAACTCTCTTTGGGAATACTATTGTAGGTGGTACGGTATCACCGCCACGCCACCACCATGCGGTTGGCCATAGTCGACATATTCAGTGGAAATCAAAAACTACGTCGCATATTACGGAACATAATACAAATAGCTTAAGCAGTAACTCAAAATATCTGATCGAACCCTCACCGCAGTGTCCCAAGCATTGCCTGCTCCAGCAGCGCTGCCATTGCCAGTGGCCGGTCCATCTCCTCGGACCTTCTTATTCCTTCTGCAGCTCTTCAGATACGTCCTGATCCGCTTGCGGGCGCGCTCGGCGAACTCCGGGAACTGTCTGGTACACGAGTCTATGATGGCCTGGATCTTTTCCTTGGGCTGTTTTGAGATGGGGACTATCCTGTCCAAGTTCTCGTCTACGAAGAGGCGCACGAACATCTGGAAATTGTAGAAGTCCAATGTTGAATGTCTTTTTAGTTTAAAGATGGCGCTAGAGTGGTAATCAGACTTCATAATGATTTGAAAAGTCACAAAATAGAGAAATAATCATTGTTATTATTATTCTTTCATCTTTGTTTAGGCTACTTGTCAAAGCCTTTAGTAGTTCTAGAATAAATCCTGGTGCTATGAAATCAATGTTCATCTGTTCCATGTTACCTTGAACGTTCAACGTGCAATGTCACCTTTGGCCCGAAATATGGGCGTCTCCTAGCATTCACAAGCGAAGTTTTTTGAAATTCAATATCCTATGATAAAAGCCGTTGCGGGTCCACTCTATCATCACTATCGTCATCAGAAGCTCCTGCGTCGTCGCCGTCATACCTAGCGCCTAGCAGGGCCGGCAGATGATCAACAGCTTTACTAACTGTCACACTTACGTTAAAAGCCTTCAGCCGCTCAGGATCATGATGCTGAGGGTCCACTCTATCATCGCTGTCATCATCAGAGGCTCCAGCGTCGTCGTCATCCTTGGTGCGGTCCGATGAAGAAGTCTCGTCGTGGGTGGAAACTGGCTCCACTATAATTGAATAACTTACGTTAAATGCCTTCAGCCGTTCAGGGTCGTGATGCTGAGGGTCCACTCTATCATCACTGTCATCATCAGAGGCTCCAGCGTCATCGTCATCCTTGGTGCGGTCTGATGAAGAAGTCTCGTCGTGTGTGGAAGCTGGCTCCACTCCGGGCGTGATCGAACCCACGTGGATGGGACTCTGGGAAATTTAAGGCAGAAATAATTTGGGCTCTTTTGAAGTTTTTAGTTCCGTTTGTTTTTAGATTTAGTTTCTTTGCGGAACTTCCGGGTAAATAAAAATAGAGTTAAAGCTCTTTTGAAGTTCTGGTTCAGTCTAGTTTAAGATTTGGTTTAGGTAATTCCTGGACATAGTCATTCGGTCTATTGGGATTGTAATGCACTCACAGTACTATATTATTCTCACAAGTGAAAATAAGAAATAGAAAAGATGACGTACATCGACCGGGGATCGATCAATCCCAATAGATTGATTAAGCAAGCTTCATCATATGGTTTGAATTCCACTCATAATGTGGACTAACCATGTAGTAAGTTCTAAATACTTACTATAGATGTCGCTGGATCGTCGCTTGGAGACGAGCATCAAGAGATAGAAAATTTGGCGTCCATCGGCCGTGCATCGATAGCTCATTGGCAGAGCGGTGGGGCGTTTACCCATGCGGCCCGGGTTCGATCCCCGGTCGATGTACGTCATCTTTTCTATTTCTTATTTTCAATAGTCATTCGGGTTGACAAACAAGATTTCCTTGGATTTTCGGGGAAATAAATCATAGGTGAGAAACGAGCGCCTTTTTATTTTGTGTCTATTTTTAAATGAAAATTCCCAGTATCTAAAACGATCTCATTTTGTTAATGATCTTTGCATATTTGGTTCCTTCAATACAAAGTTACCAAGGTCTGCCACAAATAGAATATCTAAGTAGGTACTTAACTAATTTAGAAAATGAAACGCTGCGCAACCTTAAAACTCACCGAGTGCCCTGTATTCATTGGAGTGGGTGCTTTGGGAGGCTTGCTGCCCAAGCCTAGAGCACTATGATACGAGGCCCAGAGGTCCGCCATGCTGTCGGTGCCGGCGTCCGTCACGTCGCCATTGCGACCACCTGCAAGTACAAGGGGATCAGAAACTTAGATGAGGAAATATTGTGAGGATTATTGAGATCTGCGTTGTCGATGAGCAGCATTCAGTCAGGATGATTCACTACTACCAGGTTTATCATAACATAAGAAAAAGAACAAGTCCCAGAATTGCAACATCTAATTGAAATGTAGAGTGAATATTGAGAGGCTAAAATTATGTGTGATCGTCTAGTTATCTATTTACGAACACAGGGATTCATTCATATCGTGAAGGACTGGGAGTCGACGAACGACCCTGTGATCCCAAGCGATGGATCGTTTATGTGAGAGAAGCATTTGGAATGGTTCAGTACCAGGAATGCAAAATTGGACAAGAGTTCTTGTGCAGTGCAAGTCGCACGGGACGGGGCTCAATCCAGGAATAGAGAACCAGTTTGGTGCCTTCATGGTGCCTTGCAGACGTTTAATAGCGTTGTCAAATGTCCGCGCATACCATGCTCATTAGGATCTACGATTGTAGATATTTTAAACTTGTTTTACTATCTTCATCGAGTACTTACACTCTGTCTTGTCTGCGGTAGCTATTTTAAGTACCTACCTAAGTAGCTTTTTACTCCATATTATGAATGTATAAGCATATTAATTTGTCACTACGCAGAATAGGCAATTGTCCCCACCTTTTACGAATGCCAATTCAGCTTAGTTTAAGAGTCAACGCACTATAATTCTTCCCTTACACAGGTATTTAGTTACCAAGGTGGCAGGAATTAATGAAGGTGCACTTGCCAGCGAGGGCCCGGCGCATCTGCCTCTAAATGTCAACCCGGGCAAGCCTCCCCTATAAATAATTTGAGAAACGTCCGCGCCTCTGGCATGCCCACTTGCCCACTCTCTCGATAAGGCTTCGCTATAAAAATAACTCGCGGCAAAAATATGCAAGCTGACTAACGAACTCTTTGACAAGACACTGGCAAAAATGCATTTTAATATTGTTTTAAAAAGCATTTTGTGATGTGCGCTCTTTTATTTACATTTTCTACGCACTTTTGTTTTTACTGTCGTCATCATCATACATATAATATGTATGTCAATCGGCGCGTAAGCAATTAAATGAATAATATATAGGTACAAACTAGGTACCTACTACTGCAAGTAAAGCATTTTGTCACTCTCACTCCAAAATATATTTTGATATTTTCAGATGCTAGCTGGATGCTAGTTGGGTTGTGCTCAGGGTTGTAATTTTAAGGGTTTAACATCTTTAAATCTGTCTCAGTTTCTTTTAGCTCAAACTGTCTTGAGAGCTAAAAATGTGTCAAAAGCAAATTCATTGAAAACAAAATAAAAGAAAAGTCCACACATAAAATTTGGAAAATTTACCTTGTGCCTGGCTGTGGTAATTCCATGCTAGCAACATCATTTTCAACTTCTCTGCGTCTTTCGCGTAGCCCTGACCTGCACCAGATCATTCCCCAATTAATTTCAAATTTAGAACTTTAGAACACAATAAATTGTTTTAAAAATAGCCAATCGGTAGTCGGTATTTTATGCCAGTGTTTTGTTTTAGCCAATTTGGTTGTCACACATAAAATACCAACATGAGATGTTGATTTGATGCAAGTGGCTGTTATAATTTGAATTTGAACTTTATAAATTAACGAAATGCTGGAAACTTACTAGAAAAATTGTCGTCATCCGTCATGTCTCCAGGGTCTGGGGTTAAATTATCCTGAAACAAAGAAAAACATGCAATTAGATTTTTGAAAGCGGCAGTTCAAATTGAGATGTCTGTATTTTTTGCGATGTGACGTTTCAACGAGGAAAAAATAACATTTTGGAAATTCCCAAAACAGAGCACCGCGAAAATGTAACCAGGGCACCATATAACCGAAATAATTTAAATATAATTAATAAATTAGCGAAACCCGGGCCGCCGCGGGTCATTGCACCGGCCGCGGACACAAATCGATAGTGCTTCAAATGGACAACCGCTAAATATAGCATGGTGCATGTACGTGCAGCGTGCTAGCTCCCTGGTACCCCCTGGATGGCATGCAGGCCAGTTATTAGGCGCGCAGCTGCTGCGGGTTTTTAATTTTTATCAGGCGAACATAAAATATGAGGCGAGGCTTTCTTTACAGCGCCGTGTGACAGGAACATTATCGTTTCAACATAATTAACCAACAAGACCAACAACTATTACCTGTTAGGATTGTTCTTCAAAAGTTAAGTAGAGCAACACTAAATTCTCCTATAATGATTAAAATACCGGCTAAAATATGTCCTTAACTTTTAGATAATCAAAACTCCAAATTACATAACATGAGACATGGTAGGTACTATCTCCATTAAATTCACATACCTACCTATCCATTTCAGGGACCAACTTATAATGGTTTTTCATACCAAAACTAAGCAACAAAAACCAGTAGGTATAAGTCACCCTTAAATGGGTAGGTCGATTTGCTAGCGATAGTACCGTGATATCATTTAGTAGGTACCTAAATAAATCACGTTATCCCAAATACGTATAAAAAGGGTGTTCCAAAAGGTAAATCTGTACACGTTATCTAAATCACAAAGGGTTGTTATTAGCTATTCTAGTCACATAAATACTAGGGTAGCATGACGCGGCAATAGGTTTGCTTTAATAAAAGCGAGACCAGAAGGACAATCGCAGTGACCGGCCATCAAACGTATGAATGGAGATGGATCCCTTTGAAACGTGGACTGTTGTGCTGAGTGTGATACGCACACATATGCAAATATTCGGCTGAGAGCGCTAAAATGCCGTTGAAAGTTTCAGATCCTGAAAATCGGTGGATGATATACCTACATAGGTACTTAGTGGATCCTGTTTTTACAATAAATAATAAGATGTAAAATTATGAAAAGAGGTGGGTTTTAAATTGTTTAGGTTCCTTTTTTCAGAATTTCTGTATTAAATCCAGATCTTAGCAATTTTGCTATCTGTAACTACAGATAACCATTTTTACTAATACGGTATTCTTTACACAAGTTTCAAAACATGTACACTAACTCCAAATTGATCTAGTGATTTTTGACCTTTTAGTCGATTTACATTTTTTTAAGCGATGTGATGATGCAGCACCTACCTAGTCTACTTATAGGATCTTCATGTCTGTAGCGCGACACGCTTTACAACGTTTTCATATGTTTGGTTTATTGACAATCATAAAAATATGCTTTAAATATTGGAGAGCAACAAAATCAGCGGCATTTTACCGCCCCCCGTTTCACGTTTCCCGCGCCTTACGAAAACACGAAGATTTTCGTCCAACAGGTGGCTTCAATACAAACGCAAACGTCATCAATTTCACCCTCGCTCTCGGATTGAATGTAAAGTGGCGGGAAACGTTGCTCGCCGCGCGTGTGGAGGGAAATATTACTTATCTACACTAATATTGTAAAGAGGAAAGATTTGTTGGTACGTTATTGATAAACTCTAAAACTACTGAACCGATTTCGAAATTTATTTGACCATTAGAAAGCTACAAAATTCCTGAACGACATTGGGTACTTTTTACCAAGGAGAAATGCCTTATTCCCGCGTTAACAGTAAGCAGCGGGTGGAACTGCTTGGCTAGCCTCTACTGTGAGTATTTCAGTAAAGTAAATATGATAATGAAACCCATAGTGCTAAACAACATATCTACTTAAACTGCAATTATTAAGAAAAACTAGAATATGTTGATCTCTTGAACTGCTAGGTTGAGGTGGTGGCTGTAGTGCCTAGTTGTTTCGTCGTAGTTTAACCGTACTTGTAATACTTTCGCTTGTCTTGCAAGATATTTTAAAAATGTAGAGTTATTTACATAAAATGTGCAAAGTATAATAAAAAATGTATCAGAAATAAAGTAAAGAGATATTAAGACTTAATTGTAGGTACCTATCTGAATGTCACGTTGTGATAAATGTATGCAAAAGAAAACTAAGCACAAAAAGGAAAATGTGACCTTTGTATTAAAATGTAGGTAGAGTAGCGATTTCGTTTGTTTTGTGCAGAAATGCGCATCTAAGCGCATTCTTTTATAATGTGCATTCGTATAATTTTGCGTACGCAAGTATTGATTGTGTGACCTAGATAAAGAACAGTTTAGCTTTTCATAATTTTGCGCATTAATGTTGCCAATTTTCGTTTTGCCATTTAGCTTATTATTTGTAATGCTAATGGAAAAACACAAATAGATACGTTTCAGTTCATATTGTCTATCGTACTTACAAACAGTTTTGTAAGGGTAAAATTACACAGTTTAAAGGTAAAACTGTCACCCTTGACGTAAGGGGGTTGAATAATAATAATTTAGGCAGTAATTTGCCATGCTATTTGAAACTAAGTACCAGGTGCACATGCCCGTGAGGGGGTGACGAGGCAGATATCGACCGTCTTAGGGCGGTGGGTAAGGACCGCATAGCAGATGCGGACACTAAATATCCGTTGACCCTTTACCTATGTATGCTAGCCTGGTACACAAGACGTTTAGATAGGGGGTTGCCTACGTTTTAAATAATCTTCTGAAAATTGAATATCACGCTGTAAAACTGTATTTAAGAACCTTACTCACTTACGACTCACACATCATAATTCTTGAAACATTGAATTTCAGAAATTGTGTGCTTAAATTATGACACCGTACCTATGTGTTGATGAAAAGTTAGGCATGGCGGGCATTTCACAGCTTCATAATGACAAAATAACAATGGCACTGAACATCGGGTTATTACACTAAAGCACTATAAAAGCGACACCTCAATTTATCGATTCAAGGGTCAAACCCAAACCGGTTCTTTATACAGGTAGAATAATACAGGTACCTACTTACAAAATAGACTGTTGCTACAAAAGGATAGCTTGATGCTGATTAAACCTACTCCTCTAATAACTTAGACTTGGCACAAATAGTGAGTTTACGGAAGGTTCACTCGACCCTATTCAGGATTTATGCGATTGTTACTTGTAGCATAGCCAGGGTTGCTACTGACAAAAATCTTCAAGTAGCTATAAGAATATCAAAACAGCAAAATCTGATACAAGAACGTCATATGATTCTGAGCAAATTTTTATCCAAGATGTAGGTATAAAATTCATGCCAACCATCTTCTTAGTTACCTTGAGCTCCCTGAGATTTCAGTTATTTCCAGTTAGAGTCAGTAAGCGTAAAAATCGTCGCTAGTACTGAGTGGGCCATCTGTATAGGCGCCCCGCGCGCCGTTTCCTTAATTTGTGGACTTAGGTCAAAATCAAAATCAATGTATTTATTTCTCAGTAGGAATTACAAAATTCTCTTTAAGAAAGTCACATTCTAATTCAAACTAAAAAAGAGAAAATTTGTAGTGTAAAATTATAAAATTTTCTCTTTTTTTATAACAATTTGTGTTCCTACTCTAAACGCGGCTCGGGCGGGATAAAAAAAAATAAAATAAAGGCACTGCCTCGGGGCTGGCCAGGCTAACCACACAGCATGTACCTATCCTTATGTCCTAATGACAAGTAAATGGAAATACATTCTGTCAATCTTTTAAAATAAGGTGTTACATGTGTATTGTTAGCAGGTTGTAGTAGACTAGTAGTATTAATATAGCTGATTATAAAGTGATAGGACATAATGGCTAACTGTGCTCACATCTCAGTGAAGAGTTGAATTGTTAGACTGAGTTTTACATTGCTTGCACTTCTAGAGGCAGTTAAAATTATTTAAGGCAAAAAAAGTAATATATTTAGTAGTACAAATAGTTCGCAAGACTTATTTTTTTCTTATTTGTTTGACTCTAAAATGTTACCGAACTCTACCACTACTATTAAGTATTATAATCTACTAATAAGTATAAAAAAATTCTAGTCAATTATTATATCTATAGCTACTGGATATTATATTATAAAACTTGTATGGAATACCTAAATAACTTATATAAACTACAAATCGAAGTCAGTCTTACGAAATAAGTTCGACATAATTCAGTTGACCAGCAATGTACGCCTAACCCTTTGGTAACCTTGCCTTCGACTTCTTACAGTAAAACATACCTTATGTCCATTGCAATTTGGTCGACAATTATTTGCACATCAATGACAGATAAGGTGCATCGATGCGTGTATGCGGTACGGTTTGTCATCTAACTACCAGGGATCTTCCTATAATGGTTAGTCATAATCAATGTATGGAGAACCAGTTTATGTTGGCCTCTTAAATGGACAGGTTGATGTGATGGCGGTTAAGCAGTTTGTCATCAAGCAAAGGTTAACAGATGAATAATTTCAGCTTAACCGACCGGCGATGTGGAAGTAGGTTTATAGTGTTCAGGAATGCGGGTATGTAAGCAGGTGAATTGACATGTTTGGTGAATTGACAATCTAAATATGCATGGCAACCATTTGAATGTTAATTTAAGGTAAGTAAGTAAGGTACTATTGAATGATTCTTGTATCGGCAAACACTGAAGTTTAAAAACTAAGTGCTTTTAAGTTTCCTTGGTTAAGATTACAAGAAAGGACCATGTCCACGAAAGTATGGATGTAAGATGTTGGGCCATTGCTTGCCTCACCACTTGCAGGCTTCGCATAAAAGCCAAAGTTAAATAATTAGGTATAAAGTCTAATTATTGCTTAACGTTTTGTCAGTGAACATAATAATTTATGACAGAAGTTCTGAAGTTATTGAATGTTAAAGTTGGGTATCGAAAGAGACAAAAGTGTTGCAGTTTGGCTCTCTATCGTGCAATTCGTTCTAAATTCGTAATCTTCGGTAAGCAGTGTAAGAAACGCATCTGTAAAATCAAACAAGACAAACTTTTAAAAATTATATTTGTTTCCTTGTTTTGTGCAATAATTGGCGTGGCTATTTTTCGTTATAATTGACGATATTATTATTATAGGTATCTTTTGGTTAGTTTTGTGAGGCGCACGCCACACTGTTTTGGTACAAGAATGGTTTTTCTCCTTTGTGTTTTTGGTCCCTATACTTCCTACTCGTAAAGTACCTATACCAATTTTTATTAACTTAACTTGTTGCGATCAAACTTACGTAAATAATGTAAATAATTCGGAAATTATCAGGCCGATGGAGATTACGTTTTACTTCAGTCTTAAACATATTTATGTTTTGATTCACTAAAATATATCTTAGCTGATTGTTCCAGTAGTAAAAATTAAATGATATTAGGAATAGGTGTTTAGAAAACAAATAGACCAAAAAGTGTAAAAAGAGGATTGTACGTATGTGTGGAGGTGTGTGTTGGTGTGTGTACAATGAATTTAAATTTCGAATATGGAATCCATCTGGTACCTGGCCGGTTACAATAAATTCGAATTATTCCGAGTCAATCATGGCCGCACAAAGGCTACATACATACATATATAGGTACATACATACATACGCACACATTGCGGGGTGAATCGCGAAATAACCTAGTTTTCGATACAAAATAACTGCAAAATTTCGGGACGTACCCCCGGTATGTGCGGCCATGTACTGATACATGGGTTGTTATGTACCCCCCCTTTCCCCCCGCGCCCCCGTGTAGTGCCTCCCCGCGAGTGATCTCGGTGTGACACCGCCCCGCGGTATCGATGATAGTTTATGGCTTGTCGATAGTTTTCGTGAAGCGTCTTCTGCGTAAAAAGTAATCGATTTCTTTGACCACGATCTGTGGTAGCGATCTGCCGTTCGGTTGGTATCATCATCATCTTTCCCGTGGGTTTCATAAGAAACGACTATGCGATTTGAGAGTTGGTGTGTACTGCAATTTTAGGTGACAGGCTGAGAACCTATTACGATGGTGATATCATCTGAGGGTGATATAAGTCTTCTGAATCTGAATGACTTTCAAACTTTTGTCAGACGTGGTGTAATGTAATGTAAATGGCATTTTTTTCAGTCGTTTACGTTCTACCTACCCCGCAAGGCATATAGGCGTGATATATATAAGATCTGTGGTAGTATCTCCAGTACCAAATGCCTACGTAGTAAGTAATAGGCTGCAATACTGCAATACAAAAGTCATGGGTTCAAAATCAACTGGCAGTTTATACTGTTTGTTAGAGCAGCCAGAATATTAGATTGGTCCCTTATACGAGTAGAAGTAAGGCAAACTACCCATGGCAAAGCTAATAAAGTTATTTGAAATTGTATTTAGATTTGAAGCCTAATGTAGTCTCTACTTTAATTTCGTATTCATTTCCCTAGGGAACTACTTAGGAGGGATAGAACTGATCTATCTACATGTAGGTCATGCTTGTAATTATTTTCTATGCATATCTAATCAAATATCTTATCTATTATCAAGGACTAAGTAACTAATTATATTTCAGTGTTACACAGATACAAACTACCAAAGTTTTTGCATAGAAGTTTCCAAAATAAGATTCACAGCTTTGACGTAAAGTTTGAGATGATTTTTCTTTTAGTCTAGTGTCTGACCAATACACTACTTGGAACTACTTTTTAAGACGACCAAAAACTATATTCTGCATGAGATTATTGAAATATGACGTCATATTTCAATATTTGGGATGGAATCAAAACAATAACTAGGTAGGTATATAATGTTTTTTGTAATACTTCTAACATTTAAGATTTGGAACAATGATGAATGAAGTCCGTAGTATATGGACAATAGTTAAGCATACAATTTTCGTATTTTATTTACGACCCAGTCAAGTAGTAAATTCTATCGATACCCGGCGATCATCGACATTGCCCAGTACCGGCAATCAGGTGGCAGTCAGCGCATAATCATTAAATACCCACGCGAGGGGCGCGATGACGCCCGTGGCCCGTGTGCCTCCCCGCGGCACCACCCCGCAACCGCCCGCCGCGAAAACACCAACAAAATACATTTAAATTTCGAACGCTCTATAAAATTATCGATATCTTTCATAATGAGCGCATCACATCCTTATTAGGTTCTAATAAGGCGACGCGAGTTTCTAATGACCGCTCGCCTTTTTAATGACAAGCTTGCTTAAAGTAAGGCATTTTTTTGCTGTTATTTGCTGGCGTTATAATGGACATTATTTATTTAAAGTGCTAATACGTTTCATAAGACGCAGAGTCAAGTTACGAGATATTAGAAAACACCCTTTGTTCAAACACGTAAAGTTAGAACTAAGTTAAGGATGTGATGTGACTAAAACATTGTGATTCAAGTTTAGTGTTCTTTTTCCAACTTCATGAGCCAAAAACGTTTTTCGCCCGAGAACTTTTTGCCTGTCTCGACCAGGGGCGCAGGGGCGGCGGCAAGTGGAAGTCTTCGCGATCTTTCAACGCAAACGGCTCCGGTGTTCTGCTGGCTCGGTAGTTTTGCTAACGCCCCAGTATTTTTAAAGCGGACAGCGCCCCCCTGCGGCACTCGCGGGCCCTCCCTACCCCCCTACACCCACACAGAGTAATACCATAACGGGTGCGAGCTATGACGAGATTATCTACGTACACGCATATCCACTATACAGCTCGCTATGTACCAGGAGTACATAGGTACATAAGCGATGACTTCGTACATAAGCGGCATTGATTTACCGGGCCGGACGCGACCCGTCATCAATGCACAATGACGATTACGGTTACGGCTGCATAAGCAATAAGCAAAAATAACGAGGTTCGTCACCAATGAGGCATCTTGCGGACAAAGGGCGAAGCTTAACAAGCTACAATAATGTCCCATTCTGTGGGGAGCTGATAATTTTACAAAAACTCGAAAATAATTTGAACAAAAAAATATTTGCTACGATTCGACTGCTACGACGTAGCAATTGTCTACAGAAAACATGATAAGTAACTTTTTCCGCTCAGTCATAAAAACATTACTACTTTCAATATGTAACATTTCTATATGGCTGCCAAGGGGCACAAATTATAGGCCATATTTGACATAGAAACCCATACTAAACAAAGATAGACCTTATGTGACAGCATAAACATGATTTTGACAGCTGTCAAATATGCCTATTCAAACGGCTGTACTGTAAGGTTAATACAGTAGGTCCAAACTTGAAAGGAGCCGGCGCGCCCTGGGCAATGCTTTGCTCTTCTATGTAGAACATTTCTTTGTTCCCTGTAAAATGTCCGGGCTAGCAAAAAGTCTACTTGGAATTGTACTTGAAGGTACAGTGACCATTGCTTTCTTATTAGGTGTTTCTTTTATGTCCTATAAGTATGTAGGTACATTGTAACGCACTCGGTACCTAATTGTAATTGTACTATCACCAACCAACCTAGTAAAATATTGTAAAAAAAAAACAATCTATACTTACCGGTCAGTAAATGAATGCAAAACCAGAATAGAATAAGTTGATGTCTTAAATGGTAACCTAAAATTCCGGTAGATAATATTTTTCTCATATTTTGACCATATATTTCTTGATAATTCGTTTTTCAGCAGAATCCAGATTTTTATTATTTGGATCAATGTCAAAGTTATCTATCTATTTTGCCCTGGTCCTGGTACAAGGGCCTAAATAGGTACATCTTACTTACCTACATTATATGAAAATGGTAAGGTGAAAAATTTTGAAAGCTCCTGCAAATCTGTTTTCCACGTCAAGACCCCAAATCTGGTCCGGCCACAGAGTTTGAAAAAGGCTCTGAAAAGGGTGGTTCCGGGAATCCTTACAAACAAACAAATGAAATCTTCCAGGAAAACGATACTACTACTCGACTACTTACAGCGGTTTAGTTACATCAAGTAGCAAATGTGTGACGGACAACTATACCACAAAGGTAGATAAAATACACCTTTAACGTAAAATAAAAATGGGTTAAAATTTTTTAAAGTTCCTGCAAATCCGTTTTCCACGTCAAGACCCCAAATCTGGTCCGGCCACAGAATTTGAAAATGGTGGTTCCGAAAATCTTTACAGAAAAACGAATGAAATCTTTCATGGAAACGATACTACTACTCGACTACTTACAGCGGTTTAGTTACATCAAGTAGCAAATGTGTGACAACTAGACCACAAAGGTAGATAAAATACTCCTTAAACGTAAAACTAAAATGGATTGAATTTTTTTAAAGTTCCTGCAAATCCATTTTGCACGTCAAGACCCCAAATCTGGTCCGTCCACAGAGTTTGAAAAGGGCACTGAAAAGGGTGGTTCCGGGAATACTTACAGACAAACGAATGAAATCTTTCAGGAAAACGATACTACTGACACAAAGTCGAGTATTTTCTGATGGTTCACCCGACTCTGTTTTGGATTTTCGCGATTATCACTTGTTACATAGCCAGGGTTGTTACTGTCAAAATTCACGTGGTACGAAAAACAAAATACAGCTAAATCTGAACTTAAATGATTTTGGACGGATTTCAATACAAGTAATGACGTTCGTGGCAACTATATTCTTAGTGACTTTGATTTCGTCTAAGATTTCAGTTCGTTCCAGTTAAGTCAGTAAACGTCAAAATCATCACTAGTACCGAGTGAGCCATCTGTAAAGGCGCCTCGCGTGCTGTCTCCCTTATTTCGTCTGCTTAAAGGCAAAATCACATAAATGACACTTTTTGCAAAAATGAGTTAAATATATGTCGTCTAGAAGGGGGTGGTGCTGGGTGTGTTTGTGGTGTCTTCTTGTGGATTCTGGAGTGGCAGGAGTGCTCTCATGCGGTTTCATGGTTGTGGGCACGTCGTGGGTACTCAGGCAAATCCAACAAAAGTCAGGAAATGGTAACGAATCCAGATTTTATTCAGCGTCTCAAGGAATGCACTTTTTACAGGATAAGTATGCACCAAAGTGCATCTAGCAAGTGCAATGAACGTGACCGGTCCGACGTGTGCACCGTTCCACGATCTGGAGTGAGAATGCACCAGCCGACCCGATCCACATGGGCGGAACTGATTTTAGCGCCACCACACGGACGTTTATTGCACTTTCACAATCAACCAATCGTAGAGCTTCAAATCCCACTACAGTTACTCCGGGTTGCCGGTACTATGATATCGAAACGACACGTCGCTGTCGCTTAAATTGTCGCTCGCTACGACACGGCCATACTGACGAGTCACACGTCCTCGTGTGTACCTGAAACAACCAAATAAAAGTGTAGAGCAACATGTTACGTTCGGCCTGCTCGGCCAACCTGATTAGCACACAATTAAGAAAATGTCTGATCAAGCGTTCACTTTAATTAAAATGAAAATAAAATCAATGAAAAATAAACAAAGTGAAAACAATAGCTAAAACCATGATCTTCGCCTTAACTAGTGAGTTGCGCGCATAACTCACTTCGGGCTAAGTCAGCCAATACCAATAGCCTCATCGAGACTTCGGGCCACTCCAAGTCAGCCAATACTAATAGTCTCATCGAGACTTCGGGCCCCCGCCGTACCGTCAGCCGCGCACCGCTCCCTGAACGACCATAACATGGCCGCAGTTACGACTACGACTAACGCGCACAGTGCAGCCAAGTAAATCATGATTTTACCTTAGGTTTAGTAACTATCATCAACCAGTTGAAGACCAGCAAATTTTCTAATCATATCACTGTCTGAGTTTACTACCTAATACTTGATCAAAAGACATCTTCCCAATTATGTCATTCATGGTCATACCATACTGTATGTTCTATTAGCAGTCTATAATTCTAATAAGAATCGAACTTATCAAACAACTACAATAATTTTGATTCAGCTTTGTCTGGTTATTTTCTTTACAAGATTGTCTACCTCAATTCGCACTACCTAAGCTATGCATCTATACGCGGAAATAGGAAACGATACGATCTGAAATCGCACTACATATGCTTCAATACGCTGCAATAAAAAGTTTACAGGGGGTTCACTCGATCCTATTCAGGATTTTGCGATTGTCGTTTGTTCATAGCCAGAGCTGCTACACTGTCAACAGTCGCACAGAATAAGAATATCAAAACAGTAAAATCCGATACAAAAACGTCATATGATGCCGAACCAACTTCCTAGTTACCCTGACTTCCCCTGAGATCCCCGTTATTTCCAGTTACAGTCGTCAGTAAGCGTCAAAATCGTAGCTAGTCCTAAGTTATCCATCTGTATAGGCGCCCGCGCGCTGTTTACCTAATTTGTTGCGATGAGAAGCGATCTGACATCGATAAACTACTTACGTTGTGAACTGTCGCGTTGCGATACGAGTAGAAACAGGCGATATAATAAACGATAATAGTCAAATTATGTTTGCACTTTTGTACCTAATTCGTTTGTTTACTACGTACTACCTCGCGTTATCGTTGGCTAAGCTGATAGATAAGGATGACGGTACACTACGAGCTAGATCTTTTAAACGGATGTTCATCTCACCTGTAGTTACTCGCGTGGTAAACTTCATAAACGAACACCAAAACTCGCGTAACAAATTGCACAAAACTTTTTACACTGATGGAATTGGTAGAATGTCAGTTTCACTCGCACTCAAGTCAATTTCCACGATAGCGGTAAAACACGAAAACGGGTTTGAAACAGTAACTGTGCTAAGATGATCCTTTGTTTAAAAACGAGAATAACGAAATAAAGTAGTCGAACCGATCACTATCTCGTGTGGCATGATATTATTTTGTGCGATCACAAATGTCATTATTAAACTATGACTACCCCCATGAAAATTCCTCGGAACATGACTATCGCGCCTGTTAAAATTACGTTAGCAAATAAACGAAATCTTATGAGAATTGATTCGCGACACTTTTATAAGGCGAAACGAAAACTATACTCTGACCCGAAAATCTGCACCATTATCAAAGTAAACTGATTACGACTCACCGGATTATTCAATTGTCTCGAAAAGGCCTCTTTCAGTAGGTGACCGGAACGGAGGGTTCGCGCCACGCCTTCGGCCCTGGTACCACCGCCGCTGCCGCCGCCATTGCCTCTGCCATTGCCACCGCTTTGATTGCCGCTGCTCGCTGCGCCACCTTGCCGAACTTCTTGTGTCATTTTCTTTCGGATCTTGATTTTCACATGACTGCTAACATCCGCATCGTGAACTGGTTTTGTTGCTTGAAAGATCGACGCTAGTTTTCGTTGCTGGTTGGATGCCCGAGGTGATCCCACTTCTGATGTCGTCTAGAAGGGGGTGGTGCTGGGTGTGTTTGTGGTGTCTTCTTGTGGATTCTGGAGTGGCAGGAGTGCTCTCATGCGGTTTCATGGTTGTGGGCACGTCGTGGGTACTCAGGCAAATCCAACAAAAGTCAGGAAATGGTAACGAATCCAGATTTTATTCAGCGTCTCAAGGAATGCACTTTTTACAGGATAAGTATGCACCAAAGTGCATCTAGCAAGTGCAATGAACGTGACCGGTCCGACGTGTGCACCGTTCCACGATCTGGAGTGAGAATGCACCAGCCGACCCGATCCACATGGGCGGAACTGATTTTAGCGCCACCACACGGACGTTTATTGCACTTTCACAATCAACCAATCGTAGAGCTTCAAATCCCACTACAGTTACTCCGGGTTGCCGGTACTATGATATCGAAACGACACGTCGCTGTCGCTTAAATTGTCGCTCGCTACGACATATATATTTGTGATCAGGAAATTGAGATCTTTCTACAGGTAAAACCCAATAACTGATAGCTTGCTTAGTTCCCGAGTTAGTCGGTGAAAAAACCGAATAAATCGATAAGTTTGATACAAATTTACTGTGCATAAACCAGCTATGCGCACTTACAGAGCAACTTTACAAAAACAGTATCATGTAAAACGTGGTTAACGACTTTAACATTACACAAACTCACCAACTTTAGGTATAGCATCAAATTCAAGCTTACAGGCAGAACCAAATAAAGTTCGTTACTGGAAAAACCAATAGCCAGTGTACAGGTAAAACCAAATAAACGACATACCTCAGGCTACTTTTTTTGAAATTATAAAATAATAAGTGTAATGAAAGTGGTGAAATGTGAATTGGATAGCTTGATAATCACAATTGATAAAAATAGGTGCATTACAATGATTCAGATTATTTTGAAAGCTGTTTATATTGACGTCCAAACTTTCAAATCGATCTAGCTCAAAACATCATTCGTTGCAGTTAGCTGGTTTTGCCTTTAAGCAGACGAATTTTGTGCCTTGTCTTTTGTATGGAAATAATATTATAGCTCTACAATATAAGATTTAACTTTTTTAAGCGTCAGGCATGCCATCTGTGGTTGTTCCATAGCTTTAATCTCAGTTTAAGCTCAAAAATTAGGGAAATAGAATGAGTAAATCTGACATAGATCAATTTTACTTTAAAAATCCAAAATACATACAATTTAAATGCGTTCACAAACTGGTTTGTGATAGGTACGCCTACCCTACCTCCCAGTATTCGTTCATTATTCGAATGTATCACCACCACATTAGATTGTTTATTTTCAGACCTCTCTGTTCCAAATTAAGTCCCTGAAGGGACAAAAAAGTCACCTTGTAATACAGGGTACTCAGAGCAAAGACCTTTACAATATTGAGCTATGTCATACAGTGTGTCAGAAAATGTACGTTGTCGTTTTGGAGTGGATCAACAAAACTTTTTTATAAAGTCTGAACTCGTATATCATTGAATCAGTTGATGCAATTTGTTTGTATGGAAAGTCAAGATATTTTACATATTACACATACGTTTCTTAGGAAAAGTTGTTCAGTTTCTCGGACTGGTTCACCCCTTAAAAAGAACGAAGTACTTTTCATAACACCCTGTATAATAAGAGAGTTCAAGATCGCTGCCACCCACACAGCCTTATGATAAGACTGCCACGTGGAGGAAAACAACACACAAAAAAAGAAAAAAATGAATAAATGCGTCGACGCTTTTAATTACCTAGGCTTTGAGTTCTATAAGTTATTAATAAGCAATTTTTGCAAACACTCTCCTGAAAGGAAAAGAAATGACAGTATTAATAAATTAGAGGTTTTTCCAAAGAGACTTATTAAGTCATCTTCAGGATCATTATCATTAGGTTTAGAGTGTAAAAATGCGTAAGAAAAGTTGCTGTTTTGTTTACTACATGCATACAATACATACTACTTATGTCACGCACGCCTATATCTCTTGCGGGGTAGGCAGTGAGTAAACGGCTGTAGATAAGGGTCATTTACACCACGTTTGACAAAAGTTTGAGAGTCATTCAGAAGACTGTATTGTATCACATACAGTCTTTTGATTTTACCAAATGCAAGATAAAGAGAATGAATGGTTGTTGATCCATAGCTTACCAAGATTCAAAGTACAAGGTACCTTCGAATTTTCTTATATTCAGCAAATCCGAAAATCTTAAGCACACCGCCAAATTAATTAATAATGATGTAACATGGCAGAGAAACTAGGCGCAAACCGCGTATCCACCAGGAATAAGTACCCGGGTAGGTGAGCACATAAGGAGGTGTACTCTGCGACGCAGATACTCGCGTTACGAGAGGGGGCCGACCTCGAAAAACCAAATGGGGGTCGCGTGTATGTCGGGAAGCAACGCGTATTTCGCAAAGCTTCATAGTTACAGGAGAGGGAAAGCGGTTAGTACTGCGCAACATCGTATAACTGTAGCAGCTTCTTATCATGACTTATTTTGCTCAGTGGCAACAGCATAACTTTGGCTTTGTTGAGAGCCTTGCATGATATTTGCCAAAACCTACCTGGGAAGTACCAGGATGGGTGAGCACATGAGGAGGTGTACTCAGCGACGCAGATACTCGCGTCACGAGAGGGGGCCGACCTCGAAAAACCAAATGGGGGTCGCGTGTATGTCGGGAAGCAACGCGTATTTCGCAAAGCTTCATAGTTACAGGAGAGGGAAAGCGGTTAGTACTGCGCAACATCGTATAACTATAGCAGCTTCTTATCATGACTCATTTTGCTCAGTGGCAATAACCAATAGGATAACTTTGTTGAGAGCCTTGCATGATATTTGCCAAAACCTACCTGGGAAGTACCAGGGCAGGTGAGAACATGAGGAGGTTATACTCAGCGACGCAGATACTCGCGTTACGAGAGGGGGCCGACCTCGAAAAACCAAATGGGGGGTCGCGTGTATGTCGGGAAGCAACGCGTATTTCGCAAAGCCTCATAGTTACAGTAGAGGCAAAGAGGCTTGTACTGCGTAACATTGGTGGTATTCTGGCAATTAATCATGACTTATTTTGCTCAATTAATAATGATGTAACATGGCACAGAAACTAGGCGCAAACCGCGTATCCACCAGGAATAAGTACCAGGGTAGGTGAGCACATGAGGAGGTGTACTCAGCGACGCAGATACTCTCGTTACGAGAGGGGGCCGACCTCGAAAAACCAAATGGGGGTCGCGTGTATGTCGGGAAGCAACGCGTTTTTTCGCAAAGCTTCAACGTATGCTGTAGATACCGTCTTGCTACTAATGCTCCCCTGGTAGAACGTAGAACTATCTCTATACGCGGTACAGCGAGTGGTATCAGGGAGGCACGTCGTGGCAGCGGTTACAAGTCGGCGCCTCGTGCCTCCAGCAACGCGCTCTTTGAAGCGTGATCCACTGAGCACTAGATATGGATACGTAGGCAGTAGATACCGCCTTACTACTTATGCTCCCCTGGTAGAGCGCAGAACTATCTCTATACGAGGTACAGCGAGCGGTATCAGGGAGGCACGATGTGGCAGCGGTTACAATTTGGCGCCTCGTGACTCCAGCAACGCGCTCTTTGAAGCGTGATCCACTGAGCACTAAATATGGATACGTAGGCTGTAGATACCTCCTTCCTGCTTATGCTGCCCTGGTAGAACGTAGAACTATCTCTATACGAGGTACAGCGAACGGTATCAGGGAGGCACGGCGTGGCAGCGGTTACAAGTCGGCGCCTCGTGCCTCCAGCATCGCGCTCTTTGAAGCGTGATCCTCTGAGCACTAAATATGGATACGTAGGATGTAGATACCTCCTTGCTCCCCCTGCTATCCTAGTAACGGTAGAGCGTAAAACAATCACTATACGTGGTAAAGCGAGCGGTATCAGGGAGGCACGGCGTGGCAGCGGTTACAAGTCGGCGCCCCGTGCCGCGCTCCTTGAAGCGCGATCAACTGAGAAAGGCTGTAGCTGTAGGTATAGATCCCCGCGCCTGCTGCTTTCTTAGTATACTGGTTGTACGTGTTCTGATATTGTTTCCAAGTTGTGCCTGCGGTAAAGCGTAGAACAATCTCTATACGTGGTTCAGCGACTGGTATTAGGGAGGCACAGCGTGGCAGGCGGTAGCGGTTACAAGTCGGCGCCTCGTGCCTCCAGCATCGCGCTGTTTGTAGCGTTAGCCACTGAGCACTAAATATCGATAAGTAGACTGTAGATACCGCCTTGCTACTTATGCTTCCCTGGTAGAGCGTAGAACGATCTCTATACGCGGTACAGCGAGCGGTATCAGGGAGGTACAGCGTGGCAGCGGTTACAAGTCGGCGCCTCGTGCCTCCAGCATTGCGCTCTTTGAAGCGTGATCCACTGAGCGTAAAATATGGATACGTAGGCTGTAGATACCTCCTTGCTCCCCCTACTCTCCTAGTAACGTTAGAGCATAGAATGATCTCTATACGTGGTACAGCGAGCGGTATCAGGGAGGCACAGCGTGGCAGCGGTTACAAGTCGGCGCCTCGTGCCTCCAGCAACGCGCTCTTTGAAGCGTGATCCACTGAGCACTAAAATGGATACGTTGGCTGTAGCTACCTCCTTGCGCCCCTGATATCCTAGTAACGTTAGAGCGTACAACGATCTCTATACGTGGTACAGCGAGCGGTATCAGGGACGCACGGCATGGCAGCGGTTACGAGTTGGCGCCTCGTGCCTCCAGCAGCGCGCTCTTTGAAGCGTGATCCACTGAACACTAAATATGGATACGTAGGCTGTAGAGACCTCCTTGCTAGTATGCTGCCCTGGTAGAACGCAGAACGATCTCTATACGTGGTACAGCGAGCGGTATCAGGGAGGCACGGCGTGGCAGCGGTTACAAGTTGGCGCCTCGTGCCTCCAGCAGCGCGCTCTTTGAAGCGTGATCCACTGAACACTAAATATGGATACGTAGGCTGTGGACACCTCATTGCGACTTATGATCCCCTGGTAGAGCGTACAACGATCTTTATACTCGGTATAGAAAGAGGTATCAGGGAGGCATGGCGTGGCAGCGGTTACAATTCGGCGCCTCGTGCCTCCAGCACCGCGCTCTTTGAAGCGTGATCCACTGAACACTAAATATGGATACGTAGGCTGTAGCATGAATTACGTACGCCTTACAGATGGCTCACTTAGTGGCTATTTTGATCACGGATATTACAGTGGTTTCAAAGCGTCATAGTGTGTTTGGTTATTCGAATAGGTACAAGAGAAAATTATTTGGTTGCCAATTTTTTTTTCACTGTTAAGTAGAGAAATGTTTCATTTTCTTTCGATTCTACTGGACTAACACTGATTAAAGGATCGACTTATACTGGTTTTTCATACAGATACCGAGAAAACCAGAGGGTGAGTGGATTTATTGGCAATAAATAGTACAACGAAAATTCAATTTTAAAAATCAATGCGACTACAGGAGCAACATCAACAGTGAGCCTTCTGCGAACCTCTTTGTGGCCGTAGCTACCGTCTTGTGCTTTCTGCTCCCCTAGTAGCGGATTTATAAACGTTGTTAAATTCACGCACCTGTACACGTTTTCATGATTCCGTTTGCACGGCGGCGCGGAAATAGGAAATAAGGTTTCTCGTAAACATGTACCTACCTACCCTACATAGGTATAATATGTATAAATAAACAGTGTAAGAGACGACATTCTATAATATTCTATGGCTCTTGTTTTACAAAGAACAAAGAAATTATCTAAGCAAGCAGGGACCTTTTTAGAAACTCTTTGAATACTTCACGAAAAGGAGTCTTTCTGTTTACTTAGTTTGAAAAATAAACTTATTTTTAATTCATGATGTTCATGAATTAAATACTTAATTTATCAGGTTCTTACTGAAGAATTCTTATTATTTTAGTTTTATTCTTTACCCATGATCATGGCAGTCATTCATGTTGCATGATGTTTGTAACAGCATCGAAATACCTATCAGGAAGGAGTAATAATAATAATTACTTAGAGTTCGTCGGTAAAAAAGAACCCACAAAATTGTAACCATGAATAAATAGGTAGTGTTACAACCGCGTAAGTTTAAAATCAATCAATCGTCTTGGCATTATATCGCTGCCTTCTCTTCTGCTACCAAACTATGCTTTTAACAATAAGACTGTGGTTTCACTGTCCGGCACATCAAAACCTCTAACACCAAGGTTAATCGAGTCTTTGGACAACTTGGTATCCCACACGAAAAGAAGAAGAAAACGTCACATCCATGAACGACGAAATTGAAGACATAATCTGTCTCGAAACCTTAAAAAATGTACGTTTTTAAGAACAACCAACCATTATAGGATGATTAAATTTGAGTTAGATATAGCTGATAGTAGTAACTAATAACTGTTCCAGAATGATGAAACCCAAAGTTAGTGCTCTTAGGAACGCACCGCAACCAACATTCATTACATAAATCAGACAAAAGCTCCCGCGTGAAAAATGTATCCGATATTTGGGGGTAGAGTTGCCAGGTCCATATACCAAAAAAGCCGGACAGACCTGCGAGTTTGGCCTAACATTTAGTGAAAAAAAGCGGAATTCTTGCATTTTTAACGATTTTCAATCACTTGGCCTAAAATTGGGGTAAAAAAGCCGGACATCTTGCATTTTTGGCTGGACAGGTAACGAAAAAGCCTGACTATGTCTGGCTTTATCCGTACGCCTGGCCACCCTATTTGGGAGGCAAGTTTTGGTGTGACCTCCTTGCCTGGCAGTATCGCTGGCGGTGACCTTGACCTGACCGCGAGACGAATGCAAGCCGACGGCAGCTGAAAACATGAGCGTTTTTTGCAGAATTTGAAAATGGAAACCCTTTGGATGGAATATGATATGTATTTGAATGGGTATGATGCGTAATTGCGAAGTATGACGGACTAGGTTTAGCCTGGCCTAATAACAGTGTCTCACTCACGCTAACTCATGCACAATTTATTAGCTTTTGATTTTCTATGTTGTAGTATGATGTAGGATACAATAAATGTTGCTGCAACTGGTCTAAAAGTAAAAATTATTGCTTTAAAATATTAGGTACCCATTTTTGGATTGTTCATGAGTGAGTGGGAGAGACTGTGGCAAATATACGTGTTTTTATAGATATTTGTAAAAGTCAGTTTTGCAACATTGCAACTCTATACAAGTTGATTACACACCGTTTCCTTAAAATTGTTAAATCATACTTTCATTCGTTCGTTTATTGCAAGCAGCACAAGTTACCTACCTGTCTGAATGAACTTATACTTACTGTAGTCTCTAGTCGTTCAACCATCCAAAACCTAGCCTATCCACAGATTAAGAAAAACACCATGTCATCCACAAAAACGTTGCCAGTTTGGGCAGGCCTCCGTAGTAATTTTACCCCCCAGGGCTGCCAGACGGCTGCTCAAGTAATTACTCCCCCCATCCCCCACCCCTAGGGGATAAGTAAAAACAATATTTTTACGCGCTCCTACCAGGGCAGCAGAAGTGACAGATATAAATTGGGGGTGAAAATGGAATTAGTGTGTGCTCCGTTGATGTTCTATGATAAGTGCGACGGTCGTTTCTTGTTGTGTGTGTGTAATTTTTGTTAATGGATTAAGTTTTGTGGGCAGTGCAAGTTCGTAGGTATTCTTAATGGGGAAGTGGTTAGGTGACAGTTCTATTTTTGTTTTGAAATCAGCTGACTCGGTATTCTACTTACTTAAGTAGCTAGTTAGGTTACAAGATAGAGTTTTATATTTGTAAGTTTATTTTTTTTAAGACTAGAAGTTAGATATGAATAAGTGAGTACTTAAGTCAGTAAGGTGTAAGTAAACCTTGTCTACTTTGATGAACTTTACTTAACAGTTTTTTACAGAAGAATAGTTTTTCCAGGGAATTGGGTGTAAGCTACTTTTCTTACTGATATTTTCTATTTCAACTTGAGCGTTATACATATACTCACCGGCACAACTAATCGGCCACCAATCTGTAATGGTATATTTCATGTTGATTAGAAATATAAATATAAAAATATTTATTTATCTAATAAAATACGAAATGTAAATAGTAATAGATAATAATATAAATTAACTAATTTACAACTTATATTAACTGTAATTATCAATGTTATAAATATTAAAAAGTATTTCATGCTAATGCAGGTGGCCGATTAGTTGTGCCGGTGAGATAAAAGTCCCTCTTGCGTCGTACCAAGCACATACAATACTTATGCAATTCATACGTACTTGGTCTGTTTTCTAATCTTGATAATTCTTGCGACCGAGAAGGCTTGCCAAACCTTGAATCGGGGTACAGACCGCAATGACATGCAAAATGGCGGAATGCAGGCTGCGCCGGCGCCTGACTTGAATAATGTAAGATTAGTGAGGTTTGACCAGTGGATGCGGGTACTCTTCGGCACTGGTATGAAGTCCTGGTAGATCTATCTTGTGACAGACATGTAAAATGGCTTGCCAAACCTTGAATCGGGGTTTATATAGAACCGCAATGACATGCAAAATGGCGGAATGCAGGCTGCGCCGGCGCCTGACTTGAATAATGTAAGGATTAGTAAGGTTTGACCAGTATGCGGGTACGCTCCGGGACTGGTATGAAGACCTGGTAGGTAGATCTCGTGGCCGACAAGTGAAACGGCTAGCAAAATCTTAAAATATCCTAAAGACAGCAAAATTGAGGGGTGCATGCTGTGCCGTCGGTGCCTGTCCTGAATATGTAAGTGCTCGCGGTTTGACCAGTGGATGCGGGTACACTCTAGCACTACTAGTATGAAGTCCTGGTAGATCTAATTACAAAATTATCTTTTGGGCGACAAGTAAGACGGCTGGCAAAACCTTGAATCGGGGTTAGGTACCAGGTACAAGATCACAATGACTGACTGACAATTAAGTTGCTCGCGGTTTGACCAGTGGATGCGGGTACGCTCCAGCAGTGTTATGAAGTCCTGGTAGATATAATTACTAGGCATATTTTGGTAGGCAAGTAAAACGCCTGGCCAAACCTTGAAAGATCGCGATGACAGCAAAATGGATGAATGCATGCTGCGCCAGCGATGACTGACTTGAATAATGTAGAGTCCGCGCCATGATAGTAGTCCCGCGGAGAAAAAACGTGCTAAAATAGCTGGTAATAATACATGTAGGTACCTTATGGTTGGTGCTTAGTGACATTCAGTATTAATATGTAATTCCACGTGACGCGACGTTAGAATATTCTTTTTACCGCGCCGCGTCTGAGAGACTACTGTCTCCTGACGTGGTGCTCTAAGGATTATGCCTGCGGTTATGGATGCGGAAGAGCTCTGGCGTTGTTATAAAGTCCTGGTAGATATCATAATTGGTTTAAAAGCATCAGGCAGTTTTGGCCCACATTTTGGCCCAGTCATGATAATCTATGTAGTTAGTAACGAAAAAAAAAAGCATGCCTTACTAAAATTTCATGACATTTCCAAAATTTTACACCAATATTTTTCTGTTTCTTAAGTTTGGGATGCTATACCAATGTTAATAATTCGGTTCGGCATTGGAACAAACAGGTTTGGAACCTTTAGTCTACAATGGACAGATTCTATTTTGGACATCATATTCTAATTTGGACAGATTCTACTTTGGACAGATTCTATTTTGGACAGATTCTGCTTTGGACAGATTCTACTTTGGACAGATTCTACTTTGGACAGATTCTATATTGGACAGATTCTACTTTGGACAGATTCTGCTTTTGATATTGGTCTTTTCATTTATCATATTTCTGAAGAAGGTAAGGGTGTGCGGTACATTACTTTTGGTAAAGGGATCAAAATATATTTAATGTTACTAACGACTAACCTTGTTGTTTTAAGTCGAGGCTTATAGAGTCTCGACGTTTCATTCTAAAATTAAGTTTACTGTGGAGAATGAGGCTGGAGGTACTCTACCGTTCTTAGATGTACTGGTGATCCGTATGAATGACGGCAGCCTGCGACATACAATTTACAATGAAAAATAATCAAATAAAACATGTCTTCTCTTACACATCTCTATACATAACCTATCAATTATGTAATACGTTACATCAGTGTTTTTCAAACTGTGGGTCGCGACCCCCAGGGGGGTCGCGGAGCCTTCCTAGGGGGGTCGCCGGCAAAAGCTAAGAGTCAAGGCAGAACCACAGGTGGGTGGTCGGATAAAATTCAGTAAATCACAATTTTAGAGACAAAGAATGGGCATGTTTATATTCCAAAACTTTCAAAACGTTCTGCTATTTTATGCAGTGCATGTGTTTTGTACCTAAACGTTTTTACCTGTTTGTTGCGTGAAAGTCGAGCTCGCTTCGCTCGCGATACGTGTATTTTTCAGCCTGTTTTTCACGAACTTTCAAGCTTTTATGATCGTTTTTAGCGTAAATTCTCGCTCGCTTCGCTCGCTTTATTCATGGCTCATTGTGGCTAATTTTTGACTGAAAATTTCAGCCTACCCAGAAAATCCTAAGAATGCGCACAAAAATGCGTGGCTTGTAGTTTTTCTGTATCCGCCATTGAATAAATAAAATTACTAATTTTGTGTTTCTATGATGACCCAACAGGGTCGCCATTGATTTTTTGCCCGGAGAGGGTCGCGTATTTCAAAAAGTTTGAAAAACACTGCGTTACATAATTAACGGGTTATGATTGATTGCTGATTTCAACTTACATTATTTTTAATTATTGTTCATTAAAGAGAAGACATGTTTTATTTGATTATTTTACATCGTAAATTGATCGTTATGAATAAATAAAGATTGGTTTAATATAACTGCTAGTTTTATATTTTGATCCCTTTACCAAAAGTAATGTACCGCACACCCTTAACTTCTTCAGAAATATGATAAATGAAAAGACCAATATCAAAAGCAGAATCTGTCCAAAGTAGAATCTGTCCAATGTAGAATCTGTCCAAAGTAGAATCTGTCCAAAGTAGAATCTGTCCAAAGCAGAATCTGTCCAAAATAGAATCTGTCCAAAGTAGAATCTGTCCAAATTAGAATATGATGTCCAAAATAGAATCTGTCCATTGTAGACCAAAGGGCTTAGCCTAAGCCTAGGTCTCGTATCACGGCCTAGCCTACCTAGCTATAGTTATAGTAGCGAGCTGGTACAAGTGTCGCAACGGTTTATGAGCGCTCGGCCAAAGTGGAGGGGATGTTTGCGCAGGTGTACACTCGCACACAAAAATGTGTATACCCAAATTTTTTACAATATTAAAGCCATACGCAACGAACATCAGTGCGTATTAAAAATAGTCGCTTAGTTTAGTTTAAAAGCTTAAATTATAAGATCCTACTAATATTATAAATGCGAAAGTTTGTCGTGCATCTAGTAAATGTATATTATAAAGGGAAGGGCAAATAAAACAAATGTAGGTATTTATATTCATATTATAATGGTGATACCCCTTCCATTAACTCATCATCGCTTGACAAAGTTTCTGAAGCAATTGTTGGTGGTAAGGTGTAACCGCCGGTACTCGTAGAAGGCACTTCATCATCATTTTCATCTAACTCATCCTCCTCATCACTATGTTATAATATAAGTTCTTCTGTTTCTTTTTTAATATGATTGTTTACATCATACACCATTTTTCTGGCCTGCCGGATCAATATTTTTTTCTTTGGCATTTTTACCAACACCGCACAACAAAACAACAACAATAAAAACAAAAGATTTAATAAACAAAAATGAACAGATAACAAAAATCAACAAAATAAATATTCGACAAAAAACTAACTGTGCGCAAGTGTACTTCAGGGACGCGAGACGTCAGCCGAAGCGCGGGAATAGCACGTGACTGATTAAACCAATAGACTGCGTTGGCGCGCTACCTCCCGCGTCGCGCCTCAGTCCCCCCGCCAAACAGACCCAAAATATGAATACTGCGCATTCAAGGTCAGCGCTCATAAACCGTTGCGATACTTGTACCAAGCTAGCTAAACAGTGTTCCCAAACCTACCGATTTTTCGGTAGATCTACCGAATTGGGAGTTAATGTACCGATCTACCGAATTGAGACAAAAATCTACCGATTCTTCAGTTTTTGGGGTTTTTGCTTAGCAAATGAACGCCGCACCCTTCTAATTTCATGAATTTTATCCAAATGTGGACGATCCGTGCGTAAAGTTCAGTGTTTTTTAAGCGATTCAGACGAAGCGAGTGAACTACGTGCGATTTCGTGCGAACAAACGACGCGGCTTCACTTGATTGCCATCACCGTCGCGCGGCGCGCGTTTACAGTGCAATTTCGGTTCATTTTTTGATTGTATTTGTTCACGAATTGCAAAAAAGACTTAAATTGGCTCATTTTCAAAATCTACCGAATTCTACCGATTTTTCGACTGAGAATCTACCGAAATTATTATTTTTGGTTTGGGAACACTGTAGCTAAATAGTAATGAACTAGCTGACTTTGGGATAATAGGGTTCTTAGAATGCAGTTTCGAAAACATTAAAGTATTTGTTCGCATATAAAAAAATCTCAGCTAAAACAGTATTTCGGTACTAAATTCAGAAAATGCTAATAATTAAGAACTTTTTTGTAAACCACGTAGAATGGGTAGGTTCCCAGTCAAATCAGAATGTGGTAAATTTTTTGACGGAGAAGTCGTTCGTATGGATTATGGAAGAAGTAGAATAATAGGTAGGTAAGGTACTAGGGAATTATAAATACCTAGCAGGTAGATCATCACATAGGCACTCTCTCAGACAAAGCGGGCCTTGATTCACTCAAATACCTCAATGTCGTAGATGGTTCTGTGCCAAGAGCCAAGTATGGTTAAAAACTCAACGCACTGGGAAAGGAATGTTGGATCTACCTATTCTACATCTACAGATGTAGGGCTTGCAGCTAAAGAAGTGTATGGTTTTCCCTGGACCTATCAGGTAAGTTTAACAAGTTTAAATTGATCTAAAAGGGGTAGGTAACTGTGATAAAAGTTAATAATTCTGATGATATTTATCTAGGTAACATGATTGATTTGTTACATTATATTGAATTCTTCATACACTTAAATGATTTAATTTGATTGGTAGAGACCTACCTTACAAACCTATATTTTTACATCAGTCTCATCTTTGCGTTGTCTGATTGTGTCGTAATTATTTCATTCTTATGTAAGTATATTAATGTACAACAAGCTGATAATAAAATCGAAACTGTCCATATCAACAAAAAATCATCAATAACATCTGGGTCATTCTACAAAAGATACTCACATAAAATACCTATTTAAGTAAACGAGGCAGAGTTGTGTTGGCAAGCATTGTAGCCTAGCCCTTAAGAGTATAAATAAGCAAGCTTTAGAGTGCGCGTATCGCCCCGCACCGTACTGTCAAGCGTAAGCAATAGTTCATAGATACCTAAGTCAAATAAATAAGTACATACCTACCTAGTATAAAATTGAGAGGCTTTTTGCATTTCTCTGTCTGTCTGTGGAATTCGCTAACTCCTCTTAAATTTTGATGCGGTTTTCTAGCGATAGATAAAAGTAATTCAAAAGGAAGTTTAATATGTATTATGAATGCCGGGATAACGTCTCATTCCCACGGGAAAACGAGCCGCAGCGGGTGAAACCTCTGACGGGCCGCTAGTATATGAGAAGTAGAGGTTCAATAGTGTTATACTATAACTGTCGTTTTGCTACTGATGGACAGAGAGATTGTGTAAGTACTAGTGCCACCGACCGGCCACCAGTTCATACCCGGTATGGCGCACTCTTTAGCTTGCTTATACAAACTTTAAGAGCCTAGCCAAGTAATACTAGATACCTAAGCTAGGTTTAGGTCTAGGTGCGCGTGTAAGGGTACCTAGGCAGCCTAGGTACCGGCCGCAAGGTCGCCAGGCGCCTCATTGGTCACTACAAGCTAGAATTGTGTGGATATCTCTATTGGGTTAAAATGATAAATGATTATCTACCTTAAGGATACAGAGTTCTCGTATTTACTTAAGTACTTACTTATACTATGTAATCATAGTATGATATTATTAACTTAGTACCTATGATGTACTAGGTATAATTATACATGTTATAGGTCCTGTTTTTAATTTTCTGATATAATCCAAAAATGTAAGTGGGTACAGTTGTTTATTGATACATACAGTATAGGTAGAGAAGGTAAAAAAATGAGTTGTAGAGCCTAGTGGCCTAGCCTTAAATAAGTTTTTTTTATCAAAAATATTTTAAACACGACGGGTTTTAAAAAATAAAATCTAGCTAGATGATGGTGTCGAGTAAGATCAAATGAAACATTTTGCGATCTCTACATTTTATCAAATGGCACATGTTACTTAACAGATATTTAAAAATATTTCTCTTGTTACTAGCAAAAACACAGTTAACCAACGAAGCTTATTCGCTTATCCATCGTAATCTAGCGTACGTCGTCGCCGCTGCGTGTCATTCGAGACGCCGCCATCTTGCAAGGCGAACCGCCCGCGGCGGGAAAACTGACTTTGGCGCCAATTTCGACGCGCCAGGGTTACCGCAGCTAGTGAAACATCGGTAGACCTACCGATTTAGACCCTCATACGTTAATTTATGTACCGATTTAAAAAAAAACACCACTTTGACCCTGAATAAGGTCCATCCTACTGCACTTGACGTTGCACTATTCTATCTATACTACTAGAAATAATACACCTTCTTGCACTGGCAGAATGAACACTTTATAGTTTGGACTAGGTACACTTCTTGAACTCACATAGGCTGAATTATTTAGGTCTTATATACTACTAGCTGGTACCCGCGAACTTCGTATCGTTTCATTCCTTAAACCTTTTCAAAATTCTGATTTCCTCACCAGCATCCTAAAATTCGTCACGCTCTAGATAATCATCACGCTAATATTGTTGGATATAATTTTTTCAAACCATAGTTGCATTGCAACAGTTGCCAGCAGAAGCGTTCCAATACTGAATAACTTTTGCTTTGGCCTATATTTCAGCTGGGCTCCTGGTGGAACACCTGGTGGTCTACATCAGGTACTCTAAACCTTCGTTGTCTATTTGCCAGCAAAAGCGTCCCATCAACCTGAACAACTTTTGTTTGGAGTTATATCTGTATCTCTTATAGTTTAGCTGGGCTCCTCTTGGTGCACTTGGTGGTCTACATGAGGTACTCCAAACCTTCGATATCTTTTCACCAGCAGAAGCGTCCCATCAAGCCAAACAACTTTTGTCCGGAGTCATATCTGTATCTCCTATAGTTCATATGGGCTCCTTATGGTGCCTGGGCTCCTTATGGTGCCTGGGCTCCTTATGGTGCACCTGATGGTCTACATCAGGTACTGTAAACCTTCGTTGTCTATTTGCCAGCAGAAGCGTCCCATCAATCTGAACAACTTTTGTTTTGGAGTTATATCTGTATCTCTTATAGTTTAGCTGGGCTCCTGTTGGTGCACTTGATGGTCTACATGAGGTACTCCAAACCTTCGATATCTTTTCTCCAGCAGAAGCGTCCCATCAAGCTGAAGAACTTTTGGTCTGGAGTCATATCTGTATCTCCTATAGTTCATCTGAGCTCCTTCTGGTGAACCTGATGCTCTACATCAGGTACTGCAAACCTGTTGGTGCACCTGGTGGTCTAGGTACATCAGGTACTCCAAACCTTCGTTGTCTATTCGCCAGCAGAAGCGTCCCTCAACCTGAACAACTTTGGCTTTGGAGTTATATCTGTATTTCAGTATATTACAATCTTTTTTAGAATATTGAAAACGAAAGAACGTCTGTAAACGCAGTAGGCAAGCGCCTGACAAAATCTGCTGAGCAATATCATTATTTTCCAACGGATTTTTTCCGCGGAAAAAAGTAGCCTATGTCCTTTCTCATGTTATTATCTATGTTTATGCCCATTTTCATCAACATCTGTTCAGTGGTTTAGGCGTGAAAGCGTAGCAGACAGACAGACAGAGTTACTTTCGAATTTATAATATTAGTATGGATTGTCGTGAACAACGTCATACCGCGTTCTAAAACGACGCTAACGACATCTGTTGTCGTCCAGACGTAAACAGGGCCTATAAATCACATGGCTTTCATACTTATTGCGAGGAACGAGATGAAGTCAAGAATCTGTAATAATTCATCTTTTGGATGACTGTGTCATTCGAGACCCCGTGGCGGAAAAACTGTCTTTGATGGCAATTTCGATGCGCCAGGGTTACCGCAGCTAGCGATAAGATAACTAGTATAACTACCGATTCAGATTTAGAGCATCATCCATCTATCGAATTAAGTGCGAGATCTACCTACCGATTTTTACATGACTTGTTAGTTTAAACTCAAAAATATCAGGTATTTTTACATCTTGTAATAATTTGAAAAGCATTACGAGGGTAATTTAATGAGATGTAAGAAATCAAACCAGGTTTTTAGAAAAATATAAATATACCGAATTCTACCGATTTGTCGCCTCTACCTACACCTACCGATATTTCAATTTTGGTCCGGTAACCCTGGCGACAACGTCTAATACCCGACTGCGTCTCAGCATCTCCAACACCAATATTAAATAAGGCCATGCAAAGGACATCTCGAATCGGCTGGTTAATATTAGCAACCACGGGAGTCGTTTCATTACAAATTCCTTTAATTATACCATCTTTACTGCGCTATAGACTGACCGTATCATTTTAAAACTGCCATCGTTGCGTTCTCAGGGTTATGCCGTCCATTTTTCTTTGACCTATCCACTGGTATCAGTGTAGATTATTCCGAGGTCTTGGTATTTTGGAAGATAACACACAGGATATCTGTCTGATGCTATCTACTAGGAGCACAGAAATAAAAAGAGTTACCTTTGGCAGAACGTGTTGCAGTAGAGCGCCAGCTTTCCTCTTGGCGGCCATCTTAGAACGGGTTTTTTTTGGTAAATTGCACAGCACAGTCTTTGGTGATAAAAATGTTTGTCGGAGATCTAGTTTTTCACACTCATCTTCGCTTTGGAGTTAAATATTCAGCTCTCCTAGGGTTAGAAAAGGATTTATGAAGGATGTTTTTCGTCACGCTACAGTTACCTACTGCCTGTCTTATTTTTTTTTTGTCTTATTATCTAAGTACCTACCTAATTATTAAAAGAATGACCGAATAACCAATATTTTATGAAGATAGGTTTTTTGTCGAAGAAGATAAGACAATGAACTAAAAATACCTAAAGTAGACTCTGGTATAGGTACTTGTATTTATAAAAAAAAGTAGATGCAGCTTTTAATCCTAATATAATAAAATTCCCTGTTTTAATGGGAGATACATAAGTATTTTTTAAATGTTCATAAAGTTTTTAGTTAATCAAGTAAATTATAAACTCAACTTATTCAAGTCAAAACTCTACCCCTACCACGTTTACACGAGGCAAAAAACAAAACACATGCAAAGTGAGTGTTAATGCAAAAGACATACACAATGTACTGATATTTCTTATTTAGATTTCCACGTATTATAGAAACACCCTAAAGGAAGTTAATAACGTTCTATTTCACGATATTTCTTATTTAGATTTCTACGTATTAAAGAAACACCCTAAAGGTAGATAATAAGGTTCTATTTCACTGAAAATCAGCATAAAGCAAATACTAGAAGTGATTGTTTGTAAGGGAAGGGTGGGCGGTACGATCGACTGGCGCTGGTTAGTGTACAAAATGTATTCTACATACCTATTTCACTGAACATCAATATCTGTACCGTACTAAGAGGGGTGGCTATTATAAGAAGAATTGCACACGTGTCGCACGGTACTGCGGATTTTTAAGAAGAAAAGATTCGGAAGAAACGCGTCCGACAAAAAAACGCACATTCGCGAGATGTGAGTGTGATCCACCCCACCCAAGTGCCAACCCATCGTCCCGTGCGTTGTAGCAGGTCGGTTCTACTTGAGCGGTAAATTCGAAAATATTTTTTTAATGGTATAAATTTTAATTATAAATGTACTTAAGTATCAATATACCGGGTTATTTTTTAGTCAGTGCGCAAACTTTGCAGGGTGTTTCTACTCGTGATTCTGAACAACTTTTACTATGGGGCCAACTTCAAATTCGCAAAAAAGTATTCGGATGTTCAATAGAAAAATTCATACCTATCTACTCGGCAAAAATGTATGGAAAACCCAATTTTTTTTTTTTAGATTTCTCATTGGCCCCATAGTAAAAGTTGTTCAGAATCGTGAGTGGAAACATCCTGCAAAGTTTGCGCACTGACTAAAAAATAACCCTGTATTGTACACTAACCTAGTCCAGCGACTGTACCAAGAAGGGTGCGGCTATTCTAAGAAGAATTGTGCACATAACGCACGGTGTCGCGGATTTTGGCATGACGGCAAAGATTGTGCCATTATTCGAAAAAAAGACTAAGAAAGTTCAGTTTCACGAGTTGAACACACTCTGTGAATATTTGCATTGAATTTAAAAGACCTTTTATTTTTGAGACATTACAACCGGAAAACTCCGCAAAATCGTGGGATATGTGTGAAAATCACACCCAAGTGCCACCCCATCGCCCCATGCGTTGCAGCAGGTCAGTTCTACTCGAGCGGTTCATTTTCGAAAAAAGAACCCACTTTTTGTACTCGCCCCCTGTTTGAGCGCACTTTACAATGAACTACATTGTATGCTTTAGCGTACGGGTAGAGGAGAATTACCCATTTAAGGGAGTAACCTATTATGGTTTTTCATACAGTTATGAGGAGTAACTAGTTTATGCTGAAACCTTAAACAGTACCTACTTAAACAGTCAATTTTTGTTCGCTTTAGTGTCTATACTATAGGTAAATAGTGCACAAATTAGGGAAAATGCGCGCGCGTAGTGGGGTCTCTATCTTCTCAATTATTCTATGAGAATCACGCATTTCAGAGATCAACTTATACTAGCTCGCCATAAAGTTATTGGGCTTGACTAGTATATGCTGAGTTGCCTATTGAAGCGGTCATCCTATACTAGTTCTTCCAAACGATTATTAGAATTTAACCATTGTAAGATGATCCCTTGAACTCAAGTACTGACGATTGTCCGTTCTAAACTTGACTGCTTATGAAAATAGTAAAGAAAAGGGTTGTAATAGAATTGATACTAATTGTTAACTGGTTTTCATTGTACTTATTTTGTACTGAATAGGTAAAGTATGTTTACCTAATTCAAACTTGAGTGACCGTACTAGTCTTTTATTATCTACCCTACTTCATGTGTTGTACAGGAGCAAAAAATTTACCGACTTTATGTCGGTTAAAAAAGAGGAGAAGAGAAGAGGCCTATATTTTTTACCGCCTTTGATGTTAATCAAGATTTTAGATTGCATACTAGGTAGCGTTATTTAAAGTCAAACAAAAAAAACAAAGCAAGTGTATATTTTTTTTAAACATTACCAGGAGAGTATAAGTGCGACGGATATGGCAGATTAAATCGCAATGAAGTCCTGCGATAAGCGAAAGCAAGCATTCTGTCGGTAGCACCTGAACCTACCTATTTAATGGATCAGCGTAAACTGGTTTCTTAATAATAAATGTTGGGAAACCAGAATGCATTGATCTCTTAAATGGCCAGATCGAAAAATGACAATGAATATAAGAAAATTGGTCACTTAACGCCCTTTAATGGAGAAATGACGTTAAAACAAAAACCCGAAAGCGGTAATTTCCAAGTTGTATTTTACGATAAAAATCTGTTATTTTAAATTTTAATACATATAGCCAGTGTCAATCGCGCTGCTGAGACGAATCTAACGTTTATTTTGTAGCCCGTGGTAATTTTCTGTTGTACATAACACACTCTCGAAAAACATAACCCTCCTTATGAGGCAGTTGGGTAAAAATATTCGCAGTTCTCGCAGGTCCTCCCCCGGTCAATGCACTTCACCTATTTTCTTTTTTACTGATAACGACAAGGCCGGTTTAATGGCTTTCGGCACGGTGGCAGTGGCCAGTGGCATAATCACGTACTTTTTATGATCGCCTGGTAGAACGGTCCTGCGAAGCCTGGAATGATGGATTTATGTGGTCTTTCGGGAATTAATTTATTCAATTATGCAATCCTGGTAGCATGCATTAAGTGTTCTGTTGTATCGTCCACTAAATGCCATCTACTTCAAATTTGACAGCCGAGTGCCATCTAACTGTTTTTGCTTACGTGCAAGCATATCTATTTTATCCGCTACTTTTAAAACCTACGTAAAATTTTGTAATGTTGCTTGCCGCTCAACTTCAAAATAAGTATCTGTTGATTAAGAATCTATTTCATTTAACCTAACTTACGGTCATTGGTGGTACATTATTCATCAACATCTTGCTGCTCTTATCGCAAATCAGTTGGGGTCGGCGCAATATAATTTGTTAGAACACAAAATCATGTAGCAAAAGGTATGGTATTACCATAACCTAAATATACCTGTGTCCATTTGCAAATGCTATGACTATAAAAATGCTAAACTACCAGTATGTGAGCACTGAGCAATGGTCATCTCTGTTCCCTCTACTCTTCTCATTTTATATCTACCACCTTTGAATGAGAGATCTACCACCTGTTTAGAGATGTGACCAACTGGTATGTTAAGTAACATAAATAACAACTTGGTACTTAAGTGAGTGAAGACCTTTTTCAGTCACCTTAAATTAGATGTGTTTACCTATGTTCCTGTACCGTTAGCTTGTAAGTTGTGTTGTGACTTAAATAAATGTATTTTCTTTCTTTTATATTTCGCTGTTCCTATCGTTTTGATAACATTGCTTGTCGATCTACCTCAAATTTTGAAATTATCTGTTGGCTTGGAATCTTTGTCATATGAACTAACTACGGTCGTTGGTGCTAAGGTATTACCATAACCTAACTACACCTTCGTCCATACGTAAATGCTGTAACTATTAAAATGCGAAACTAGCAGTATGTGAGCAATAAGCAATAGTCAGCTCTGTGCCCTCTACTCTTCTCATTTTATATCTACCACCTTTGAATGAGGGACCTGTTTAGAGATGGGACCAACTGGTATGTTAAGCTGATATTTCGCTATTCTTAACGTTTTGATAACATTGCTTGTCGATCTACCTCAAATTTTGAAATTATTTGTTAGCTGGGAATCTGTTTCATATAACCTAACTAACGGTCGCTGGTGCTAAGGTATTACCTTAGCCTAATTATACCTGCGTCCATACGTAAGTGCTGTAACTTTTTATGCTAAACTACCAGTATGTGAGCACTGAGGAATGGTCAGCTGTGTTCCCTCTACTCTTCTCATTTTATATCTACCACCTTTGAATGAGGGGCCTGTTTAGAGATGGGACCAACTGGTATGTATGTTAAGTAACATAAATAACAACTTGATATTTTGTTGTTCCACAAATTCTTTTTTTTAATCTGTTTAAGGTGTACCAGTATGTGAGCAAAGGTCAGCTGAGTTCCTTCTACTCTTCTTATTTTATATCTACCACTTTTAAATGATGGGGCTTGGGACCAATAAGTAATATAAATAACAACTTCATATGTTCCAGAAATTTTTGTCTATTCTTTTCAAGATGTATGTGAGCAATAAGCATTGGTCAGCTCTTTTCCCTCTACTATTTTCATTTTATAACTATCGCCTTTGAATGGCCTATTTAGAGATGTGAACTATAGATTGCAGTCTGTTCCTGGAAACTTTCATCTGTCCTGTTCATGTTTTATTTTATATAAGGAATACAGTGGTTTGTGGTAAACAAAAAAGCGCGTTAAACGCAGGTTTTAAAGACTATCATCACGACATCACGTACCTCGCGGATACCGTTCATTTTTTAACAGAGCCTTAACTATTTCCTACCAAGTAGTACTAAGTACTACTTTGGTTATAGGTAAGTAATAGGTATTATCGATAGTCAGTACTCTTCAAACAGTCCCTTATCTAGTAGGGAGCCCTCATTAATTCAGTAACGGATTCTGATAAATTATTGTCATAGTTTTATTGCAGGGTTGGACTTTTTTGCAAAAAGACTGATTGTACACGAGTATGTGACATATTTTTGCCTTACTCTAGTAGCTGTTACCTGCCAAGTAGTATTAAGTACTACTTTGGGAAAAGGTAGGTACGTAATAGGTATCAACGGCAGTTCTCTCCAAACTGTCCCATCTCTAGTAGGGTCCCCTCATTACCCGTGTAACGGTTTCTGAGAACTTATTGTCAGAGTATTGCAGGGTGGACTTTTTTTGCAAAAAGTCTGATTGCATACGAGCATGCTCTGTGACATATTTTTGCCGTGGCCTTCTGTGAACGGCTATTTTACCGTGGGCGAGGGATTAAGTATAGTGTCGTTTGTGGTTCTGTACAATTGCAGTGTGCAGCTATACTTAGAATTTAGTTATAGGCTATCTATGTTTATAGTTCTATCTAGGTATTCTCTTAAAAGGTACACAGGCAAGGTCCGCGCGCACTTGATGTAGTCATTGTAGCTAAAAATGTTCATTTATATTCTATGTTTGTGTGTGTGTACATACTTAGAATTAATTAACTTTACACTGTTATCATATCATCTTACATATTAACATTAGTAACTGCTATAAGGATTTCAATAAAAGCTGCAGCTGATCTATGTAGTTCAAAGACTGTTTTGTAGGATTTTACAAACTTCAAGCCTTTTATTTTTGATGTATTGTAAGCTACCAAAAGAAAGCTGAATCAAATATCAAATTGTTATACCTACTTTGGCTTGAGGCTTACTTGAGTCATAACATAAACCTTAATCTGATACCGATTAATGAACAGTTCGATCAAGATGAAAATGAAGATCAAAATGTAAAATTCATTAGTTGGATATTTCATTTTATCCATGGATATTGAAAGTTCTCTAGCTAGAGGCATCTGTATCCATCATCTATTCCTTTGAACCTCCTACGCTGGTTCTTATTAGAAATGCTCTTACGCTCGTAAAACTAGGTCACTTATCGCGAAAAAAACAACGTGAAAAAATGGATTGTTACCAGAGAAACATAGCTACATAGCCGGCGCTCTTATCAGTGCCGGCGAAGTAGCACCGTGAACGATTTGATTAGTTCGACGCGCGCTTGCTCTTCAAAATTACTTTCGAACTTTACGGCGTTCAATGCGCCGTGGACTTCCACTTCTTCGATAGTTTGCACTCCTGGTAGCTTTATGTAAGTTGGCCGTGTTTCTGATACATTTACAAGACTCGATTGGCGAAACTTTAGTTACGAAAATGCGCTGAAAATATCGGTCATTCGGTCATGTTCACAAGAGATTAAAAATACTAGTAGGAAAAAAGATACTAGGAAACAACTATGGTCATTCTTAGAGCGACCAGGCTAATAAATACACTAAAACAATGCCTTGTCTTACTTCAATGGTCGTGACAAAGGAAACTTAGACACGACAACCTACATAGATGGGGACTAATTGCATTTTTTGCAGTCACCACGCAGCAATGCCAAGGCACTTACTCATCGGTCTATCCGTTTCTGATGCAAAATTGCATAGCACCGCAAAAACTGCCAAGAAACTCGAAGAACGTGAAAAACACTGAAAATATCCGGTTTAATTTGAGTTTGGAACGGAAGCGTGACGGAAAACAAACCTTTCGTACCGGCCGGCTTCGAAATTCGAATTTTACTGATAAACGATAAGATCGCGAGCGCGTCGAAGTTGCGGTTTTGGCGCGGCGTGCGTCGACTCTGGTCGGTAGGAGGACGCACACTGGCACTGGCGGACTCTACTTGGTCGGAGGCTCGGTAGATCGCGAGGTGCGTTTGGTCGGAGGCGCGTGGCCGGCCCCCCGACTTTGCCCCCCCTGCCCCACACCGAAATGCATCAATGACACTCAGCCACACGCACATTCTGATGTGGGGACAATCGATGGCAAAAAAAGTGCACCTTGCTCTACATATTAGCTAACATATAGTACATACAGGTACATAATTAGTTCTAACACCGGGCGACTTACACAGTGACCGTTGGAACGAGTTTTCCGCACATTGGTAGTCAACTCTATAATTTTAGAAGTCATTTAGTTGAATAATGTTATGAATTTTTACAATGTATTTTGTATTCAGGTGGGATTCCGTGGGACATCCACATCCACATTTCATAATTAAATGCATAATTTCAATCTAATATCCTATCTTGCATGTCATTTATCAAACTGCTATTTAATTTGAAAACTGTTTTAGATCGCAACTTCGAACATGTACTTACATTAATTTTACACAAGTCGAAAAAAGAAAATTATGCTTACTTTTACCTAAACCGATTTTACATAGGTATTAGTTTGTATCCTGAAAATTGATTTTCATATAAGTTTGGATTCTGAAGTAGGACAAATTTCTAAACTTGTCAAAGAATCATCCAAATAGGGCCAATAATTTAAAGGTATGTTGTAGAAATGTAATACATTGTTAAATAAAAAGAATAGTTTGCATTTTTCTTGTTAAGTACTGATAAACACCGAAACTACTGGAGCGAAATTACAAAAAATCTTTCACCATTAGAAAGTTCCAATTTGCCTGAGTACTAGTAAAACAGGCTACTTTATGAAGCCGTTTTTTTGTAAATAGTATCTAATGATTTTTTACTGCGGGAAAAATCCGATTTCTACGAACGGGTAACAGGTGCCTAAGGTATTTGTAAATAGTAATAATTTTTTACTTGGGAAAAAGATTCCTAAGAGGAAAAGGTTCCTAAGTAACAGTTAGTGAAACCGCTGGGCGGATCGCTAATAAATAATACAAAACTTAAGAGCTTTAAATAAAATAACTTAATAATGTTCATAACTTTTTTTGAACTCTACTTTTAAAAATAGCTCAAAATATAGTTTATACCAGGAGCAAGATCGGAGTTTGATACACTTATAAGCAAGCATAAGTGACTAGGAGATCAGAATACACTTACCCGAAATCAATTTAGCAATGCGTAGCTGATTACTGTCACAGTAATTATATAATTACATACAGGCACATACATACAAAATCAATACGCGGTACATAAGCCAGAGACACACATTGACAAGTACATACAAACATATAGCTACGTAGGTGTGTGTATACAGCCTCTCGGTCAGGGTTGATACCTGACGAAAAATGTAGAGAGAGAATAATAGTCACTGATAGATAACAATGACATGAAATGTATTGAAAATTTAAAAGAGTTACTTATACTGGTTATTGTGGTTCTCCTTATAAACTGTTTAAAAAACTAGCATAACTTGATTCCTCAAACATATCTTGAGTGAAATGATGCTAGTAGTAGAAATTCATAAGGATAAGAGGACCGATCAGAGCGGTAAGACAAAAATAATTAACTTACATTTTACTTGTACGAGATTAGTAGTTTTAGGAAAGCAAATGCATAATTTATGAAATGAATAAATTGTTGTGTTTAAGGAAACCATCACACAATCGAAAAACTTTAGATGTTCTGAAAAAATAAAACATTGTCTTAAAATATGAAATGCGAGTACAAGAGCACTCGTGGTCAACCATCAATCATCAATTCATCATCTTCGTCTGTCTGCCCTTATCCCAAATCAGTTGGGGTCGGCGCAACATGTTATTTACATCAAAACATCAAGTAGCAAAAGAATGTAGACACGTTATGCACGCCAATATTTAATTTGTGTGTGTGTAAAACTATGTTATTTAGAGATAATGTAGCTTTATAACAAGATGTTTTTGAAACAGTCCAATAGTTTCGGAGGTACATTCTAACCCCAAGCAGATGTATTAAAAAACAAAATCTCCTATGTGACAATTTCAAAGTTGTATTTTGCGATACAAATCTGCCATCTTGAAGTACAGTTGTTTGGGCTGTAGCCCGTGAAAACGATTTTATTGTCTACATACATACATACTCTGAAGAAACATAACCCTCCTGAGGCAGTCGGGTAAAAAAGAACCTTCCTCTTTATTATGAAAGTGTAATAACACATAAGTGACAGCCCTGCTCCCAGCTGTAGATGGATTTGCCGTGTTCGATAAATAGTTTGGTAGTTTTTGGGCCTCGAATAAACTGGATATGAGTAAATATCGCGAAAATTCAACCTGCAAAACGTTGTCGAGTAATTACTCGGAAAATGTATGAAAGCGCTATGGACGTAAGTTAATGTAGAATATTACAGTTGCAGAGGCAGGGCTTAAAACTGTGCTGATGGTTTCAAATTATGAGAGGGCTAAATACTTACTTGCCAGACGGACCGATGACTTAAAGAGAGCGGCTGGTAGCGACTGGAAGGCGAAAACTGGAGATCCTGCCTTGTGGCGTGCTCTGGGAGAGGCCTATGTCCACCAGTGGACTGCTATTGGCGGATGTGATGTGATGATATAGTACTTTAAGTGATGCCTTCTGTTACTCATAGGGGTCAAGTAAAGCTTGTTTTTCAAAAATATTATAAAAAAAACGAAGTAAGTAGTATCTCCAATCTCCATAAACGTTGATCCCTTAAATAAAACTATGAAACTGAGACGTTGCTTATAGTACAAAAATGAAAGATCTGGCACATGGACTGCACAAAACCACAGACAAAACTGGACTATCAATATTAAGGAGATTTTTTGACAGTGTAATTCTATAAATGCCGTGTGACTTAGTAAAGCATCACCCCATATCATTCCCGGGGGTGTCGTAAGAAACGACTAAGGGATTTCAGAGTTGATGTGTATTGCAATTTTAGGCGACAGGCAGACAACCTGCCACTATGGTGATACACAGTCTTCTGAGTGCCTCTCTAACTATTGTCAGACGTGGTGTAAGTGGACGTTTTGTACGCTCTGCCTACCTCGCAAGGGATTAGTCGCTCCTTACGACACCCACGAGAAAGATATGGGGTAATGCTGTTCTATACCGACTGTACCGACATCAACCGGCAACTAATAAGTGTAAGATTTTTCTTGATATTAGTTTATTTTCTTAAAAAGGCTTTTCTCACCTAGGCGTTTTGTGTCAGTGTGATTTAAGTAAATCATCCACATAGAATCTTAGGGTTAAGAAAACTAAAGGATAGATAAGTGATTTTGAAAAGGATCGTTTACCTTACAATAATGATTGAAAATATGTCTCAACTAGGTTTTTGAGTCATCATCATCATTGACCTTATACGTCTGTGTCAGATGATTTATTCAGTGTCTGAGGCAAGATTTTTCATGGATGTATAAGCCGATACGAGAGCGGCATGGCTTTTTGCACGCTCTCCACAGTTTTGAGTATCATGTTATAATATAGATCAAATCACAAAATACTAAGAAATGAGAAGTCATATTTTCCTATGAGAACAACATAGAGCAAGTTATCTATACCCTACATGAACAGAATGTATAGGTACCCGTATATTGCATCAAGACATAAGCTTCCAATTTCTGAGCTCCCTGTATAGCATGTTCCGACGTCTCTAGCACGTCAGGGCACCCTGTAGGTATAACCCTGCGTCTTATGCCCTATATACAGTATGTGTAGGTATTGTGTTAGTACATAGAACTATAGGTGTCTATAGGTAGAGGTGTAGATTCGTGTTGTGTTGTAGGCAAATAGGCAACATCGGGGATTTTGAATAACGTTTGTAGGTACTTTAGTTATTATCTTGGTTAACGCGTACCTACCGTACCATCAACATTTAAGTGAAACTATTCTTTTCCCAAGAATTTCTAGAGTTAAACTACAGAATAAATAATAATACTACCATCAGACGGTAGTATGTGTCTGCCAAATGTAACTCCTATAAACTCTTATTATACAACCTGTCACATAACTAACCAAAAAAAAAGAATATTTTTCATTATCATCAGTCGATAAAATAATCACATCACTAGTCTAGGTCAGGTGCTACACTACCTGGCGAAAAAAGTCCGCTTCGGCATACATTGCTGGTTGACTTAGTTTCTTGTATTGATGACATTCATGTAATAGCCAGCAATGTAGACCGAACTGTGCTTCGCCGCGTCAGTAACTTCACTTGAACTTTGAGCTGTCAAAATTAGTGCTGCGATGCCACGATTAAAAATAAGTGTAATTTAATAAAAAAATATTTTTTTCGTAGATTTCAAAACCGATACCACGGCTCTAATTCTTTGTTAATTGACTCTTTGCAACGGACCTTTCCACACCCTTTCAGCTTTATTGGTTGTTTTGTAACACGTTGTATTATTATTAGGATGTTTCTGACCAAGCTACCTCAATATAAGTTTGGATAATATAAGGAACCCTAGCTAGAGGAACCTGTTTAATTCAACGGGCCTATATAACCACAAAAAAAGTAAGATGATGATGTATGAAGAAATTTTATAAACGCGTAGGCAAGATCGCTTAAGTGAGAGTTCCCGTTTTTCCCGAGTTTGGCCCCGCCTTGGAAACGAATCTTTAGGCTATTCTTTAGCTATTCCGTGTGATGCCGGCTTAGAATAGCATCCCCCATTTCTTTCCTGTGGGTGTCGTAAGAAGCGACTAAAGGACTCGAGGGTATCATGTGTATTGCAATTTTAGGCGACAGGCTGACAACCTGTCACTATAGCGATACACGACAATAGCTAAAACGGCCCTCAAATATGTGTCAGACGTGGCGATAACGACCGTACTTTTGCGGTCGTTGACGCTCTGCCTACCCCGCAAGGGATAAAGGCGTGATGTATGTATGTATGTATGTATGTATGTATTCCGAGCCGGGGCCTTGCTAGCATACCTACAAAAAAAAAATGGCAGCCATTTCAAACTTTTTTTATTGGCCAAAATGTTGTTATTTTGTAATAACTCAAAACTGGTAAGTGCTATAAATGAACATTGTATAGAAGAAATGTTACGCGTAAATTTCTGCACAACTTTGCTCTAATAACTTTTTTGATAATCTAATAGTTTGCGAAAAAAATGCTTTAATACATGGGAGTTTTTTCTATAAACTCACCAAATCTAAAATATGAATTAAGTAGTGAAGTTGGGGATTAAGAATTACTTACTGTGTGGGTAGACCTTGCTACGGTATCCTGACTGATGCTTAGTAACAAGCTTTCTGCCCAGAGGTTTTACCCGCTAATATATTTTCAAGTAAACAAGCAAATTTTTTGCCAATTTACACCCTGAGTTTTACCACCTTACGAGATGATTTTCTTAAATTCCTTTCCTGGTGTTAATTCACCCAACCAAAATAACCTCTGCGCAAAATTTCAAGAATCTAGGTCCAGTGGTATTGCCTGTGCATAGATTTACAATTTGTAAAAAAAATATTAAATTTGTTCGTAGTTGCCACATTTTTATTTTTTTGCAATCCCTTGAGGCTGTTCTTTAATAGTTCTGACCCAAGGTCCTGTTAGGATAGCAAAAAAGAACAAAATGTAGCAACAACGAACAAACTCTACTTTTTTCATACAAATTGTATACCACGCACAGGCAATACTACTGGACCTAGGACCCTGAAATTTTGCACAGAGGTTATTTGAATAATCTTAATTAATATCAAGAAAGGATTCCAAAAAATTCATCACCTAAGGTGGTAAAACAGAGGACGAAAATTTGTATAAAATTAACTTGTTTACTTCAAAATATATCAGCGGGTAAAACCGCTGGGCGGAAAGCTTGTTACTAAATATCAGGCAGGATATTGTAGCATGGTCTACCCACACAGCGAGTGACTCTTAATCCCCAACTTCACTACTTACTTTATACTTTCTAATTTGTGAGTTTTCAGCAAAAACTACCATGTTGTGCTACGTTTTTCTCGCAAACTATTGGATTATGAAAAAGTTATTGATAACAATCATATGCAGAAATTTACGCTTAACATATCTTCCATACAATAGTTATTTGTAGCTCTTATCATTTTTGAATTGTTACAAAATAACAAAATTTTGCCCAAGAAAAAATTTTGAAACGGTTGCATTTTTTTTTTGTAAGTAGACCAGCAAATCCCCGGTTCGGCATAGGTAAAGAATAGCCTAAAGATTAGTTTCCAAAGCGGAACCGACCTGGAACACGCACGGGAACTCCCAAAATTTTTTTGTATAGAAATTCTAACCTACTAAATGCGCTTGTAACTTTATTGGCATAAGGTGTTTCAAAAGTTACAGGAAACACCGAATTCAAAATGTCCTGCAACACGCGAGCAAAGGGCAAAGGCGATGTACATTAATATCTATATCTATCTATAGATATGCATCGCAAGTGATCTGGTTTCGTATAATTAGGCATACAGTTCAATTATTGCCATGTGTGGTGCCGGCTTAGAATAGCATCACCCCATATGTTTTCCGTGGGTGTCGTAATAGTTGGATAAGAAATTCGGGAGTTGATGTGTATTGCAATTTTAGGCGACAGGTTGACAATCTGTCACAATAGTGATACACATTCTGAATTACTATCTAACTTTGTTAGATGCAGTGGAAATGGCCGCTTTTTACAGCCTTTCACGTTCTGCCTAACCTGCAAGAGATATAGGCGTGATAAATGTATATATGTATGTATGCAGATATTATAGAGATACGCACCGCAAGTGATCTGGTTTCGTATAATTAGGCATTCAGTTCAATTAATGCGTTCGCGAGTACGCAAACGCAACACTGTATAAGTACATATATCACGCCTATATCCCTTGCGAGGTAGGCAGAGCGTGAACGACTGTAAACGACCACTTACACCACCTCTGACAATAGTTTGACAGTCATTCAGAAGACTGTATCGCCATTGAGACAGGTTGTCAGCCTGTAGCCTAATATTGCAATACAAATCAAATTGTAATCCTTAGTCGTTTTTACGACACCCACGGGAAAGATATGGGGTGATGCTTTCTACACCAGCACCACAAGGCAAAACGGTATTACCTATAATACATCCACCTAAACATGGACAAACGACACTTTACTATCTGCAGTACTATCTCATCAACCCACCACTTATAGGATCAACTTACACTGCTTTCTTAGTATTTGTATGAAAACCCAGCGTAAGTTGGTCAATAAAAACAGGAAGGTTGATGTGCTGACTATAGTACTATCTGTAGTACAAGGATAAATTCTTATTGAACTCAGTGCTAAAGAAACGGCTAATGAGAAAAACAAGTTTTTTCGGCCGCTTGTACACACTTTCTACGAGAAGCTACGAAAGGGCTACGCCGTAGCAAACACAAGCAACTATCATGTTAATAGCGATGAATTCTCAGGCTCTGCGAGATGTTCTTTAAAGAACTTCGTTTATTTATTTTCCCTTTGGTGCAAAATCTATCTGGCCTAGGCTCAAAAGACACACAAGATCAGCAAAAATGAAAGTCTGCAAGCTCTTTATTATTGTGATAAGATAAGGGACTTTTAAGGGACTCATCCATCATCATTTCGGCAGTTGCCTGTTAATAATTCTGGCGTTTACGTGCATTCCTTTGAAAAATTGCTAGATAAACGAGCGGCGCCCTACCAGGGGTACCAGGGCGACATAACCGCCAGCAGTTAATTAGGAGAGGGCGAGGCACAGGCGCAGCGCGGGCGCGGCGTTTAGAGGAAATTGTCGTTTTTATACGGCTTCCCCCCCTCCCCTACCAGGCGCACAGGGGCCCCGTAGCACCGCGCCTCCACTCTCAAATATTAGAATAATTTTATAGTAATTTCTGAAAGTCTATTAATTTGCCCTTTGTTTACCCATTCAGACAGAAAAAGTGCAAAAAGTTTCGTTTATTTGAGACAATAGTTGTAACTTAATTTTGCATGTAGAGACATCAAGATTGCAGAGATATTCTGACCTGTTGATGTTAACTTTAAAACTTTTGCTTTGAAACTAAGTTATACACTCACTGTAACCGTACCAAACAGCCCTTCGTAACTCTATTCAAGTGAATATAAGAAATATCATTACTACATAGCGAATAACTTGCTACTAAGTTTTGTAGAAAATATCTGTAAATAAAAAGAAAAACCGTCGGTTCCGGTTGCAGTGTATGATTAGGATTACTTAGAAGGCTTTCTTTACAAAACCATGTCAGCGGCCTGCTTCTTTTAGTAGGCGGTTGAAGAACTCTGACACCAGGGATCATTGGGTCGTTGGACGACTCGGTGTCCCACACAAAAAGAAGAAGATAAAGTATTAAAAAATCTATTAACACATATACGTAAGTGAATATCTTCGAAAGAAAATTTCGTTTCATATTAAGTATGTGGATGATATGGTATGACGTTTAAACGAAACTGTTGTTCATAAATTGTCAATTACACATCCAACCAAGAGACATAGATTTCGATTATAGTACGAAATAGCCCCCTTGCCAAGCCACCTTCGTCTTCACATGTCACCCTGGTAATAAACACTCCAAATTAATATCATGACAGAATCCCCCTTCAGTTGGGTACCGCACGCTCTCGCTAACGATAGTAAAACCATTACGATCTAACCAAAAATTATGACGCACATATTCTTGGGTTACTGATTAATTTCTACATATTGCATGGTTATGCCGCCTTAGTATTAAGACTTGGTCTCCTTTATGCCTTTACGTTTGCAAAAATACATGAGCTAGCTATCTAGGAAGTAGAAGGTCAATCTGCGTGATTGCTTAGTAAGTTTTTATTGTCAAAAAAACCATATCTTTTCTATAAGTTACATACATTGATGATTAGGTAGGTATTTAAATTAAGGGGAAGTTTGTGATACCTGTTTCATCGCAATAGTATTGTGATGACAATTAAAAGAAACTAAGTAAGCTTTGTTTTTTTTTGTTGTGATGTAGAAAATAAATTAGTAAATCAGCTTACAGATATATATCTAGTACAGAGTTTTCCCTGAAGGGGTAACTTACTATAGTAGCTAGGAGTTACTATGCACTATTAGTACCTAAATCGCTAATTTAATTTTCAAATATTTAATTAGGTGGCTGGTCGGCCGCTGGTTTACATGTTTCGTGGTATAAACAGCATCCAAATGTTACATACGTAGAAACGAGACGGCACAAACACCCGCCAAGATCCGTTACAACCTTATCAGATTTCCTTGTTTATTATCACGAATTGTAATCATAAACGGGCCCATTCCCCGTTTTATTGACCACGGTCATCCAGAGGACTAATAAACGGCCAAAGTCGTAGGCGAACATTGTATCTAAGTACCAGGGAGGCATACCCACATCAGATATAGCGTCTCGTTTCGGCATAATGCGACCGCTGGCGGGCTCGCTCGTAACCGTCTAGCACAGCTAAAACCGGGCGATTCGGTTTTATACACACCCCCCATAAAAGCAAAAGGACCGGGTATGGTCCTGGGATAAGTGGGGGGCCTGTATCTTTATATCTGCCCCCCCGCCTCCACGAGGGCATTATGACCGGGGGGTTCTTTGGACAGCTAAAAGAAATATCCGGTTGCCTTACCCGCTAGCACCGGGCAGGCGGTAATTCCTCTTCCAGTATTACTTTGGTTATTTACTAGGAATTTATCGCACCTCCAGCCGAGCTATGGAACTCTGGTATTTAAAAGGTTTTCATCAGGCAAAGTACACAATAAATAGGTTACTACAACGGATATTTCCTTTTTAAAGTGAAATCGGATTAAAATACTTAGAAAACTATTATAGGTATGGTATGCCCTATACTGCGACTTTTGATTTAGGATCAAGGATATTATATCGTCATCAAAATGACATCAGCTGCATCAGCTCAGCTGCACTATTTCTTTCTAGTTACTAATTTACACACAGGATGGGTCATTCTCAGAAAGGATAATAATGTTTTCTTTATGTTGTTCAAAATGACTTGTGCAGTCAACCCATTTCTACAAAGATAACTAGTACGTAGAGACACCTCGAGTTGATGCAATTCAGGGACCAGTCAACACTAGTTTTACCTTAAAGCATGTATAAGCAAGCTAGAGAGTGCGTCCCATAGGTTAGAACGGATGGCAGTAGTAAGAACACAACCTCACTGTCCATCAGTAGCAAATCAGCAGTGACAACACTATTGAAGCTTTATAACTTCTCACTTATACATTTGAAGTAGGTTTCTATGGAACAACATTTTACGTTTTGACGTTTTGCGCATTGTATAGCTTGCTTATTACTCTTAAGGGTTTTACCTAATAATTGTAAGGAAAAACTTGTAAAGGGTGATCAAACTCGAGGTTCTGCTGACAAAGCAACTTATTTGGAAATCTGCAACAATATCAGCAAAGGTGTTGCTGTTTTTTAAATAATTTAATTTAAAAATATCACCAACTAACTAACGTACTGTAATTTTTTAATTAGGCATTGTTTCACGTGGCAAATATCTTCCAGTAGTGTGATATCAATCCCAAACTAATCCAATCAATACTTTACACTAGTTTACAGACAAAGTTGCACGTGTGACACTAGCCTTATCAATATACATTGATTTTGTATTGCAATTTCATTTTTGATTGCCATTATGCATCAATGTTAAGGACGTAGTTCTGTGAAATTGAGTACCTACCTATTTTACTTTCACTTTTATTTCATGTTTTTCAAATAGGTAAGTAAAGTCATTATCGATAGGAATGACATTGTTAAAATTATGTCTAGACTATACACAGGGCTGGAATCTCTACAAGGGACGCGATTTTTAGAAAATTGCAACATATTTCACCGCACGCAGGATTTGAACCTGTGACTTTCGGCATCTGTACTGCCGACGCCTCTACCAAATAACCAAATGTTTTGCAAGTTTTCAAATAATTAACCTAACACACGGAAGTGTTTTTGAGATGTAATATTTTGCTTAAGATCAGCTGATTTGAGAGACAATCAAAATCTGTAGCACTCTAGTATCACTGCAATAATTATTATTATGGCAGTTATTGTAAATTGAAAAATAGATTAATTTTGTGGCTGAAAGGCAATGCGGAATTCTTGTAATATGACACTACTGAACTTTTCACAGCTGGGATTCGACAGTCGACAGTCGTATGTTTGTAATGTTTGCAGACATCATTGGAACTTATCTAATACTTATAAAACGAAGACAACGCAATAATTTTGTTCACATCTTTACGACAAGAAATAATGGGGCTCTAATATAAAACGCAGGTATTTGCAGGTAATTTTATGAAACCGTTGTTAACTTGGCCCACAACTCCCACAAAGTAAACTCGAAAACTTTTGTTTTTCAATGTTACGCAGACGCTGGAATGTTTGATCCGGCTGAAACCTCGGCCCCACCACCAGGGTAGCAGAAAATTTCCAAGATATTGCCAACTCCTAATCGGGCGAGGCCAACTTGAATTTTGGGGTACCGCTAAACTTCGCAAAGACGTCCTCAAAGCCCACAGTGGGTGGGCTCGGGTACCCGGGTGGCATGAAGGGGGGGCGGTTTCGGGGTATCAAAGTTTGCCCCGACGCGGGGCGGCTATTCGTGCTCAAGGCAGGGTAGGTAAGGCCTTACTTTGTTCGGCTTTTGCCGTGACAGAGGCACTTAAGGGACGGGTACGCCGCGCCGCTGTAGTGCGATCTTAGGGCGGCACGCTAGTACTGAAATTAGGTAGAGGTTCGCATATTCGTTCGCTTAGGAGAACTTTACGATTATGACTTCTACGCTTCATGTTCTCCTAGTGAAATTACCGCTAAGCTTAGCCAGACCGATATGTGACGAGCGTAAACCATTAGCTATGGACATCGGTTTACATTTAACGTGGAACCGCTCAGCGATAGTCGTCAAACATGACACGATGTCGAGTGCAAGAATTAAACTACGAGAAGCGATTGGAAATGTATTTGGCATTTTATCTGTCAAATACTTGTTTGTATCGTTTGTACTAACATGTTTGCGTCATTGCGTGTTATCACTGTCTATTTGTCTATTTCAAATAAAAAAAAAACCGGCCAAGAGCGTGTCAGACACGCCCACAAATAGGGTTTCGTAGTCAACGTTTAAATATCAGGTTTTTCAGCATTACAAACTTAATTTTGTTGCTGGTTTGTTAGCAGCAGTATGATGACCAACCGCAAATAGAAAAACTAAATTTTTCCTGAAACCTTTAAGGGTACGATATCCGTTATAGTTTTCATTGTAACTTCAGATTGTAAGCTATATTCCATATTTATTTCAAATTTTTAGCGTTTATACTTTAGAAGTTACAGCTGGAACAAATTATGGGTCAAAAACGCCCTTTTTAAAAGCAAATATCTCGTGACAGAAACATTTTAGAGAATTTGTTTCAAAGAAACCTCACCTTAATTTTAAAAGACCTATTCAACGATACCCTACTCAATACTACAGAAGAAAAAAATTTTTGCCCCCCTTTCACTTGTATGGGAGGGGGTCCAAAAAACATTTTAAATATTTTTTTCTTAACATTTCTATATTTGGGTCAACACGATCTATCTTCTCACCAAATTTCATGTCGATAGCTTTAAAACTGACGAAGATATGAGGGCGCGGCATACAGACAGACAGACAGACAGACAGACAGACAGACAGACAGACATGACGAAACTATAAGGGTTTCTAGTAGACTACGAAACCCTAAAAAGTAATTCAACCCAGCACACAAAACTCAAAAACTTTCCCAAGGGAAAACTAACAAACGAAAAGAATATTTTGATCTCTTATGTACACATTTTGTATTACGGATCCAAAAACTTTTCATATTTCGTCATTTGTTCCTATTCTGGGAAAAATTGTTCAGTTTCATGAGTCGGTTTACCCCTTTGCAATGTTTTCATACCTTTTTTATCATACCCTATGTCTGTGAAAAACACTGACGCTTCATAATGCCTAATCTCCTGTTACTTGAACCACGCGCTAATAAAATTAATCGAGCCTCGGATACCGCGGCTAAAAAGTTAAATAAAGTTAACATCAGTCAGGTGACTGAAGGATTACTTAACGCTGAAAAGATGTAAATATAACAACAAAATGATAGAGACACAATGTGGAAGGTTAAAAGTTTACTCGACTTTTAGAGACTTAAAATGAAATTGATATAGACGACGCTTTGTATGCCAGCTGACTAATGTGATGTATGTTGAATAGAACGGTAGTATAAAATGATACCTATTTTAAGATATCCATACAAGTATTAGGGATAAATAATATCCCACCAAAAACATAAATGTAAAATTGCAGGCCAATGTCTTACACATTAAAAAGAGTTGAAATCTAAACTATCGCCAAGTTTATTATATCTAAATTGTCTAATTACAGCCAATTCACTTAAACTTAGCGGTTGGTTGATGCTATAAATATGTACCTAGGTGCTTTCAATTCCGTATTTCATAAATTGAAAAAGAGAAAATATCAAAATACAAACGAAGGGTTAAAAGTTACCCACCGAAGCAAAGAGATTTAATTTATCTGTATGTATAAATCACTGATATGGTTCAAAGCATACCCGAACCGAGTTGAAAATAATCCTTCGGCTAACCATATCAAAACGAAATAGTTGCAAAGCCGCATTTCATAAAAGGTACATACTAACCCCTAAACTTTTATACATCGCAAAACAAAGCTAACCCTGGAAAGGTCAAAACGGTCCGAAATGGGGATATATAGGTCCCTAACTCGAGGGACCAAAGGGTCTACCCGACCCCAAAAAAGTATATAACCCGTGTAGGTACCAGGGATTCATATAAGCGGTGCGGTGGCGGCGTCTTCTGTGCCTCGGAGCCAGGGAAATGTTAAGAAGGGTAGGGACTAGGGACAGGAAACCCCCCTTCCTGTGGGGTCGGGGGGGAAAAAATTCAGTGAGGACTGTACCCTCGACCCGGCGCCGCCGTCTGCCGTAATTAGTGATGCGGCGCCCCGGGCGGGGCGCAGTCGATGGACTCGATACTCCATTTTTAGAAAATGTTACTCTTTAATGAGGATTGAGATGGAAAATGGCGGAGGTGCGACAGTGCGAACGATCAGGACGAAAGGTCATTGATCCAGTTCGAATTGGAAATGTTGACATCGATAGATAATTATTTTGCAGAACAGAACGATAAGATATATTTAAAACAAATAAAAAGTTTTTATATTACTTTAAATTATTACACTTAATTGTACTGAAAATAAAAGTAACTGAATACGGTTCATGACACAAAAGAAAAGCAAATGAACAAAGTGACACATCTATCAAAGTAAGGTGTTTAAGATTAAAGTGGAGAACCAGACTACATATTAGGAACACTAAAAAACTTTGATTTACTTGTTAGGGACAAGTTGTCCGGTTTCCTGGTATAACACAACATCATATTTATCGAAATAAAACCCCATCGACACCGGCCACCCCTAAAAGATTATGACAAGATACAGAAGCGCAGGGCTGCTAACAACTGGGCGAGCTGTCAAAAGAACCTACATTAATGTTATTATAACTTTTTTTAGGCGTATAGTGCCGCCCGTATGTGTGCGTTTGGCGCCCAGTGTGGGGCCACGGCGACCCCCAAACCGGCCCTTAATGAAATGCTTTTGTGTGACCATTTTTGACGAGAGTAGTATTCGTATAAAGCCTGCCCTTAAGATATATTTCTTCAATCGTTTCGGAGATTTGTCGTATAATATTTGTTTAGAAAGTGATTTCATGTACTTACTGACTGAAGATTATCTAACATGATGTTTCGCCCTTACCTGTTAACAGAAAGAAACACGTAAAAGATATATTGAAAAATGTAATAAAATATTCACGCATATCGTGGTAAATCAAAAATTTATCAAAATAAGATTATTAGTCAGTAGTGTGTGTGTGTGTGTGTGTTTAACTCGCTTTTTCTTCTTCGAGTGGGACACCGAGTAGTCCAACGGCCTGATGAACCCTGGTGTCAGTTTTACAACTGCCTTTTTTCATTACAAGTAGCAGGCCTAGGACGTGGTTGTGTAACGGCGACCGTCTAAGTGATCGATCACAGTAGACAGCAACTGGGAACGACGGCTTAACGTGCCCTCCAAAATACGGAATCTTCTTTTTTTCGGACAATCAGATGGCTCGACCTACAAGGCTGCGATGTCCTAATCAGACTTCTAACAAATTCACAAATTGATAAACTGAATATCAACTTTGTGAGCCTAGCCCCACCAGGAATCGAACCCGGAATCTTCTGCGCCGCAGGCAATCGCACTACCACTGCGGCACATCGACTATAACTTGCTTAAAATCTAATATTCTTTTCGAATAAAATGACGCTTATATCAGTTCATTTCGAAAGGCGGAGAATAAGGTTCAACAAAACAAGTAACTTTTCTTAGACAAAACAAGCGAAGTTTTTCCGTTAAATATTAAACGATGTGAAAACCTCAACGATGTACTATCAGACGCACCTGGAGTTATTTATTTAAGGGATCAAAATATACTAGTCCTTTAAATAGTTATTAAGAGCAACCAGTTTAGGTTGATCTTTCAAACTAGCCGCAAAGAACTTTTAGACATTAAAATTGATTTTCATAGAGTATCGAAAATAACCAATATAGGAAGGTTGAAGGTTGATACCATAAACGAGTTATTTTAAAGTGCTGGTAATAGGTATCTGTATTTACGACTTATTTTTCCAAACAGTTTAGTAAACGGTAGCTCTACAGTGTGTAAAAAAATAACCTACAAACATTTTAAGGAGTGTTCATGAAACTGAAACATGAAAAAAAAATTGGCGTTCTCCCCTTAAAATACATGCAGTTTTTTTACATCTTATGTAGGTAGCAGCTAGCATAGCGTGGTCCCAGCTCAAACTCCCAAATCGCAAACGTGACAGGATGAGGAAAGTGCGGTGTCAGGACACCAGGCAAGCATATTGGCGCAGGAGATAAACTTATCACACAAAGGACCACTATCGCACTAGCATCGCAGAGGCAAACTTCTTTGTTTAGGGTCTAGGTACGGTTGGACCCCGAGGGTAGCCCATATTGGACATTTTGTATAAGTGTAGGGCCGAATGCCCGATCCCAAGGCAAATCCCTTTCGGGAGACCCTTTTTGGGAAAGGTCCGGCGGCCGTGCCTCTACCCCGAATTTGCGGATTTTTAAGGTAAAATTTATAAGGGTGGGATAGGCCGGCGTGAAGTATGAATCGCGGTGGATGTCGTTTTAGTAATATATCTGCGTCTGAACGTTTTATTTAGATGACTTTGGTATGCTCGGTAAACTAGTTTCATGCATAATGCGGGCTTAGAAAAAGAACAAATCATGTTAGGTTCACAGACAATTTTCAAACGTGTACTCTTTCATTACTGGTAGAATGCTAGGAGCTGTCAAATGACCGTGTATTTGATGTCAAGTAATTACCCCAGCAGGTATGTTCCCAGACTTATTCGAAGGGAAAACACGCAAAGAGCCTGGATAATAATATCATAACATCCTAATTGGTAGCATGGACCCGCGGACAATCCCTCATACATTCGCGTTTATAAATAGTCGGTGGCGGGGCTCACGCGATCTCCTACATACGTATGGAGGCCTGGTACTTTACCCTTCGGACCCTCGTCGACCCCGGCTAACTAGATAACGACGATCGCCCAAAACGAAACTAAAGGAAAAGTATTTGTAGCTGCCAGTGCGGAAACTACCCAACTACCCGACTACCCACTAGTGGGGCGAAATTGGGTCGCATTATACGCCAGCAAATTAACATGTTTGTAAGCGCTGACGGCGTTATTTGATCCAGCGATCACAGAGTCGGATCCAGTGATTAAAGCATTCGAGAAGATTCGCATTTAGTCAACACTCACGAGGCGGGGATGAGAACGGGGACGGATTAACATGCATTCCTTTTCAGCGACAAAGGCGTCGAAAATATCTGGCTACCTTATAAGTACGTATTCTATGGAGAGTAGGTATATTGTTTTGTGACACGGCAGTCCACATGCCAAGTTAATATAGAGTGCGTCTTATTTTTTTTTTTTGTTTGGACACGAAGTCGACGAACGATGATCGCTTAGAACGTCAAACAAAAGTAAAACTTTAAAACTGAAAACTTTAGAATTTTGGGCACAGCAGTGAACATGCCAAGTTCAATAATATTGATAATACTATTGACTAAAAGTATTTTTAATGTACAAATACATAATATCTTAAAGATCCTTTTACTATACTATAATGAAACGCTAAATGACATTACATACAATACTATTATTACGATAGCTCAAAATGTAACTCATTACAGAGATACTTTTCTCATGGGCACAAATCATTAATGCATATTACAGTCGGTTCTGTAATTATGAACTCGATTTCCGCTCAGCCAGATATTTTGCATGATGAATTTTCAATTTACACAATGCAACGGCCCGATATTTTGTATTATTATTCGTTCTACAAAGAGGACATATATGGGCGGCCCCAGCGATATATAATTCCAGTCATGTCATAATTATTTACATTTACCTATGTCGCCGCGGCGTAATAGTAAGCTTTAGGTTATCGGTGAGGAGGGTGTAGGTTCGAGTACTGAGCACTTTGTACTTTATTTATGTTTAAGACATAAAAGCTCTAGCAATCTGATAAACAGATTGTGAAATTATCCATCCTTCACAATTCATAATATCGTAGCAACTCACTACGAGAACAAAACGTAAGACAACTTATAAGAAACTTGAAGAAACTTTTACTTTTTGTAAGGTGTGTTTAGTTAGATAACCAAATATGAGTAGCTTCATATATAAATGGTCTTTGGCATTTTCTTTTTTTTATTAGCAGCAGTGCAGTCAATAGAAACTTTCAACCAGGGCATCATAGACGCACTGAAGTAAACTAAAACAATGACCAGCCCGGCGTCATCTCTAACGGGCGTCGCTTTTTTCCTAATTAATTAAGTCGCAAATTGATTACTTTCGACGGGCAGGAAGGAATAAAAAGCGGGGGTGTATCAGGAGTCCAGGGGGTGGGAGGGGGTTGCTCCCTCACTTGCGAGCGGAAAATGTGGAACCAGACACACGAACCCCGCCGCTGCTTGCTGCCCTGGTAATGGCAGCAAAAAACGAAATATTTTCGGATATTACAAGGACCCTTAAGATTATCTTGCTTGACTTGGCCATCACCCGGAACACTTATCCCAGGGTCACGAAAAGGCGATATTACAACCTTTTTTTTTCAATTGATATTTGAAACTAGTAATCTAAAATCTCCACAGATTTCCTGTTTTTTTAAGAGACATTTGACCATTAACTCATAATATAAAGGAAATGCAGTATTTTACTCTTTCCTTCCTATTTGTTACATGGTGGTGCAAACTGCCAAGTTCAATTTGTTCAATAATAATAACTCTCTATTTTAAAACTATTCTATCGAACAAGTTAATAGATAGCATTCAGAAAGCAACGTCATGTTTCAAATATAAATCATTAAGTAGAACAAACTTCTACACAAAGAAACAAAATATTTCTATATTCTAAGAAACTTTTCTGCACTCAGTACATTAGACGGCCAGCGTGCCCGGCGTACTAGCAGTTATTATTTACCAGCTTTATCATTTCGAAAATTTCATATTCCCGCTCTTGGACGCTTGAGGTTTAAAAGCGTAAGCGAGGGGGGCGTACTTTTTGCCTGCAAACAGCTCGGAACCCGCTTAGTAGTTAGGCCGTACCACCAGGGGGACAGGGGTGTTAGGAGCTAAGAAATAATAACTACGCTGCATGCAAACTCCGGCCGAACGGATATGTGCGTTGTTTTGCCCGATTACTTATGTTCTCCTATTAAGTGCAATGGGAAATTAAACTGTTTTTGTGTTGGGTTCCTGATGCACGTAAAAGAAAATTAAGCTCTACCGTCTACAAGTAATTTCAAGCATGACTGATTAAAAAATTAGGTCAAATAAGTGCAAGCAACTTAACTACAGTACCTACCAAGTACATACTAAAATGACAGTAAGTATATTATATGGAAGGCAGCGCAAATGCACTGAAATAAAACTTAGAACAAAGTTTTAAAGAATGTAGCCAAATCAGAAAGAATCAAGGCCAAAAAGAACTACCTAGTTAGGCTCTTGATACAAGACGTAGAATAGAAGTGATAGGCAAAGCATGAAAATGCAATGAAATACCTCACATCATACTCGTATCTACTAATAAGTCTATTATAGATAACTAAAGTAAAGCAAAATACAAGGAAACAATAAATACTCCTAGCCCTTTCTACATTTCCCTAGTCTTTTATTAGCGGAGTAGAGCAAACATAAATAGATGCAAAGCAAAGGCTAGCCTTTACTTTCAACATCAGCTATGTACAGTAAATACGAGCCGACGACTAACCCATCAGGGTCCCGTATTTTTAATGAAAGCCGCGGCGGCGTCGGGCGGGCGAACTACCGTATTAATCTTAGCAGCGGACGTCCTAACCTCCGCACGCTGCTGCCAGCCTGGTAGGTGGTGCCCAAGGATCCCCGTCGAGGGGGAGAATTTCCCCGATTTTTCTCCATTTTCCTTACTTTTTCGCTGCATGCATTATGCAGGGCGGTACCGGCTACGAAATTTATCGATGTAGAAACAAAACTAATGTTTACTAGGTTTTAACTGCCGTCTGTATTGTAAATCTGTTTTGGATTTGACTCCGAAAAAAGCTTCCAATTCAAATAATACGACAATTAAAAGATCGGACTGGAGGCCGGAATCGGGTGTCAATAAAAGAATGGACCGTTTATTTTTCATTCGGAAAGGAAACGAGGAAATTACGGGCGAGTAAAAAATACGTCTCGAGTCTCGATCTTCGCCGCCGAAAAAATCCGCCGAAAAGGAAGCGAGCGACCATTAGGGTATTATCGGGGAAAAAAGGACGAAGGGGAAAAAATCAGAAAAAAATTGCTCGTAGCCACCCTTTCCTTTTCGTGAGCGTCGCTTGCCCCCCTCTGCCTTACATTAGACCCCCTGGTGGCCAGAGGGGCATGTATGGGGGAATTACATAAGCGACAGGTGAATTTGGAAAATTAAAGTTGGTACTAGTGTCAGGTTAGAGTGGGATTATTACGTTTGCGCCGTCCGGGGCCGAGTTTCCCGCGCTAATTGAAGTACCCCGAATAACACATCAAATGAAATTGCTTCCGGTGACCTTACAGTAATTTTAAAACTATAATTTGTTATAGTATTTGACAAAGGTTTTATTCATTGATTATACAAAATATTAGAATTACATTTATGTTGATGGTAAAAATAAGATAATTCTAAAACTTAACATAATTTGTTGGTTTAAAATAGTTGACCACTCTTACTTCAAATCAAACTTTGACATATAATGTTAGTGAAATAATAATAACAGATGAAAAATCACCTAAACTTATGCATACAACTTAGGTACTGCCAAAGAATACTAACTGTACTGCAAAAAGAAACTTGGCGGTGACACTACCGAGCCTTTTTCGTTCCTAGGCAAAGGAAATAAAATTCAACTAACAAACTACGTCTCTTTGAGGGCACAGAGAGGGCCCCATAATAGTAAGGGCTCGAAAAAGGGCCCCAACGCTAACGAGTTTCAGACGCACGCGTCAATATCAAAATAATTCATATGTGACAATAATTAAGAGGTTTCGTCCCTCCCACTGGGGCCCCAGAGGTACAAGGGGGCCCCCTATGGGGGCAGCCGGGCGCCTTCGCTTTAGCCCTCAGGCTCAGAGAAGAGAAATTTGGAAGGGAACCTTACAAAAGCTTAACTGAAGCCATCCTAAAGACACAAGATGAAGACATGATCCACGATAATTAATACATAACACAATAATACTTAATACGGAATGCACAAACATACAAAATATGACTTTAGCCAACTTCGAGAGAGCCTTTTTCAATGCGCAGTTAGTTGTATTTTAGCCACCTGTAAGTCTGATTGCGTTGCGACGTGTTTTTCATCACTTCATTTTGTGGTTGGTTATAATTACTTTTATAAGATATGGTCAACACCACATAGGCAGGTATATTATGTCCCTTTTATCCCGACGTTTACATATGGTTGCACAAGTTTATTATGGTTGCTTGCTTCAATAAGGTTGTTTATAAGGTCCCCTCTAAAACTCCCTCGCTCTGAGCCTTCAGTATGACTCGATAGGCACCACCCTGTGAGTGGGTGTTACACTCTTTGTTATATTTTTCTGTAGCAATTAACGTTCATCTTATAATGTTCTATTTAGACGACATAATGAAAGTCTTAAAAGGTCTAACGTAGTTCAAAGGAAAGCCGACATCTATCTATACACTAACATTATATACAGAAAAGATTTGTTGTTTGTTTGTATGTATGAATATCGATAAACTACGAAACTACAGGACCGACTGAAAATTGAAAAATTCACCATTAGAAAAGACATACTATAGACTGAGTGACATAGGCTACTTTTTACCACGAAAAAATGTTCTATTCCTATGGAGTAACGGTTTACAAGGAAACAACTTTTTAGTACGGGCAAAGATCCGATTCCTACAGGAAAACAGGTACCAAAGTAAGTAGCAGCGGGTGAAACCGCTGACGGGCCGCTAGTAGATATTTTATAAAGAAACTTTGTGCAGAAAATATTTGTGTCAGCGTTGTAGGTTATGCTTGGAAATCCAAGGTTTTCTGCCCACGCGCCCACGCACGACCCTACGATATTGTTAAGAAAGAAAGCTCTTCTCAAGGCAGGCTCTCTTTAAATAGAAGTTTTGAGAATAGTTTTTGATCCTACCACATTTTACTGACATTGAAATGCAAGTGAACTTGCACTAATTTCTACACAAAAACCTTTCACAGTAAATCTTATAAAAAAAGAAGGCTGTGGATAGTTTTGGTCAGTACTGTGTCCTTGTACCCAAGATAAGACGATCTTTGCGTGAACTTGGCTGGCCACGCTACCGTGTATATGACTAAATCAACCTACTTTTCGAAAATCGGAAAAAAATATGTTACAGAATGAATGATATATTGTAAGTATTTTGCAAGATTGTACGTACTTGCAGTGTTCTTTAAAATTTTGTGGGAACTTTAATGCATAAAGTTTACCTTACGGCACAAAACGCGCATAAATTAAGTCTTAATTTTTATCTAGGGTTCTTTTGACATAAATGTATCAAATCATACTGTCATACCTAAACCATACTAGGCTAGCATGAACGCCGTAGCACTAATTCCTATATGTAATAGTGAGTGGCGCACCTACACGCGGCGCCGAAATGATTATTTAATAGAAGCCCCCTCCCTTCGCTCGCGGGGGGTAGGTAACCGAGAAAAAGTTTCTACCGCGTCTATCAAACTAAGGGACTGCGTAGGGAAAACTATGGAGAGAGTTGTGTTTAAAAATAAACAAAAATCCATGTCAGAGGCCTACTCGTAGTGGGTGCAAAAAAATTTAAACACCAGGGTTCATCAAATCGTCTGTCGCTTTGAAATCCAACAAATCACGTTATGAAGAAGAAGAACAAAATTAAGGCACATTAAGGGTTAAAACTTACAAAAAGATCACAATGAAGGGTTAAAAACGTATTGTTAAAGAGGTCAAAGTAACTAAGACAGCGCCAATTTGCTCTTGGAGAACTGCCTTAAAAATTCACTTGGGCCAAAAAATCTGCGTTTCTTGAGATGCCAAGAAATGTTGGCAGCCTTTGCGGGCTCCATTTCGTATTTTTTAATCTTATTTTCTTTTCCTTACTGATCAAACTGATCTAGTAGTATGGTATTCTTTAAGTTTGATGTACCAGGTCAGCAGGGGCAAACAGGAGGTCAACAGGTTAATGGTCTTATCGCAGTCCACGTGAAAACTTTATAGACAGAAGCCTCTCTAACGCCAGCTTTGTTCTTAGCGGGGTCCAAAGTTGTAGTATGCGGTTTATTATTACAAGTTAGAACAAACGATTATGTGTATTTGAGGTACGAGAATAGTTCATATTTTACGAAAAGTAAGAACCTATACTGCCGAAAATAACGGTTTATTGTACCTATCTATGCTACGAAACGGTCTACGAGATGCTACGGCATAGGCACATCAACAAAAACAAATGATTATGTTTTGTTTGAAAGACCGTATCAAGATAATATTTAATTTTATACTAGTAGAATAGATCACATTAGATTAAACAGAAATACCTACCTAAATAAATAGATTATTTATTTACGAGTAACTTGTTTTGAACTGATGTAACGCCTCTGAAAATATGTGTCGTGTCAAATTCCGGAAACCGCATCAAATCTTATCAAGTACCAGGAGAATATTAAATAAGATACGTTAGGGGGATACCAGGAGAACATAAGCGGGGTATAAGTAGAGCAGGGAGCGGTGCGACGCTGTCAGTGCAGATTATATGGGGAGCGTAGGGCTCCCGCGGGTGGCCCGGCTCGCAGGCACGCTACCAGGCGCGCAGACGGCGGAAGAGGTGGATGAGGCTTACCAGGTACTAGGGAAACATAGATACTTAGTGGTTATCTTTACCGATCTTACTTTAAAAGAGAGAGAGAGAATTTTGCAAAGTTTTTAGAGAGTGCGCGCTTTATATCACAAGGTTGCTTTTCTTTGTGTATATCATAAGAACACTTTGCAAGTAGGCAAGTATCTATCTTACTTACTTATAAAATAAAGTTTGTTTTTTACTAAGCTAAATATTGAAGTATTTTAAATTTATCTACAGGTAGGTACACTTTTTACCATTTTTGTACTTAGTAAACTGGTTAGCTTAGGTATTTGTGTAGCTTTTTCAGTAAAGTAAAAAAGACTCATAGAAGTCGAAAAGTAGTCACACTTCTATCTTTGCCTTTTGTGTTCTGTGCCACATTTTCACTAGTCTACGAGCTACGCGCGCGGGCCTAGCGAGGTCGGCCTTTAGTAATGATTTACGTACCCTTAAAACATTTACTGAACCTACCTACCTCGGATTATATGCCTTTAGTTTTTTTTACTCTCCTATGATGGTATGATGTGGATGTTATTATAAATGAATTGGGGTGTCAATTAACTTCGGAGACGTGAAGGAATGGGAAGTTTTTCATTAAGGGATGTGCTTTTGACGAAAAGAGGCATGCAGCTAGGCAATAAAATTGCCTGTAAAGCCTTCGAAGTACGGCGTATTAAGCATGAGCTGAGCAATATTCGTAATGTTGCAACGTAAGGCAATGTAGAGTTTATAGAAATCTTGAAAGTCCAATTACATTTGAACCAGTACGTTTCTATTTTAGCTTTCTAATGGAGGTCAGCGGCTAACATGTTAAGTAATTCACTTTTAGAACATACAACACCACCTACCGCACCATTCTGCGTGCCAAGTCGGGCCCAAGCTAGTCGCAAATAAAACCCGAGTTAAAACCCTTGTGTGCCATGGGGTGGGTTCCGTACCCACGCCACCCTGCTGTCATTTACCCTACTTACCGTCGCGTCGCTACCAGGCGAACATAGAACGGAGAATTTTAACGGAATTAGTCGCTTTGCCCGCCGCCAGCAGGGCGCCTCGGTAAATTCACCACACATGGAAGAAGGGAGTTATTCCACCCACCTCCTCGCCTAGTTTTAGCTCCTAGTAACTCGCAAGCACGAGGTGTCTACACGCAACGCCGCAAAAACAGAATTAGTACGTACACTGGCAACGAATTCACTTGAGCCTGTTTGTAGAAGACATGAAACCGTAAAAGGAATTACGCGTAGATCTGCCACTTCATCAAGTTACGCTTAATTTAGGATTGTGCGTTTAAGACTTGACTGGCGCTTATCTTTATATCATATGGAATGGAATATGGTAAAACATGTTATCATTAAAAATAACATCAACTCGCGTGCTCTACAATGTCATCAACGTATGCAATTCGATCCCAAATCCATTCGCTACGTCGTAGACAGCTCGTAGCCCGTAGCAGTAGCGTGACGGTTTTTTTAACTGTTAGCAAATGTCTACGACTACGGATAACAATTATACTTATATACGCTGAATACGAATCTCTTTACGAATTTTGTCATTATAATTGTCACCATTATAACTATAATACTATACCTCTATATCTTCGATCGAATACTGATCTGGCAAAAATTGCAAGATTAGGTTAATATTCATGATTTTGCCAAAAAGTCTGCTACTGATCTCAGCAGCCAATAGTAATCAAATCATTTTATCATATTCATCAAAAGGTAAAAACAACTAACTTTCATCCCTTCGATTTGTACGAGGTACCTAGATTCAAAACGACCCCAAAATGAAACCGAGATCGATCTATGGGGTCCAAACTTAATTATGCCACGGGGTCCGTTCAAGGTCAGCGGTGCATGTACTTGCTATGAATTTGTATGGGGGTGATATAACTCAGTTTTGTGAAATTGGGGCGTTTGCTACTGTTAAAGATAAGGTTTTTAAAACGTAGATAGGTCAATAAAAATAATCTTTCTGGTTTTCTTTATTTTCATTTTAGAATATAATGTGTATCGGACATTGCGGAGAAAGCAAATGCAAATAATGTTGCAAAATTCTATACAAATGTGCGTTGTTTTGAGCAGTAGGTATATACAATAAATCAGCATGTTTCTTTAACATTTTGGTTACAAAGTTACAAAGTTAATACAAACGAAACAAGTGGGGAAAAATCTTGTTTCTTTAACATTATAAAATGTTTTCAGGAAACTAACCGAAAACTCAATTTATGCGATCACCTGTGAATATGTAAAGTCGTGTATGTGCAAAAAAAATTATTCACGGCCGCACAGTACGAAACACCCTTTTTGACGATCTTGCAGAAGTTGATTTTAGGATTACGCCATCGATGACATCATTTTGGGGTGAATCTAATATAATAACTACATACTTTTGTCTTGTTGCCCATAATTAGGGAGAAATTAATTTGATTTTGCAGGTTTGTAGGTGAATAAGTATACGTAGTAGGTAGTTTAATCAGGTTTGGTAAAGATTTATCAGACAAAGTCGTTTTTCGAAGCCATTTTCTACCGTTAAAATCATTTCATTTTACCTTTGTTCAAACAGCCAAGTACCAGGCTCGCATGACCCCAAAGCGTCACGCCATCTGACACGTACCCCGACGATTGATTCAGACGAATGCTCGCACAAAGGGCGAACAGGGCGAGCTAGGCGGCTCACCGTCACGCCATAATCGGCGGCCGCATCTTTTCTAACTCATTTTTCTCGCTCGGGGCGGCAGGAGGGGACAGGAGGTAGGGGGCTAGAGGTTTCATCAGCTGAGGGGGCGTCACAGCATTAGACAAGACACAAAAACCGAAGCCCGCCGGAGAAGTGGGCAAGTACACTTTCTGATGACGCTTTTTTGTTGGTCTCCTAGTGCTTTGTGGACGTTTCTTCACGCTGGAGTGGGATATTATTATTTCTGACTTTTCTTTGGCATTTATTTAGCAAAATATGTGTGTTCGTTGGATAGTTAGATGAATTTGTTATGTAAGCGTTTGAATTCGAATTAAGAACCTGTTTTATATTTTCTATCATCTATTCAGCACTTTGAGTTTTAGTGAGAAACTAGCGAGCATAATTTATTACAACACAATATTTACATTAAAATATTGATGTAATCGTTTACTACAATATGTACATAATTGAACATTATCTATTAAAGCAAAAGGGTCTTCTAGAGTACGAATTGTAGGCATATTTTTATATTTTTTTACATGATATTCATGGTTTTTTATATAAATAAAACGAAACGATGATGAAATACACTTTTCTCTACAAAATATATAGATCTTGACATTAAGCTTCACTCGAACTTTGTCGCAACTGTTTCGCCCATAAACCGGGCTAAATACGCCCCACATAATAAAACGTTAATGCGGCTAGCAAAAAGTTTACGTGCGACCTTTTGCGCGTGTAGTATAGAAGGGTCAGCAAGGGCCCGTCCGTAAGAGGGTACAGTCCCTTCGACCCCCGAAAGAGCGGCGGAGCCCCCTTGAGCCCCCCGCGGGTGCTCCGCTGCGACTTGTAAGATTGATTGGGGCTCCTTCAGTCCATCGCAGCCCCCCTTGTGGGATATTCGACCCTACCCCCTTTTTCTCGGGTACTAGGCGCGCTGATGTAGAGAGGAGCTGGAATAGACTAGATTGTAGAGCTGGTAGACAAAAGATTTGTGTCTCTTATGTATGATAATAAAAGTACGATATACGATTTTCTTTGCAGATGTTTGCAATAAAATCTAAACTGATACATACTGTTATTTTGATAAATTAATTTGAAACGCTATACAGAATATGTTTTCGGCCAAATAAAGTTTTTCAGACGAAAACGAGATAAAAAAAAACTTTTGTGATAAAAAAATCCCATCAGAAAAATAATGAATTGCACCTTAGATAAATTATTGCCTCGCTGCGCTCAGGGTAGATTGAGTACTTGTAAAAATGCGTTATTCAAAGATGAGCCGGAGTCGGCTCACTTTCACAAAACTAACAACAGTCCAATTATTTTAAAAATGCCCCTCGGGCTGTTACAAATAAACGGATTATACAATTTCAGGCTTTTTTTTTTCACTGTGTCTTTGGATACTGCTCGATCTACACTCATTTATATACGCATTGCACCTTGGACAAAAGGTTGAGGGTTGAAGAGTTAAAATAAAAATAAACACAGTTATCTAGGCCTGCCTTTAGTGAACAGATGACATGAACAATTGATTTTATATTGTGTCACATCCAGTAAACGTACATCATTGCCCAACCTCCTTCGTCCAGCGCTGTGCGCTGTTAATAACGCGGGCAGTTTTATACGCGGCCACTTGCGGCGCCTAGCGAGACCGTGCCGCGTAGACTACTGTCCCCTATGCCACATCTAGCAAGGCTACATTTGTGCCCACCCTCCTTCGTCCGGCGCTGTTAATAACGCGGGCAGTTTTATACGCGGCCACTTGCGGCGCCTAGCGAGACCGTGCCGCGTAGACTACTGTCCCCTATGCCACATCTAGCAAGGCTACATTTGTGCCCACCCTCCTTCGTCCGGCGCTGTTAATAACGCGGGCAGTTTTATACGCGGCCACTTGCGGCGCCTAGCGAGACCGTGCCGCGTAGACTACTGTCCCCTATGCCACATCTAGCAAGGCTACATTTGTGGCCACCCTCCTTCGTCCGGCGCTGTTAATAACGCGGGCAGTTTTATACGCGGCCACTTGCGGCGCCTAGCGAGACCGTGCCGCGTAGACTACTGTCCCCTATGCCACATCTAGCAAGGCTACATTTGTGGCCACCCTCCTTCGTCCGGCGCTGTTAATAACGCGGGCAGTTTTATACGCGGCCACTTGCGGCGCCTAGCGAGACCGTGCCGCGTAGACTACTGTCCCCTATGCCACATCTAGCAAGGCTACATTTGTGGCCACCCTCCTTCGTCCGGCGCTGTTAATAACGCGGGCAGTTTTATACGCGGCCACTTGCGGCGCCTAGCGAGACCGTGCCGCGTAGACTACTGTCCCCTATGCCACATCTAGCAAGGCTACATTTGTGGCCACCCTCCTTCGTCCGGCGCTGTTAATAACGCGGGCAGTTTTATACGCGACCACTTGCGGCGCCTGGCGACCGTGCCGCGTAGATTACTGCCTTACTACATAGATTTAACTCCTTCACTGCCCGTAGAATACTTTTACGCTCATAATATAGATGGCTGTAGCAAAGTGCTACGAAATAACAGCATACGCCGCGTGGATAACTGCTTTACTACATAGATTTAACACCTTCCCTGCCTTTGCTGCACAAATATTGCCGCTCGTAGTTCGTAAGCCGTAGATGGCTGTAGCAATGTGCTACGAAATGACAGCATACGCCGCGTAGATTACTGCTTTAATACATAGAATTAACACCTTCACTACCTGTGGTAGTACTCAAATAATGCCGCTCGTACTTAGTATGCCGTAGATGGCTGTAGCTATGTGCTACGAAATAACAGCATACGCCGCGTGGATTACTGATTTACTACATAGATTTAACACCTTCACTGCCCGTGGTATACTTTGCTGCTCAAATATTGCCGTTCGTACATAGTTATCCGTAGATGGATGTAGCAATGTGCTACGAAATGACAATATACGCTTCTAATGATTACTATTATTTTGCTATTATTTTATTACGTATATCCTATTTTATAGGGTGAAATTTTACTTGTGATCGATAGATAAAACTCGGAAACTGCTAGTGATAAATAAAAGACAACTTTTCCCAAGGAACATAGGGCAAAATATGAAAAAAAATAATATATGGACCTCCCATACAAAATTGACGATCAGCTGATTTGAAAGTTTCTTGGGGAAAGTTGTTCCTTATCACAAGCCGGTTCTGAGTTTTGTTGGTTTTGTTTGTATGTAAGTAGGTACCTACTTACTTGTTTCCGCCATGACTCTTTTTCTTTCCATGGGTATTTGCGGCGATTTTGTTATTTAGTTAACGAACAAGTCAACGAATTAATGGGGCCAATATAACATACTCAAAAGCAACACAAAATATTGTAATAAACAGTTATGACTGGTTTTGAACTTTTGACCACTTGACCAAAGATAATATCGACGGTGGAAAGGTAAAAGGGGCCAAGCGACACTAAGGAAATTTTACAGGAGAGCGTTTTAAAGTTTAAAAAATCGGAAAAAAAATCATAACTTGGTAAAAAGACGTTATTTAAAAAAAATGGAAAATTACTTTTTTATAATTTTCAAAGCGCATATTTTAAGGGTTATTCGAATGTTCTATCGTTTATATTAATTGAAATAAATGTCGGTTGAGACAAATTGACTCCAAATCTGGGCGAGGTAAAAGGGTCTAATGGTCATAGTAAATTTTAATGAAACTGGGTAAAAAGGTTCAAATTTCTTCATTTCTGATATGAGAATGTGTAAAAACGCATTACTATACAAGTAATTAAAAAACCGCGCTAGGTATAAAGGGTTAATTTTTGATGTTAGTTAATTTAAAATGAGGTAAAAAGATATTAATACTGTCAAGTTCATATATCGATGAAGGAAAAAAGTATTAACGTGCTAGCTATAAATGATGAGGGCCAGGTAAAGCGACTTAGTTTGAAACATAACGAAAAGTAAAATGAAGTAAAACGAACCATATCCTTTAAATTTGAAATAAAAAACAAGGAACAAAGAATGAAGTCATCAGGTTTAGATATTTAAATACAAGAAAAATGGTTTAATTGCGTTACTTCAAAAAAAAAAGGGGGTTAAGCGCCGTTTTATTGAATGAAAAGTAGTAAATTGCCATTTAGGTCCAAAGATTGGAAGGAGTCAGGAAACATGTGTAGTTAAAATTAAACTAAATAATTCAGTTTGTATGCATAATCAACGTTTTATTTGAAATGTTAGCCAGTAATTAACATAATTGTATTATTTTCTTATTAGGGATTAATAATTAACATAAATTCTGCCACAACTAAAAGCTAAAAATTGAGATCAATCTCATGACTTATGATTAGTTATTAATTAATTCATAAAGTAGGGTATCGCCAGTATCGCCACCGAAGCAATCGTCCTCATGTTGATCTCTCCGGCCGGTTTTGGCCATGAAGACCACTTCTACTCCTGATCAAGTCGGCACTGATGCGCCCGTAGGTGACTATTGTAGCCAATTTTGGCAGTAAACTCCCGTGCACAGAGTGGGCACGTGAGTTTGCCATTGATATAATTGTAGTTAACGGCGGCAGGAGCACGGGCCTTCAATTCATCGCCTTTAGCGTCAAGGTCTGCTTTAAGCTGCTCCTTAAAGTCGCGGATTCATCTCTTTAGAAGACCGCGCCATTCTGGCCGTTGTACTGCCAAAACCTCAAATTGAGAGGGCTCGATGTTGCAACTTTTCATAAGTCTCTTCTGAACATCTTTAAATAGAAGGAGTTGACCGCCATGCTTTCGCTTGCTTGCCCTCCTCTAGCTCAGAATAGAAGATGCGCTTCGCCACTCGCGCATCCTGCATCCGGGATACGTGACCGCACCACCGAAGCTGTCGACACATTAAGTAGGTAAGCTTCAATGCCACTAACATTGGCTCGTCTTAGGACTTCGGTGTTGCACACTCGGTCGGACCATCTGATCTTCATGATGGTGCGAAGGCATTTCAGGTGGAAACAATCCAAAGTGCGTATGTGGTGACGATACACACACCAGGTTTCGGAAGAGTACAGAAGCTTTGGTAGCACCATCGCCATATATACAGATATTTTTGTGGCTAGTTTAAGGTCGTGCGAGCAGAAAACCTTGGAACGCAGCTTCCCAAATGCTGCAGCTTCAGCACTAATTCTGCTATTGATCTCAGCATCAAGGTCACACTTAGCTGTTATAGTGTTCCCCAGATATCGAAACTTGCCAACCTGTTTCAACATATCTTCACCAAGTTTAATTGTCAGTGTCTCACGACCTTGTGTATCCAGGGACATCACTTCCGTCTTTTTGACTATGATCTTTAGGTAGAATTGCAGCATGCTTGGTGAAAAACGGTCATCAGCTGTTGCAGTCCTTCTGGGGAATCTGCAAGGAAGCACAGGTCATCGGTATTCATAATTTTAGTAATAAGTGCATGCGAGACTTTGGTGCGCGCCTTAAGTCTAGCCAAATTAAAAAGACTGCCATCCGTGAATGCAGACTTCTTCGGAGACAGTATTTAGGACCTCCTTGACTACTACCGCAAAGTATAAGGCTAACAGATTGGCCGCTAGAACGCATCCTTGTTTCACCCCACAGGAAGAAACTAGACTGTTTATCGTTTGCAGCACTGCATATCGTTATGCAGGAATCTCAGAAGGGGCACAAACTTCTCCGTGCACCCTAGTTTTCCTAGCACCATCCAGAGAGTTTCACGATGTACACTGACGAACGCTTTCTCTACTTTAACAAAGCAGAGGTACAACTGACGATCTCGTTCTCTTCTTTTTTCTTGCAGTTGACGAACCGAGAAAATAGCTTCACATGTGCCTCGGTCAGGTCGGAAGCCAAATTGGGTTTCTGGCAGAATCTTTTCTGATAAGTCAAGCGGTTTAATAGGACTCTTGCAAAGGCCTTTCCGGGGACTGATAATAACAAAATACCGCAGTATGAGTTGCAGTCACAAGGGTTACCTTTGTACTTGTAGAGGGCACAAATGCAAGACAATTTAAAATCATCCGGGGCTCGCTCGTCCTCCCACATTAGAACAAAAAGTTTCCATACCAACGAGTGCAGCTCCGCACCGCCATATTTAATTATTTCACCTGGTATAAGGTCAACGCCGTGTGATGCCGGCTTAGAATAGCATCACCCCAATCCTACCCGTGGGTGTCGTAAAAAACCACTAAGGGATAATTATCAATGGAATGGGCAGCAGCGTTCCCTGTGCATGAAACATCTGCGCTCGCCAATCCGCCTGCCAAGCGTGGTGAGTATGGCAATACCCGCCAATACGGGGGAGGCCCATGTCCAGCAGTGGACTGTTGTGGCTGTAAAGGTGAGGTCAATAACAATCGCCCGCTTATTATGCTGCTGTCTGAGTTGAGGTGATAAACCGATGTGATGCAGGTTAGCTGATCAATCTACGTTAAACAGATCGTTAAAATGTTCAGCCCATCCTTTGAGCACATCGTCTTTGCTTGTCAAGAGTTGCGATCCATCCAGAGACCTCAAAGGCACTTTTTCTCTATGGGGCGTACCTGTCAGTTTACGCACCTCACAGTAGAACTCCCCAAGCTGGTTTGTATCGGCAAGCCACTGTATCTGACAAGCTTTTTCCTGCCACCACTTGTCTTTTATTTGCCGAGACAGCCTATGTAATTCTTGGTAACTCTCTTTGACTGCCGCTATCCGCTGTCGCAGGAGCTCTTGAGCTGCTTTGAGAACTTCGTCAATTTCATCGAACCAATCTTCACTACGCCGGTCTTTTGTAGCGAAAGCGGCTTCTATGAGATGACATGACATGACAGAGCTCGCCAAGTAGCATTGACATCAACTGTCTCATTTGTTATCAACAGCTTTTCAGTTAAGGTTTCAGTATACTTTTCTCTCATCTCGCGATCTATCAGCTTATCCACGTTCAAAAACGCAGGCTTTTTTATTATAAATCTTTGAGGTCAACGAAAGCGGAGTCGCATTTTAGTGACAATAAGTCGGTAGTCAGTCCAACAGTGAGCACCGCGCATGACGCGGGTAATTTGGACATGACTGATGTCTCTTTGCCGCATAATAGCATAATTGATCAAATGCCAGTGTTTGGATCGTGGGTGCATCCACGTCGTCTTGTGCTCAGCGGCAAGTCTTAACATAGTGTTCGATATCGCTAGGTCGTATTGAGCACAGAGACTGAGTAGCAACTGACCATTGCTGTTCATGTTGCCGATTCCCCCAGTACTCCAGGCCAAGTCTCATAGTCCCGACCAACTCTTGCATTAAAATTGCCCAGTAATAGGATCTGCTCTCTGGCGTTTATGCTGTCAAGAGGCATTGAGATATAAATAGATAGAATTTGTCCTTAATGTCATCAGACTTGTCTAGCATTGGATCATAGATACTGATGACAATAAGGTAGTTGTCTTTATCCAAGTGAAGGCGCAGTGTGTCGGTCCGAGATGTGGCTTTACTAAATGATTTTTGATGGTAAATCCTACCCATGAACGTCGAGGTTCGGATACGGATGTAGCCTTCCAGAAGAAAGTGTAGCCCCTTCCATCTTTCACTAGTTCTCCTTCATCGTCAAGATGTGTTTCGCTGAGTGCAGCCACATACACGTTATAGCGATCAAATTCCCTAGCTACTATAGCGGTTTTACGTTCAGCACAGGCGTTGCCATCTCTACCAATGAGCGAGTTCACGTTCCACGCGTCCAATTTCATAATAGATGGTGTAGAGTTTATATTATGATGCGATGGCAGCCGTCGTTACTAACTTTTCTAGCCCCCTCCTTAGCTGAGCAAAGAAAGCAGTGCTTTCCTAAATAGAGCTGCTTTGTCACCCCAGGTGCTGCCGAATTCGCATTGTCGTCCCGATTTTTCAATGCAAAAGCGACCTCGGCGTGTACTCACACCCCTGGGACCGCCTGAGTACAGACATCAGACAAAGCCTAGCTTGCACCACGCTAGACTTCTCTACTTTAACCCATCGCTGCAGGACTTAGCGTCATCGAAGTCCGTTATTCGGAAGCGGTCAGTTGCGCAGGATATATTAGGATGCGCAAACGCAAGCGCACACACTTAGTCCTTCCCCTCCCCGGTACAGTGGAACGGAAAACCGCTACGATTGAATGATAGGTCGGATGCAGTGTCTGGCTGACATTAACTGCCCGCGCCGTCTACCGTCGCCCTAGGCCATCCACCTTGCTTTGCTGAGTCGCCGAGTCCGCCAAACCCATTCGCACTATCTGCATCTTGCCGAAACAGATTTTGTTTGTTAAGCAGGAGGGAGCCGCTTTAGTCCTCCCCCTCCCTGATTCAGTGGAACTAAGAACCGCTACGACTGAAGGAGAGGTCGGATGGTGCATCTGGCCGACAGAAACCCCACGCGCCCTCTACCGTCGCCCTAGGCCATCCACATTTCCTTGCTGAGTCGCCGAATCCACTAAGCCCATTTGCACTATTTGCATAGGATTGCTATTCTCGCCGAAACAGACTTTGATTCATAGCCTCTCCTCTGTGGCGCCATTTTTTATAGGTAGGCCTTGTCTGTGGCAACGTCCCATATGGGACTTTGCCACAGACGAGCGATTAAGCAGGAGGGAGCTGCTTTTGCGGGATGAGCAAGTGGGAATACGAGTGGGGAGGAATGTGGTGAGATTGGGACAGGAACACAGGTAGTGGGATACTACTGACCGGAAGGTATTCAAAGACAGTAGAAGCTCGGGAAGCCGAGGTCGCGTACCCGTATAGCACAACTTAGCTTTCGATCCATGAACTGAGATGGGTACCCCTGGCTAAATAAATAGTATTAATCATCCTCATGTGTAAAAGAAAATTGGATCCTTAAATCTTCTAAAAAGTATATTTATGGTAATTTAATGAATATTTCACCTATCAGTCCTTTGGTTTTGACTGGGGATACCGACTGACTGAGAATTCGCCTGCGCGCGCGCCGTTTGACGGTGGGGCGCGGGCACAGATACGGCTTCAGAATCAAAAATGTTTGGGGTCCATTAGGATAGGACCCAAAAATGTACGGTTTATCCGACGGCACTGTTTAATTTAATATAAATTTTTGATGCTTTAAATAAACATTGTTTTTAAATATGATTCAAGAAAAGAGTCTTACTTACAATAGAATGTAAACTCGTAGGCATTAAATACCTAAAAGCGTAGTAAATGACACGAAGTAAAAGGTGCCAACAATAATTGTTTGTAAAATAGAATAATAGATAAAGGGTTTAACAGTTATATTAACTATCACTAAAGTACTGTAAAACGACTTAAACAAAAAAAAAACTATTATTTTGATGATGTAATAAAGGCCTAACGAACAACATAATCCATAAGGAGTACGGGGTAAAAGGGTCTAAGTTACACGGCTGCTTATTACAGAACGAGGTAAAAGGGTATAAGCGACATTATTGCTTTTTACAGATCGAGGTAAAAGGGTCCAAGCGACACAAATGCTTATTATAGGACGAAGTAAAAGGATTTAAGCGACACGGTGGGTAATTATAGTTTGACGTAAAAAGGTTTAAGTGATCTAAATGCTAATTGCCGATTGAGGTAGAAGGTTTCAAAAGCAAATATTTTTTTAATAGGGTGTGGTAAAAATGGTTAAACGACATCATCATTTTATCTGAAATAGCGTATAAGGGTTTAAATACGTTGCATAGAAAAAATGGAATGAGGTTAAACGATTGAAATAGTCTGTCTTTGAAAAGTGAAGATAGAAATAACGACTCAAGTGAAAAATTATTAAACTCTGTTGGGTTCAACCTATAAGAACCAATAATTATAGATCCCGCGAGGGCACTCAAGCGACATTTTTCACTAAAATACAGGGGGTACTAAGCGACACAAAAGTGCTCAGATTTAAGCCAAACCCAGCTCAAAAAACGCAGAAAAATTCGCTGATTCCGAATATGTATATAAGTCATTTTACCCCAAAGTGTCGCTTAGCCCCTTTTACCTTTCCACCGTCGATATAAATAGATTGACTACATGCACAAATTAGGGAAACGGCGCGCAGCTACAAGTCTGTTTACCATAGAGAAAAGAAATACCTCCAAAAGAGTTTTCAACATTCACACCAGGGTTCATGGGTCTTGGTCTTCGAGCAACTCATCTTCCGACCTAGCGTTCCTCCAAGGTCTTGGTGAAAGACAAAAACACGAGGTTTTTGTAAAAGCGTATACTACAAACTTACCTTATTGTCCACGTCCATGCGATCCTGATACGTCATGCTCCTCATGTGCTTGAGATACGCTGTGGTGATAGGAATGCTGTAGTCCATCTCCTCTCCAGCGTAGTACAGCCCTCCGTCTGGTCTCCAAGGTCGAGGAAACCTTCCGAATGTGGTAGGAAACTCAGAGGCTGTTGGTAAAAGCTTTTTCCTAGGCGGCGACTTAGATTTAGGCGGATCTTTCGACGTCAAATTCGCTACGTCTAACGGATTGTACTTCTTAACTTCAGTCTTGCTCTCTACTCCTGCCATTTCTTTCGTCCTGGTACTTTCCTTTTCACTTTCTTCTTCTTTTTTACTATCTTCTGGCACGATCGGTACTGGACTGTCATTCTTTACTTCTTCTACGTCTATAAGGCTGTTTTCGTCCTTGTCTATCTCAGGGTCGGTTCTGACTGGCTCTTCTTCTCTGAAAGGTGGTTCTACAGGTGAATTTCTACTGTAAACCGGAGTCGGGGCATCAAACCCGTTGACTTTCTTTGAAGTAAGTTCTATGTAAGTAGGTTCTGGCTCTTCCGTCTCAGGTTTTGGGGTGTCGGCTTTTTTCACGGGCTGAAGTTCTGTGTAATCGAATTTTTCGTAAGGGAAGTTGGAGTGCGCTGCGTCTATTTCTGATTCCCAATTTCTTGAGTAGTCTGAAGCGCAGTGAGGTATGAAGGGGAGGTAAGGGTGCCTGGTTGGAGAGGGGGAGGGGGTAGGGAGAGGTGGAGGGGATGCGCTGCGCGGGCGCCTTGCACATTCCGTGCATCCGGTCAAAAACCGTGTGACGGCCTCTCGGGGTAAGAACGCGTAGGTCTCCGTTATCTGGAAAACAAAACACCTTATTTAGTGCCGGATCGGATCGGAACCCACATTTATAATAGGTCCTTACAGTAAAATATTTTCCCAATAAGTACCTACATACGACTATTAAAAATATTGGCCTGCCATCCAAAATTACTAAACTTTGAAAGTTCCTAAGATTGAAATCAAAGTTAGGCTGTAAGTTGGCTGTAAGACAGATAGGTATAGTATTTAACTATTTAGGTATATTTATTATGACAACTAGAGCTGACGCTACTCGATGCTATTCGACATTCCTCTTTCGTCCTTTGAGTAAAAATGCAGTTTTTTTGAAACACTTGCAGAGTTGAATAAAACTTGTTATTATATGTTATTATGAAGTTGTGATTTCACAACTTGTGAAATAAGTATGCAAATAAGTTCCATTTTCAAGCAAAATGTGGTTTATTTAAATGAATTTAATAAAATTTCGCGACGAATTGACAACCTACTCATCTTTTGATTTTTCGTCGGATAAAAATATTTTAATTCAAGATTTCAGAATCAGAATCAGAATCAGAAAATACCCTTGGATTTTCTAACTTTCAGTGGTAAAAACTCTTCAAAACTGCATGCTAGAGCCATCTGTCATCTTACACAAGAACTAGTTTTGCCACCGCCATCCGTGCAGAAACCATTCATGCCACTGCGAGTACTCATGCAGAAAACGCTGCGTAAAAAGTATGCAAAGAACGCGACAGATGGCAGTGTTTACAATTTCTTTCTTACCTAAAAAATGCACTCGTTTTAATCTAAATAAAATTCTGGAGGTGCAGAGAAAGTGCTAATAAAATAAATATGTACGATATTATGCACTTACGGTTCTGTATGTCCGTTTTTGTCCTGCGTGCTTGCCGGGCCTGCCTTCCAGCTCAACATGAACTGTGTAAATGATGTCGAAGAAGTTTTCCACTATTGCCACTTTCCGGTACACTGGTTCTTGGGTAGGCGCATTCTGAAACAAAAGAAACATAAACTGTAGCTTTTCCCATTTTCTTTTATGAACCGTAATGAATTTAATTTCTGGATTTTGAACTTTGAATTTGAACCAATTTCGAATACATAGTGCCATCTATTGCGGAGCGGCAGAACTGAAAGTTTATTGCTACTCAGGCATAGATGGCAGAACTAAAAAATATTTCTCTTGGTAAGCTACAGATGGCGCTGAAAGACCGTAATATTTACAAACTTCAAACTTTTTGCAATTTCTTCGCAAAATACCTTGGATGATTATTATTATCATGGTATAATAAGATACTCCGCCTGGTAGTTCTTTCCGAGACTCGTGAACCACGTGACCAACACAAGTTTACGTCATCATGCTTGTGGGTTACCAGAATTACCCACTCTTATGATGTTTTTTGTAAATCATTTATGATACTGCTAATAAATACAATTGAAGTGTTGTTGTAAAGTTAAAGTTAATACACACGTAAATCTAAATTATAAAATTATTAAGAAATATTATAACCCATTGTTCTGAGATTGAATTTACCCCATAACGTATTTTATTGAAATAAAGTGGCAATACTAAGTGACGTTGACTTGTGTTTCTCTGGGAAGGAAAGACCATGTTTTATTAGACTATGAGTCTGGCCAGCGAGTCTTTGGACACGGAAATGGCGCCAATTTTAAAAATCTTTCACATGTTAACACTGAAAAACTACAATAAAACAATTTTGATACTTACTATTTTTTTGTTTTCTGCTCTTTAGTTTGTGTTTACCTTGCCTACCGGTATGTATGTATGATATATCTACCGGGAGTAACAGAAAGGGTATAACAAGCCGAAAGGAGGTCAAGGTACTCATGAAACTGAACAACTTTCCCCATGGAACATGGGACGAAATATGAAAACAAATTTGGACCTCTCAGAGTAAATCAATCAGCTGATCTGCGTTTTTTTATGGGAGGTCCAAATATTTTTTTCATATATCGACCCATGTTTCACGGGGAAAGTTGTTCAGTTTCATGAGTACCTTGACCTCCTTTCGGCTTGTTATACCCTTTCTGTTACTCCCGGTAGATATATCATACATACATACCGGTAGGCAAGGTAAACACAAACTAAAGAGCAGAAAACAAATAAATAGTAAGTATCAAAATTGTTTTATTGTAGTTTTTCAGTGTTAACATGTTGCCATTTGAAATATTTGAATTATTTGACGTCCAAAGACTCGCTAGCCAGACTCTATTATGAATTGCTGAAAGACGGTTAATATTTTTCATTTGGAACATGGGTGCTTTTTAGTGGCAAAGGGAAACATGACACTTCTGTTGAAGCGTGGTAATGACTTACTCTTAGGTAATGAATGACCTAATGAATGTGAGGTTTTCTACGATCCTAATTAGCTCATAAAATCTAGCAATTAGGGCATCTGTGTATCCCAGGGCGACCGGCCGGTGGGATGCCGTCCGCTGATTACCGGCCACCAGCGTCCGGTAATGGCGGCCGCTAATTGTGCGCTCAAAGCAGGACAGGCTTGACCGGACCATATGGAATCAGGGCCGTCCTTAACCTGCGGGGCCCTAGGCCACAGATAATATAATATTACTAACCCCTAGACACATTAGGATAATGGGGCCCCATGACAGTGATTACTGATTGATTACACATTTTTTGTTAACAGACTATTTTGCCACCCTTTCAATTCTTATAAATTCATATCTGCAATAAGTGACAGTGACGTGTTGCCATGCTACTAGGCAAAGGCATACCTACATGAGACTTTTGTTGAAGCGTGATGACCTACTCGAAGGTACTGACTAATTAAGTGTTCAGGTTCATTATTTTCATTGATCCTAATTAGCCCATGAAATCTAGCAATTAGGGCTGTCTATCCCAGGGCGACCGGCCGGTGGGACGCCGTCCGGTGATTACCGGCCACCAGCGTCCGGTAATGGCGGCTGGTAATTGTGCGCTCAAAGCAGGACAGGCTTGAAACCCACCCTTTCAATTCTTATAAATTCATATTTTCTACCTAGAAAGCTAAAAATGTACCAGAAACGCGATCTTTTTGCTAATATAGGGCGCAAATTTACTGGTGACCGATAGCGAAAACTAAGAACCGGTTGGTGATAAGATAAAAAACAACTTTCCTAAGGAACATAGGTCGAGTTAGGAAAAAATAATTTTGACCTCACATAGTACCTACCTACTTGAAATTAGTTGATCGGCAATTTTGTATGGGAGGTTGTAAGCAAGTAATTGATGTGATGGTGTTGGTGATGGATGAATTGCTGAAAGGCAGAGTCAATATTTTTGATTTGGAACATGGTTTGTTTTAGTGGTAAAGACGTAGGTACATTCCGTAAATCAGACTTCTATTGAAGACTTAGGTACTCTAAGGTAATGAAAGGACGAATGAAGTGTTCAGGTTCATTATTTTCTACGATCCTAATTTTCTCATGAAATCCAGCAATTAGGGCATCTGTGTATCCCAGGGCGGCCGGCCGGTGGGATGCCGTCCGGTGATTACCAGGCTACCAGCGTCCGGTAATGGCGGCTGGTAATTGTGCGCTCAAAGCAGGACAGGCTTGACCGGACCACAACCGGACCATGTAGAATCAGGGCCGTCCTTTTACCTTTAGGGGGCCCTAGGCACATAAAAATAATGGGGCTCCCATGACAGTGATTACACATTTTCCGTTAACAGACTATTTTGCCCCCCTTTCAGTTCTTATAAATTCATATCTCCAATAAGTGAAATGCAGTGACGTGTTGCCACTAGGCAAAGGCGTACCTACATGAGACTTTTGTTGAAGCGTGGTAATGACTTATTCTTAGGTAATGAATGACCTAATGAATGTGAGGTTTTCTACGTTCCTAATTAGCCCATGAAATCCAGCAATCAGGACATCTGTCTATCCCAGGGCGACCGGCCGGTGGGACGCCGTCCGGTGATTACCGGCCACCAGCGTCCGGTAATGGCGGCTGATAATTGTGCGCTCAAAGCAGGACAGGCTTGACCGGACCATATGGAATGTCTGATTGTACCTTGTATCGATAAACGGAATCTTTTAGTTGTGAGGCTGTTATAGAGGAAGAGCCCGTATGCCTATTTATCTCATCAGGTACCACGATAGGTTAGTTTTAGACATAAACAAGTCGTAAGATTCAGGTCTCCCAGAGCATAAGTTAATTTATCCTATAATGCACTCCTAAAGGGGGTTGACGTCAGGTATGCAATGCAGCGGGTCATAAAATAAAACATAGCCAAATCCTTTTGCTACATGATTTCGTGCTCTAACAAAACATGCTGCATCGACCCCAAGGAATCAAACGGATTTGAAATAGGTAATGGCAGGCAAATGACTGGCTAGTAGGTTATCGAGTGGAGGCTATGCCTCGGCATACGTAGGTGGTCCAGCGTACGTAGGTGGCAAGATGGACCAGAGAGCGGATGGTATCGACTGGAAGGATAGCGAAAATGGAACATCTTGCCTTGTAGTGTACCCTGGATTATAGGCTAATGTGATGAATTAATGATGATGCTGTGATGGCAGATGGAAACCGGAGACCGATAAAGTAGAGACAAAGGTTAGGCCTTTGCTTTGCCCAGTAGTGGGGATAAAGAACATAAAACAATAATGTTAATGCAAAACAACGAAAAGCAATCCAACATAGGTATAAAAAACAAAAATTGGTATCTGTGACTGTGAATATTCTGAGGAAAAGCCTCATCAAGTCATCACTAAAATGAGATTACAAGTAAAATTCTCTGATATTTGCCCAAGATAAGATAACTAATATTCAGTTCGCCTCCTGCGATAATAGGAGGAGTTTTGTTATAATTACATTGCTAACGATGGAATTATCCTTAACGACTGAGAAGTAAGCCCATTTGAGAATCTCGGAAGCGGAAAAATATAAGAACTTTCGTAAATAAATACAAATAATTACAGGAAGGAAAAGAGTAAACGCCTTAGCACAGCCTTATTTTATTACTAAAATAATTCTCATATTATGAAGACTTGCCGTGTGGTAGCGGCTATAACTGCCTAGTCAACTCAGGGTGTTTCGTAAAAGGCGGAGTATTTGACATCGGCTGAATATCTGTTGACTATTGGTCAATCGCGTGGTGGCGGTGATACCACCTTCAATAGCATTCCCAAAGAGGGTTGATGTCAGGCAGGCGGCCGGTTATAAAACATTGCCAAATCCTTTTGCTACATGATTTTGTGTTCAACAAATCATGTTGCGCCGGCCGACTCCAACCGATTTGGGATAACGGCGGCAGGATGATGCTGAGGTAAAAAAAGTGAATTGTAACGTCCGATCCATAAGTCCGTAATCTTCTTGTTGTGATGATATGAGACACCAAACAATAACTGCTATGGATAGGCCTTACTTAATTACAGAAGGATTTTGAATTATGAATTACAGGATTTACAGGGCATGTAGTGGATGAACCTTCATTATTTAACCGTCGAAAATAAAGGCCTGTGGGCTGTGACCCGGAATGGGACAGAAGATGAGTTGATCGAAGCCTGTGACCAACGAATTATAGATGTTCTGTAACGGTCAGTCAATCAATCGTAGGTACACAGCAAGTGAAAACGGCTTGGCTTGACCAATAATGGCACACAATGGGAACAAGTGTCCCCGTCACATGGCTGCTATTTTGCTGCAAAGTACCAGGCGTACATAAACAAATGGAGCCAATATCTACAAGACTTTAAAATCCCGCGCACCGCCGCCGCCGCCGTCTTCGCCGTGGAATGGAAGTGATTCAGTAAGATGTAGGCTTGATTGCCTTGTTGGTGTCATTTTGGGAGAAAGATGTGAACTTTTTGATGCAATAAATACGCCCCGCCGCACGCAACCGTTCGCAGGCAAGCATCCATCCAGCTGGGCAGGGCACGCTTGCCAATGCTTCAGTTTGTGAATCCAGCAAGGCAGAATAAGATGAGAACCATTTTTGAGACAGCAAACATTTTTATCGACAAAAGTTCGCTGCAAGAACACTAGGTGATTCGCTAGAAGATTTGTCGTTTATTTTTTGGGTTCCGTACCTCAAAAGGTAAAAAACGGAACCCATATAGGATCACTTTCTTTGTTGTCCGTCTGTCTATAGATCTGTCATTTTGTCAAGACCTAAGACCCTTTATCTCAGGGACGCGTAAAGATATCGAGTTGAAATTAAAACCGTATATTCAAGTCTATGAACGCTAGTAATTGTGAAAAATTCAAGCACCTTACTTCAAGTTAAAAAAGGTATAGCCATTTATATGCAGTAAAAACGCGTGTTTTTTACCCTCTCAAGGGAATCTTAATTCAGAGGGTAGGTACTTCCCGTAGACCTAGAACAATAAAATTTGGCAAGTAGCTTCGTTTTGAAGTATGAAATCAAGGAAAAACTCTAAAAATTTTCATTTTCATAAATTTATGGTTTTTACGGGGTCGAAAATCAAAATTTAAGAAATTTGGCTATAAAGTGGAGTATCATAAGAAATATATAAGGTTTACCAACCAGAATTACCTACAAATCTAAACTCGGAAGCCTCAGTGGGCGAGTCCAACTCGCACTTGGCCGGTTTTTTTACTAGCGATCCGCTAGCAGTTTCACCTGCAGCTAATTTTTCCGTGGGAAATTGTTTTCCCGCGCTAACAGGTTGAAAAGAGCCGTGCCGTGGGCCGGCCGTCGACAGACGACAGGCCGGTCGTCCCATCTTACCCCGTCAAAATAGCGTAAGGCGCTGCCAAGTACCAGGCGCGCATAAGATAGGAGGATATTATGTTCTGCCACCAGCCGGCACCTCGTCACACGGTTACTCTAGCGTAAGCTAGATGGCGCTGCTAGTAGCAAGGTCGCCGACGCGATAGTGCATGATAGTGCGGATAATAACAAAATACGGATACGATAAAGTCTTCAAAAGAAACAACGATTTTCAGGTGACTGTAAGGAGTTTTGGTGATGATAGGTATTTAATTTTCCAATAATAACTTACTAACAAAACAAGCCGACCAATGCTCGGTCAACCAACTATCAACCTTACTTCAGAGATCGAAAATCAGGCGAATTTCAGGCGAAAATTGATTTTCATAGTAAACTTCACAAAAAACTCATTTTCCGAAAGTATGAGGAGTAGAGTAAGTATATAAATAAGTAACTAGGAAATTAATAAATAAAATAATCCTCGTGTGGGGCACAGACAGAGTCGACGAACGACCCGCTGAACCTTGCTGTCAATCCTGTCAATCAAATAAGGAAATTCGAAGGAAATTCATCGAAAATGCCGGGCCTCGGCCGCCATCTGATAGTCCAGTACGGCTAGCTTTTCGTGTTTCAAAAATATTAAAGTCGATGGTTTTTTGCTCATAGCTTCTGGACCATTCATTGATCCTAATTTATTAATTTGTGCCATTTTAGATGTAAGGAAACATACTTTCGTTATCAGTGGAGAAGCGACTCAAACAAGGTTTTTACACTGTGTTAACTGTCACAGAGACAATACTGGTAAACTTTTTAGTATTGTTTTGTAGGTACCTACATACTTAAAAAATAATTTAATAATAAGCTGCCATACATTTAATCAAAAAATTACTCAAGCTTAAAAAATGGCACAAAATTAATATGTGCTTTATAGACACAAATTGCACAATCGTACAAAAAATTAGCGACTTTAGAATTTTTGTAAGTTACGCCCTCAAATAATGCCAGCCATACCGGACTATGACTGGCTGCACAAAGTATTGGCTAGCGCAACTATTTTGTGCTGGCTGGCCATCCCGTTTTACCCCGTCAAATGGCGTAACTCCGCTCCAAAGTACCAGGCGCGCATAAGGTTGCAGGAGACCACGTGTAGTGCAACACAACTAGCTACACTGATCGCTCACATGGTTCTGCTAGCTTTCGTAGATGGCGCTGGTATTAAATTACTGTTCTTTGTTTTTGTGATGAATGTTGGACGAATGATAATGAACGATATTAATGATAGTTCTATAGTGAAGATAAGGATAGTAGTATATTCGAATATAAATTCAAAGCCTCGCCTCGTGGCACGTAAAGTCCATTTCCCGGAATGTCCACTCGATCCGCTAAGTCTATTACCCTGGCTGGATGTCTACTTCCCTGAACGTCCATTTCCACGAACGTCCACTTTTCTGAAATCCTATGATACTGATATTTTTAGAGTCATGGCGCCACAGAGGAGAGGTTAACAGACATTTTGAAAATAATCCGTAATACACCGGAATGCAATTTAATTAATGGTATTTATCATCATCACTTTTAACATACAGTACAGTAATTATTATAACGAATACCCGACTGCGGCAATTCCAAAGTATTATTTGCGTAGGTATAAAATCCGTAGTTCTTAATTTATGGACGTATAATATACCTTGCCTGTGTCACGCTGCTGAGATGAATCTTACTATAACTTCGCCGAGATTAAGAATTTCCTTGCCATAAACATACATACGCTCTAAAAACATAACCCTCCTTCTGAGGCAATCGGCTAAATAGGTTTACACTCACTGAACCTATCCGGGGGTGGTGCTGGTGATAAAGTTTACAATTACAACAAAAATATTTCAAAGACTGCAGCCTAGCAACATTTTTCAAGTTTTACCGGGGTTTTATACATAAACTTCTTACTATGTGGTCTCCTAAACATATTGCCTGCCAATACCATGCCTACGCGGTCGGCTACGCGGCCTACACCGCGCCGTAGCCCGTAGCAAGGTCTACGCAGATTTATTTGTTCCTATTTTACCCGGAAGGTTTAAATCACCAAATTCTTATAGAAGTTATATAAAAGTTTAAACAAGAGTGGATACTCATACACTTTTTATTAGTTACGAACATGTATTCCGTAATTTCTAAAAAAAAATATCTTTTTTAAGTACCTTGTTGGTCGTCGTATATGCATTATTTCATATTTTTATTTTCCTACTAGCTAGATACATAAGCGGCGAGGTGGGAGAATCATAAAAAGTTGTTCTATTCCCGCTTTCGCGGTGATATTTCGCGCCATTTATTTTTATTTGGCGCGAAACCGTCTACCGCCGAGACTTGAATTTCGAAGGGATGGGATTAAAGGCTGGGAAATTACATTACTGCCTTGTGGTGTGGTGCCGGCTTAGAATAGCATCACCCCATAAATTTCCCGCGGTTGTCGTGAGAAGCGACTAAGGGAAATGACCTGTCACTATGGTGATACACCATCTCCTGAATGACTTTGAAACTTTTGTCAAACGTAGTGTAAAATGGCTGTTCTTTTTACAGCTGTTTACAGTCTGCCTACCCCGCAAGGGATATAGGCGTGATGTATGTATGTATGTAAACTTTATCATTATCACTAGCAGCACCTCCCGGTAGGTTGAGTGAGTTACCTATTTACCCGATTGCTTCAGAAGGAGCTAGGCGTGACATTTGTATGATTGTATGTATTTCCCACGCCTAGTAAAAAAATCTTCCAGATTTGAGCCAGAGCCGTCACTAGCTCATAATTGAGGGGCGGCGGGGGCGGTAATTGCAGGGCCCATTAGACCCGCTCAGCCACTCGTTACGGGCCCACGCAACCGACGCTAGAGTATAGTACGTTGGTATATACATATGTACATATATTACGCCTGTATATCGTGCGGGGTAGGCAGAGCGTAAACGGCTGTAAATAACGGCTATTTACACCACGTCTGACATGATTGAGAGTCATTCAAAACACGGTGTATAGCCAAATCGTCAGCCCGTTCCCTAAAATTGCAATAGATCAACTCTTGAATCCTTTGGTCGCTCCTTAAAAACCTAAAATATTCTTGTGTGTTAGGTAAATAAGAGATAAGAATGCACTCTTTAAAGCTAAACTTTCATCATGCACAGATATTGAATCCAAGGTAATAAATTGCGACCACTTGAACCATCTGCTTTTGAAGGTATCCAGGGGGATCAGTGTGTCGCCACGGCAACAGGTGGCCGTGGTCCGGTCCTGGCTAGTAAGATAAGATTCCTTTCCCAATGTACTGTAGTTTATTATTATTTTTTGTGACTAGCGGCTTCTTGAATAACTTCATCTATAAAAAACTCGCATCACAATCCGTTGCGTAGTTTAAGAGTTAGCGGTGTCCAAGACAGAAACGCAAAAAGCAACTTATACTTTGTTGGATGTTGTTGTTTGCTTGCTTTTATGTCTTGACTCTAGGTATAATCGGTGAGGCTGAGACACATTTAAAGATGGATCGAAGCAAAATGCTGTGGTGTCAATTTCCAATAATTTTTGCAAGCACTTGAACTGACAAATAGCTGTTGTACAAGTGCCTTTATACTGCAGTGCTGAGTGTAGATCTGGCATATCTGCACCGGGACTGCAGAAAGCAAAGGAAAGGCGACTGTCGCTCGCAACTGTATGTCCCGGGAAGAAAGTCGGGACTAGTCGGGACCCGGGACAGGATGTCATGGAAAGTTAAGAGGTCGAGTTCCGTGCAGTGGGTATTACCGGTAAAACGGAAATGGTTAGAGCATCGTCCAAGTTACACTTGTTTTCCTGCTAGAAAAGGCCGTTTTACCGCGGTAAAAAAAAGCTTATATTACTCGGGAAAAATAGCTTTCCGAATTAAAAGAATGTTTGAAATTGGTCGAGTATTTTCAGAGATTGTCGTAATAATTACTTCAAGACCATAACACCAAACTTAATTTTACCCCTCTTTTGCTACCTCTGTAAAATTAAATACCTATTTTTTACAGAATAGGCATCAATCCAACATTAATTTCTTTTCCGTAGCTCCGTAGCGCGACAGCTGTGTAGCACGTTATCGGTCCCGTAGCCGCCGTCGTAGCTCGTAGCCAGCTACCGGATGCCCCCCACTGTTTGCGCCTTTCCCGTTTCCTGCCCCCCTGGTACCCCCACCCGCTTTCTACTTTCCGCTTCCTGTGCGAATCGTCTGGAGTTCGAGTGAAAGAAATATTTCACTCAATTTCAAGGATTTCTAACGGTTTTCGACACGCGTAGTTGTATGGTTGCAGTGAAGTTGCATATTGGTGCTTTCAATTTGCTACAGCAAGCAGCATTGCATCAAATAGTGTACTATTTGTTTCAAGAAGTCCCGCGATGTATGGAATTTATTATTTAACTTAATAAAATAAAAATGAAATAAAGACAAAACCGTTCATGTATTGCGTTTTGATTTGGTTGAATTGTTTTTCCGAATTGTCACAATTATCACAATCTGACGAGGAATAGGGACGAAAATTTCGATTATTCAAGTCGTTTTACTACAGCTCAACTCATTTAGAGAAGACTCGAGATTTTCTGGCGAAACAAAACAATATTCAAGTACGCCTTTTCCCCTTGCGGAGTAGGCAGAGTGTTAACCGTGCGCCTACTGTGTGTGCCTACTGTAATTTATATGGAACTGTACTTTCTGTAATAAAGATATTATTCAGTCGCAATCGTTACACAAATCCATATCTTATACCACTACAGTATGTTTCTGGACTAGAGGAAAAATTGTAATAGGTATTGAGCTCTAGTTTCAGGTATCAGGTACTGTTGTAGAATTCGTTATGATCGCCTGATAACGATTCAGCTGTTTTAACTTCGAAAAATGGTACACCTGCTACTAGACCTATCAATCCCGCATCAATGTCTTTAAAAAAACAGTGACCTTAATGCCTGGTTGCCTGGAAGATATTGCTACGGTAGCAATAAGGCCGAAAATCGTACCAATCTGTTCTTTTGCTTTTGTTTATTTGTCTGCTGTGCAATAATAGTAGTTTATGCAACTGCCTAATAATGAGAGGCTTTAGGATGAGAGTGTCTGTTTATCTGATAATAGTTTGACACGAGCATTCTAAAGCCTAATTATATGCAGTTGCATACACTATTTTATCTACACTCGACAAGAAAAACTATGAAAAATAATTCAAACCTCCGCACTGCACTATGGCGATTTGCAAGCCTATCTACTGAACCACCAACTGAACGACTTTTGTACATAAGTAACTTTTTAACTAAACGGTAAAGTGGAGGCTCATAAAAACTGAACAACTTTTAAAATAAAAAGCATTTATCGGTGAATTTTAATTCGAAAAATGATTTGAAGCAAAGATTTAATAATAAATAAGTCCTCATAATTTCAAGTGTCGTCCCGTCCGGGCTCGCGCCCGGGTGACACTTGTTTTTTTCTTTCATTTGACTTACTGTTGGCCAGTGTCAAATTGGAACAGATTACAATTTGGTACGCGGGTCAATTCGTTTCATTATTTTCAAACACTAGAAATCTAGTTACTTTATGTAGCTGCCAGTAGTATGAAAGTTTTTTTTTTAAAGGCTGTATATTCGTAATGCAGTTCATTACGTTCGTACTTTCGATTCTGTAAAACGAATATTACGAAATGAGTGTAGATAAAGTACATTTTGATTTGATTTGGAACGTTATTAGGGGATCATGGATAACCAACAGTACGACGACTTTTCTCGCCGCAAGACTATTCTAGAGGTAGTATTCTTTGACATGGGTCATACGTTATCCTAGAAACAACGCTGCGGACACATTTATCATACGAAGGACTCGCACTCTCTAGACGCAGTTGTTCCAATGTTACCGTGGCTTAGAATAGCATCACCCCGTAATCTTTCCCGTGGGTGTCCTAAGAAGCGACTAAGGGATTTGATAGTTAATGTGTATTGCAATTTTAGGCGACAGGCTGACAAACTGCCACTATGGCAGAAACTCTCAAAATTTTGGCAGAGGTGGCGTAAGTTAGGTTTTGGCGTATTGAAACCCGGGCGTGGAATCTAGACTGATTTATTATCCAAAGAGGGTACACAAAGAAACCGCATCTTTTTCACAAATACCCAACAGCGTAAATGGCCGTTTTTTACATGCGTTTACGCTCTGCCTACCCCGCAATGGATAAAGGCGTGATATATGTTACATACATACGTTATCCTAGAAACAACACTGCGGACACATTTATCATACGAAAGGACCTCGCACTCTCTAGACGCAGTTGTTCCAAGCCCAGGGCTGGCACATACAGGATACAGCACCATCCTTCATCGCTCGCTTCGCAAGTAGTAGCTAGGGAGGAGGTACACCCTGCGACTACAGTCGATAACGATATCGATAACCCTAGCTACAGGACCTCGCACTCTCGAGTCGCAGTTGTTCCAAGTCCTGGGCTGGCTGGCACACACAGCACCATCCTTCATAGCTCTCTTCGCAAGTAGTGGCTGGATAGGGAGGAGATACAGCTCTGCGACTACAGTCGACAAAGAATGGTTCATTTTCAACAAAAAGTCCTCTAGATCTTGAGTTTCATCTGACACCCGGCTAAATATCCGTGTTTGATATTGTTGGATTCCTCGTAATGTCCTCAATCAAAAGCCAGAGTCGTAAAAAAACGTATGTTGGAGGGGGGAGGAAGAAGGGGTATCATGAGTTACATGTGTCTGAAGTACAAGGATTTTCCACTAAATGCTCCGTTACGGACGGCCCATAGAAGCCATCTGCCCCATACCTAGCAAGTTTCGGCTCTCTTTTCGCACTATCAGTCAGCTCAGCTGTCGTTAGACAGACCGCACTGTTAGCATCAATCACCCCACCTCAACCTCAAGTTAATTTATAAAATAATAGTACCTATCTATAACTACAAGAGGTTTGTATCCCACCCCTAGCAAGTGGCGTCTCGCTTCTCGCGCGATTAATCAGCCGTCGTTAGGCAGGTCCCGCTGCTGGCATCACCCCACCCCCTCCACCCCGCACGACCCGCCTGTTCCGTATGTCCCGCTTCTGTTGTGTTGCCAGATATCACACCTGAAAATATAACTAGAGGCCGCGACTGGAAAAGTCTCACATACACATACACACATCACGCCTCTTTCCCGGAGGGGTAGGCACTAGGCAGAGACTACGTCCTTCCACTTGCTACGATCCTGACATACCTCTTTCGCTTCTTCAACATTCATCAATCTTTTCATGCACGCTCGTCGGTTTAGGGTACTTTTGACCTGACCTTTCTTTAAAACGTCCCCGATTTGGTCCAGGTACGTTCGTCTAGGTCTTCCCCTTCCAACGTTCCCATCCACACTCGCCATATATACTTTTTTCGTTAATCTTCTTTCATTCATCCTCTCAACGTGACCAAACCATCTAAGCATTCCTTTTTCTATACTAGTCACTATGTCTTCTTTTATACCACAACGCTCCCTTATCACGCTATTCCTAATCCTGTCACTCAATTTTTCTCCAATCATACTTCTTAACGCTCTCATTTCTACTGCATTTATTCTACTTTCATGTTTTTTCTGCCATACCCAGCTTTCACTCCCATACATCAGTGTTGGAACTAACACCCCTCTATGCACAGCCAAGCGCGCCTTATTCGACACTTTTTGGCTGTTCATAAAGGCATGCAACGCTCCATTCACCATATTGCCGGCATTCACTCTCCTTTCAATATCACTTTCACACCTCCCATCTGAAGTAAATTTAGATCCCAAATATACAAACTCTTTCACTTTCTCCACTTTTTCCTCTTCTATCATAATAGTACACTCTGTCGTACTATCCTCTTTTTCAAGCACCATTGCTTTCGTCTTACTAACATTCACTTTCATTCCTTTCTTTTTCAAAGCTTCATTCATAATATTTACCATCTCCTGTAACTCTTCAGCCGACGAAGCAAGAATAACTTGATCGTCAGCATAGAGCAGACATTTGACGAGTAAATCGTTCATTCTTAGTCCACATACACTCTCTTTCAAATCAGTCAAACAACTATCCATGAATAGATTAAACAGCCACGGTGACGCAACACAGCCCTGTCTAACACCTTTCTCGATATTAAACAGTTCAGTGTATGCTCCGTTGATCCTGACACAAGCACTGGAATCCTTATATAAGGATTTCAGTGCTCGTATCAAGCTACTGCTTACACCATGCATGGATAGAGCCGACCACAATTCATTCCTCACCACTCTGTCATAGGCCTTTTCCAAATCCACGAATGCGCAATAAACTTTCTGGTTTTTAGCCAGGAACTTTTCAGCTATGCATCGCAAGGAAAAGACCTGATCCGTGCATCCCATCCCCTTACGAAACCCTGCCTGAGCATCCCATACTTTCTCATCCGTTTCTTTCACCACTCTTTCAATCAATACCTTTGCATACAATTTGCCGACGACACTAAGGAGGCTTATACCGCGGTAATTTTTGCATTCAAGTTGTGACCCTTTTCCTTTGTACAATGGCACTATAACAGCCTTGCACCAATCACTTGGCACTCGACCGCTCCAACAAAGGTTAAAAAGGAGGTACAGCTGACTAGCTACAACGCCTTCGCCAGCCTTTAGCATTTCGACCGACACTCTGTCATACCCTGCAGCCTTACCAGATTTCATACTTTTCAACGCTTTTACAATCTCATCCATTTCTATCTCACTTTCGTTCTCAATGTCATTTACTTCTGGGATGGTTATTTCTTGCACTAGATCTTCTTTCTCAAATAAACTTTCAAAATATTCCTTCCATCTTTTTAACACACATTCCTCACCTTTTATCACACTACCATCATGGCTTCGAATCCTACTCAACTCGGACGATGCGGTTTTACCTCGAGCTGTCCTTATGGATTTCCAGAAAACTTTCAAATTAGAACGAAAGTTTTCTGATAGCCTTCTGTCAAACTCATCCTTGTTCTTATCCTTCACTCTATCAACTGTCTTTTTAACTACATCCTTCACACTTTTATACTCCTTTCTTGCTTTCTCTACATCTTCATCTGTCGCTTTCAACATTCTTCGATTAGCTTTGGTAGCTAACCAATCCAACCATGCTTTCTTCTTCTTCTGCACAACTTATTGCACCTCTTTAGTCATCCATGCACTCCGTTGTGTTTTTCCTTTCGTCCTTTTAGAAATTCCACACACTTCTATTGCGACATCCACAACACCTTCCTTAAATCCTTTCCATCCTTCTTCAATGTCAGTCATCTCATTTATGCCACTAAATTTCTCTTTCAATCTTTCAATATACTCCTTTTTTATCTCTTTATCTTGCAATTTTTCAACTTTCACTCTTTCCAAAACACTCGTCCGCTCAGGTACCCTGTGCCGCCACCGATTGAAGAGACCACTTATACGGGATATGACCAGGGAGTGGTCTGTGGTCTGTGTCAAAAGTCTCATGCGGAGGAAAAACTGAAATAAAGTGCAAAATTCAACCTATGTTGTTTGTGGAATGTTGTTCCTTATCACCAGCCCTTCCTGCATTTTCGTTATCGGTCACCAGTAAAAGTTCACCAAATATATCTTTACGTCAATTAGTGTCCTTACGTGTAGCAATAGGATTCCAGATTCTAGAGTCTATGTAACCAACTAACCTGATGAGATAGCTGTCAATTCAGGGTTTTTGATTGGCTCACCTGCAGTATGAGCAAGCATTGGTATACCTCACGTCAGAGTCGACTTCTCCTAGCAATTGTGGACATAAACATAACCGTAATGTACAGCGAAAGTCTGGCGATACAAAGCTACGACACCTCGACGTCCGCACTGGACATCAGCTGCGGGGTCGCCCTATCGCCATTCATCAAGCCCTAGTACTTTCCACTGCTTCTTGTAAAGCCAGTAACAATAGTAGTTTGATAAAACAGAAATTTACTTTAAAAAGAAATGGTTGATCTTCTGAGACGGAGCGAAAACCTTTTTCTGGCTGGTTCAAAACCTTTGACAAGGCTGGCAAAGTCTGGCAATACAAAGCTACGACACCCCGACGTCCGCACTTGACATCAGCTGCGGAGTCGCGCTGTCGCCATTCATCAAGCCCTGGTACTTTCCACTGGTCGCTACTTGTGGAGCCAGTGTTGAGTCAGTGGCACTAGTAGTAGCACACTATTGTTGGTGACAGGGTGTATGTACCTAGGTAGTTAGGAGGTCATGGTAAATCAATTCAGTTTTGTCTTCGTTTTGTTGCGCTCGATATTTTCTCTCAAAATCGTCAGCCCCCCTCAAAAACAGTGAAGAGCACAACCACCGCAAAAAACTTGTTCAAAGTCTGGTACAGGGAGCTTTCCTTACAAGAAAAACTAACTTTTCACGACCCACGAAATCACCGAACTGAAAAATATATTACAGCCAACTTCAGACATGTTCATGCAGACAACTTAGCTGGGAAGTGAACTCGCTACCGCACTTAGCCTGCCTCGGTGCCTGTTCCAGCAAGAAAGTTAAGATGTGTTTCGTACCCGTATAGTGCCCGCAGCTCTTTGCTGGCGTGCATACTTCTTTGTAGGAATTTTGTGGAGTTCCGTGTGTGGGACATTCAGGTTTCTAAGCAAATTCTCAGGAAGAACAAAAAGCATACATAGAGAACCAAGGATCGGTAATAAAAAGCTCTGATTTCGGTTCATGCCTTATGTTGACGACCTATTAATGTCTCCAAACTTTTAAAGAAATATTAGTTGGGTATGTGTACGTGTTTTTGAAGACAAATTGAATAATGGCTAGTCTAGTGAAATCATCGCCCGACCAGGCGCTTTCAATAGGCGCTCATAAAGTTATGAAGCTGCAATATTTCAGCTAGCGGAAACGGGAGGCGGGCAAACAGCGCCCACCAAAAGAGCGCGCTGGCAAACACACCAGGCAAACATAACCAGCCCGCGGGCATTCGCTGATCATGGTTGAACGCAGCCGCAAGTCGCACTTTTGGATCAAACGGGACGCTTTACTACTAAAGCTACATACAAGGGAAAATTAGGATTTTCGTAACAGTTACATAAAACATCATCATCAACATATCGATCGTGTGGGATACCGAGAAGGCGAACGATCTCTTGAACCCTGGTGACAGAGTTTTTTAACCTTCTTCTAAGTATCTAGTTACGTGTCTGTCATGGTCATGCTTAAGACAGCAATCGGGCAACAACAACCACTAATGTAAATAAAATCTAAAAGGTATACGGAAAGGGTATAATAAAAGTCGGATAGTATACATCTACTATAATCATAGAAACCTTGTACAGTATCAACCCTCATGCGAAATCGATAACTAACTTATGTTTCCCTGCAAAATTATAACACTGCGTTGCATTTCATACTTTTTTCCACCGCCGCCGATAAGCAGCCTTGCATGCAACGTAATGAGAGTCAAATTACGTATAATACGGCGTAATCGGACTCCTCAACACAACAAAGTCGCCTCGATTCGGTCCAAATCGTCGTAAAAAGTAGTCATCAACCCTCGGCTTTGTGATGGCCATTTTTACCTGTCAAGTGTGAGGGTCGCCGGATTAGACGGTGGCCTTTAAACGTGCCCTGAATCGCAGGTGTGATCACTATTGTGGTAATAAAGGATGTCTGATAGAGTTCGGTTTTGAATTTATCTCGATGACGTTTTTAGATCTTTTACGTTTAGCTGGTAATCTGAAATTTGTGTGTTCGTGTTTTCTTAATGACCATGGTGACCAAGGGGTACAAATGTCCACTATAATATTATGATGCCTCTACCTGTGGTAGAAATTGATGCATAGTAGGTATCGTTGTCGCAAGTAAGAGGCAGCGCACACTATCTGTCATGTATGACTCTTTTTCCATAGCCAGCAAAAGCCTCCATAAACCATTTATTCGAGCGTATGAATGTACCAGGCCGGCATACAAAGCCCGGCGGTGTGCGACCATGCGAGTGCAGTTGTGGAGCCTCCCGCATCGGAGCGAACGGGTAACCAACCGCAGAGTCACACTATAAAACGTTGCAGAAAATATGGTGGCGATACGTAGTTTTATGTTCCTTGCACTCGGTGGTCATTATAGAATTAATAGCATTTTCTCACATGACGCACGGAGTGGAAATAAAATGTTTACCTTCGCATATGCTGGAATAAATAATGTCAGCAAAATCCGACCAAAGTCAGCCTGTGATACTCAAATAATGAGATTTATTAATCGAATCAGCGTGCCTGGCCGCGCCGTGTATTCCTATCAGCTTTACGCCATGCAAACGTGATTCATACTCGTGTGACGTTGCATAATTTCCTTTTTACTGGAAGCTTTGCGTTTCCGTGGTTTCTGCGGCCTTGGTACGCTGTGGCAATCGATTTATCTGCGTTTGATAGACTCAGCTTATTATAAAGTTAATATCTGTGAATTTTATAATTGGGTGGGAATTCAAGGGAACAAAATACCTGCTCGGATTTCATTGGTCAATGCGTCTGATCTTTGGCCAATTATTTACTTAGTAGTAGCCCGTCCAAGGGCTCGTCTTATGCAACGTACCTTATGTGTTCCCTCGGAGTTCAATTCATGATAAGGAGTATGCATTTATTCTTTTGTCATCTTCAGCTCTCGAGCGACGCGATCTTGACGTGATGAATCTTGATGTCAGTGCTTCAAGCTTCAAACACCTAATAAGTTACTAGCAGGCCTCTGACATGGTTCGCCCTGCGCCTTCCGTAATTTGTGGTTACGCGGCAGGTAGGTACCAGCAACGTACCACTTGCGTCACTTAATAATTTTGCATATTATACCAGGACGCCAGGAGGGTAGAGTAAGTGGCGGGTTCACAGCGTGTGTGCTCCCAGCTTCAGTTACCGTGTCGGCTTCAGTCATGAACTGTTTCACTCGGCTCACAGGGGTGCAGGTTTGCGCCTGTAGGGTTTCCAACCATTTCCAACTGATGTCATCGAAATAATTTTGCATATTATACCAGGACGCCAGGAGGGTACAGTAAGTGGCGGGTTCACAGCGTGTGTGCTCCCAGCTTCAGTTACCGTGTCGGCTTCAGTCGTGAACTGTTTCACTCGGCTCACAGGGGTGCAGGTTTGCGGCTGTAGGGTTTCCAACCATTTCCAATTGATGTCGGTCGTTACACAACCATATCAGAGTCCTAGTAATATCTAGCAGGCGCTAGGCGGTGTAAAAACCTTGACATGACACCTGAGTTCATCGGGCACTCCGGTCGTAAACTCGGTAAATAGTAGGTATCTACTAAAATGACACGAAGAATAAAATACAGAGAAAAAGTTAAGAAGTGTTCAAATTGCCAAAAACCGTCCGGAAAAATATTTTAATGTTGTTTTCAAAACATTAAGAAAATGGCTCTCTTATTTACGCAATCAAGTTGAAGTCAAAATGTTTAGAAGTCATAACTTCAACGATGTCACAGAAGATGTGGAAGTGTGTATCAGTGTATCTACGACTCATAATCCGAAAGCGTTAAAGATCTCATCAGTAACACCACAAGTGTCTTCAACACGTCGCTCCTCTCGAAAAAGAACCGATCCGTCAGCCCTGGGGGTGGGAGGGGGTGGGAGTGGAAGGGGGGAGGGGGCGGAAGTGTCGTGCGTGCGATTTAATTCCATCGCCGCGCCCGGGACCCGGTCGAGGGTGCTTCTGGTTGAGGGTCGTGACATATCTTGTCGATAACCGTTTTTGTCGGGTTATCCATCTTAAGGATCTATCTTAGCTGGTTATACTTGCAGGGATAGCCGCTATAGGTCAATAAAACATTCTAGAAATTCGCTGTCACTCACTTCTCCCATACAAAATGTATTATCCGATCCAGACATTTTGCTTAGAGTTTTTTTTTGTTTTAAGTATGTTCTATCGGGACGGGAAAGTTATTGAGTTTTACGGGATGGTTCACCCTTTAAACGAATTTGTCACACACACTTCCGTATATTAAACCAATATGGCAACTTTCATCAGTAACCCTTGAACCACCAAACTTGATCCTTCGACCCGGATATGAACCAGTGACTCATCATAAGGTTCAAAAGCATGATCCTTATTTTTAGCCTCAACGGCCAATGTTGCTCTATACTCATGCCAGAAGGTTTGTTTTCAAAATATCGACGTTGTTGCCCCAAACAACAACCCCGTCCCTAACGCTAGAAGTGGCGGCCGACACAGCAGTGCCTGTCGTATCGTAAAACGCGAGACCAGGTGACTGCCACGCTATAGTTGCCAAGATACACTTGCACTATTCCGCAGACTACGATTGAGCCGCAGTAGCCGAGTTGGTAGAGGCGTCGGCAGTATTGCCTGCGGTGTAAAATTTTGCAAGTCTTCCAAAAGCCGGATATGTCCAAAAATATCGACGTTGTTACCCCAAATAACAACCCCGTCCCTAACGCTAGAAGTGGCGGCCGACACAGCAGTGCCTGTCGTATCGTAAAACGCGAGACCAGGTGATTCTGTCTACAGTACACTCCATCACAGCTATATACCTGTGTTTAGGTAGGTATGTATCACTCTTATTTATTACAGAGCACTTTGTACGTGCGGGACGTATTGCAGTCGGAGTTTTGCAGTTGTATAGAAATGAAAATGCAGGCGCGAAATTCCTGATTTTGTCATTTAAAAGTTCTCCGAAATACGAAATCAAAAAATATGCGATAACATTCGCTCAGGACTATATAAGAAAACTTAATTCCGTGTATTGTTTCTGATATTAAATCCTACACGAACACGATGGGCCATAACAAAAAATGCAAAATACGGCAATTACTTTTTACTAGGACAGCAGTGAACGATAGAAGCGTTTCATCGCAGTCCCCATAAAGTCGCTTTAACAATTCAGCATCGTAAACCAAAACGCGACCGCGACGCCAGCCGTAAATAACGTGTATAAAGATGTTTTCGCGCTGAATTACAAGGGGAATGCTGCCGGAACGTATCTTCCCCACTCCTAATAACAATCGGACGACATTCGTCTCCTTGCGTTCTTTTAAGTATTGCTACAGACCCTCGTTCAATATCTTTTCCAAGCAATTACTACTAAGCTGGCAGGGGACAATTTTCTGTGAGCATAAACAACGCCTCCAGGAGATTGCGTGCACGAAACAGGCTCGCTTAGTTCGTCCCGTCCCACCTTAATTAAGTCGTAGCGGAAAATTATTGGCGATTGATTCGATGATGGTGATCTGCGTTGGCAGGAATTGTTTGCGGCTGTCAGCATCCCCGCTTGCCAGTCAATCAAACAATTCGTATCAGAGGCGGATCTGAGGTAGCCAGCGCCCCTGGCTGGACTCAAACTTTGCGCCCCCCCTTGCAGGAGCGATCCAAGCCCTCGGTTTCCGAAAAGTCATCGAGGCACCTTAGTGCTACCAGTTACTTTATCTATACAAAAATGAGTGCAGGTTCTGTCAGAGGCGATTTTAGATCAACATTTTCGTACTTACAGACATCAAACGGTCGGCAAACTAACGTATTGCGAGCGAAGCGAGCCCGAGTTTTCGCGCTAAATCTGGTGTGGTGGTAGCAGCACTAATGGACTGAGAGAGAAGGCGTTAGTCTGACACATAATGAATTGCGAGCGAAGCGAGCCCGACTTTCCACGTTAAATCTGATGTGGTGGTAGCAGCACTAATGGACTGCGGGAGGGGGCGTCAGTCTGGCACATAACTAAATGCGGGCGAAGCGAGCCCGACTTTTCACGCTAAATCTGGTGTGATGGTGGCAGCACTAATGGACAGCGAGAGGGAGCGTGAGCGTCCCAAAACGTATTGCGAGAGAAGCAAGCCCGACGCTAAATCTGGTGTGGTGGTAGCAGCACTAATAGACTGCGAGAGGGTGCCAGACTGACTGGAACAGAACTAATTGCGAGTGAAGCGAGCCCGACTGTTCACGCTAAATCTGGTGTGATGGTGACAGCACTAATGGAAAGCGAGAGGGGGCGTCAATGAGACACATAACGTACTGCGAGCGAAGCGAGCCTGACTTTTCACTCTAAACTTGGTGTGATGGTGACAGCACTAATGGACAGCGAGGTGGGGCGCCACTGAGACACAAAACTTATTGCGAGCGAAGCGAGCCTGATTTTTCACTCTAAATCTGATGTGGTGGTAGCAGCACTAATGGACTGCGAGAGGAGGCGTCAGTCTGACATATAACGTATTGCAAGCGAAGCGAGCCCGAGTTTTTTACGCTAAATCTGGTGTGGTGGTAGCAGCATTAATGGACTGCGAGAGGGGGCGTCATTGAGACACAAAACGTACTTCGAGCGAAGCGAGCTTGACTTTTTCGCTAATTCTTGTGTGGTGGTGGCAGCACTAAAGGACAGCGTGGTCACACTGACACAAAACTTATTGCGATTATGAACGCAGCGAGCTCGACAAAAAGGCGGCGACTTATTTCAAGAGGGCGTCGGAGTTGAGGTGTATTGGGTTCCTTTGCTCCTTCCTGGCTTCCGCCCCTATAGCCACACCCTAGATCCGCTCCTGATTCGTATTCCCAAATGCACCAGAGGAGGAACAGTGCCGTGGAGCTAATTAGGGTCGCGTCTGTGATCGCGTGCAAGCTCGGTGCAGGCGCGACAGCCCGGCCCGCGCCGCCCGCCAGTAATTGCAGACCGCCAGTCATTTATGGCCTCCTGTTACCACCGTGCGGCAAATGTCCATAGCGTTTTTGCACCGTTCATTCTTGTTTCATTGCTCGCATGCGAAAGGCTATGTGTGGGCTTTCTAAGTGGAGCCGAGAGAGTAATTGCAGACCGACAGTTATGTTTTATGCAACTTTTTATTACAAAGCAATAAGAAAATGTCTACTGTAGAAATAAAGTCACCTTACAATTGTCGAAAGTATTTTCGTGTATAAAAACTAGATGGCGCTAGTAGTTTTTTAAACCGCGATAATGAAATGTTTTCTGCGATGTGATAAAGGTTGTGGGTGCATAGTGTTCGCCACGCGGACACGTTCGCCTCGCGAAAACTTAGAACTTAGAACTTAAAACTTAAAAATTAAAGATTAAAAATTAGAAACCGCCTACGGTACGGTAGTAGGTAGTAGTAGGTACCATGTGTGGGGTGTCGTTTGAAAGAGGAACTCGAACCGCGTTCGATGGTACAACACTTACGGCGATCGGTGACGCTGTATGTATGACGATATGTGCTGCCGATAGTACCCAGCGTGGGTGCCGGCCGAGATTGTTCCCAGTTTGGTTACGTCGAAAAGTGGTCAAGAGCGAGTCGGACCGGCCGGACACACCTTAGAACCCAAATGTCACTTTGAACGACACATGTCATTAACCTAAACTCGAGCGAACTAACTTCGAGTGACCTACTTGTTCCTGTCCAGTGTCCAGTACGGTTCGGGTGATTTTTTTTTTAAGTCATCAATTCCGTTTTTTATAATTTTTCCAGTATGAGGACAGCATATATTACATAAATCAATAAAAATATCTGCGTATTGCGGGACCGTTACGGTGTAATAATTAAAATCAAGTTAAGTGAGGCCAGCTTAAACTGGTCTCTCGTAGTGTTTGTATGAAAACACCAGAGTAATAGGGTGATCCCTTGCCGATAGTACCCAGTTTGGTTCGTTGAGATTGTTCCCAGTTTGTTTCGTTGAGATTGTTCCCAGTTTGGTTGGATGAGATTCGGGCCTAGTGGGCCCCATGTGTGGGGTGTCGTTTGAAAGAGGAACTCGAGCCGCGTTCGATGGTACAACACGTACGGCGATCGGTGATGACATGTTGCGCAACATTTGAACGATGTTGCGCAACATTGTATATGGCACACTGTATGTATAGCAAACAACTGTTAGAAATCGCACCAGAGTCCAACATAATTATAGAGGTCCTCCATACAGTCAGTAAGTGAGGCCAGCTAAAACTCGTCTCTCGTAGTGTTTGTATCTCTCGTAGTGACGAAACGGACCAAGAGCGTGTCGGGCACTCTAGTAGGTGGAAACTGTGACGAAACGGACCAAGAGCGTGTCGGGCACTCTAGTAGGTGGAAACTGTGACGAAACGGACCAAGAGCGTGTCGGGCACTCTAGTAGGTAGAAAGTGTGACGAAACGGACCAAGAGCGTGTCGGGCACTCTAGTAGGTGGAAACTGTGACGAAACGGACCAAGAGCGTGTCGGGCACTCTACTAGGTAGAAAGTGTGACGAAACGGACCAAGAGCGTGTCGGGCACTCTAGTAGGTAGGAACTGTGACGAAACGGACCAAGAGCGTGTCGGGAACTCTAGTAGGTGGAAACTGTAACGAAACGGACCAAGAGCGTGTCGGGCACTCTAGTAGGTGGAAACTGTGACGAAACGGACCAAAAGCGTGTCGGGCACTCTAGTAGGTGGAAACTGTGACGAAACGGACCAAGAGCGTGTGGGGCACTCTACTAGGTGGAAACTGTGACGAAACGGACCAAGAGCGTGTCGGGCACTCTACTCGGTGGAAACTGTGACGAAACGGACCAAGAGCGTGTCGGGCACTCTACTAGGTAGAAAGTGTGACGAAACGGACCAAGAGCTGGCAGCGGACAATTTTCAGAAATTGTTTGCGGCTGTCAGCATCCCCGCTTGGCAGTCAATCAAACAATTCGTATTCCCAAATGCACCAGAGGAGGAACAGTGCCGTGGAGCTAATTAGGGTCGCGTCTGTGATCGCGTGCAAGCTCGGTGCAGGCGCGACAGCCCGGCCCGCGCCGCCCGCCAGTAATTGCAGACCGCCAGTCATTTATGGCCTCCTGTTACCACCGTGCGGCAAATGTCCATAGCGTTTTTGCACCGTTCATTCTTGTTTCATTGCTCGCATGCGAAAGGCTATGTGTGGGCTTTCTAAGTGGAGCCGAGAGAGTAATTGCAGACCGCCAGTTATGTTTTATGCAACTTTCTATTACAAAGCAATAAGAAAATGTCTACTGTAGAAATAAAGTCACATTTCAATTGTCGAAAGTGTTTTCGTTTAAAAAAACTAGATGGCGCTAGTAGTTTTTTAAAACGCGATAATGAAATGTTTTCTGCGATGTGATAAAGGTTGTGGACGCATAGTGTTCGCCACGCGGACACGTTCGCCTCGCGAAAACTTAGAACTTAGAACTTAAAAATTAAAAATTAGAAACCGCCTACGGTACGGTAGTAGGTAGTAGTAGGTACCATGTGTGGGGTGTCGTTTGAAAGAGGAACTCGAACCGCGTTCGATGGTACAACACTTACGGCGATCGGTGACGCTGTATGTATGACGATATGTGCTGCCGATAGTACCCAGCGTGGGTGCCGGCCGAGATTGTTCCCAGTTTGGTTACGTCCATTTTAGCTTTGTAGCTCGAAAAGCGGTCAAGAGCGAGTCGGACCGGCCGGACACACTTTAGAACCCAAATGTCACTTTGAACGACACATGTCATTAACCTAAACTCGAGCGAACTAACTTCGAGTGACCTACTTGTTCCTGTCCAGTGTCCAGTACGGTTCGGGTGAATTTTTTTTTTTAAGTCATCAATTCCGTTTTTTATAATTTTTCCAGTATGAGGACAGCATATATTACATAAATCAATAAAAATATCTGTGTATTGCGTGACCGTTACGGTGTAATAATTAAAATCAAGTTAAGTGAGGCCAGCTTAAACTGGTCTCTCGTAGTGTTTGTATGAAAACACCAGAGTAATAGGGTGATCCCTTGCTTCGGATTGGTTCATGTGCTGCCGATAGTACCCAGTTTGGTTCGTTGAGATTGTTCCCAGTTTGTTTCGTTGAGATTGTTCCTAGTTTGGTTGGATGAGATTCGGGCCTAGCGGGCCCCATGTGTGGGGTGTCGTTTGAAAGAGGAACTCGAGCCGCGTTCGGTGGTACAACACTTACGGCGATGTCGTGACGACATGTTGCGCAACATTTGAACGATGTTGCGCAATATTGTATATGGCACACTGTACAAGCAAAAACTGTTAGAAATCGCACCAGAGTCCAACATAATTATAGAGGTCCTCCATACAGTCAGTAAGTGAGGCCAGCTAAAACTCGTCTCTCGTAGTGTGTGTATCTCTCGTAGTGACGAAACGGACCAAGAGCGTGTCGGGCACTCTAGTAGGTAGAAAGTGTGAGGAAACGGGCCAAGAGCGTGTCGGGATGTCATAACAAAAAATGCAAAATACGGCTACTACTTTTTACTAGGACAGCAGTGAACGATAGAAGCGTTTCATCGCAGTCGGTATTCGGTATCTGGTGATGGCCCATAAAGTCGCTTTAACAATTCAGCATCGTAAACCAAAACGCGACCGCGACGCCAGCCGTAAATAACGTGTATAAAGATGTTTTCGCGCTGAATTACAAGGGGAATGCTACCGGAACGAGTTCCTACTTTACACGACGCCTTATCTTCCCCACTCCTAATAACAATCGGACGACATTCGTCTCCTTGCGTTCTTCTAAGTATTGCTACAGACAAGCTACAGAGAGAATCGCGTAATTGTAATTGTAAAAACTAGATGGCGCTAGTAGTTTTTTAAAACGCGGTAATGAAATGTTTTCTGCGATGTGATAAAGGTTGTGGGTGCATAGTGTTCGCCACGCGGACACGTTCGCCTCGCGAAAACTTAGAACTTAGAACTTAAAACGTAAAAATTAAAAATTAGAAACCGCCTACGGTACGGTAGTAGGTAGTAGTAGGTACCATGTGTGGGGTGTCGTTTGAAAGAGGAACTCGAACCGCGTTCGATGGTACAACACTTACGGCGATCGGTGACGCTGTATGTATGACGATATGTGCTGCCGATAGTACCCAGCGTGGGTGCCGGCCGAGATTGTTCCCAGTTTGGTTACGTCGAAAAGTGGTCAAGAGCGAGTCGGACCGGCCGGACACACCTTAGAACCCAAATGTCACTTTGAACGACACATGTCATTAACCTAAACTCGAGCGAACTAACTTCGAGTGACCTACTTGTTCCTGTCCAGTGTCCAGTACGGTTCGGGTGAATTTTTTTTTTAAGTCATCAATTCCGTTTTTTATAATTTTTCCAGTATGAGGACAGCATATATTACATAAATCAATAAAAATATCTGTGTATTGCGTGACCGTTACGGTGTAATAATTAAAATCAAGTTAAGTGAGGCCAGCTTAAACTGGTCTCTCGTAGTGTTTGTATGAAAACACCAGAGTAATAGGGTGATCCCTTGCTTGGGATTGGTTCATGTGCTGCCGATAGTACCCAGTTTGGTTCGTTGAGATTGTTCCCAGTTTGTTTCATATTCATATTCATATTCATATACTTTATTGCCAATCATATGGTACATAAGGTGTTAGGTAATACATAATTTCCAGCACATGAAACCCTTTATACAGTAGGGCTGTAGGGTATTGCAATAGGTGAGAGGGCTTGTTTACACAAAATCAACAAACTTAGTAATAATAATAACTTAAGAAATTAAAACTATTACTTATATAAAACTAATACCTACATACTTATCTATACTAAATCCTAAAGTCCGTTTTCTTTAGAGAGCAATTAAATTGACATGTAATATAATGTGTGTGTCTGTGTGCGTTTCGTTGAGATTGTTCCTAGTTTGGTTGGATGAGATTCGGGCCTAGCGGGCCCCATGTGTGGGGTGTCGTTTGAAAGAGGAACTCGAGCCGCGTTCGGCGGTACAACACTTACGGCGATGTCGTGACGACATGTTGCGCAACATTTGAACGATGTTGCGCAACATTGTATATGGCACACTGTACAAGCAAAAACTGTTAGAAATCGCACCAGAGTCCATCACAATTATAGAGGTCCTCCATACAGTCAGTAAGTGAGGCCAGCTAAAACTCGTCTCTCGTAGTGTTTGTATCTCTCGTAGTGACGAAACGGACCAAGAGCGTGTCGGGCACTCTAGTAGGTGGAAACTGTGACGAAACGGACCAAGAGCGTGTCGGGCACTCTAGTAGGTGGAAACTGTGACGAAACGGACCAAGAGCGTGTCGGGCACTCTAGTAGGTGGAAACTGTGACGAAACGGACCAAGAGCGTGTCGGGCACTCTAGTAGGTAGAAAGTGTGACGAAACGGACCAAGAGCGTGTCGGGCACTCTAGTAGGGGGAAACTGTGACGAAACGGACCAAGAGCGTGTCGGGCACTCTAGTAGGTGGAAACTGTGACGAAACGGACCAAGAGCGTGTCGGGCACTCTAGTAGGTGGAAAGTTATGGCTACAGCGCAAGCCACTCATTAATCTTCGGAGTGCAGTTCTAGCTTTTTCATAAGGCGCATGCAATTTAAGCGATGATTGATGAGCTCGTGAAATGTTTGCATTTTAGAAACAAACACTATTTTGAGCTTCTCATTTTCTCCCCGCATTCGGAGGCAACATTCATAATACTGGCAACACGTAGCGAGGCGGGCGTGGGGTAGCGCGGCGGGCGATAAATAGTGGTGGAATTAAATAAAGCGAGGATGAAGGATGGTGGCCTCGTCTCGCAGACGAGACGCATTGTTCCCGGCGCCGACGTGTACCGCCGTACCACCGCCACCGGACACGAATGCAATTAGGTGACTTCCACTTTAAACGTGAGACAAATTGCAGAAGCGAGAGAGAACTCCGACTCACATTTCAATTGTCGAAAGTATTTTCGTATAAAAAAACTAGATGGCGCTAGTAGTTTTTTAAAACGCGATAATGAAATGTTTTCTGCGATGTGATAAAGGTTGTGGGTGCATAGTGTTCGCCACGCGGACACGTTCGCCTCGCGAAAACTTAGAACTTAGAACTTAAAACGTAAAAATTAAAAATTAGAAACCGCCTACGGTACGGTAGTAGGTAGTAGTAGGTACCATGTGTGGGGTGTCGTTTAAAAGAGGAACTCGAACCGCGTTCGATGGTACAACACTTACGGCGATCGGTGACGCTGTATGTATGACGATATGTGCTGCCGATAGTACCCAGCGTGGGTGCCGGCCGAGATTGTTCCCAGTTTGGTTACGTCGAAAAGTGGTCAAGAGCGAGTCGGACACACTTTAGAACCCAAATGTCACTTTGAACGACACATGTCATTAACCTAAACTCGAGCGAACTAACTTCGAGTGACCTACTTGTTCCTGTCCAGTGTCCAGTATGGTTCGGGTGAATTTTTTTTTAAGTCACCAATTCCGTTTTTTATAATTTTTCCAGTATGAGGACAGCATATATTACATAAATCAATAAAAATATCTGTGTATTGCGCGACCGTTACGGTGTAATAATTAAAATCAAGTTAAGTGAGGCCAGCTTAAACTGGTCTCTCGTAGTGTTTGTATGAAAACACCAGAGTAATAGGGTGATCCCTTGCTTCGGATTGGTTCATGTGCTGCCGATAGTACCCAGTTTGGTTCGTTGAGATTGTTCCTAGTTTGGTTGGATGAGATTCGGGCCTAGCGGGCCCCATGTGTGGGGTGTCGTTTGAAAGAGGAACTCGAGCCGCGTTCGATGGTACAACACTTACGGCGATCGGTGACGACATGTTGCGCAACATTGAACGATGTTGCGCAACATTGTATATGGCACACTGTATAAGCAAAAACTGTTAGAAATCGCACCAGAGTCCATCACAATTATAGAGGTCCTCCATACAGTCAGTAAGTGAGGCCAGCTAAAACTCGTCTCTCGTAGTGTTTGTATCTCTCGTAGTGACGAAACGGACCAAGAGCGTGTCGGGCACTCTAGTAGGTGGAAACTGTGACGAAACGGACCAAGAGCGTGTCGGGCACTCTAGTAGGTAGAAAGTGTGACGAAACGGACCAAGAGCGTGTCGGGCACTCTAGTAGGTGGAAACTGTGACGAAACGGACCAAGAGCGTGTCGGGCACTCTAGTAGGTGGAAAGTTATGGCTACAGCGCAAGCCACTCATTAATCTTCGGAGTGCAGTTCTAGCTTTTTCATAAGGCGCATGCAATTTAAGCGATGATTGATGAGCTCGTGAAATGTTTGCATTTTAGAAACAAACACTATTTTGAGCTTCTCATTTTCTCCCCGCATTCGGAGGCAACATTCATAATACTGGCAACACGTAGCGAGGCGGGCGTGGGGTAGCGCGGCGGGCGATAAATAGTGGTGGAATTAAATAAAGCGAGGATGAAGGATGGTGGCCTCGTCTCGCAGACGAGACGCATTGTTCCCGGCGCCGACGTGTACCGCCGTACCACCGCCACCGGACACGAATGCAATTAGGTGACTTCCACTTTAAACGTGAGACAAATTGCAGAAGCGAGAGAGAACTCCGACTCACATTTCAATTGTCGAAAGTATTTTCGTATAAAAAAACTAGATGGCGCTAGTAGTTTTTTAAAACGCGATAATGAAATGTTTTCTGCGATGTGATATAGGTTGTGGACGCATAGTGTTCGCCACGCGGACACGTTCGCCTCGCGAAAACTTAGAACTTAGAACTTAAAACTTAAAAATTAAAAATGAAAACCGCCTACGGTACGGTAGTAGGTAGTAGTAGGTACCATGTGTGGGGTGTCGTTTGAAAGAGGAACTCGAACCGCGTTCGATGGTACAACACTTACGGCGATCGGTGACGCTGTATGTATGACGATATGTGCTGCCGATAGTACCCAGCGTGGGTGCCGGCCGAGATTGTTCCCAGTTTGGTTACGTCCATTTTAGCTTTGTAGCTCGAAAAGCGGTCAAGAGCGAGTCGGACCGGCCGGACACACTTTAGAACCCAAATGTCACTTTGAACGACACATGTCATTAACCTAAACTCAAGCGAACTAACTTCGAGTGACCTACTTGTTCCTGTCCAGTGTCCAGTACGGTTCGGGTGAATTTTTTTTTTTAAGTCACCAATTCCGTTTTTTATAATTTTTCCAGTATGAGGACAGCATATCCTACTAATATTATAAAGGCGGATGTTTGTGTGTGTGTTTGTTACGACATCACGCAAAAACGGCTGATTAGATTGACATGAAACTTTGCAGAAATATAAAAGGGCATCTGGAATAACACATAGGATACTTTTTACCACGGAAAAATGTCTCATTCCCACGGGATCACGCATTTTCCAATATTTTTGAAATAGGTGGCGTGACTGAGCCGATTCGCGTTTTAAACGTTTTCGCCGAAAACTAACAGCGACATCTCTTGGCGAATAAAGGTTGCAGCGGGTGAAACCGCTGACGGGCAGCTAGTATTACATAAATCAATAAAAATATCTGTGTATTGCGTGACCGTTACGGTGTAATAATTAAAATCAAGTTAAGTGAGGCCAGCTTAAACTGGTCTCTCGTAGTGTTTGTATGAAAACACCAGAGTAATAAGGTGATCCCTTGCTTCGGATTGGTTCATGTGCTGCCGATAGTACCCAGTTTGGTTCGTTGAGATTGTTCCTAGTTTGGTTGGATGAGATTCGGGCCTAGCGGGCCCCATGTGTGGGGTGTCGTTTGAAAGAGGAACTCGAGCCGCGTTCGATGGTACAACACTTACGGCGATCGGTGACGACATGTTGCGCAACATTGAACGATGTTGCGCAACATTGTATATGGCACACTGTATAAGCAAAAACTGTTAGAAATCGCACCAGAGTCCATCGCAATTATAGAGGTCCTCCATACAGTCAGTAAGTGAGGCCAGCTAAAACTCGTCTCTCGTAGTGTTTGTATCTCTCGTAGTGACGAAACGGACCAAGAGCGTGTCGGGCACTCTAGTAGGTGGAAACTGTGACGAAACGGACCAAGAGCGTGTCGGGCACTCTAGTAGGTGGAAACTGTGACGAAACGGACCAAGAGCGTGTCGGGCACTCTAGTAGGTAGAAAGTGTGACGAAACGGACCCAGAGCGTGTCGGGCACTCTAGTAGGTGGAAACTGTGACGAAACGGACCAAGAGCGTGTCGGGCACTCTAGTAGGTGGAAACTGTGACGAAACGGACCAAGAGCGTGTCGGGCACTCTAGTAGGTGGAAAGGAAACGGACCAAGAGCGTGTCGGGCACTCTAGTAGGTGGAAAGTTATGGCTACAGCGCAAGCCACTCATTAATCTTCGGAGTGCAGTTCTAGCTTTTTCATAAGGCGCATGCAATTTAAGCGATGATTGATGATCTCGTGAAATGTTTGCATTTTAGCAAAACACTATTTTGAGCTTCTCATTTTCTCCCCGCATTCGGAGGCAACATCCATAATACTGGCAACACGTAGCGAGGCGGGCGTGGGGTAGCGCGGCGGGCGATAAATAGTGGTGGAATTAAATAAAGCGAGGATGAAGGATGGTGGCCTCGTCTCGCAGACGAGACGCATTGTTCCCGGCGCCGACGTGTACCGCCGTACCACCGCCACCGGACACGAATGCAATTAGGTGACTTCCACTTTAAACGTGAGACAAATTGCAGAAGCGAGAGAGAACTCCGACTCATCAGTCAGGCGCGGACGACACAGCCAGTGTTCTGTATGTTCTGAAATACATTACACTTGATGTTTGAGCGCTTTTGTTGGGTTGGGCGTTATAACGTTTATTGCTGCACGCAAACTAGCAAGCACTTAGAGATTAGAAGCGTAGACGACACGTTTGTGAAATGGATGGTTGGGTGGGACAATTTGACAAATATATCTATGTATGTATATGTTGAGGTGGAAGTGAGCGTCAAGAAACAGAACAAATTCATTGAGATCAGAAGTTAGCTCAGCAGTTGGCATATGGAGGCTTGAATGTTTTTATTTTAGGCGATGATTGGCTGAGCCACTACTGTACGGCTTGCGATGCGGCTACTCAGCATTAGAAATTCAGTGCCTTACAGCTATACAACGTGTTACAAAACAACCAATAAATCTCCCATACAAAGTGAGTTGGACTGGATGAGTTCATTTTGTATGGGAAGTCCAATTTTTTTTCCATTTTTCGACCCATGTTCCATGGGGAAAATGGTTCAGTTTCATGAGTACCTTGACCTTTCAGCTTTATTGGTTGTTTTGTAACACCCAGTATACCGCCTCTGAGGAGAAAAACCTACGTGAAAAGCCAATGCCATTGTGATTTGCTGGTCATCGAGTTGACTATTTCTCAACGTTACCCAGCACCAAATCGAACAAAAAAGAACTGGTCTAAGCGCTTATACATTTTTTTATGCAGTTGCTTCAAATTCGGACGTTACGTCGAAGCCAGGATAGCGGATGAGCGCGTCATTAGAGGGGAGCAACTCAAAAGCTTTTATACCGACGCTTGCCTCTCAACAAGCTTCCTCGGATCAACTTGCTCAATAAACTCGGTTATACGGCTATACATAAACTAGCAGGCTATTGATCATCCTGTTGTGGCTATAACTTTAAGATCAGGTGCAGAATATCCCCGCACTCTTCCGCTATCATCGTTATTCGTTCGTAAATTCTGAAAGTTATCTACCAAATCGACCTTCTATTTATTTTTGAAACTGCATGAAAGAGAATGATTACCCATGTGGACGACTTTGGTAACTACTCGATCAGCGCGCTGCGCTGATGTGATACTAAACTTTACAAAAATAAAGGCATCAGTCTAGGTGATTCAAGACTGTCGCCAAAAACTTTATGATTCAACATCTACAAAATGATTGCGTCTGTTCATTCGTTCATAAAAACCCGTTCCAAAATGCTGCTTGAAACCGCTTCGTAGCACAGTAGTCGCGGGTTTTACGGCAAATCGAATCTACACTAGGTTGACTGGATGCCACCGAGTCCCGCATCAGCGTACCTATTACTAGGCTTGTGGCTCCCAAAGTTTTGCGACAGAATCCACCTATTCACAGAAAACGAAATTTACATTACTTGTATAATGGCTTTTGTTTATTTAGACTGGTTGGCTTTTGTACGCCCGTGACTAGTCGAGATAAGAGTCGACGATTGAGCAAACTAAACCCTCAGTATTCTGCTCTGCCTGGACAATATATGCCTATACATGCAATTCCCAGCAATCAGGCATCATAATCTTTTTTCGTGTGGGACACCGAGTCGTTCAACGACCCGATGAACCCTGGTGTCAGAATTTTTCAACCACCTACTGCAAGTAGCAGGCCTCTGACATGGTTGTGTAACGACCGCTATCATAGACAGCAACCGGGACCGACGGCTTAACGTGCCCATCCGAAGCACGGAACCATCTTACTTGCGGACAATCAGGTGGTTCAGCCTGCAATGTCCTAACCAGACTGGGAACAAATTCACAAAGTAATAAATTCAACTTTGTGAGTGACCCCACCGGGAATTGAACCCGGAACCTTTACGTGGCAGGCAGGCATACTAACCACTGCACCACATCGGCTGCCACAGGCAACATAATGAACAAGGTAGATGCAGTCAAATTCTTGACAATAGCTTCGACATTCTGATATACCTAATATCTTCTTTTCTAAAAATCCAACTCCCACTTCATATTCTTCTTCGAGTAGGAGGACACCGAGTCGTCCAACGATCCGATGAACCCAGGTATCAGAGTTTTACACTTATTCGCTAACAATCCCCAGCGTTGCTAGGGTTGGAAACGGCTGTACCCCAGTACTTATTACTAGCGGTTTATAGCTCCGGGCCATTTGAGCTGACCATCAAATAGGTGCTTCATGTCGATGCTTCAGCGCTGAACGACGACTTTTGTGGCGTTCCCGCTGACTGTAAAACTGGAATCTATACTTCACGATCTTTATTCTTTGATGGTGTTTTGGTTTTGGAACGGTGATTTTCGAAGTTAATAGCAAGGTCTTCTAGCAACGCGGATTTTCCGTCCTCTACTGACTCGATGGGCAACGTTAATAGGTAGGTAAAATGTCTATTTTTAGTTTTTCAAATTAAAGAACAAAATCTCCTTTGACTGCCGGAAGCAGGTAGGTACTTTGGAACCTCATAAAGCCTACATTGCATAGGTACCTGTTTATTGAATTGAACTTCAGCCATTTCTGCTTACCTGTAACAAAAAACAAAAATTGCAATGTTAAAGTTTATTCAATGAAAATACTCTGGCAACAAGAAATGAATGCAGAAATATTTAGTTCGTACAGTACGTGCATAGATACTTTATTCATTACGCTTTGATATCGCAAATACGCAAGCCGCCTCTGTCTGTGAAGAATACTTTTACAGGGATAAAGATACTGAATGAGATTCTTTGAAAGAAATATGTTTCGTACCTATTATGAGGGTAATTTAATTATTATTAGGGTGGTAATAAGTTTAACACAGGTTTCCTTCAAAGAGGCTGGTGCTATATCGAGGCATCTTAATCTTCAAACAACCTTAGAAATTGGTGTGAAGCGTGATAACACTGATAATAACAGAAGCAAAGAACTTCCGTGATAAATTTATAACCAGACTAATTCCCTCGAAAGTGCTCTAGGGCCATCTCAGTCTTCATCCCTAGTAATAGCAACCTCCGAAATAGGTGCGGAGTGCGGAGCGTGATAACAAGCTAAACGGGGCGGTTATCGTGCCGAGCGCGCGAACGAATCAATCAATCAGGCGCAGGGGTCGGATAATGAGCGGGGTGGCGTACGGCGTTCGGCGTTCGGGAGCCAACTACCAGGGGACGTTAAGAACGCCTTTATAGCTATGGGCTCCTGGTTTCGGGGAGGATGATTAAGATGGAATATTGTTTTGAAAACGTCTTGAAGATTTTAGATGAAAGAAAGAAAGACTTTCATGAAGGAAAATATCAAATCAAAGACCGTTTCGTCACACTTTCCACCTAGTAGAGTGCCCGACACGCTCTTGGTCCGTTTCGTCACAGTTTCCACCTACTAGAGTAACCGACACGCTCTTGGTCCGTTTCGTCACAGTTTTCACCTACTAGAGTGCCCGACACGCTCTTGGTCCGTTTCGTCACACTTTCCACCTACTAGAGTGCCCGACACGCTCTTGGTCCGTTTCGTCACACTTTCCACCTACTAGAGTGCCCGACACGCTCTTGGTCCGTTTCGTCACACTTTCTACCTAGTAGAGTGCCCGACACGCTCTTGGTCCGTTTCGTCACAGTTTCCACCTAGTAGAGTGCCCGACACGCTCTTGGTCCGTTTCGTCACAGTTTCCACCTAGTAGAGTGCCCGACACGCTCTTGGTCCGTTTCGTCACAGTTTCCACCTAGTAGAGTGCCAGACACGCTCTAGATCCGTTTCGTCACACTTTCTACCTAGTAGAGTGCCCGACACGCTCTTGGTCCGTTTCGTCACACTTTCTACCTAGTAGAGTGCCCGACACGCTCTTGGTCCGTTTCGTCACAGTTTCCACCTACTAGAGTAACCGACACGCTCTTGGTCCGTTTCGTCACAGTTTTCACCTACTAGAGTGCCCGACACGCTCTTGGTCCGTTTCGTCACACTTTCCACCTACTAGAGTGCCCGACACGCTCTTGGTCCGTTTCGTCACAGTTCCCACCTACTAGAGTGCCCGACACGCTCTTGGTCCGTTTCGTCACACTTTCTACCTAGTAGAGTGCCCGACACGCTCTTGGTCCGCAACATCTCGTCACCGATCGCCGTAAGTGTTGTACCATCGAACGCGGCTCGAGTTCCTCTTTCAAACGACACCCCACACATGGGGCCCGCTAGGCCCGAATCTCATCCAACCAAACTAGGAACAATCTCAACGAAACAAACTGGGAACAATCTCAACGAACCAAACTGGGTACTATCGGCAGCACATGAACCAATCCCAAGCAAGGGATCACCCTATTACTCTGGTGTTTTCATACAAACACTACGAGAGACCAGTTTAAGCTGGCCTCACTTAACTTGATTTTAATTATTACACCGTAACGGTCCCGCAATACACAGATATTTTTATTGATTTATGTAATATATGCTGTCCTCATACTGGAAAAATTATAAAAAACGGAATTGATGACTTAAAAAAAAAATTCACCCGAACCGTACTGGACACTGGACAGGAACAAGTAGGTCACTCGAAGTTAGTTCGCTCGAGTTTAGGTTAATGACATGTGTCGTTCAAAGTGACATTTGGGTTCTAAGGTGTGTCCGGCCGGTCCGACTCGCTCTTGACCACTTTTCGACGTAACCAAACTGGGAACAATCTCGGCCGGCACCCACGCTGGGTACTATCGGCAGCACATATCGTCATACATACAGCGTCACCGATCGCCGTAAGTGTTGTACCATCGAACGCGGTTCGAGTTCCTCTTTCAAACGACACCCCACACATGGTACCTACTACTACCTACTACCGTACCGTAGGCGGTTTCTAATTTTTAATTTTTAAGTTTTAAGTTCTAAGTTTTCGCGAGGCGAACGTGTCCGCGTGGCGAACACTATGCACCCCACACCTTTATCACATCGCAGAAAACATTTCATTACCGCGTTTTAAAAAACTACTAGCGCCATCTAGTTTTTTTATACGAAAATACTTTTGACAATTGAAATAAAAAGTGCTCCTATTATTATGACGATTCTTCATTATTTCGGCATAGAATATACTGTTAATAGAAAATTCCGTAACTAAGGCAAAGAACTTCCATGACAAATTATAACCAGACTAATTTCTTCGAAAGAGCCCTAGGGCCATCTCAGTCTTCATCCCTAGTAATAGCAACCTCCGAAATAGGTGCGGAGCGTGATAACAAGCTAAACGGGGCGGTTATCGTGCCGAGCGCGCGAACGAATCAATCAATCAGGCGCAGGGGTCGGATAATGAGCGGGGTGGCGTACGGCGTTCGGCGTTCGGGAGCCAACTACCAGGGGACGTGAAGAACGCCTTTATAGCTATGGGCTCCTGGTTTCGGGGAGGATGATTAAGATGGAATATTGTTTTGAAAACGTCTTGAAGATTTTAGATGAAAGAAAGAAAGACTTTCATGAAGGAAAATATCAAATCAAAGACCGTTTCGTCACACTTTCCACCTAGTAGAGTGCCCGACACGCTCTTGGTCCGTTTCGTCACAGTTTCCACCTACTAGAGTAACCGACACGCTCTTGGTCCGTTTCGTCACAGTTTTCACCTACTAGAGTGCCCGACACGCTCTTGGTCCGTTTCGTCACACTTTCCACCTACTAGAGTAACCGACACGCTCTTGGTCCGTTTCGTCACAGTTTTCACCTACTAGAGTGCCCGACACGCTCTTGGTCCGTTTCGTCACACTTTCCACCTACTAGAGTAGCCGACACGCTCTTGGTCCGTTTCGTCACACTTTCCACCTACTAGAGTAGCCGACACGCTCTTGGTCCGTTTCGTCACAGTTTCCACCTACTAGAGTGCCCGACACGCTCTTGGTCGGTTTCGTCACAGTTCCTACCTAGTAGAGTGCCCGACACGCTCTTGATCCGTTTCGTCACACTTTCTACCTAGTAGAGTGCCCGACACGCTCTTGGTCCGTTTCGTCACAGTTTCCACCTACTAGAGTAACCGACACGCTCTTGGTCCGTTTCGTCACAGTTTTCACCTACTAGAGTGCCCGACACGCTCTTGGTCCGTTTCGTCACACTTTCCACCTACTAGAGTAGCCGACACGCTCTTGGTCCGTTTCGTCACACTTTCCACCTACTAGAGTAGCCGACACGCTCTTGGTCCGTTTCGTCACAGTTTCCACTTACTAGAGTGCCCGACACGCTCTTGGTCGGTTTCGTCACAGTTCCTACCTAGTAGAGTGCCCGACACGCTCTTGATCCGTTTCGTCACACTTTCTACCTAGTAGAGTGCCCGACACGCTCTTGGTCCGTTTCGTCACAGTTTCCACCTACTAGAGTAACCGACACGCTCTTGGTCCGTTTCGTCACAGTTTTCACCTACTAGAGTGCCCGACACGCTCTTGGTCCGTTTCGTCACACTTTCCACCTACTAGAGTAACCGACACGCTCTTGGTCCGTTTCGTCACAGTTTTCACCTACTAGAGTGCCCGACACGCTCTTGGTCCGTTTCGTCACACTTTCCACCTACTAGAGTAGCCGACACGCTCTTGGTCCGTTTCGTCACACTTTCCACCTACTAGAGTAGCCGACACGCTCTTGGTCCGTTTCGTCACAGTTTCCACCTACTAGAGTGCCCGACACGCTCTTGGTCAGTTTCGTCACAGTTCCTACCTAGTAGAGTGCCCGACACGCTCTTGATCCGTTTCGTCACACTTTCTACCTAGTAGAGTGCCCGACACGCTCTTGGTCCGTTTCGTCACACTTTCTACCTAGTAGAGTGCCCGACACGCTCTTGGTCCGTTTCGTCACACTTTCTACCTAGTAGAGTGCCCGACACGCTCTTGGTCCGTTACGTCACAGTTTCCACCTAGTAGAGTGCCCGACACGCTCTTGGTCCGTTTCGTCACAGTTTTCACCTACTAGAGTGCCCGACACGCTCTTGGTCCGTTTCGTCACAGTTCCCACCTACTAGAGTGCCCGACACGCTCTTGGTCCGTTTCGTCACACTTTCTACCTAGTAGAGTGCCCGACACGCTCTTGGTCCGCAACATGTCGTCACCGATCGCCGTAAGTGTTGTACCATCGAACGCGGCTCGAGTTCCTCTTTCAAACGACACCCCACACATGGGGCCCGCTAGGCCCGAATCTCATCCAACCAAACTAGGAACAATCTCAACGAAACAAACTGGGAACAATCTCAACGAACCAAACTGGGTACTATCGGCAGCACATGAACCAATCCCAAGCAAGGGATCACCCTATTACTCTGGTGTTTTCATACAAACACTACGAGAGACCAGTTTAAGCTGGCCTCACTTAACTTGATTTTAATTATTACACCGGAACGGTCCGCAATACACAGATATTTTTATTGATTTATGTAATATATGCTGTCCTCATACTGGAAAAATTATAAAAAACGGAATTGATGACTTAAAAAAAAAATTCACCCGAACCGTACTGGACACTGGACAGGAACAAGTAGGTCACTCGAAGTTAGTTCGCTCGAGTTTAGGTTAATGACATGTGTCGTTCAAAGTGACATTTGGGTTCTAAAGTGTGTCCGACTCGCTCTTGACCACTTTTCGACGTAACCAAACTGGGAACAATCTCGGCCGGCACCCACGCTGGGTACTATCGGCAGCACATATCGTCATACATACAGCGTCACCGATCGCCGTAAGTGTTGTACCATCGAACGCGGTTCGAGTTCCTCTTTCAAACGACACCCCACACATGGTACCTACTACTACCTACTACCGTACCGTAGGCGGTTTCTAATTTTTAATTTTTAAGTTTTAAGTTCTAAGTTCTAAGTTTTCGCGAGGCGAACGTGTCCGCGTGGCGAACACTATGCACCCCACACCTTTATCACATCGCAGAAAACATTTCATTACCGCGTTTTAAAAAACTACTAGCGCCATCTAGTTTTTTTATACGAAAATACTTTTGACAATTGAAATAAAAAGTGCTCCTATTATTATGACGATTCTTCATTATTTCGGCATAGAATATACTGTTAATAGAAAATTCCGTAACTAAGGCAAAGAACTTCCATGACAAATTATAACCAGACTAATTTCTTCGAAAGAGCCCTAGGGCCATCTCAGTCTTCATCCCTAGTAATAGCAACCTCCGAAATAGGTGCGGAGCGTGATAACAAGCTAAACGGGGCGGTTATCGTGCCGAGCGCGCGAACGAATCAATCAATCAGGCGCAGGGGTCGGATAATGAGCGGGGTGGCGTACGGCGTTCGGCGTTCGGGAGCCAACTACCAGGGGACGTTAAGAACGCCTTTATAGCTATGGGCTCCTGGTTTCGGGGAGGATGATTAAGATGGAATATTGTTTTGAAAACGTCTTGAAGATTTTAGATGAAAGAAAGAAAGACTTTCATGAAGGAAAATATCAAATCAAAGACCGTTTCGTCACACTTTCCACCTAGTAGAGTGCCCGACACGCTCTTGGTCCGTTTCGTCACAGTTTCCACCTACTAGAGTAACCGACACGCTCTTGGTCCGTTTCGTCACAGTTTTCACCTACTAGAGTGCCCGACACGCTCTTGGTCCGTTTCGTCACACTTTCCACCTACTAGAGTAACCGACACGCTCTTGGTCCGTTTCGTCACAGTTTTCACCTACTAGAGTGCCCGACACGCTCTTGGTCCGTTTCGTCACACTTTCCACCTACTAGAGTAGCCGACACGCTCTTGGTCCGTTTCGTCACACTTTCCACCTACTAGAGTAGCCGACACGCTCTTGGTCCGTTTCGTCACAGTTTCCACTTACTAGAGTGCCCGACACGCTCTTGGTCGGTTTCGTCACAGTTCCTACCTAGTAGAGTGCCCGACACGCTCTTGATCCGTTTCGTCACACTTTCTACCTAGTAGAGTGCCCGACACGCTCTTGGTCCGTTTCGTCACAGTTTCCACCTACTAGAGTAACCGACACGCTCTTGGTCCGTTTCGTCACAGTTTTCACCTACTAGAGTGCCCGACACGCTCTTGGTCCGTTTCGTCACACTTTCCACCTACTAGAGTAGCCGACACGCTCTTGGTCCGTTTCGTCACACTTTCCACCTACTAGAGTAGCCGACACGCTCTTGGTCCGTTTCGTCACAGTTTCCACTTACTAGAGTGCCCGACACGCTCTTGGTCGGTTTCGTCACAGTTCCTACCTAGTAGAGTGCCCGACACGCTCTTGATCCGTTTCGTCACACTTTCTACCTAGTAGAGTGCCCGACACGCTCTTGGTCCGTTTCGTCACAGTTTCCACCTACTAGAGTAACCGACACGCTCTTGGTCCGTTTCGTCACAGTTTTCACCTACTAGAGTGCCCGACACGCTCTTGGTCCGTTTCGTCACACTTTCCACCTACTAGAGTAACCGACACGCTCTTGGTCCGTTTCGTCACAGTTTTCACCTACTAGAGTGCCCGACACGCTCTTGGTCCGTTTCGTCACACTTTCCACCTACTAGAGTAGCCGACACGCTCTTGGTCCGTTTCGTCACACTTTCCACCTACTAGAGTAGCCGACACGCTCTTGGTCCGTTTCGTCACAGTTTCCACCTACTAGAGTGCCCGACACGCTCTTGGTCAGTTTCGTCACAGTTCCTACCTAGTAGAGTGCCCGACACGCTCTTGATCCGTTTCGTCACACTTTCTACCTAGTAGAGTGCCCGACACGCTCTTGGTCCGTTTCGTCACACTTTCTACCTAGTAGAGTGCCCGACACGCTCTTGGTCCGTTTCGTCACACTTTCTACCTAGTAGAGTGCCCGACACGCTCTTGGTCCGTTACGTCACAGTTTCCACCTAGTAGAGTGCCCGACACGCTCTTGGTCCGTTTCGTCACAGTTTTCACCTACTAGAGTGCCCGACACGCTCTTGGTCCGTTTCGTCACAGTTCCCACCTACTAGAGTGCCCGACACGCTCTTGGTCCGTTTCGTCACACTTTCTACCTAGTAGAGTGCCCGACACGCTCTTGGTCCGCAACATGTCGTCACCGATCGCCGTAAGTGTTGTACCATCGAACGCGGCTCGAGTTCCTCTTTCAAACGACACCCCACACATGGGGCCCGCTAGGCCCGAATCTCATCCAACCAAACTAGGAACAATCTCAACGAAACAAACTGGGAACAATCTCAACGAACCAAACTGGGTACTATCGGCAGCACATGAACCAATCCCAAGCAAGGGATCACCCTATTACTCTGGTGTTTTCATACAAACACTACGAGAGACCAGTTTAAGCTGGCCTCACTTAACTTGATTTTAATTATTACACCGTAACGGTCCCGCAATACACAGATATTTTTATTGATTTATGTAATATATGCTGTCCTCATACTGGAAAAATTATAAAAAACGGAATTGATGACTTAAAAAAAAAAATTCACCCGAACCGTACTGGACACTGGACAGGAACAAGTAGGTCACTCGAAGTTAGTTCGCTCGAGTTTAGGTTAATGACATGTGTCGTTCAAAGTGACATTTGGGTTCTAAAGTGTGTCCGACTCGCTCTTGACCACTTTTCGACGTAACCAAACTGGGAACAATCTCGGCCGGCACCCACGCTGGGTACTATCGGCAGCACATATCGTCATACATACAGCGTCACCGATCGCCGTAAGTGTTGTACCATCGAACGCGGTTCGAGTTCCTCTTTCAAACGACACCCCACACATGGTACCTACTACTACCTACTACCGTACCGTAGGCGGTTTCTAATTTTTAATTTTTAAGTTCTAAGTTCTAAGTTTTCGCGAGGCGAACGTGTCCGCGTGGCGAACACTATGCACCCCACACCTTTATCACATCGCAGAAAACATTTCATTACCGCGTTTTAAAAAACTACTAGCGCCATCTAGTTTTTTTATACGAAAATACTTTTGACAATTGAAATAAAAAGTGCTCCTATTATTATGACGATTCTTCATTATTTCGGCATAGAATATACTGTTAATAGAAAATTCCGTAACTAAGGCAAAGAACTTCCATGACAAATTATAACCAGACTAATTTCTTCGAAAGAGCCCTAGGGCCATCTCAGTCTTCATCCCTAGTAATAGCAACCTCCGAAATAGGTGCGGAGCGTGATAACAAGCTAAACGGGGCGGTTATCGTGCCGAGCGCGCGAACGAATCAATCAATCAGGCGCAGGGGTCGGATAATGAGCGGGGTGGCGTACGGCGTTCGGCGTTCGGGAGCCAACTACCAGGGGACGTGAAGAACGCCTTTATAGCTATGGGCTCCTGGTTTCTGGGAGGATGATTAAGACGCAATATTTCGTTGAAGACGTCTTAAAGATTTTGATTTTAGATGAAAAGAAGACTTTCCGTGAAGGAAAACATCAAAACAATGACCATTTTTCTCGCAATTAGAGACTTTTCGTAGAATTGTCTCAAGCTCTCATAATTTTCTATCTAGTCTTGCTTTTAGGTATTTTCTTTTCACATAGGACTCGTTATGTCAAGTAGGTATCGTAAAAGTAAATAAACTTCAGACTTCGTGCAGGTAATGCGTGGAACAAAACCTACGCCCGCAAAATTGCTGGGGCTATTACGAAACCTAATTACAGTATTATTGCTTCCTACCCCGCCCGCAGCCGGCCCCAAAGTGATAGAGCGATATGTGTTTGCCACACCTCGTCCCGGCTGCTCGCATCGGCAAATACGAGCTGAAACGGCCTACGGTTCGTGGCGTGGCATTCAGCAAATTGATATTATCGACAGCTTCCTGAAACATGAGCGGTTGACGTTTGAAGGTTTTGAATTAGTTGCGATACCTAATACTGATAATTCTATTCACAGGTGAGTGTGGAAATGCTTCTAAAAACGCCTAAAATGGATCTTCTTGTGTTTGAAGATCTAATGATTTTAAACTTTAGAAACACCTCCTTGTCTAAGCAGTCGTCAACATAAAGACCTGAGATGCCAAACGTGGTTTAAAAAACATCAAGGTATGCTTTGGACTCGCCCGGCATGCTCGGTATAGGCGCGGCATGCCACTCCCTATCTCAATGCCAGAACACGCCCAAGTGGGGACCATTGACGCAGTACAATATCCTCTCGTGATTAAAAGCTCCACCGTTAGTTAGCAGCCAACAGCCAAGTGTCCCCCTCGAGCGTCGACGTGGCGGGAAAAATTAGGGGGGAGGCTTCAACGATTAATGTGGTTAGCGTTATCTTCAGCGCCTGATGAGTATGGGCGGCCTTATGTTACGGGTGCGGGGCGGCGGGTCATATTTCGTGTTATTGTGTGACATAAAAAGTCAGCTCTGCCATTCCTATTATTCTGACAATTCCGCATTATTTCGTCACAGAATATACTATAGTACTATAAGATTTCGGCTTTAAAGAATTTACGGTACCTTGTTGCTATGAGTCTAAAGAAGAGACGTGTATTTTCCTAGGACAACAACTATCGTTTTCTCCACGGAACTATATGGAAAGCTACAAGAGCAACATAAGTACAGCAGAGGCTTCATTATACAGTTAGTGGCGGATGGCGGAGACGCGGAGAGCTAAGAAAAGTTCCCGCGCTAAGTGGTTCACTGAGCTGCGAGCCGGAGATTCCGTTCATTCTTTGTTGGATAAAGTCTCAAGCCAAAGTTCGTCCGGCTTGCCGCTAAACATCGTTTCTTTACGGCCAGTATTTCATCACATCATGAGCAAAGTTTTTGTGGTAAAAAGTTTTGGTTTTATGCGGTCCTAGTACGTTCGGTGTAGGTGTGACGCAAGTTTGGCGTGTTCGTGCAATTTCAACCTACAAGTATCGGTAGTGTTCGTCAATACGAGCAATCCAATGTCGGTGTATCATGTCAATGACTCGATAGGCAAGCAAGCATTCTTTATCCTAAACTTGTTGCTCTCTTATTTGTCTCTCTGTGAGACTCGTTTTGTTATTTCCCCACCTTGACCCCCACAAACAACACCCTCCCAATGAAAGACGTTCACTTAAATTCGCGATATACGTACGACGCTTATCCAGTTCAACTGCTTCTTGCAAATGATGCTGCCCTAGTAGAAGTACCGTACTGTGACGTAAGTCACATCGATGAGTGAAGTGCAAGTGAATTAAATTGTCAATTCATTCATTCATCGGATTGGAACGACAGCCTAGCCTACCCTGATTGAGTGACTTCTTATCAAAATTTCGCACAAGCAAAATTTTTAAAAATAAAATGCAACACTTTGCGCGCCAACCCAACCCTCAAGGAAACCTGTAGAAACGAACGTTAGAAATGTTATGTATCGGCAAAGCCTCTGCCGAGATTTATCCCCATACTTCAAACCTCGCCCGGGGCGCTCTCACGAGAGCCGCGCTACCGAGCTACTGTACCGGAGCCGATTCGCCAAAGGATTTGAATTCACTTGCTCAACTACTATTGTGAATTATGTCGTCCTTTCTTTAAGGGTTGGCGAGCAGAGCTTTGCATTTTCTTTTTTTAATATTTTTCAAATATTTATTTTAATAAAAAGTCTCTCAAACAGGATGGTAGGCTAGCTAGACCGTCGTTGCTCGAAGCATCAATCCGATATGAATGAATGAATTGACAATTTAATCACTTGCACTTCACTCATCGATGTGACTTACGTCACAGTACGGTACTTCTACTAGGACAGCATCATTTGCAAGAAGCAGTTGAATTGGATAAGCGTCGTAGGTATATCGCGAATTTAAGCGAGCGTCGTTCATTGGGAGGGTGTTTTTCTGGGGTCAAGGTGGGGAAATAACAAAACGAGTTTCACAGAGAGACAAATAAGAGAGCAACAAGTTTAGGATAAAGAACGCTTGCTTGCCTATCGAGTCATTGACAATGATACACAGGCATTGGATTGCTCGTATTGACGAACAATACCGGTACCTACTTGTAGGTTGAAATTGCACGAACACGCCAAACTTGCGTCACACCTAGAGATGGGTAATGGGTTAAAACCCATTCCACCCATTTGGGTTAAAACCGGGTTAAAACCCAAATCACCTAGTTTTGACCCATTATAACCCATTTTTGTGGGTGAAAATATTCAATAGTGATAAAAACATAAAATAAGTAAATTAAAACCCTAGGTCTAGTGAAAAATATTCGTGCTAGCTTGTGAAATGAAAACCAAAACCACTCATTCAGCTTAAAAACCAACGTGTTAGATTAAAATCACTTGTATTCTAAGAAAACTAGCAAAATGACCTCGACTTTTGAAATAACTTTACGGGACCTATGGGAATCTGTTTGGACACCTTATAAGAAAGTCTGTGATTATCTTAAGTCGGAGAGCCAAGATATGATGACGTCATCTAAAGGTCCTTGAAGATAGAGTACAATATTTACTGACGAAATGTAAATAGAGCAATAAGTGACTGAGGAGGCACCATCTACATCAGCGAGAATTGTAGCCGAAAAATTAAAAATATTTACGTCAAATTTGCCAAAAATTAAAGTTCAAGGTTAAGGCTTGAAATTTTGTGTAAAATTATCCTCTTTCCGTACGTTAGACTCCAAGAAATACGATACCAAGGAAGATGCCGTAAACTCTACACGAAAACTTCAAAAATAATTCAGTAGCAAAAATACCGTTTTGAAACCAAGCAAAATAGCCCTCCGAATTTCCACAAGCTCAAAATATTGCAATTTTTAGGTTCTATGCTCAAAATAGAACAATATGAACACAGAAAAAGTAGTAAACTTTTATAACCTTCAAACAAAAATGGGCAACAAACAAAAAGTAGAAAACGAAACGGTCATGTGGTGAGCCGGCAAAACTATAAAAAAATCGGCTTTAATGGCGTTTCTTTAGAAAGTTTTATTATAGATTATAAAATACATTAACTTTTTAATAAAATGCTAACAAAATGCAACAGGTTGTAAGGCTATTAATACGTTTTTTTTATGTTCTAGGTACTTTGTCTCTCTATACCTGGGACACCCCAGTAAAATAAACAATAACAAACTTACCGGGGTTGTAGTCCAAGGAAATGATATCCTATTTCTCTATTTCTATTTCAGCCTATTGCAGTCCACTGCTGGACGTAGGCCCCAGGGAACGCCATAAGGCACGATCTCCCGTTTTTGCCATCCAGTCGCTACCAGCCGCCTTTTTTAAGTCATCGGTCCATCTGGCCGGAGGGCGTCCAACGCTACGCTTGCCGAGGCGTGGCCTCCACTCGAGAACTCGCTTACTCCACCGTCCGTCGGTTCTACGACAAATGTGGCCCACTGCCACTTCAGCTTGCTACACTTCCAGACTATGTCCGTCACTTTGGTCTTCTTTCGGATGGCCTCATTGCGGACTCTTTCCATTATAGAGATACCACGCAAAGACCTTTCCATAGCTCTCTGAGTGACATGTAGCCGGTGGGCCAGTTTTACTGTCAAGTTCCACGTCTCGGCTCCGTAGGTCATGACTGGTAGGACGCAGTGATCGAACCTTGGTCTTGAGGCATTGTGGCAAAGATGATTCGAGGATGTGACGAGTTTTCCAAATGCTACCCAGGCAAGCTGCACTCTTCTGGTGATTTCAGCCTCAAAGTTGTTTCTTCCCATCTGAAAAGTTTGCCCAAGGTACACATATTTCTGGACAACTTCAAGGACTACACCTTCGACGGAGACGGGCTCGGGGATTATGTGTTGATTGAACATGACCTTCGTCTTATCCAAGTTCATCCCAAGTCCAACACGTCTCGAGACAGAGCTAAGACTAGATAACATTTTTTGCAGGTCCTGCAGCGATTCGGCCATTATGACTATGTCGTCGGCAAAGCGGAGATGCGTGAGATTTTCGCCGTTGACGTTGATGCCCAGTCCATCCCACTCTAGCGTTTTGAAGTCATCCTCCAATGCGTTGGTGAAGAGTTTTGGGGATATAACGTCCCCACGGAGCAGTTGGATGGGTCTTGTATTATGGTTTTGTACTTGAACGGACATCGTAGCCATTTGATAAAGGCTTCTAAGCACCTCCACATACCGCTTTCGACTTGACACCGCTGCGAGGACTCCAAAACAGCCCAGGTTTCGATAGAGTCGAAGGCTTTTTCGTAGTCCACAAAAGCCATACACAGTGGTTGGTTGTACTCCTCTGTCTTCTGTATAACCTGCCTTACAGTATGGATGTGGTCCACGGTACTGAAGCCCTTACGAAACCCGCCCTGTTCCGGTAGCTGAAAGGCGTCAAATCTTGATGCCAGACGATTCGTGATGACTCTCGAGAACAGCTTATAGACGTGGCTCAGAAGTGTGATCGGCCTATAGTTTTTGAGAAGCGTTTTGTCTCCTTTTTTGAAAAACAATGCCACTACACCTCTTCTCCACGCCTTCGGGTTTGTCCCATTGGCTATCACAGAGTTGAAAAACCTTTTCATTCAGCTCCTCGAGGACAGGTTTTCCACCGGCCTTAAGTAGCTCAGAGGCAACTCCGTCTTTCCCGGGAGCCTTCCCATTCTTAACCTTCCTATACCCGCGCTTTGGTCTGTGAGACCGACAGAATATTTTTAGGAATTTATCTTATAACACAAAAACGATACCGAGTCGAGACTTTTGCTAGCTGCCAGATTTGTGGATAGTTTTATGTCAGTGGTCACCACGCGCTTGTGGGGAACTTATGTGTGCGCATACTAGGCGCCAATCGGTCCGTGAGACCGACGCGGGTAAAGGTGTAACTTTTTGGGTAAGTATAAACTTTTTATTTACATTGTTTACTCGTTTTTTCTTTGAGTTATTTATTGTGTATATATATCTTAACCTATATTATTATTTTACTGTTTATATTCTACGCCGGAATAGAAGAATTTGTTGGAAGGATACAGCTCTGAGTGCCCCCGACCCCCAGGACGTGGAAACACCAGGCCAGCTACGCGAAGAGCCACCCACGGGTCCGTTGGATGTGGTCGGCACCACTTAGGGTTCACCTCACCTCACGGGGAGAAGCCGGAGCACCAACGGGCTCCAAGACAAGAGAGCGCACGAGCAGCCGTCCTAGAAGAGGACAGAAAGGTCCTGAACAGCGCAATCAGGACCCTTACTGAGGTCCAGGTCGTGCTCCGCATGGGGGCGGACGCGACCTCAATCGTCGAAAAGAGCCTCCAGCGCCTGATCTCTTCATACGGCGGGGTCATGGCCGCCAAGGGCGAACTGGAGGTTCTGGGACCCAGATAGGGTGGTGCTGCCTAGCACAGCCTGACGTAGCCAATAGTAGCCATCACCTGACCACATCTAATACTCCACGTCGAGTAGTTAGGATCGTGGGCACAGGATCATGGGCACAATCCCAGAAACGCCCGGCTACCACCGCTTACTCGATATGACCGCTACCTCGGGACCGCCTTGCGAAGAGAATGAGGCAGCCAACTACCGAACACGACTCTCCAGATGTAACGAGCCGCCGCTGGCTGACGGACACTAGCTGGGCCTCCCCCAAAGGGGAATCACCCGGCTGGTTCGACCTCGCCGCAGCGTGAAGTTTTCCCTGGACTACTGAACCAGACAACCATGTGACCACCAGAGTGACCACCCATCGCCCAACCTGTTGTCGCAGGTGGCATCCGACACCACGTTAGAGAGGCCATTGCTACGTGAACGTCTCCAACGTCGCAAACGGCCGTCGAGAAGAACTCCATGACGACGAAAAACACGGTATAACTGTGCCACTTGCAAAAAATACTTTTGTTGGGAACATGCTATTATGGTATGTCCTGAATGTTATGGTGAGACTGAAAACTGTGTCAGTCTGTGATTTTGTATTGGTACTTTAAGTGTTTTATGAAATTTAGAGGTTTATTTTTCTTTTTTAGATGAAAGAAACGTTTTGGATCTGTTTTTGTAGTACATACGAAAAAACTCTGAGCATTTTGTATAAAACGGATAGTCTAATAAATAATTAAAAACAAAGTGATTATATGATATATATTTTTTCATTATATCCTTTACTTTTAATATCCAACTTTATTTATATTGGCTTTCTTAGAAAAATCGTATGAATCGAGGTTTTAAACTTTCGGTCTGTGAGACCGTGCGCGGGTATAGGTGTCACAAATATTGGCGCGGGTATACGAAGGTTAAGCTGTCTGAGAGCCGCCCCAATTTCGTCTTTATCTACGTCCGGGAGATCTTATTTAAAGTGGCGGGAGAGCGGAGCTCTTTGGTCTGGGGTCGCGTCAGGTGGAGGCTTTTTCGCATGCGAGGCATACAGATTTCCATAGAAGTCCTCAATTTCAGCGAGAATCTCTGGAACCGATGTGACAGTTACACCATTCGAGGTAGTTAGCTTTGCCAGATGACTCCTTCCCAGTGTCTTGGTATAAACTTTCGACCCTCGGTTTTTCTCAATCCAAATAAATAAAACAAATCCAAATCAAGCTGAGGTATCAGTCCGTTTACACTAGCTTAAAGTCGTCGTAAATAGCAGATAGATCAGTCCAGAGAAAAACAAGGAGTCGTCAAAATAAGTTTATAATCAAAGTCACAAGCGCTCTCAATGAACGAAGGAACATAGAAAAAAGAAAGAGATGACATTATAAAAATATATTCTATCTCTCTTTTGCATGCAGCAACTACTTAGCGACAATGTTTTTAAGGATCATTCAGTGGCACGGAGAACACTACATTATTGCTAGAACGATTTCCTATTTACCTGGAAAAGGTACCTCTATTGTTTAAATTTGGCTACCGTAGCTTTATGTACGTAAAATGTATTTTATTTTAGATTTAAAACCCTAAAACACAAACATTCCACTAATAATAAAATCGCTTACACATTTCTAACTTAACGACTTTACCTACCTACCGAATTGATAAGCTTTTAAAGATCGTGCCCAATATTTATATCTGATATCATGTAATTATTGCATTCTCTAACTGAACATTTCAAATATCCATATCTATTAAAGTTCCGAGTCATAAAACTACCGTGGATTTCATTAACAAGACTATTATAAGCTAGCACGAATATTTTTCAATCGACCTAGAGCTTTAAAATATTTATTTTAAATTCAATCTCTATTCAAAATTTTAACCCACAAAAATGGGTTATAATTGGGTTGAAACTGGGTGATTATTGGGTTTTAACCCACTTTTGGATTTTAACCCGGGTCATTACCCATCTCTAGTCACACCTACACCGAACGTACTAGGACCGCATAAAACCAAAACTATTTACCACAAAAACTTAACTCATGATGTGATGAAATACTGGCCGTAAAGAAACGATGATGTTTAGCGGCAAGCCGGACGAACTTTGGCTTGAGACTTTATCCAACAAAGAATGAACGGAATCTCCGGCTCGCGGCTCAGTGAACCACTTAGCGCGGGAACTTATCTTAGCTCTCCGCGTCTCCATCCGCCACTAACTGTATAATGAAGCCTCTGCTGTACTTATGTTACTCTTGTAGCTTTCCATATAGTTCCGTGGAGAAAACGACCTTGGCCTGATCAGCTAACTAAAGAAGTGTTAACAGACACCCTTGTAAAATTTATAAAAATCTTTGTTTCCTATCCTATTTTGCGAACTACAATGATTTCGCACATAGGTTAGGTACCTACATCAGACACCCCACTCAGTCCAACCGCAATATTTCAAGCAGTCTTATTCCATGATAAAATGAAGCTATACCCTTCCTCGGTCACGTTCTTTCGGCGACATTTATAGCTATCATACGATTACGAATTACCTATATGCAGTACTTTACTTTTGGCGAGACAGAATTTTACGACTCTACGTCTGGGTTCTGAAAAGGCAGATTTCTTGCTCTACATTTAGATTTAATGCTTCAGGTTCGCTGAAAGCATTCTCTGAAAGCTTATAAGCTCAATACAGATTACTACATAGTTCGAAAAAAACAGCCAGTATCAAAGCTAGAGAGTCACAGTCAAGTGAAGGGTGCTGCGAATATCAGTAAGTATAGCTATAGCTATAGCTGCGAGTCAGCGACAGACAAGTCTCTTGTCGTGCCCCTGGCAGCGCTTTGCCTCGATATGAAGCCGAGCGACTCATATCAGGGACAGAAGCGGGGAACATAAGTTTGGAGGAGGCAAGTCGATTTGGTAAAGCGAGCTGCGAGTCAGGCGGAGACTTGCAGCGCTTTGCCTCGATATGAAGCCGAACGACTCATATCAGAGACAGAAGCGGAGAACATAAGTTTGGAGGAGACAAGTCGACTTGGTAAAGCGAGCTGCGTGTCAGTCAGAAAAGTCTTCTGTCGTACCTCTGCCAGCGTCTCGCCTCGACATGAAGCCAAACGACTCATATCAGGGAAAGAAGCGGGGACAAAAGTTTGAAGGTGGTTGAATTTCTACCATGATGATAGATAAAGATTTCTGGGACCTTACAGTAACAGAAGCTTGTCCGCAGTCTGTTATCCCTTTCAACAACACAAACTTTATTTTCTGTCATTTGATAACGTCCGATGCAGACAAAATGGTCTTTCCTTCCTGCTACGCGTCCTTTCGTATATCTATCGGTCGTCTACATCGGCCATTACCCCTGGTTCAGTGAAAAAAGTCAGTGAAAAGTAGCACTAAACCTTTTGGCAAAAGCACAACGCTCGTAGTTCATCCCACACAATGTCGGGGGCGGGTCACGCACGTACGTCCATCAGTCGGGAGCGTCGCGGGCCGCACGCACGCGGGCGGGACAACCAGACTTGCATTGCGGGACACAACGCCGCCACAAAGTAGGTATTGGCTGACGCCAATCCAGAGAGCCGGCTTCAAGGAAGCGACGCTAAACTCACGCAGACATCCACCCCCACACGCTGTCGTTTACGCGCAATGTCGAACCGGCTAGTAGCAAGCAAGTGTCAACAGTATTCGGTGCGGGCGGTAAAGTGCCAATATTTTTGTATAGTATGTTATAGTGTACATTTTATATGATGTTTGACCCAGGTACGGCATATTAAAAGTTTAGAAAAAGAAAGTAGCAACCCTAGAGTAAAGGCATAAATGATCGGAAGAAGGGGCGAGCTGTCCTTCTGTAAATTCTCTATTTTGTGTCGCCGTTTTATCTTGCTTCAAACGGTCACACAGGTGTGGCTGGCGTCAAATTAATGATACTTGGAGCTAGGTCCGGCTAGGTGATGTGCGGGCAAATTAATGTCTGCGCCAAATGCGATCAAATTCATGTGGGGTTGATGAATATTAGTATAGATTAGTCGGACAAAACATGGAATCATGAATAAGAGAGAGAGCTCAAACAGAGAGAGCTCAAAGAGGAAAAATGTTACTTTATGTTGATGATTTTACAATTACAATGATTATTATTATATATTAATAGGCGAGCAGCCACTGGCTGATGTGCCTATATCTAAGCTGGTGTGCGTGTAACAGTTCATTAAAATTACATGATTTTTATATTATTCACAAAATCACTTGTCCATAGTCACTAGTTATCTTTTAACCACTTGTCAAGTCTGTTTTTGAAGCTGTTAACGGATGGTGCGTCTATCACTTCCTGCGGCAATTTGTTCCACAGTGACAATACTCTGTTGTTTAGAAGATGATATCCAATATTATGGTAACTTAATTGTAGCAGAAATTCGCTAATAGTGTAATTTAAGGCGACTTTATTGCTAGAGTAGCAACTTCTCACAGGCAACCGTTGAACGAAAAAAGAACTAACTATACTGCTGTTATCCGCTCCGTGCAGACTCGGTCGGTAAAAAAATATAAATCCGTGGCCTATAAAAAAACCAACATCGATAAGTGTTTTGGATAGCAATAGTACGCAACCCAGACTATTGCTGCCGATAAGAGTTATCAATATTAGTCTTTTTATAGGCCTAGGATTTATATATTTTTATCCACCGAGTCTGCACGGAGCGGATAACAGCAGTATAACTGGTAGGTAACTGGCGACATCCAAGTTTACAAGTTCATAATAGGGATATTATAAATTGCATATCAAATAAATAATCGCCTATCAATTCATATTCATCATTTATATTTTTTTTACGTCAAATATCTTACTTCACTACAAATAAACTAAATGTTTAACAAAACTTAAACTGCAGATAATTCGAAATTTTACATCAATATGACATAACTTTTTTCCTCATAATGCAATACAGATAAATTTATTTTTGTACAAAAATACTACATACATAGCATGAATACTGACTGCACAGCAAATTTTCCATATTTCATAGCAAAATAACTATCCCAGTCGCATATTAACCAGTAAACATACGTAAGTAAACATAAGTTTATAGGTCCGTTAGGTATAGCCTAACCGAACCTGCCGCGGCAGCGGCCGGCGATGTGCCAGAAACGACACGCTATGCGCGTCATCAATTTAAAATATGATTATCGATGTGTATGATTAACGATGATGGTTCATCTCTTATAAAAACTGCTGTAAATAATATAAAAAAAGAAGCTATATTTAAAAGAAAAAGAGTTAACAGGTATAATGTGCATTAAGATTATTAGCTGTGCATTGATGAAAAAGCTTTTGCTTTAGGAAAAATCGCTGTACGCTGCGAAAATAAATTGTAGTGTGTTTAGTGATATTTTGAGTTGAATATTATGCTGTGCAATCAGTAATTTTGATGGGAATTTGGAATCTTATTGCATAGAAAAAGGATATTTTTTGATTTGCGTTTAAATACTACCCTTCATAATATCCCGTGGAATTACGAAGCACGTGCCCAACGAAGCAGCAATCTAGAGTACCAGGGATCTATAACGGCGAGGCGTTCAAATATTGAGCGAGGGAGGCGAGACACGGCACGGGGGACGCTTGACGGGATCTCAACACGTGTAGCTGCTACGGGAGATATTGTACTTTGTGCACCTATGTTTGCTAGCGGATAAGTAAGAGAAAATAAATCACAAAGTTCTTCATTGAGTTAGATTATATTTTTATACCAACTTATCCCGATACAGCAGGACAAGACTACAATCCATTTTTTTTATGACAAGCCGGTTAAATTAGGCGGGTGCAGTATGTTTGAAATCCACGTTGCTCAAAGGGGCACCTAAACCTTCTTTCTAGTAGTAGAAATTGAGAGTTTATATAGAGCCTTTTACAACTAAAACCAGCCCGGTTGGCTAGCCCCAAGCTAGCCCAATCAAAATTCTGTAAACAATTTCAAACATCCATCACAGTCAGCAAGTAATGATTAGGTACCTAGTGAACGACATAGTCTAATAAAACATGGTCTTTCCTTCCCAGAGAAACACAAGTCAACGTCACTTAGTATTGCCACTTTATTTCAATAAAATACGTTATGGGGTAAATTAACCCTGAAACGGGCGCGTGTCAAATTTCCATATGTTAAATTTGTAAGTAGTGAATCTTGTGATTTCTTCTCATAATATAATAATAAACTTGTGAAAAGGGATATCCTTATTTTTATTTATTACAAAATACTTTTGTAACATCGCTCGTGAGCTGTCGTGGTGAACAGACGTGTTACATTATTAAATCAAAATCTCTAAAAAATCTAATTCACGTTGAGTTCAAATCTGTTACTAATAGAAGTGGTCAATAAGTTATATTTCTGCCTAATTGTTCTTCCGTGTGTGACGAGTGCTACGTACCGGTGCCAGCCGCTACTCCGCTCCCCGCCTGCCTCGGGTAACAAGGACAGCCCGATATAATTCATCCCTTTCGCCCATCAGTCCGACGTGTTAGGTACATGAATACTCTACGGTCGCCGCCCCAGAAGTGCTATTCTGATCCGGACCTTACTGCCGTGGTAAAAGAAACCATCGCTACGCAAGCATATAGTGAAGCCGGCCGCAAACGTAAGTTTGGCGATATGGATCCTGCTTTTGTTGATGCCATCAATGCACTCAGAGACGAAATAATTCGACTTCGAGAAGAACAAACTCAGAAAATGCAACAACAAACAATTGACTTGCAACTTAGCATCACTACATCAGTCAATAACCTGTCGTCGGAAATAAAGGATCTTAAGAATTCCTTGGATCACACGGACGCGGATTTGCGTGACACTAAGAGTAAGGTCTCAGCCCTGGAAACTCAAGTATCTGATCAGGACAATAAAATACTTGAGCTGTCAAACACCATAACTCGTCTTAGCCTAGAGAATAATAAGCAACAACAATGGGCGCGCCAGATGAATGTCGAAATTGTAGGTCTACCCGAAACAAAAAATGAGAACTTGTACTCTGTGACTATGCGCTTAGCGGAAATTATAGGAGCCCCAATTCAGCGTGAGGATATTACTACTATTACCAGAGTTCAATCTGCCTCCAAAAACCACCCACGCAACATAATTATCAAATTAAACAGTCGCCTTGTGAAGGACAAACTGATTTCTGCAGCTCGTAAATACAAAGAGTTAACCTCATACGCACTTGGATTCACAGGTGAATCTAAGAAGATTTATGTGAATGAACATCTGACGCCTGATAATAAGCAGTTACTGAACAAGTGCCGGCAAAAGGCAAAAGATATTGGTTACGAGTATGTGTGGGTAAAAAACTGCAGAATCTACATGCGCCGCCAAGACACCGCTCCTTTGACAGTCATCAACTCAGAAATGGACCTTTTAAAATTAACTTGAAAAATTTAATTTGCCTATGTTTTGTTATTTTGTTACTTTTTGCATTTTTTACATTTTTTTGCAATTATAGCCAGCACACAACACACACACTCACACAAGCCACATTTACATTCACAAAACACAAGTACATACCACTTTACTCATACCTATGTTACATTCCACCTACGAGCACTATACCTAAACCTTACAGTCCCGAACGCGTAATTATACCTACATATTCGTCGTTTATTGTGATTGAGGGTCGTCTAATGTACTCACTTAACATAATACTTTGTTTAATAATTTCGCATAATTTTGTTATCTTTTCAACTAAAAAAACTTATTCATTTCCCTACAATAAAACATATAATTGTTATACCTCAAATAAAATTTTGTATTATTCGAATTTCTTCATGAATTATAAAAACGTTTTGAATTGTATAGTAAAAATTTATGGATAGTCCTTTAAATGTTTACTATCAAAACGTCCGCGGCCTTAGAACAAAAACTAATAGCCTATACACTGAAATCCTTAATAATAACTATGACATAATTATTTTGACTGAAAGTTGGTTACATAGCGGGATCCTAAACTCAGAAATTTGTGACGTAAGATACGATGTTTTTCGGCGCGATCGTGATACCTCTGATACCGGTAAATCACGCGGCGGTGGAGTGTTGATACTTACCCGACGCGAGCTCGAAGCGGTGGCTCATGATGACTCATGGCAGCCATGTGCGCCCATTGAGACGTTATGGGTCACCATTCCATCTCGCACCATGTTGTCTCGCTCTCTAAACGGTCGTAAAAATAAGCATGCACAGAAATTGGATCTGCATATTATAGCCGCTTATATTCCTGGTAAATCTTCTACTCATAATAGATCTGACGATATGCATGCCCAGGATATTTTTGCTTTTTCTCAGGCGCTCACTAATACCTTTTTATTGGAAAATCTTAATAACTCCAATCTTTTGGTCGCAGGTGACTTTAACTTATTTAATGTGAATTGGGACTCAACCACTCCGACCTTTAGTAAAGAAGGTAGTATACTCCTGCAAATATGTCCAGTCAATTTGTTAACGATCTATCGCTTTTGGGTTTACAACAATATTCAACATTTAAGAACAGTTCCAATCACACGTTGGACTTAATTTTTTGTAATGTTGATATTGAGATAAATGAATGTTTATTACCTTTAGTTAGCAAAGACGAACACCACACAACATTACAATTCGATTTGGTTAACTTGTGTTTGAGTCCCTTATCTTCACCCCCTATAAAAAAATATTTGTATCACAAAGCTGACTTTGCGAGTATTATTACTTTTCTAAATGGCATTGATTGGTCTTCTCAACTTGATTCTATGTCACTGAATGGAGCAGTAGACTACCTTTACGAGATGTTATACTATTGCATCAATAAGTTTGTTCCGTGCGTGACAACTAAACAGTCAAAATTTATATGGCCCGCGTGGTACACCAAACCCCTAATTAAAATTATTAAAGAAAAAGATAAAGCTCATGCACGCTGGAAAATTTATAATAACCCTTCAGATTATGATACCTTCTCTTGCCTTCGTCAACGTGCATCTAAATTACATGAACTTTGCTATAAAAAATATATTAAAGACATCCAAGAAAATATAATAAAGAATCCTAAATGTTTTCACTCTTACATAAAATCAAAACGGGGTAATACATCCCCATATCCTTCTAAAATTTCTTATAATGACGCAACTTATACCGACGGGTTCAAAATAGCAAACGCATTTAACCTCTTCTTTCAAAGCGTGTTTTCTAAACCCCTTTCTAACTATAAGGACATAATATTGCCAGAATCGAATTTTAATGACTCAATGTACGTGCACAGTCTTGAAATCTCAAAAGATCAAGTTGTTAAAGCCCTGAAAAAAATTAATACTCGTAAAGGTCCTGGTTCCGACAGAATATCTCCTTTATTAATATTTGAATGCGCTGAAGCACTAGCTACCCCCCTTTGTATTATTTTTAACAAATCTCTCTCCCTTGGTGAATTTCCAACTTTATGGAAGGAGGCCCATATTCTTCCTATACACAAAAAAGGATCTCGTGTAAAAGCTGAAAATTACAGGCCCATATCCATACTCAATACTTTTTCTAAAGTTCTTGAGAAATTTGTTTATGACGCCATTTATCCTACTATACTTAGTGCCATACCTTACAGCCAACATGGGTTTGTAAAAGGCCGATCTACAGTTAGTAATTTAGCTCAATTTTTGACTGACACTGTTGCTGGTATGGACGCGGGTGGTCAAATTGACGCCATATATACGGACTTTGAAAAGGCGTTCGATCGTGTTGACCACTACATTTTGATCAGAAAACTTGAAAAGATGGGTATTCATGGTGATCTCCTGCGTTGGATTGAGTCATACCTAAAAAATCGATCTCAGGCAGTAGTGATAGGTGGACATCGCTCGGAATTCATCAAAATAACGTCAGGTGTTCCTCAAGGCTCCCATCTCGGCCCGTTATTGTACAACGCGTATTTATATGATATTCATGCATGTTTTAAGCACGCATCGTTCGTTCTCTATGCAGACGACAAGAAGGTATTTATGAAAATTAAAAGTGTAGATGATTGTTTCAAACTACAAGATGATCTCAATAGATTGTCTACGTATTATTGTAATAATAGAATAAATGTCAATATAAAAAAATGCCAATTTATATCATTTACTCGTAAAACTAAGCCTTGTCAGTTTGTGTATAGAATGGGTGATGCCATAATTGAGAATGCTAATGCAGTGAGAGATCTGGGAGTTTTAATCGACAAAAAAGTCACATTTAATGATCACATCGACACTATTACAACTAAAGCCTATAAAAACTTGGGGTTTATAATACGTACATGCAAACCTTTTAACAACATATTCTGTATTAAGCTTCTCTACTTTGCATATGTTCGTAGTAACTTAGAATATGCTTGTAGCATATGGTCTCCAATTTATAAAATACACATAGAATGCATTGAAAAAATACAACGTAAATTCTTAAGTTATTTAGATCACAAATCTGGATTCAAAGGTGCAGATTATGACTCACGATGTGCTCATTATAAGCTTCTTAATCTTGCAGACCGTAGAACGTTACTTGATCAACTTTTATTACACGACATTTTACACGGCAAATTAGACTGTCCTCAACTGCTGTCTATTGTTAACTTCAATGTCCCCTTACGCCGCACTAGGAACTCAGCAAAAAAACTATTTGTAACTGGTTTATGTCGTACCAATCATGCACAAAATGCACCCCTTAGACGACTCTGTGAATCATATAATGATATGTTTTCAGACATTGATATTATTCATCTTTCGAAACCTAAATATAAAACTAAAATAAATGAAATTTTATTTACTAAGTATGTAGGTACTGGAGGTTAATTTACTGGTAGGTATTCTCTTCCCATATACACGTTCAATCACACATGCACGCACACTCACACACACACACACACACACACACACACACTCAAACACACTCACTCATTAACCCAATACTTTCAGGACACTAATTTTCACTGGCTCACATTAAAATCCTTATATCGCTCTTGTAGCTGGCTATTTAATTGTCCCATTTTGGTATTATTATTAAGAATTTGTTTGTATTAAATTAGATCTCGTTAATTTCACTAAGATAGCTTATCGTGTGTTGTTAATTTAGGGAAACCTGTGATTAGCTCATGTTTTGTCAGTGTGTACAGTTTAATAATTTTCCAAATAGCTGTTGGTTTTCTCAATAAATAAAAAAAAAAAAAAAAAAAAAAAATTCAATCTCTGAACAATGGGTTAAAATATTTCTTAATAATTTTATAATTTAGATTTACGTGTGTAGTAACTTGAACTTTACAACAACACTTCAATTGTATTTATTAGTTAACAGTATCATAAATGATTTATAAAAAACATCATAAGAGTGGGTAATTCTGGTAACCCACAAGCATGATGACGTAGTCATGTGTTGGTCACGTGGTTCACGAGTCTCGGAAAGAAATACCAGGCGGAGTATCTTATTATACCATGGTGAACGAGAAGTAGGTAGAGGTAGGTATTGCAGTAGTTACGTAGGATATGCTTACGCTCCATAGTCAATATTAGTGGATTTACATTTCTCAAAGCTGTTTTCGTTTCAGAAATTATAGGTGCGTAGTGTTGGTAGTGTGTAGAATTGTTGATCTAGGTATCTCTCAGTTGAGATGCTGACTACGTTAGCTAGCGCGCTTCGCTGTAGGCGAACGTCACCTCGTCACCGCCCCGCTTAAATAGCGGGCTCTTTAATTTATGCTCGCCTGGTACTCCGACTCACTTGATGATTCAGCTCTAGCAGCATCAGAGCGGCTTAGACCCGATCTGTTCTGCCTTTTTCATCTCAGTAGCTACACAATTCTAGTGGCCGTGAAAGGGATTCTTATTATCTTATTCGAATCATTGACATTTTTTTTCAGAAACGTCAAATCAAAACATTCTTTATCAAACAAAAGTTCCGCGTACCCGAAGAAAATCGTCAACATAAACACATTTACTGCAGTCCCGCCGAGTCGTATTATGTGGTGGTATACCGACGGCTTATCTCGCCCGAATCGCCCTGTGGCGCGCAGTGGGCGAGAGTCGGAGCGTCACCTTGTCACCGACCCGGTTTAATGGCTGGCGCGCCCCGCATGTCTTGATACTTTGATTTATGATGCCCCGGTAATTCGGAGGAGTGTGCGAATATTTCTTGGCTTGTTTAATCGTTGCGATTTTCCCGCTTAATGACGCTAGTTAATCAAGGTTTAATGGCATTAAGAGGCAGTTCGCTAAAGAACTGATTAATCAAGAATGGTGGGAGTGGGAATGGTCAAGTCCCTAAGTAAAAAGTCTCCCTTGCTGTAGGTCAGCTGGAAGAAATTTCTTAGTAGAAATAAGCTGTCCTGTTGTGTCGTCTTTCTTTGTTTACGTCCCTTGTAATGTTTCTTGTGTGCAATAAATGGTCATGTAAAATAGTTGTCTTTTTTGTTTTTGTTGTCTTTTTTTTATTGATTACATTAATGTAGGTTTGATAAAAAATTCATAAGAAGCAACTGAAAAACGCGAAGAACAAATAATATTATCGCAGCAAAGACCCTTCGATTTAAAGTTTATAAAAATCCTTTTATTTCAACACACCTTGCTCCTCACAAACGATAATAATACACCCGTATATTCTTCACCGCACTCAACCTACATAGCACAAGTAGGTACGTACAACGGCTTAACAGCCGACAGCCCACATCGGGAGGGTCAGCCCGTCGCCTGCCTGTCGTGCCTTCTAGGGACGTAATCAGGCTGAGGCACTGCGGTAAATTCTCGGTAAATATTAAACTGGCCTGAAGAGAAAACATGGAGTTTATTCAAATGAGCAGATATTTCAGAGGATACTGTTCAAAGTTCGGCAAAAAGTAGTAAAATTACTTTACACTCCTGCATAAAGGACTTAAAGTCTGCTTAGTAAATGTGTAGTAAAGTTCTAAGATTGTTGGATATGAATAGTCAACAAATCACGGATGCACCTTTTAGTCTTATCTGTGGAAAAACTTGACCAACTAGAGTTACTAATGCGATATCCCGCGTAATCATTTCGGAGTCTCTTCTATGATAAACTCTTTTGTAAGCCTATCCTATCCTAAGTACAGCCACCAATCGTTGCGCCACTGCCGCCGCCCGACACAACGCAAGCCGCATCCGCGGGGCCGGGTGCAGTGCAGGGCAGACTTCTCTTTTTACTTATTCTTTGGTCACGCCGCCGATGCCACTGCCTGTACTGCGCGATGGGGGTCGGATGTCTATAACCGATGCAAAGTTGCGTACTTGTTTTCTACGTATGGGACTGAGTGAGATGCAGTGCAGTTGCAAGTGTATGTTACTCAAGTTGATTTGTTTTTACGTTTCGACACGCTTCTTTAGACGCATAATGTTTGTGATAGAAGTTACGTTAAGTTATTCGAACGTTAACCAACGACCGAAACTGTCCGAACCATTATTGAGGCTTTTTTCAGGACTGTTCTGGCAGACTTACGTCGACGATCTTTCAAAACGACAATTTTTCATAAACAGATACATATAAGAATGTTACGACAGAAAATAAGAAACACTTCCCAACATTTTCCATATTTTGCGGCGCATAGTCGTTAAGGCGGGCGGTAAGTATTCTGGATTAATGAGTTTCAACATTAGTGACTAAGGAGCCCCGCCGATGATAATTCTGATATTAATGATCGTTTTTATGCCCTTGTTGCTTCTTGTTCTTTATAATAATTGAGTGGTTGGATGATACTTAATGTGTTTTTGAATAATAATTCCAGTTATTATTGCGCTGATGAGCTCTTGGTGTTCCGTGCTCTATCGAAAGCGGTGTTCTCTTTGAACATGTAATTAATTATCTTATCAAGTTTCTCACTTCACTACTTGTTTGATTGATTGTTGAATCGTATTGTTTTGTGCGGACAATGTACGTTGATGATCTATTTTATACGTACGCTGATGATATGTTAGGTAGGTACTTAATTATTTTATACTTAATTGCTAAATGCTATTATAATCCCAAATAAATTGGGATAAGAGCAGGCAGATGATGATGATACTAAATGCGATTATAAAAGAAATAAGTAAGTAGGTATTTAATTGATAGTTTAATCCAAACAGGATTAAGAGCATTAAAAAAACTTTTCGCAGATCCTGCTGCAAATGGCGAACACCTACCTACAATATGCTATTTCACCGTTTCCCCATTATTTAATTTTCAAGTTTAAATAAAAATCTGACGAGGCCAGACTACGCTAACGAAATAGAGCACCCGAAAGCCCCCAGTCATAATATAACGCGTTATACAAACGTAATTCCTCGTCAGGCAGGACGCGGCCCGTCCATTTATTAGTCGTGTCGGCAACATGGCGGCGCGGGCGTGTTGAAAAAGCGGCGGGCGCGCGCCGCAGGCTGCATAAAAAATGTCTGGCGGCCGACCGGGTCGCTAACGCCGGCTCTAATGACGCCGCGCGCCGGGCTCGCTTCCACCGTAGGGCTGACATGATCAAGTTTTTTTTTTTAATTAAACCATAGCATGAGTTCTTGACAAACATAATACTTAATATGTAGGTAAGTATTAATTAAACCGAACACCTATTTGCTAACTTTATTGCGCCTTAGTGGATACAAGTAAGATGGATGCTTAAAACTTTCTAAAAACGATCACTGAAAATCAGCCAGTTTGATTAACCACAAACTCAATACAAATAATATTGACGACTTCACATCAGAATACAACATCAGTTGTAAAATAATCATCAGCAGTTCATTGTCAATAGATAATGTTTGTAGGTACTGATAAGTTAAGGTTCAATCGAAAAATCAATCATGCACAAAACATCATTAACGGAAATGGTAATTGGCGAAATTACCTTACGCTAACTAAAGCAATTTCTAAAATTAAGAAATAAGTAAAAGCAGTCCTCAATTTTTAAGATTAAGAGTTAAGTAAAAGATATTATTATACTTACATATTACATCCATCAAAATATACCACTCGACCTACGAGACCCTAACAAGGAGCTGAGTGAGGTGTGAAAATGTGTTTGTCAACGCGAAGATAATAAGGGAGCGTTTTCACGACGCGCTAACTGATAGACAAACCGTACCGCTGTGCCTAGTTAGTATACCATGCATACATGAAATATCTATATTTCGTCGGAATTTATTATCTAGAGTCAGTAATAAATAGCAAACATGAAAATAAACGACATAATATATTAATAAATCATAATAATGTTGACCGTAATAGATAAGGCAGAGGAAGCGCAACAAAGCTTTGGACGCACAAATTTCCATACGAACCCACTAAAGTTTACTCGTTAGCCAAAGAGCACATTCCTCACATTACTTAAACGTGGGCATAGCCGCAAAAAATAACAAGGACGAAATGGAAATTGCTGGTGGCGAGGCAGCAGCCCTGAGGCGCGTGGGTGCGAGCGCTGCCTCCTACATATTTAATTTGCCCGGACTGGTTTCTGTCCGGGCGCTTCGCTTTGTGTTTCGTTATGGCTCTATCGGTGCCTGCTGCCATCGCCCGCCTCTAGATAGCTGAGAGCTACCCTCATTTAGCACGTCCATGCTTTGTTTGAAACATTAAATTGCTAGCCCCTTTTGTTTAGGCTAAAGTGCTTCATTGAGGATTCTTTTTTACTGTCAGCGGTAAACCGTATCATTGCATATTTCATTTTCTTTGATTACAGTCAGTTCCCTAAACCAAACTCGGTACATATTTGCAACAATAGTTGAAAACCGTTTTTAGATAGACTTTTGTTATCTACAAATATTGATTCTTTCAGATGTTTGGTTTTGTATCTACATATGAAACAGGTTTACGTAAATTTACTCCTTTAATGCAATGTGTGTCAGACGTGGCGATAACGACCGTACTTTTACGGTCGTTGACGCTCTGCCTACCCCGCAAGGGATAAAGGCGTGATGTATGTATGTATGTATGTATGTTAATGCAATGTTTCCAACTTTCAGAATTTCCATCTTGTTAGTAAATACACTTCAAATTATACGCCACCGCGTCACGCCTAAGCTTCGGAAAAAAGTGCTTCCAACTTGAATCTTGCTTGGCAGCGTCAGATAAGTCCTTATTTAAAATTCCAGTTGCCGACACCGCTCGCTTAGTCTGCATCTGATTGAGAACCACTTCTTTATTGCTCGGTGGCCGGTCTGAACTGAATGAGAGTTTTTTATGAGCCAGACGCCGCTTTTCGCAAATCCAACCCTGTTTTAATTCTGTTTGACAGTCAAACCAATGCAGTTAGTTTAGGGTCACTAGATTCGTAAACTCTTAAAATGACGTTCGTGCAACTTGTGATTGAATTTTTTCACTGGGAACCTCACGTAAATATTTAATGCTGACCCTAAAAGACAGTTTTGGGACTGCAAAACTTCGCAGGCCAAAAGATCCTCTTACATTACTTAACCCAATAGTTTAAATATTCCATAAGACTGGGAGAGGGAGTTTCTTATTTTTCTGAATCTTGTGTTTATGTGGGTTGCGTCCGTGCTACGGATTAAATATTTCGGCTTAAGACTCGACGCCCTTCATATCTTGACTTGGCGAACGTTCCGGTACATTTATTTTCGTGCTCGTTTTTATGCGAACTCAAACCCCAGACCCATTGCTTGAAGCAAAACAATTATAAATCTGATTAGAATGAGTTACGGCACCCTTTTGTCACGTCTGTCTTGCTTGATGCTATAACGATGCAGACCTTCTAAGAAATAAACATTTAAAATGCTGATGTTTCCAGAAGGTTATAAAGGCAATATAAGAAAAATGTCTTACTGCAGTGTTAAAAATGTAAGATCAGAGATACGAGTTCTGCATTAGCAATGTCTTGCCAAATAAGTTAAAAACGAAGTCTTTTTGTTTTCTCAAAGCACCCACCAGCCGGCTATGTAAGTACCAGGCAAGCAGCAAATGCTACGTCTTGCAAGAGAGAGGCAACGTCGGCTCATATCTTAATTCATAATTGAATATACGCGGCGGCGGCGGCGGCCCACTTCGCAAGTGCAAGCGCGCGGGAAAAAAGCCAGCAGGGCAGGCCGGCGACAGGGGGGTCTAGGGGCGGTGCAGAAAAGTTATGTGGGAAGGATACTACCCGGTATTCGCTGCACAGACCTGTTCTAAAGGATGAAAACCCACATATAGGTAGATATTGTGCATTAACCAAGGGCCATGCTTGTTGGTACCTTAACATTGGTTAATCGCACAAACTGAAGTAGTAGTAGTAGCATTAGGTGGATAGCAACTTTTCGAGTTTTCATCCATTCCATTGAATTGAAACGTGTCAAAAAGAAAAAAAAAATCGGTGTCTAGGCTGCAGCCTGCAGTTTTAAAACTCACATGTATTAGTGCTAGATCAAAACAATGGCGCAACAAGTACAAAGAAACAAGTCTATCCCTAATATTAGTATTCGCAGGCATATGAAAAAATTTCGTCTTCCTGTGCGACAATAAAGTAGAAGATATTCCAGTCTGCACTGCGCTCGACTGCGCACCATTCATATAAATATTAAACGCCGTTCCGAAGACAAAGAACTAAACACGTGCCAGCCCTGCGCTGCGACAGGCGGGCGGCGGCGCCGCGGCCCCCTCGCCCGGCCGGGTCGTAATCCCTTATCGCGCCGCCGACCGCGCATCGCCAATTATTGCAAAGAGCAGTGTAAACTAGCGCGGAGAGCACTTTTATATTTATTTTTATATTCGCGACGTGAACGCTGGAATAAAGGAACGTCAGCGAATATTGGATTACCAGGTATTGTATTTGTCGGTTGTGCAACTTGTGCATAGTCAATTTATGTGGGAATATGGACTTTGTGGTCACTATTCAATATTTTTGTACAGCATTCGGCCCTTGCAGCTTTACTAAAATGTACCTACAAACAAACGTAACGTAATATCTCAAACAATACTCTGCTAGTATATTTTTTTTATCTCGTTTGACTACACTGCTCGTAGTGTCACATAGTTTACAAAACAATCGTTCTACGAGGAACTAATTGATTCGTAGACGACGTTTCGTAGACAACGGCTTGACTATGAGTACTAGGTTTACAACAACAGCAAGAGGTCTTTATGATTAAAGGACGGACAGGTAATCTTCCGACCTTGCATGGATATTTACTCTCATGCAGAAACAAGTTTGAGATAATGACTAGGTAGGTATCAGCTTATCATTCAGTCAAGTCAAAAGTCATTGTCAATAAAGAAATGCATAATATTTAATTTTACGAATTGATTTAACGAAGCTTATTGTCAGTAATTCAGACAGATTTTAACAAAAATCCTTCTTGTTTGGTTTCGATCATTCTATCCTGATTTTTATGTTTTTGTTATCATCGTTCTTAAAATCTAAAAGATAGCAAATTCGTAGATACCATTTGATTAATAAACAAATCCATATATTTATTGGGATTTGGGATTATAATTGGGATTTTTAATGCACTCACTCATAGTGCTAGATTATTTTCATCACCAGGTGCCCCACGAACCCAGATTCAAGTCCCAACGGTCGCTATTGAATTTTTCTATTTGTCCCATTTTCATTTTATGAATAAACATAGTTTATCAAAAAATATAATACTCATTTCTACAGGCGGAAAAAAAACAATAGAAAAATAAGCACCCCAATCCAAGTATCAAATCCATTCACCCGCCGTAGAGCGACTGCGATACGCGGTAAGCTACCGGCCGGCCCGCTAGCCACAGGCTACGTCCCTCCCTCTCCCACCTCACACGTCACGCCATCTTGCATCCCTCTCGCACTTTAACACCCGCTTTGACACGTCCCGCAAGTCCGCACGGGGTTTGCGGTGAGTTTCATCTCTCCGGGGCCCAGTTGAGGGCATAAAGGAAATTTAATAAAAGACTGCAGAATTTAGGAGCTTGCAATAGAGAATAACAGGGGACAATAAATGTGGCTGCATCATGGCGGGAAAGGACAATAGATTAGAAAAACTTATTAATTAGAAATTCATTTAAAAGGCAATAAGGTACCTATATTACTTCTAGATCCAATAAATATCGGCGCTCCGGCAATAATAACGGACCTCAAAATTAATACTAAATATGAAGTCTTTGAAAAAGCAAATCCGAAAATAATATTAATTACCTATTTAACATAGACCGATCACTCTTGTAAAAAAAAATAAGATTTTACGATACTTAATTTCAGACAGGCAAACAGACTTGACAAAATGACAAGTGTTTAAACAGGGGACAATAAATGTGGCTGCATCGTGGCGAGAAAGGACAATAGATTAGAAAAACTTATTAATTAGAAATTCATTTAAAAGAAAATAAGGTAGGTATATTACTTCTAGATCCAATAAATATCGGCGCTCCGGCAATAAGTAATAACGGACCTCAAAATTAATACTTAATATGAAGTCTTTGAAAAAGCAAATCCGAAAATAATATTATTTACCTATTTAACATAGACCGATCACTCTTGTAAAAAAAATAAGATTTTACGATACTTAATTTCAGACAGGCAAACAGACTTGACAAAATGACAAGTGTTTAAAGCAGACTACGAAACCCTAAAAACCGACGACCTAGGATATGTACATATGTACAAACAAATATATGGATACATAACCTAACGATCAAGATATGATATTGCGACAGAAATTATAAACTCATTTGCAGTGCTATCGCGGACCATCACATCGTCCACACACACACACAGCTAGGTACATACCTACCTACCTATCAGGATCTTCTATATACATCCTCTTCATTAGCGAAAGCGACCTGCTCACGTCTTTATCCCTTAGAGTTTAGGCAGAGCATGTGAATCTAAATGGTAAGACAGAAAATCAACACATTTGCTATCGCGGACAATTACATCGTCTAGATATACACACATTAACGTATACGTATCAGATATTCTATACAACCTCATCATTACATTAGCGAAGCGCTAGCTTTATTCCTAGCAGAGTAGGCAGAATCATTGAATGTAATACGATAGAAATTATAAACTCGTTTGCAGCGCTATCTTGGACTATCACATCGTCCACATACACGTATCTACGTATCAGATATTGTAGTAGGTAGGTACACTAGGTACAAACTCTTCATTAATGAAGCAGTGCGACCGGACCTGCTGGGAAACTAATGGTAGATACTGGGGTTGCAATGCAAGGTCCGCACACTTCGAAGCCGTACAGACCTGCGAGTTTGACCTAACATTTGGATAAAAAGCTGGACACCTCGCATTTCAAACGATTTTCAATCTACATGTTAAAAAGTATTAAAATGGAGCTATTTTTGGTTTAAAATTTGGGTTAAAAAGCCGGACATTTTGAATTTTGCCCGGACAGGCAATCAAAAAGCTTGACTTTGTCCGGCTTTATCCGGACGCCTGGAAAATAAAAATGATCTACTTAGGTGTTGTTGATGTTTACATTATCATCTTCATGTCCTGCCCTTATCCCAAATCAGTTGCGGTCGCCGCAACACGTTTTGTGTTCTAACAAAAGGATTTGGCTATATTTTGTGACCAGCCGCTTGCCCAACAGCAACCCTCCTTCAGAATGCTATTGTAGGTGGTATCACCGCCATCATGCGGTTGACCATAGTCAACAGCGAGTTCAAAAACTCTACGTCGCATTTTACGAAACACCCTGAGTGGACTAGGGGAGCAGTAGGTTTTCTTAGCCGCCACCAGTTGAGGATGTTATTAACAGAATTTAAAAAAGTAGAAAAAGTATTGTTCGATTTTTGTTTCGCTATTTTAATTTAAGAGCCAACTAAAAGATTGAAATTGCAAAATGTCTATGTGTTTCTCAGAAATTCAAACCAGATTTTGAAAGTTCGCCTGAAAAACGGGCCTTACACGTGTATGTATTCAGCAATGGTATCCAGAAACGAGTGTAAAGCCTTTGCTTTTCCGCGAACAGACAGAGAATAAAACGAATCGCACCATCCAACTTTCAGCGCATTAATTCTTCCCGGAAAAGCCACGCGTATATTTCGCTCCCGAACTAAACCAAAATATCCTTTATTTATATAGTAACTGGTGTTCAGTTCAGCCGTCAACGCGAGCAGTGAGCAATCAATAACTTGTTGTTGCGATCGTAAATTAAAAGCCGGGGCGAAGCGGCTTACTACGGGAGTGGGTGGAAGGAAGCGAAGCGTGGCAGCGAGCGAACTGACGGCCCGTGTGGGGTAATGAATGCATATCAAATATTCACGGTGGACTAGGAAGCTTTGTAAAGTAATGTGATTAAGATATTTGTCTGTGTCGATATATCTTTTAAGTATTCCAATTGTAATTTCGTTAATGTTTTAGCAAAACAAGACAATTTTTTTTCTGACAAAACTTTGCCCATACCAAAGGATTCAGAAAACATGCAACGAGAATAAAATATATCAGATCAAATCAATAAACCCTGTTAGGAAGATGCATTTAACTGGCATTTATTGCAAAAAAGTCCGATTTCATCTTAGCTATCAGCTAACATGAAATCGGAAAGACAAAAAACAGAAAGATGACCCGAACCATAAAGAGATCAAAGATCTCGACGAAATCTCTGCACAAGTACCAGGGTGGCATAAGACGGGAGATGTAGTCGAGTCGACGGCTTAAGAGGATTAATGACTCGTCGTGCTCGCTCGAGCGAAAGAACTTTGCAGCGCTACCCCTCACGAATATGAAGAGCCCGGGACGAAACGAAATAGCCCTCTATTTGGATGCAATGGGATGTTTATTCATATTGGAACAGTTTGGTCAGGATTTGCTTTAGGAAATGCACGAAAGAAATGACTATCGAAATCTAACAAATAAACAGAATGTTGCGTTATTTTTCAAAAACAATATTCAAAGAATGATGCACCACCGACCGATGTAGAATACGAAAGCGACATATTTGTACGTATTCGTTGTTTCTTTAACAAAGCCTTGAAAAGTTAGTAAGGCAGGCAACGTAGGAGAGGACTAAGAGGATTAATGACCAACAGGGGCCGCTGAAGCGAAAGAAGTTCTGCCCCGCCACCCGACAGGCGAAGTTCCGGACCCGTCTAGCTCGATACTCGAGACAACTTGTTTGAACGCCGCCTTAATGCCCGCTATAACTCGTGAACACGTCAGACACAGCAACGCAAAAAGAAAACCAAAATTCACCACATTTATAAAATATTTACTTTCAATAAATCACATTCTGTTTTTAAATCTAGTTCTGGCACATCGATTAACGGGTAATATAGTTCCGGATAAACATCCAGATAGTAACTATCTATGTTTTGAGGTATTTCGTCCTTACAATATTTAGCATGCAATTGTTTCTTAAGATTATACACATTTATAACACTTTCTACTAGAAGTTCTATCACACATAAATTCGTAAAGTTGAGAAATACACAATTGGAAACTTTATCCATCAGTCTAAAGAAATTTTGAAGGAATACTTGGTTACTTGTCTTTTATATAAATAGCTTAATAAATGAAATAAAAATAACTACCACAGCCAAATACATCGAGATCTAAAACATCCAAAATTTTACTGACTAGTTTCCGAACGATTACTGTTGATTGTATATTATGAGCTCATCTGTATATTTTTTTTTTATATATTTGTACTGTTATATCATCTGATTTTACTATACTACCTGCAACTCGGATTATTTTGATATCCCCATATCATATCTATATAAACATCTACTACATACATCAAGTCATTAACATTTAGATACATTTATAATGGTAACACGATGAGCAAACATAAATTGCTAATCCAATGACAGAAAGTCAGAGGTAATCGATTCTCGTGAGCAAATTATACCGAGTACTTTCAAATATCCTTCGATTTCTTCTCTCTTAGTCTTCCGTTTCTGATCCCATACAATATTCCGTCTTTAAATCTCTGCTCATGTCTTCAGGAGAATCATTTCTAATGCCGCGAACTGCATAGCTGCTCTGAGAAGCCATGCTGGCCAATATCCCATTCGACAGAGCTTGCACAGACAAAGTTTCTTGAGATGGTCCGGCGTAACTGTACTGCTGATAAACAGCTTGGATCCTCGCCGCATTCACTAAAGTCTGTATTTTCAATTGAGTATCTAAAGCCAGACTCAAAGGCAACTTCCTTAGTTGACTCGCAATCAGTTTTCCGAACATCTCAAATTCATTCTCGTTCCCGTTTTCCAAGTTTGAATGCTGGCTGAGATCTTGCGGCGTGTCCGACTCGCCGTTTCTATCGTCGAAGTTTCCTTTCTTTTGTTTCGCCGGCACCGGATAAATGGTGGCGAGTGAGGTAGTGAGCGGCGTCGCAATCCCCACGGGGGGGTTGAGGAATGGCGCGGACGTTGACGCCGGGAGGATCCCGAATGGCCCTCCGGCTGTCTGATTCAATCCGAATGGCGTACTGGGACGCGGCGACGGAGTGTTCAACACGTAAGGCGTTGACGAACGATTCGAACTGCGACGCTTTCTCGGACTTTTCTTCTCTGGAGATTTCCTCTCGCTCAAATCCTGCACAACGTCGCTATCGTCGCTCGCAGCCGGCATCTCGAGCAAACTGTTGTCCACCTACGCAAAAAAAAGTTCAATGTCAAGGTTAAGGCATTACAGCGCATGTGTAAACACAAGCATTGTAAACAAATACACTTACGGAGCTCGGTGTGACGATCGCCCGCAGAAACCTGTCTGCGTGTTCGAACCACGTGACGCTCGGCCGGTACGCATGCGCGCCAGCCTTCCGAGCCGCGCGAATCTTCTTCAGTTCGACGCTGTACGACGACCGGATATTTTTTATCTTATTTTTCAATTCTTTTACAGTAACGTCGACTAGATTTAACGCATTGATTATCTCCACGTATCCTTGCTCCCTTATTTTCTTGTTCTTGTAATGTTCCGATACGGGGTTCCAAAGATATTCGCGTTTCTCGTATTCGATTATCATCTGAATGGTGAGATCCTCACTCCATTTCGGGTTGGCTAGTATGGTCACCATCGTCGTTTACAGCATGCTATTTATTAGTGGATTACGTTTTTATAATAAATGCAAATTCGCGTGTTTACGATTAAAAGTACCAGGAGCGTAGAAGGGTGCGGGCGGTTCGCACGCGCGCAGCATACTAAAAGCACGTCGATGGGCTTGGGCCGCCCCGCGCGGGGGGCAGCCTATTTCGGGAGTAGCCGGACCACGCAGCCGCGTGCTGTGGAGCGTGCTGTTTCCTCTTCGCACCGCGCGGAGGCTGGGCCCGAGTGAAACGGAAGATTTGTGGCCGCCGGCACCCGCCGGCCGGGCGGCTCGGCTCTCGGCCGCACACAGACATTCGCAATTCGCCAACACCTTTAATATTTGCCGAGGGATTACTTTATCTGGTATCGATGTGCCTTTAGATTTTCGGGCGACATTATGTGACATTATCGACATTTTGTGACCTCTACCATTGTTGACTTTGCATCTAGGTGTTTAATACCTGTTGTATGGGTCAGTTTATTGGGGTTTATTTGTATTTGCATGTATGTTGATGATTTTGTGTAATCTTCCACAATTTAGGTGTTTCAATAATGGTTTTTAGGACTTTCTTTATTTTGCACTAGCCATTATGTTTATTTTCAAAAGTATTTTCTTTATGTTAACTGCCAAAAGTTTCAAAAGAGTTATAAAATCTTTACCAATAATTATAATTGCTTTAAAAAAAGTAAAAGTAGCTAAATATATCGATAGAATACCTGAGAAACAAAAAAATTACAAGCAACCACCAGAACATTAATTTAAAATTCAAATCTGGAACATCAACCGACGTACAGCGCACGCATGTCGTGATCCTCGGAGGGAGTGGGCCGGGCGGGACGCGTGTCGTCGGCGTAATGGACCCTCCGATTAGAAATGGCGGGAAGCGGGGACCATTCGAACCTTGTAATTACTTTACACTGTTTAAATTTGAATTTAGATTCACTAGTAGACAGTAGTCCTTCAAATAAGAAGGTTCTGTGCTCCGCCTTCACTTAAGTCGTCTAAGTTAAGGTTAACGTTAAACTATGATTGATGACAAATGTTGCACAATCATATCAGAGGCTTACTAGGATCCTAGCAGGGGAACAAAAAACTGCGTGACCCATACGCCATATTTATGACAGTAGAGTAGAGGTACCTACATGTTAAAGGCAAATGAAGTAGGTAATTCATCAGTTGAAGACTGAGAGAAAGAATTTGACAAACAAAATGCAACGAATGTCGAATACCTTGAGTATGCCGCTCCGCTTACAAAGCAAACTGTCTGAAATATGTAGACAGGAGTCCGTAAAACGAAACATGATATCCGTGGGATAGCAAGACAAGGCAACTGCGAGAGGTAAAGCAAAGGACTGTACTTTATCTATATCACAGGTACAGTATCCTTAATACAAGTAGCTGTATGTACCAGCTATACAGGTACGGTGTACCGAAAACTTTGCAGGCATAAACTAAACTTAACAATTTTTTCTATGGAGCTAATGTTGAAAAAAGAATTTTTTGTTTTTTAGTTTCCATAGAAAGTAAGTTATGTCATGGGTGGTCGAAATATTTCTCTATTTCCAACATAGCCTCCAATCCTAAATAGAAAAAGTTATTCAGCTTCATAGTCTGATCAAGCCTGCAAAATTTTCAATACAGCCTTACACCCCGTATCTAAGTTTATTACTTACAGGTATAATACATACAGATATAGATATAGATAGAGAGCTACTGGCGGCACTTGAGTAAGTTGAACTTCCAGGAGCATGTGTTTACTGGCTGACGGTGGCAAGAGTTTAGTAAGATTAGAAGATGTTTTAGCGATAATTGATCTTGACAACAGGTAAGATCTTGACAAAATTTAGGTACCTGTGTGTTCATTGCATATGAGATGAGTGGAGGTCTAGTCTAAATAGAAAATCTTTCCAAGGCATGTAAAAAGGACTTTTGAAAAGGAAGTTACTGAGTTGAAGTAAATTAGATGGAAACATGACGATGACAAAATAAGAATCTTAAGATAGTTAGAAATTCTATACAACTTGATATTGGTATATTCCTACAAAGTAACGATGTCCAAAACATTTGATAAACATCTAAGTAGGTACTTATATCAGTCTCTAATCTCTATGCTGAATATACCTTAGTATCGAAAGCTCTACCTTTGACTTAGATTTGCATAGAGCAACAAATTCCGCATTTCCAAAAACATTTTCAAGAAAACTCACAAAGTTGTTGGAATCACTCTTCCCTAGCTTCTGTATGCGCTTCTTTTCAATTATATTCTCTTTGCGTTTGCATTACTGAATTACTGCACCAGCAAATGCGCGTTTCCGTTTATTAACTTGATTTCAATGATTATTATTGAGATTCGCTTTTCGCCCTTCTGGGAAATTGCCGAATTTGATTCTCGGAATTTGTGAATTTTGATTGAAATGTGTCTATCTAAGCTGCGTCAGTCAGGTCAGGGCTCGATATGAAAAATCTGAAACTGTATGTTTGAACCCTATTCGATAAAATAATGAAATGAATGATAAAGCCAGCCGCAAAATAAAACCCCAATCGCTCGCTCGCTACAATGCATACTAACAAGCCCGCGCGCCAACCACACAATTAGAACCCGCACAAGAAATCCTTACAATTCACCACTCAATACGGCCGCGACAAAACGAACAAAGCGACGCCGACATCGTAATGATAAATACAGAAGACCAACGCTGAGAGCGAGAAAATTACTGGCCGCGCCGGTTCAAAGCGACGCGATGAGTATAGAGCGATATTTATCTGGCCTCGGCGGCACCTATCACACAAACGGCAAACCTCAACCCTCAGCCAACAACACTCTATCACAACGGCACAAAGTCGATTTTGAACCAAGTGAAGCGTTTCGAGAAGTTGGTGAAGCTACAGCACCGTAGATAGACGTGCTCGCGTGCAGTGACGCAACGCGAACCGGCTTGACATCTGTATAATGATGGTTAGATATAAAGTGTACGTGTATCGGTAATGTAGTCTCATTAGGGGAAAGGACGACGAATTTTCGAAACGTTCCTGTCTTTGGATAACAGAATTGTTTGAGAATTTACACGCTTTTCTTGTTGTGAAGGATAACATCATCTAAGTATGTATGGTTCTGAAAATATCGTCAATGTAGATGTATGAAAAAGTTTGATTAATTAGTTATTTTTATTTTAAAACCTACAAATGAAAGTACAAATCTTTATGTTTGGAATCTTTTAAGTTTCCTATATTATTGGAAGATACTTTAACTGTCATTGTAAATAGTGTTTTATGTCTTATTATTCAGCAGCTGCTAAATATGTCTAGCAAGTGTCACGTACTTTCTAAAAGGCCTTATAAAAACTTTTATTATAATGCTGATATTCGATATTTCATTTTACCATCAAATATCGAATGCCTCATCACGTCACATCAAACTTAATTGGACGTGCACTAAATCTAATGATATAAGATATAAAACCATTATAATAATCGGTTTATGTTGTAACTATGGTTACTAAGCCCCTCATTTTTGCATTATAAGTGGCAATAGCCAAGGAGTGTCGCAATTCGTACGCCCCCTCCGTTTTTTTACGCACTTTTATGAACAATAACTTCAATATGGAATAATATTCTGGGATACATCTGCTGATGTTGATGTCGTCAACTTTCTTCTTTTATATCTTTGGTGTCTGTTACATAGTGGCTACTCAATACGGATGTATAGATACAGAAAATATAAAAAGAAGATTAATTGTAGTAAATATTTAGTTTTATGTGTATTGCAGGCTCATTATGATTTAAATTTAAAGAGCAAAAACTCCACTTTAATTTTGGCCATAGTATACCTATGCACTATGTTGAATGCTATTGTCAATGCGGCTTGTATTAGCATTATTGCCCTGCCTTGTCCGTATCAACATTAAGATTCATTTTAGTTTTCATATCCACTGGCAATGGTAGGTATCTAGGTGTATGTATAACTATCAGTATATCAAAGTGAAATTTCAGCTGCACCGCTCCCGAGTTCATATAATAAAGTACACAGCCCGCAAAGCTCGGCACATAGCGCTATGTACAGCCAGTATACGGCGGAATAGGGTTGCCAGATCCTCATACCAAATAGCCGGACGGGCCTGCAAGTTTGGGCTAGCATTTGAACACCTTGCATTTTTAGCTTTCTTTTAGCCTAGGGTTAAAAAGCCAGACAGCTTGCTTTTTCGACCGGGTAGGCAATCAAAAAGCCTGAGTATGTCCGGCATTATCTGGTCGCCTGGCAACCCTACGGCGGAACACAGTAGGCGCGCAGTCACCGCGCCCGGGCCGCCGCACCCGGCTTGCGTCTCACTCGCCTGTCGAGTGCTGACGGGCTGTACTGCGACTGACTCATCTTGATACTCGAGTATTTTATTGAGTTTCTTTAAACTAGTACATAGTGGCACACAGTAGGCGCGCAGTCACCGCGCCCGGGCCGCCGCACCCGGCTTGCGTCTCGCCTGTCGAGTGCTGACGGGCTGTACTGCGACTGACTCATCTTGATACTCGAGTATTTTACTGGGTTTCTTGCAGCCAGTACACAGTGGCACACAGTAGGCGCTGTCACCGCACCAGACTTGCGTCTCGCCTAGCGCCTGTCGAGTGATGACGGGCTGTAAGTACTGCAACAGACTCATCTTGATACTCGAGTATTTTACTTGGTTTCTTTCAACCAGTACACAGTGGCACACAGAAGGCGCGCAGTCACCACGCCCGGGCTAGCTTGCGTTTCTCCTGTCAAGTGCTGACGGGCTGTACTGCAACTGCCTCATCTTGACACTCGAGTATTTTACGGAGTTTCTTACAACTAAACTGCGGCGGAAGCAAAGCAGGCGCGCAGTCTCCACTCCCGGGCTTGCTTGCGTCTCTTCTGTCGAATGCTTTGCGGATAAACCCCCTAGTTACTCAAGCTAGATTCCAGCTGCTAGAAGGTAGCTTTTGGATGGCATTGATTTAGTTACAAACGTGACACTAAAAAGACTCCATGCGAAAAAAGGTACCAGACATTTTTAAGGCATTGTTGTCGGTTGAGTCAACCGTAAACTGGGTTGACATTGGGGATGAAAAACTCAATGAAGATGAGGCGTTAAAAACATGTTCAAAAGAATCTATAGAAAGGATGTTACAAAGATATATTGTTGTTATTTTTCAGGCTGAAGATGTACTATTTAGTTATGCCGTAACTGTAAAGTTCAGTGCGTAAAAATGCAGTGAAACTCTGATTCCAGACATCTTAGTTGAAAGCGCTACAGCTCTGCTTTATAATCAAGACGTGCTCTTTTTTCCGTTAAAGAACAAACAATCTAGTAACAGGCTAGTAACTTATTTAATTACAAAACTAATTTTGAGCAAATCAGTTCCTCAATAAAATCTTCTAACTTTTTCTTCCGGTTACATTCAATGACCAAACGAACCTAACTAAACCGGGGATGTGGTCTTTCTAGGGATCGCACCGTCAAATTAAACCTAAATTTAACTAAGCACACATCGCTCCAGCCACCCGTCCAAACCCGATGGCCCGCCAGACTAATTTGTAGGCCAAGACAAACATTAGCGCTATCGCGTCTCGTGCGGCGATTGCCAAGCGCACCGTCTGTTTGCCAAAAAGGAAGTTTGTTTTGTTCTAGACCGGTTGTTTGCGCTGATCTTATTAGACGGCTCAGGAGATACTGAACTGCGACCGGAACTCGGTTTTTCTGCCGGTGGAGTTCTGTATTCGTTTGTACTTTATTTTTGGTGTCTGCTGATATAATAGCTCTATCTTGGTGATATACTAACAGGAACGCTTATGTTGCAGGGTGACAGCTTTCTGCACAATGACTAAGTACTCTGAAAATCTTACATACACAATGAAGTAAATAGCCAAATACCAAGAACTCTTCGTGCCAAGTCTGGCTACTTACTTTGTGGCCTAAGGCCCACGCAAAGCTTGCCTAAGCACCAAGTAGTACCGCTTCCGTAGACAGGCGGTGGTTTGTCAAAGGTCCACAGAACAGGGCACCAATACCTAAGCACCAAGGAGTGGCAGTTTCGTAGGCGGCTCGTCAAACAGCCGTAAGGCATCAATACCTAAGCGCTAAGTACCAAGCAGTGGTGGTGTGGCAGGCGGCTCGTCAAAGGGCCAGGCAACTGTCACCCTCATTACGGCCCCGAAGCCGCGAAATGGCGCCTCCGAGCCTCGCACTCGCACCGAGCGCTGTCAATTCCGGCGTATGCTCACTGATATTACTTCAACATCCCGTCATATTTGATATTGTGAAGTGGTGTGTGCGATGCGTGGGCTGCTTCTGATCTTCAAGAATATAAGAACGTGGAAATGTTTCATTGTAGTCGGCGTTTGGGGTACCAGGTTTTTTAGTGCCCATTCGCAAAAATCAGAATATTTATCAGAAGCAAGCATTTTTGTTCCCGTGTTATGCATTAGAGGCATTTACATTATTTAAGAGTGTGTGTACCTAGACGATACAATTATTTCTCTACCGCAACGAGCGTAGCCCAAATAACGCTCGGTCACAAAGTTTCAAAGGAAAACTAAGAAGCCCCCAGGGCGGCAAAAATCGCACCGGGGTAAGCAGGGGCTAACGAGCGGCGGTACCAGGGTGGCACGACATTAGAGCAGTATGCGCCATTAGACACGGGCCGGGCGGAACGGGCCCTATTTCCGAGGGAAGCGCGCCGGAAGCCGCGCCGCGTCCGCTACGAGACTCCTAACTTACCTACTCTGTTATGTAACCCTGATATTTCGACGGGATTTTTCTAATGCAGCGCGCCGGGTATTTTCCGTTATTCGCGAGCGATATTGAATTTGAATCTCGAATATTGCCTGCTGTCGAGAGTTCGAGTAATTTGATTTGCATGCCTCATACCTTCAGCGGAGATGCAAGTAACGATGATGGACGAGGGTGAATCGATGGAATTTATTTACCTGAAACAGAAAACATAGTAGATAAAGACACAATGTCCAATACAATACAATCACCCGGGGCTTGTTAGCTTCTGTAGCAAAGCCAATGGATAATATCCGCAGTTGATCCCCTTTCCCGCATATTCTATAATAGCCACCGCAGCTTATGTCCAAAAATCCTGGTGTCGCAAAAACACCTAATTACGTAGGGTCAGGTAGGGATCGGTGACTCGGGCGGGTACATTGGCTCACGCTTATATTTCGAAATAGGACAGCTATATCTATCTGTATTCTTAACATAATGGTCGCTCTTGACAACCAAACACATACAAACCAATCATCCGTCCACTCCAGTGCGGTTTGATTGTGAAAAATGTGCGATTGGTTTTGCACCTCTAAAAATGCTTTTAAAGGTACACTACATGTATTTTTGTCAGTTAATATTGAAGGATTTAAGGAAATGTAATTATTATGATCGAAAGTGGTGTTTATACACTAAGTAATAAGCTAGATTTGCTAGCTCTTAGAGTAGTCTAGTAATATTTGTAGGCTAATTATTTCAAAATAGCATCGGCGTCTACACTGGCTCAAAATTCAGTGGTACACAGTGACTCTAACATTTAGTACTGGCTCATCTCTCTTTTTTTAGAAACATTGACAGACAATAGTAAAATATTTCTTACGGCAGTAGTAATGATATGAAAATAATACTTCGACAAATATAATTTATGAAAATGCATAGTTTCAATAAATATTACATTTGCAAAACAGGGTTGCCAAGTCTATATAAACTGTTAGAGTCACTGTGTACCACAGGGGTTGAGTCAGTGTAGACAGGCACTAGTACACAGTGACTCAAATTTTTTTTTCTAGAAAAATATGTCTTCTGACTTAAGTGTCGTGTTATTGCAAAAAATGATAATGCAAAACGAAAGAGTAATAATCAATGCATCCTAGATATGAATTTCAGTTTGATACTTCAATGTTTTCTATAAAATTTTATTGATTGAAGAAATCCGAGTCACTGTTGCCTACCTGACCCTATTTGGAACGCGACCGTGCGGGGAGACCAGGGCCGTACGTACGCGGGGGCACATTAATCTAAATTAAAAGTGGATTAGCGAGACACGCACGAGTCCGCAGTTTCAAAATGAGCCACACGGAGGCTAAAAGCGCGCTTTTCGCCAACGTTCCGCCGCCTGCTTTGCATTTTCACCCCTTTACGAGCAAATGGGTTGGAAGTGCTTGTTTTTAAGTTTATATTTCTGTGTACCTAACCTTGTACCTGCAAATGTTCGTTAGGTATGGAATAGTAGTACCTATTCCAAAAAGGTATATTCCATGACTAATTATCCGTAGTTCCGAAAAACTTCTATTTGTAATCCATCATCGCTTCGCCAACCTACTCGTAGGAAAAGTTTTCCTTCTTATTAGAGAAACAAATAGGAAAGAGGAAACGCGTTTTCAGCTCAGCCTCAAACTCGGCTCGCCATATGGCGCGGCCGTCAAATTGATAACTTGATAACGTCTGACCCCTGGGATGCGGCGCGCGTCCCGGGACTAAGGATCCCGTATCCCGCGGCCAGGGACGCCCAATCCCGGATTTATTGCCGGGGGTCCCGATAATGTCGTCATTTTTATCGCCCGCGAAAGGGGAGCGGAAAATACCCCAGATATTGACTGCAGTGTATCATACCTTTTTGACCTCAAGGAAATATTGGAGACAAACGATCTGGGAAACAATGTCGCGAGATAGATTGGAGTAATGTTTAAAATTAAAGCAAATCACTTCGCAGAAGTTTGGCACAGACATTTTACTCGGCAGTTGCGGGTCTCATTTCTCAAACCTTCAAAAGTTGCGGCGTCAGTGCTGTCTGAGCCACATGGCTTTGTTTGTGCAGACAGGGGGCACTTTTTTGAATGCCACAAAGCAAATAATCCATTTACCGAATAAACAAAGTCCAAGTCTCTGAACTTAATAGATCCCCGCAATATGCTCATTGCTCAGGGTTTCAAAATCGATAAATGCTTTCTAAATCCGTCTTATTCGAAGAGCGTTGACTATTGAAAGTCACAAATAAACAGGCCAACTCGTTTAACACAATGTCTCCTCATTTGCGCTGCAAGCCGAAGAGGGCTAAAGAGGACCCAATAAAGAGGGACGCATCGGGAAATTAAATTAAATGGGCCCGAGGAAAAACGAGACGCGAGATCGGCACTTCCCGGCTCGGCCCTTTTGGGGATAACACTGATAGGCGGTAGGAGAATTGTTTGGGACAAGGTGATAAAATTGCTAAACATTTGTGAGCAAGACAGTTGATAAGTAACACCCCCCTTTCCTATTCCACCTTGATAGAACTCTTTCTGGGAGTTCCGGTTCAAAATGCAACTTTCCAAAAAACCTACTTATTTGTTTTAAAACAGTACCTTAGCAGAAAACCTCTTTACCAAAGTATCCTTTTCTCAAGTGTCTCTTTTCTAAAATAATTTGCCTTTTCAATTTATCTGAAACTGAAAGTTTGAATGATCTGAACTGACATGGAAGCCAGTGAAATTACTGATTCATAGGAAATTCGACTTGTCCTAGATATCTAACTACTCGCTTTGATGTTCCACTACCTGTCAAAACAATGCTTCTATCCACATCTCTGTTGGAAGAATTTCTTTGCAACTTTGCTTTAACGGGGAGAAATATTCAATACTTACGATAGTATCTACCTATTTGTAAATATCAGCGACTTTAAAGGAATTCACTGTACGGAAGATTACCAACGATTTAAACTTTTTGCACCAAACATAAACAAGTAACTAGTACCTACCTAGTAGAGTACAAGTAATTTCAGGAGGAAAGCAAATCGTTTTGGTTGACGCAAGACATGAAGACCATTACTCAAAAGTCCTTGTCTGATTACGTTACAGGTTCAGGGTGTTTAAGGCGAGATCGTTTCAGGAAACTGAGGATATCAGGGCCAGAATTTTCCTTCATAGCCTGAAAGACATAGTGGCAGACAGAATTAGGAGACTTGATCGGAGGATTGTTTCGTTTATTGGTTGTTTTCAAAAGCTTTCTTAGCAAAACATCCAATAGCCCAGATGATAGCTAAAATCATAAATAATCCGGTCACATCTCTCCAGGTAGCTAAGGCCGATGTCTGTTCAGGACAGCGGGGACATCCGATAGCCCTCTCTAATTGGGGTGAGAATTTGCCTGCGGGCCTCGCTCGGTCCACGTCACGATCCAGAAATGAGGGGCCAAATTAGAAGCCCGTAGATTTTGAGCTGATGGTTTTCGGGGAAAGTTATTCGAACGGAATGTTGCATCTAGAGAAATGAGCAACAAAACAACAAGAGCAGATTAAGACAGGGGTTTCAAATTCACTGTTATTGATCAACATGATCTAAGTATTTAGAATTCCAAGTAGAAATACAGTTAGATGATAGGTAATAATGTATATTCTTTCCCTGATCACCATTGCAGGCCACCAAACCTAAGCTATCAAACATTTTAGCTTATTTCAGATGTCGCTGGGTAGGCCTCAGTAGAAATTCGTTTTGCTATACCTGTTGATAAAGCTTTTCTATTAAATCATCCACATACAAACAGCTTATCTTATCTACCAAAAACTTATCATTTAAAAATCTAAAACGAGAACTGCCTCGAGTCTCGTCTCAGATAAGTTGTTCAGCTCTACACTTCATAGAGTTGATTGTTGCAGCTTTTCTTTTCTTTTTATATAAACCCTCCATCACATAAATAATTACAGGCCACTAAAAACTAAACATTCAAAAATTCAAATTGAGAACTCGCCGCGCTGGGTAGGTCTCAGTTGCCGTTGCCGGGCGCGGCGGCACGTTCGTCGCATTTTTACGACGCGCCCGATAACGTTTACGAGCCGCGCTGAGTGGCGTCGCCTCGGCTCGCCCCGGCTGATTGCATGCGAGGGTAGCACGTGGATAGGGTTGGGCCGTTTCACGTTCCATCGATGTCGAGAAATTTGTCCCATTTAAGTTGAGTTACCAACGGCTTACTTCGACAGATTTCCTTTTTCCATCATAATTTTTCATATCTTGACCCTGTAGCACCCTGAATGATTTAACCTGTTCCGTATTTTTTGACGTGTATGCTAATCTGACATTCTCTCAGCGCCAGCCGCTCTCCAAATTATATTCGCGATTATTGAGAAAGTCGTCCACATAGGTCTTCATAAAGTTTTCTGAGCCTTTTCAGCGATAATGAGCTAGTTTTCAGTAGTAGTAGTTTTATGACGAATTATTTCCTCAAAGGCTATGGATGTTTAGGTTTATTAGGAGATGGTAGTAGCTCTACTCTTCGAGCGAGTCGTTCATCATACAACTAAGCAATAATCAAATCGTCCATGTAGTTCTTAACCCAAGTATTCTGAATTCCTTACTCTCCATTAATGAGCCAATGAAAGCACTACATCGAGTTTTCAGAACTATTTTTTCATCAAAGACTATCGATTATTGGGTTTAGAAAGAAATTGACGGAACTTTACTTGTTGCGTGGATCGTATATCGTGCGTGACACATGGTACACAAGACGAGACGGTTGCTCTCCAAATATACACTCGAGCAATGAGCAAGTCGTCCATGTAGGTAGATCTACTCACGAGTTTACAGAACTCAAAAGAGCCAATGTTCTGTTAGCACTATGACGTCGAGTACAAAGAACTATTTTCACTATCGATATTTAAGTTTAGAACAAAACAGCCTATCTCTACTCGTCGGGCGGGTCGTGTATCGTGACACATGGTACACTCGACGACACCGCGCGCCGTATTTCATGCGCCCCACCGCGCGTCGGCCGCTCTCCGAATATACCCGCCCGTGATCAGCCAGGTTTCTGGTAGTACTACTATATCATAGTTGTAGGCTGGTGCTTACATAGGTTTTACGTTTTTAGGTACCATGGTTATCATCAATACTTAGTTATTTGGTCTGTATGTTATGCGTCCCGCCGCGCGCCGGCCGCTCTCCAAATATACCCGCCCGTGATCAGCCAGGTTTCTGGTAGTACTACTATATCATAGTTGTAGGCTGGTGCTTACATAGGTTCTGCTTTTGTACTATGATTAATTATTAATACTTGGTTCTTTGGTCTGTAGTGTCATTAATCAATAACCAATTAAGGATATAAAGTACTGAAGTGAAAAAATGTACTACAGGATTGTACTGAAGTTAGTTTAGGAATAGTTACGTAGGCTTTCTTTCTTTTACAGAGATTTCGATGCCTTATATCATCATCATAACTCACTCATTATAGCCCTATTCTTCAAAGACCCAGTTTTGTTCGATAATGAAGTATTGCAACTTCTCCCTATTATGTATATCTTTCTCATCTTATATCTGAAAATTCGCTTCGATATAATCTCCATGTTCATATCATATACCTACGCCATGATCCGCTGCGCCCTGGCCCTTTAAAACAGGCACGTAGCGTTCTCAAGCCGTCTGAGCCCTCTTGTTACTGAAGACAAAGACTCCTTTCCTCCCTTTTTCGTAAAAATCCCTCTACGTCACCCTTCCATCCTAAAACAACACGCCCTGTCGGCGCGAGAATTTTGGAGGTTTTTCCATTATTATAATCGGGGAATTCTGGTTCAAGTCAAGCCTGAACGAGGTGCAAATTGATTTCTGTTTAGAGACGTGTTCAGCAATTACATTTTCTCTGAACTTATTATAAGGTTGCTTGCAACTTGAAAAAAAAATTACGAACACGATAAAATTGCATCCTGGTGACTTCTTCAGGTGAATATTAAGGTCATATCACTCAATCAATATTATAACTTAAACGACCAATGAATATGTATTGCTAATGCTAATGTTGAAGAGAAGCTGTGATGTTTCCTACATTGCAGCTGCTTTTTCTCTTTTGTTGTTAATTATCTTAAATAGATTAGTACAGGCTTTTCGCCTCTATAATTATAAGGGTATATTGTGAAAATTTCCACAAAATTTTTTTTGTATCTCCTACCTATTATCCTCATTAGGCTTAGGAAATTGTTCGCCAATAATTTGGCTTGCAGGTATTCTCTCAATTCTGGAAACAGGAGCGTTTTCGTGAGAAATTTCATTAAGGACAGTGGGGTAACATTAAACCGCCTAAACGTGGTATTGGCCGTGGGCCGGTGCTCTGTTTTGTTTCATTACTAGGGGAGCTGTGTTGTGCCCGTTATTGGCCACCGCAGGCGGACCACTAAGCTGAATTATTATTGGAGCTATAAGTTCTTTGGGACTCGTTTTCTCTCCATCTTTAGAAGTATCATCATTATTGATTGTATCGGTGAGTAATTTAATATTAAAATTCTTTATATCGTCACCTTTCTTAACGTATGCGTTACCAATTGTTCGGATTTTGTAGAATCCCGCAGATTTCTCAAATTATGGGTCGCTTGTAAGCAAATCATCAATCATTTCCCGCTGTTCCTACAATCCATTTGACTCCTACAAAACCCGCAGAACTCTTGCAAAGCAAGCTCGAGTTGTTAGCAGAAATAATGACGTGACAGAATCGTGCTTGTCAACCGAGCCACACTACACACGTATAAGTAGAAACTTCAACACGCCTTACCTGCCGGCGCACTCAATACAGGCATGCATGTAGCTACCTACGCGTGTATAGATGTAGGTAGCTCGCTCGTGGCGGGCGGTAGCGCCGTCGGATGTATAAAGTGGCGCGCCGGTGGCCGCATGACATAGCTATAACTTCGCGGTAGCATGACAAACAGCCGGCCGGAGAGCTATGGAGTCGGCGAAATTATTTTATATTTTCTACACAAGATTAGGTTACGTTACGGTACGAAGTCTCTATTTGATTAATTTAATAACAGCTATAAATGTTTTATTTGTACATAATCTACGAAATCAATGAGTTACTTTTACAAGGCAAGTAGTTACAATTTGGTGCCGTGACCAGGATTGTTGTTTACAGTATAACATCCTACCTATCTATTACCTACAGTGATAATTTCAATGTAGTTTGTATTTGTGTGTTTAAGTAGAGAGTCAATTATTTACCTACGGCATTACTTTCATGAAATAAGGCTGCATTCAAAGTGTTGTGCCTGTTGCGATTTTAAGTTGTAAGGACAAAATCAGACCCACCGTGCATTCTAATAGAGCTATTGCATTGGCTTTCATTATAAGCTCTATTTGGAGAAAAAATATTATATCCTATTAATTTGTTTCAGATTGGTTGATGGAGACTTTGGAAGACCAGCAAGTCGCTTGTTTGAGATGACAGATGAAACAAGAACAAAAAAAATAAAAAAAATCCTAATTTTGAAGACTGGTTTCGACTCTACAGAACTGTTATGCGCGCCCGACACCGGAGGGCGCCGTCGCTAAAGCGCGATACTACGGGCTCGCCTCGGGCGGCGCGAACCAATTACCCGCCGCCGCCGCGCGGGCATTTACCCCCTCCCCCCTCACCGCGCCGCCCGCCTCCCCCCCTCTCGGCGCGGCGCAGAATTACTTATCTCCGCGCGGCTATGCCAGCCCGGTACTCTGCCGCCAGGCGAACGCCCGCAATGCGATTGCGGACCGGGTTTTTGTCGCACGACCATCTTCATCATGCAACCTTCCGCGTCCCACACAGGTTGTACCGGTCAGTGATTTCATTTTAATGGCCTGCGTTCCTCGCGATGATATTTCTCCGCTTCTGCGAGTAGTTATTGTGCACTCGCGGATGATTTGTGCGGCAAACTGGTTGAGTTGCGTAGGATTCCGACCGCATATTCTGCTTCAGACTTTATTAACGTATATCAGTATACTTCGCGTAAATCAACCATACTGCAGCCAGCACGTAAAAATACGGCAGCCGACTGCACAAACCAGAACGGATTCACAGACGCATCTAAAACCGGGTACCGAGCGCTGAGCCCATCAATACGGAGAGTGTACGCATCAATAAATAAACCAGTCTTCACACCAGCCGTCCGATTACACATGCGAGTACGCGCCATCCGCTGGCTTATCTATATTTTTTCGCCGCGCCTTTGTGATGTCGCGCCGCCGTTCCCCCGCCTGTGCCATTCCAGCTGTAATTTACGACGAGGCTCGCGTCGGCCGCTCGCTCGCCGGCCAGCCGTCGCGTCGTCGGGAGCGGCCCGGGCCCGATTTATGGCGTAATTTTTACAATGGCCGATCCCACCCGGATTATAAAGTCCGTGGACGTTTGACGGGCGGAGTAACGATGTAGTCGGCGATTACTCGATTTTGCTTGCGAAGTTTAAAAGAAAAGGGGAGATGCCTGTTGAACGTCTGCCTTGAACATTTAATGAGACATGAAAGTATTTATGAAGTTGATTTGAACACTTATTTAGCACCAATGAAAGCTAAAGGCTAGGAAGAGAACAATAATTATAATATAAAAGATCATGATAATTAAGTATGATATTTATAAAGACTGTGATGGATGTAATAAATGAAATTAATGATTATGCAATTATGTATATTATGATGATGATAAAATTAACGGAGACATTTGTATATTGGATGGACAAGGTGAATTTGCAAAACCAAATGGAATTGTTATTAAATCCGGTTCCATAAACTAATGTCCTTGCAAATAGTATGAAGAAAAACACGAGCACGAGTCACAAATGATAAAATATCGACGTGTCAATTCATCAAAAATTGCAAAATATTTCAACAAAGCAAGCACATTTTTCCGCGCCTTTTTGTTCGGCTTCGAGTCAGCAAAGTGCAGATATTGCTGAGTTTAGAAGCAATTTTTGTTTTATTTGACGTGGATGTATGCGGTGTGGTTCAGCTTGCGCGCCCCGGCTCGCGGTGTGATGACGCGGAATAATTTAATTGCCGCGACGACGGTTGCATCCGTTGTTGGCCGACCGTGTTTTTATTTTTGCCGGGTTGCCGCGTCTGGAGGGGCACGTTTTGATGGCGTTATGCCTCTAATAACCGCTCTACCTCAGCCTGCCTACCTTATTACGGAAAATCCACTTGTAATGCTCAAACAGCACAAAATGCTGCTCACATAATGGCAGGAAATAATTACACACTAACATAAAACGATGAGCTGGGATCACATGCGCTACTAGATGAACAAATCCACAAATCGATTTAAAGCCACCCCTCAAAGAATTACGGAACTCATTAAGCTAACAGATTTGTCTTAATTACCAGAAAGCAGAAGGATTAGGAAGCCATAAATTCTAGGAATGTAAAATGTCACAGCTAACAAGCGTTTAATTCGGGCGCAGGTAAAAACGGCGAGGTGGCGGCCGAGCATTCGTTTTAATCAAGCGTGTCACCCGCGCGCCCGACCGATTGCGTGATGAATTATACCTGTGCGGTTTCACTATATCATTGGCTTTGCAAACTTTGAATATTTCATTTTTAATCTGCACCTTTTGACTCGTAAATCCTCGAGATCATGTTGTGGCGTAGACTTGATTTATGGCTTTGCCTTGAAACCTCATTTTGAGTAAAGTTTCTTGGCCAATAAAGGACAGTGTCATCCACCTAGTCATCCACGTAAACAAGACAGCTAAAGTATCGATTATGGTATATCGAATAGAGCACAATCGGTACTGGTTACGTCTCCAATCGAAGAAAATCATCGATATTTTCGATACTAATGACCAGGGCTGCATAGCGTGCAAATGGTTAGCGTCAACGGTGCGATGCGTTGAACAAGGCGAGTGGCATCGATCGACTCTTATCGGCCGCGTATCGGATCGGCGGCGACTGGCGGCTGTAGGGGTCACACACGTTCAGGCACGATCGGGACGTCACGCGAGCGGTTCCATATCATTTAATGACAGGTCACTACTTATCATGACCGAAATGTGTTAGGATACCGTGAGAATCAATCAACTGTTGATTGTAGGTAAGCTATTATCATTTGCCGACTGTGTTGTTGTGGGGTGATTGATTAATAACGAAAAGCTTTTGTTTCGTGAAGTCACGTCACGATCTAGAACTTTAGCATATCTATCATTCATTTCATCAGTCAGTATCTAGCATGTATCCTTGGTTGCAGTGAGTGCAGTCATCCTAATAACAGTAGTTTTGAACTCGTGTCTACCTACGTCCTATTTCTAATCGTTATTGACTAGGTACGTTCGGTATGTTTCTTATTACTGTAATTAGATAACTCATTATTTATGGTGCTATGAAATGTTCTAGGCCTAACTTTCTACCATACCACAGGGAAGGTCATTAGGTCTTATCGGTAGACAAATAGGTTCAAATTACAAATAATAAAAACTACATTACTTTTTCGAGTCTCATTAAAGAGCCTACACAAGGCAATTTGTAGAGTGTCGGTCGTGTGATGTCAGTCACTGCTTCACCAAGTCCAAGAAAAATAAACATCATCAATTTTTCGGGTCTCATTAGCGTGGCGCGACAAGGCTATAATTTGTAGACGTGTCGCGTCCCTCGTTCTCCGCGGCCGATGCGTCACCGAGGGGTCGGAGGCGGCCGTGTGGCGGGTGGCGGTGGCCGCGACCATTGTTCTGTTCCACTCGTTTTTGCTCCACTCCGCCACAGCCCGAGCCCGACGCATCGCCCGTCGAATATAAATTGAATGCGAACGTTTGTTTAAAATTTCACACCGCGTCGCCGATGTCATGCGCGCATAGATATCGGTGAAATGTTCCGCAAGTGCCGCTTTTGTTGCCCGCCGGCTATCTGCCTTTTTTTGTTGGCTACGGGGGGATTTGAAAGGTTTTTCTGTATTCTGCCGCTGCCAGTACCTATTGGATGCGGATAACAACCAAATTGAAAACAGAAACTGAAAATTCGTGTTGTCTGTGTAACTGAAATTGATACGTTTAAATACTGTTACTGAACTGAACTGACAGACCGAACTGAAATTGTATCATGTATATTCAGTATGTATGTGTGTGTACTGCAAATTGGTACTCATAAAGTCTTCTTTGAAACTTCATATTGAAATTCTCTTGGGAAAATCAGTATCAATTAAACGAATAATAACCCCGATGGAAGCCAGTGAGATGCCAAAGAAACCCCTGACAACGTACTTTGTAAAACTAAGTCAACCAAAAAGTTATAAGAAAGTTGAAAGTTACTTTTTGGATGCATCAAGCAACGTTCGTTGTTAAGTATGATTTTTTGTCAAAGTTCGTACATTAGGTTAGGTTCGTAGGTAGTAGATTTTGGACGAGAAGTATTAGAACGACAAAGTTTGCATGCAAGGAATTCATTCAGAAAGAGAAAAATTTGCATTGAATATTTTTCGAGAGATTGACAAAAGTTGAAGTGGACAGTGATGTTTAAAATTAATGATCCTCCAAACATTACAAATCTATAGAAATATGCAGACCCAAATGCACTAAAGACGTTAAGTTCAACAACACGGGGCGACCGTTCGAAATATTAATATCAGACGAAGCTCAGGTGAGAGTTGATATGGACAAGGATATGTAAAATGAAATGGTCCTCCAAACATTACAAATCTATAGAAATATGCAGACCCAAATGCACTAAGACGTTAAGTTCAACAACACGGGACGACCGTTCGAAATATTAATATCAGACGGGGCTCAGGTGAGAAATTGAGAATTGATATGGACAAGGATATGTCAAATGAAATGATCCTCCAAAGAATACAAATCTATAGAAATATGCAGACCCGAATGCACTAAAGACGAAAAATTCCACAACATGGGGCGACCGTTCGAAATGAGAGTTGATATGGACAAGGATATGTAAAATGAAATGGTCCTCCAAACATTAGGTACAAATCTATAGACCCGAATGCACTAAGACGATAAGTTCAACAACACGGGGCGACCGTTCGAAATATTAATATCAGACGGAGCTCAGGTGAGAGTTGATATGGACAAGGATATGTAAAATGAAATGGTCCTCCAAACATTACAAATCTATAAGGTCATTTTAAATTCACTGCAAATATTTTAGGGGCAGATCAAAAAAAATATAAGCATGTACTAGGCAAATTTTTAAAGAAATCTACACGCTAGTTTTCGAGAAAATTGCATTTATCTAAAAAAAAAAAAAACGAAATAAGTGCACCCTGTTTGTCCTAGAAACACACACTTCGATTAATTTAAATTACGCGCCAAAAAAAGGTGCTGTGATTGGTTGGTTGTTAGTGTGCGTGCCGTGTAAGTGATTCCTGTCTACGTGGCGGAACGTCAGTCGGGTCAGTCAAAGAATGTTCACATAATTAATTAAAAAGTTTGTTTGAAAATGAAAAAAAAATCTAGCGTGTCTTCGATGTTTTTCTTAAACATATTTAAAAATATTTGCAGTGAATTTAATAGGAACTTATATAGAAATATGCGAACCCAAATGCACTAAGACGACGATAAGTTCAACAACACGGGGCGACCGTTCGAAATATTAATATCAGACGGGTCCCAGGTGAGAGCAGCGCGGGTGGCGGCGCTCTTTAATAAACATGAGCGCGCAGGCCGGCCCGCTAATAATAAATGAGCGGCCCACAGCCAGCCAGGCAGGCCGGCAGCCGACACCGGCTATGGAAACCAGTATACAGTTGTCCTGTATAAGTGTGTAGTGTAGAACTCGGTAGTGTGAGCGTTAGTCTCAGGATCTGGAGGTCCCTGATTCGTTTCTCGGGAAGGGCCCGCTAATAATAAATGAGCGGCCCACAGCCAGCCAGGCAGGCCGGCAGCCGACCGACACCGGCTATGGAAACCAGTATACAGTTGTCCTGTATAAGTGTGTAGTGTAGGTAAAACTGTCTCGGTAGTGTGAGCGTTAGTCTCAGAATTTGGAGGTCCCTGATTCGTTTCTAGGCAGGCTGGCAGCCGGCTATAGAAACGCGGATACCTACAGTTGGCTTGTATACAACTTGACTAAAGTACAATATCTGTGGTCTGGTCAGAACTCTAGTGGTCTGAGCGGATCCGAATCCGAAGACCCCTGGTTTGATTCTTGGAGAAACATAGTTAGTTAGTTAAGAATATGTTTGATCATCGGGCCTGATCATAGAAACTTGAATATTGTACTTATTGGCTTGTATAGCTGTATCAGGTACCCCTTAGCTGCCTTTGCAGTCTAAGCATTTTTCTGATTCTCTAGGTCCCTGGTTCGTTTCTCGGAAAAGGCCCGCTAGGAATAAATGGCCCACAGCCAGCCGTCGGCGCGGCAGGCCGTCGGGAGCCGACACCGGCTATGGAAACCCGTACCTATACAGTTGTCCAGTATAAGTGTGTAGGTAGTTAGGTACCTCTTAAATGTGTCTGTAGTGTGAGTGTTGGTGTCAAAATCTAGAGGTCCTTGCTTGATTCGTTTCTCGGGCCACAGCCAGCCGCCACGGCAGGCCTGCAACCGACACCGGCTATGCCAGCTATGGAAACTCGAATACGGTCCTCTTGTACAGGTGTGTACTAGGTACTGGTTCTGTACCTGAGTACTTTAGTTATCTTTAAGTTATCTTACCTGATCTGAGATTCAGAGGTCCCTGCCCTGGTTCGATTCTCGGAGGAACACTCCAAGTAGAGATAGGTATTTGCGAATTCACCTCTTTGTGACTTTTCGCAGTCAGCGTAATTATGCCTACCACCTGGTAACACCATCTAATTGTCCGTAAGGAAGACGGCCCCGTGCTTAGGAGTGCACGTTAAAGGCCTCGGTTTTGGATCCCCTCTATAATGGGTTAGTTATTTTAAGCCACAAATTACAACCATTTCAGAGTCCTACTACTACAGTAGGCGGTTTGAAAACTCTGACACCGTGGTTCATCTGGTCGTTGGTCGTTGTCAGTGTCCTACGCGACAAGGAAGCCAAAGTGATTGAAAACTTGCTATTATTGCAGGCTACAATTGGTTTCAAGTCCCGGCATATGCCAAAATCTTATTTTCATTATGAAAATTGTAGGTAAGTGAATAAAAAACCCAATACAGTTGGCTTGTATAGGTGTAGTCCTGCATGAGCACTGAAAACTGGGATCAACACGAAACAGTTTCGCTCAGACGGCGTTGCGAGTTTCACTGCATTGCTTTTGTCTGCAAGTAATTCGAAAGCTTCAGGATTTTAGCTCGAAATTCACTCCAATGAAAACTGGTATAAAATTTTCGATTCTATTGTTTCAAACATGAAATTCTTTCCATATTTCAATTACTTACTGATTCTTTTAAAACAATATTAACTTCAAATAGTGGTAGTGCATGTGCAGCCAGATGCAAAGGCAATTCGGCCGCAATTCCCTAAATGTCGACAAAGCAATTTTGCAGTCCATTAGTTTGAAGCAGCGGCATGCCCCCAAATTAAAGCAATATCGACAGTCAGCAGCCAGGATCATCAAATATTGCTGGCTGCGCTTGATTCAATATCGTTCACCGAGTACTATAGATACGCTGTCATTGTAAGCGCAATTATAGAGCAACCGCTACAAGTTTATGTTTGCCCGGTGATGCTACGACTGACGTCAGCTGTTTCCTTAGATAGTGACTGTCTCAGTTTATCTACTACATAACGTACTGTACTTTCTCTTACATAGATGATTGCTTAGCTTAGCACAGGGTGGTATTTAAGGTAATTTTCGACAGCACATATCCAGAGGTGGATCATTATATTATAATGTAATCTATTCCAGGAATAACGAGTTTTCTGTCAGTGTTCAACGTTGTTGTATCAAATTAATTCAGCTTCACAACCTCAAGTTAGCGAGGCTTCACAAAGACCACTTTATAAGACGTCAGACCGGTAGAAATCAGTAGCACCACAACTCACAACCCACAGCGGCCACCGACGCCGAGCCGCCGCCGCCGCATCCGTGATGAATGACCGTGTACCGCACTAACGATAATGACGCCGCAGCCGCGCTAGTCTCCTCAACTATCATGCGTGCCTGGTACAGCGGTGGCACACTTCACCTGTTCTTTGATCTCTGTTCCCTTCACGCGCACGAAACCCCGATGATGTTCAAGATTCGCGATTATTGTAATCAGGTCAAGGCTTTATTTACTTCGATGATTCGTCAAGTTTAGATCCTTCCCTCCCATTTGCGTCGTCGCATGCGCATATTGGCTGTGTTGTTTTCTCTCGCTCGTCAAATTCGCGCGTTATCGCGTTCGCGCTAAAATGACGATGATCTAACTAGGTATATCTCTTCAAACGTTATGCCCGCTTGGTGTTTTGGTAACCGAAATCACCTGTTTATGTCGGAGAAGACAAGAGAAACGATTCGAGTTGATTCGCATACTCAGTGCGGCGGTATTGCTTGCTAATGTTAAAATTGGTTTCTAAGAGACACTTGCAAATTGCAATTTAAGTATCCGAGAATGAGCTTACATATAATTTTTTGCCTTACCTTTAATGGAGGCGTCGGAATGTACAGCGGAGGATCATTCTGAGAACCGGTGTATATCTCTTGACCATCTGGCCCCCTGGCGCACCCGTCTGCGTCCACCACGCTGTATCTGCACACGATACCATCTGCAGGCTTCGCGTCGTATCCAGGTGGCTTGCCGACGTGAAACCCCTTTGCTTTCACCCAAAAGCGGAACTTGGAACTGTCCGAACTGTTACATTCCTCCCCACGCAAAGTGCGAAGGATCCTTGCGTACTTTTTCAGAGTTATAGTTTTTGTTTTGGCGAGATCGCCGTAAGTCGAAATAACCCACGGTTGGTAAGTAGTAAACAAATCCAATTTAGGATCACCAGTCTGTATTTTAGGCCTTTTGTTATTGTTCTGTTCATTTTTCTTATCGGCCTTCGAACTGCTGGGTGTCGACTTGCGTTTGGAAGGCTTCCGCGGTGTTTTTTCCGGGATTGCTTCCTGTGTCAACTTTTTGCGGAGCCCGCGATCTGATATCATGGCAGCAGCCATTTTGAGAACTGTCACTTCACTAGTTACAATCCAAGTGTTTTACTGCATCTTCCATGTTCATAAACGTCACTTTTAATTAGTCCTGTAATAAAACACGTCAACATTTACATCTGCAGCTCGGTACTTTTGTTTTCATGAGACTGTTACGTTCTGGGAGTCGTCGGATTGTTTTCGAGAAAAGTTGGATAACTGAAAAGTTCCGAATCCCGTGCGTACAACTTCGAAGGAGAAGTTTTGACTGCGAACTTCGCGGCGTCCTAAGGACTTTCTATAGAGAGGAAACTTTCCGACGGCGGCGGCGGCGGCGGGGTGCCGCTGAAAGAAAATGTCGCTCGCCCTTTATCTTATTTATTATGTCTGATTGGAACAGCAGCGCTGACACCAGAATTAATATAACTGATTTCTACTATTCAATAAATTTTCTAAGTATAGTGAGTTGTGATAAAATTCGCAGTTTCCGAGAACTTGACGATTGGTTAATCTATGCAATTGTCTGATAAGAAACCAATAAAGTTGGAAAAGTCAAGTGAATTCGAACGGGCTAGGCGATCAAATGAAGTACGATAACTGGCAACAGGTGTCAGGAGTCTGAAAAGTTTCAAAATTGAAGGTGAAGTTGAAAAAGTACCGAGCGCAGACGGTCCGCGTCTGGGAGGGGATCGCGTTCGTCCCGCAGAGTTCGTCGGGCCCGAGCGGAGCGAATCGATACGGGTCGTGTAGACGGCCGCTCGCGTGGGGCGCGCGCGGTGTACTGACTGGCCTGGCAGTACTGGCATCGGCGGCGTCTGGTAGCGGGCCGGGCCGCCGGCACGTGCGAGGCGGCGAGACGGGCCGTCGGGCCGAACGCTGATTGCCCACAAAACAATCAGGGCGATCGGCCGCAGCGCAGGCCCCGCGCGATAATGCTCGCACTTGGCCGGAGCGCGTCCTTCCAGATAACGCGTAAGCCCATTGTTCGCAGGGGCAGAGCGCGCAGCTCTCGTAGATACAACATGCGCTGTGCAGTGCAGTTTACAAAGGAATTAGTGCTGCGGTTTATTAGCCGCGCAACACGCTGGGAAATCATATGCGTTGCTTTTTGTGCTCTGCTGTAGAGGGATATACATTTGCATCCTTGCTTACTCAACTGTTTATTTTACTGTTGCTTCTGCTTTCATGCTATGTTTATCTTCGTGTAATTAGATGACATCAGCATACAGCTATAATAATTTATGATCTATACTTTTCTGTGTGTGTAGTTTTTTAACTGCGGCAGTAAAATTTTGTTCACCAGTGCTTTATGCTTAAGATGACGGTGTCTGATGAGATTAATATCTATGATGATGATGATTAATAATTTTGTCTAAAAGATTTGATCATTAAACTAAAATAATTCAGACGAGTCACTTACTGAAAGCAGGCTGAGGTAATTACCTAGGTACACCGAGAAGAATCGCGTCGGTTGCTTAAACGAGGACTTCGTCTCGTAAAAACAAGACGTCAAAGAATTAAAAATAAAAACTGCTGTCAAAAATGGCCAATTCGAACGGCTCTACCGTAGTGACTGTTTTTAACTATTGTACATACCTACATCTAACACACTACACATTTCATGTTATTTCTTCATTAATTTTTAATATTATGATTATGAGGTCAACTATACAAGAGCACTACAACAACAAATTATTATGGAACGAGAAAAAACAAACTAATATGACAGCTCTGTCTGACAACTGAAGGAAGTTGACTGAAACTGAAAGCTGCCAGGATTGAAGGAGATGTATGATAAAAGAGGCGTTATACTTACCTCAGTTTATTTTTTAAGTATCTACAGATAACCTTCTTCATTGACGCAGGCACGCAATGACGAAAATATCATCAATGTAAAAGACATCAACGCGAACGTTTTGCTACGACCTACGTAAAAATTAAGCACCGTACCAAATAATCCTATTTTTGCATTACTTACGTAAAGTTATGTACTACCTAACTAATAGTTCCCTGAATAGTTCCAAATGATAGAATTATCCCAGGTTTAAGAAGGTACTAACACTAACGATTTCAACTCAACCATCGTTAAAATTGCTCAGCCACCAAGGACATCGGAAAAGGATGGCCGTGGAATGTAGCGCACGTCCGACAGAGGACTTGCCATCACTTCAATGCACCTTCTCGTCAAGTTAAATATAAAACGAGTCCATTGCTCCTTGGCCGGGCCAGTGCGGTGCAAGTGGTGCATCATCAAAAGGCGGCCATAAAAGAGGCTCGTTTTCTTCAAAGGCGGCCGATTAAAAAACCAACGAGTTCTTGCGTTCTTGCCCACCGCCGCCATCACTTGACTTGGAAGAGGCGTGCGCGCGCAGCTGCTCACGTTGCGACCCGTCCGCGCAAAGTGCTATCGTAACAAACATGCTTATCAAAAACTATACAACAAAGAAATCTCGACCTTATTCCTCTAGCTAACGTTCGTTAATGGAATAACGTAGGCTGAAACTTACGACGTCTTGGATTTGGAACGGAGGGGCTGCGCGCGCGCATCGCGCACGAGTTTCATGCGCGCGCGCCGGCACTCTTGCGCGAAATGTGCGCGTCTTACCAGGCGAACATGGAGCGGGTGGAGATAAAACGCGGCAACCGAGGTCAGGCCCGCATTGTGTTGATTAATTCGATGTTTGGTGCTCATTGAAATTTTATAAAGCGTTCGGTCGATGACTTTTCTTACTTACTACGCGATCTATACAAAAGCGGTATTCTTGCGATAGTCGGTATCAAAATTCGAGCCACGAAATCGTCGCATGCGCAAGTAGGTACATGTCTATCTATTTTACTTTGAACTTAATGCAGTTTGTTTCAAAGTATATTTTTGTTTGTATAATTTGTGATACCTCCAAATTTTGGGGGCGTGTATCTGTGCGTTGTGTCTTGTGTGACTGATAAATAAAAAGAACTTCCTGATTCTTATGCTGCCCTAGGAACTTGATGAACACGTTAGCCATGATTTTGGATCAAGGTTTTTTTTGTTTAGATTCGACGACGATCATCGGCTCGGCTCTCAAGCATTGTGGATCGATTTGCTGTCGTATCGATTGGTAATCGATATGAACAAAATGTATTTAACTGTGATTTAACTGAGTACCTCGGTACTAAATTATGAAAAGAATCAGTTATGCTTATGCAAACTATCCGGAATTATTCTAGTCTAGATTCCTTCCATCTCAGATTATCCCAATTTACCGACTTCACTCACTTTCCGACTTTTCTATTCAAATCAGTCAGACCATTCAGACAGAAAATGCGATTAGTAAATGAAACAAAAAACTCCTTTAAAGCACATTCCGTACATTAATAGGTATCTTTTTAAATCCACAAAACTCACCAAATCTAATCCTTGCAAAGTTTTTTTTTTTTTACATTCGATTCAGTATTAAAATCGGAACGAATCGAACCAATCTCGATCACTTTCAAATCGATGCTTCATTAGGTCGACTTAGGACCAGGGCAACATGAATACAAACTACTATGCGGGAAGTTTTTTCCATACAACCTCGGCTCGCATACAACAATCATTAACATTAACAAAGAATAAAGTTAAATTAGTAACGTAATAAAAGGCTAGATGTCGCTTCTACCGACTAGTAGTGACATCTGGTGGATAGATCTGGAACTACGAATCTACGCCACGAAAGGAGACAAGCGAGGTGCTGATAAGTGGTGTGGTGTGATGTCATCCATTTTTCTTCAGTATGAAGGTATGAAGCTCTATCTCAAGCTCCATAGGCATCTTTTGATACAAAATATGGCATTCACGCGGTAAGTCCGCAGTTAGAAGTCCAACCAAAGCAAAATTTTGCGCGCTAATTTACCTATATAAAGAAAACTGTAACCCCTTGTAGGTTTTAAGAATAGCTTTTGAAAACCAATAATTCTGTTGCAATAGTAGGTAAAAGGAATTTTCAAGATATGGTTGCGAATGAGTTGTTTGTATTGTTGTAATCGAAGCAAATTCGAGTGCTCGTAACCGAAAAGAATTATAAGTCCTAAGCCAACATGATACGAACCTAGAAAAGAGACCTCCGGAAAAATGTATGAAACGCGGGCGAATAATTTCGACTGAAGTGAGAGTTATACAGGTTTAAAGTACATAATTAATAAAGCAATACTCCTAAGTTATATATTAAAAAATTATCCCCGTTTTTTATTAAAATGTGTTTTAAATAAGTGAAGTGGTAATCATAATGATAATGCTGGCAACACTATGGTAAACTCTCAGTTTGGCACCGCTAAAAGAGCTCGTATCCGAGCCAGAAACTCTTTAATTAAGGCTCCAGCAGACCAATGCTACGTCGCGTAGACGCAGACGCATGCAACTGTGTAAAGTGCGCATATACCCGTCATTTTCTGGACTTCTTATTTTAATTGCATTGCGTGCCGTATCCGGTATGCGGGGGCCTTAACAGCGCGGAGCAGACGGAGCGCAGCGCGGGTGCTTTCGTGCAGTGAATAGTATAGAGATGACAGTGCCCCAAGTCTGCTAAATGAAAATCGTTTCACTTGGATGTCGATGGCTTGTCAGTTGCATGGTCATTTCGTAGTCTGCTAACAGTTTTTAATGGAAAATCACAGTGGCAATAGAATGACAGTTGTGTGTCGCTGGCATTACAATGGCTAAAAATTAGCAGACTTGGGGCCCAGGTGTTGCGTTGCGTGCGTACGTCTGACGTCTCCATTCCATTACTGCACGCACGCACGCGTGCTACGTTCGGTCTGCGTTAGCTTTAAGGGCGTGCGCTGCGTCGCTGGGACTATCAATGCGAGGACCTGCATTGCTTGAAGTAAGGGCATGCGCTGCTTATGCTTGCCGGTGTGGTAGGGTCTGCGCGCCTGCGTAGAAATACACGCTACGCGACGTGACGCGACACAAGGCGACGCGTCCTGTCTGCGGAGCCTTTACTTTTCTACCTACTCTACACATGCAACCTCATTAAAAACTCTTTAGATGCAAAAATATCCTCGGTTGTCAAGTAATATGTTTGACAATTGATTTGTTTACTTTGAGCTTTGATAATTATTTTACTTATTTTGTGCGATTTTATTACATATTTTACCGTTACCTGCAGACCAGGGATCGTCAATAATAATTACATCAGTAGGTTTTAGTGATTTATTGTGCTTTTTATCGAATAACATGATTTCTTGTGTTTTGCCTCTAAATCAATACAATCCAGTATACAAAATGTGCGAATGAAGTCCTATTTGAATACAATTTAGGTATTCAATAAAATTCGATGCATAGATAAGTGTAAAATGTTCTAGGGCATTAAAATATACCTATTTAAAAAGAATGAAATACAATGTTTGTGTTTGTTTTGGTTTAATGACAGATATGAATGACAGTTTACTTTTTAACATTGATACTTCTGCCATAATTCATGAAGGTTTTATAGATACTATGCCGTCATCTAAGAAGGTTCCATATGATTTCGATGGCAATGCAACAAAAATGCATGTTCGTTTCATTTCATTTCATTTTTAGTACGACAATTTGTTTTTGTTAAATATAAAAAATAGGAGGATTTTTAGATAAAATTAAATATATGCTTTAGTAACATTTTAACTAAGCTTTAAAATGATATACTTTTTATATCAGTCGAAATTGGTCTCCCGGTAAAATACGTCACCTTTTCGTATCTCTGACCTTCCCTAAAAAAGTTTGAGAACAACTTTCCCGACTTTACCGTACCGCCCGCCCATCCATATTGTTTGCAGGTCCAATGTTTTCTTATAATATGTTTTTGGGCCACCTGACTCCGTTTTGGTTCTTGGGGAAAGTTGTTCCGGCCTGCTGCTGTCTTTGGGCAACGCATCTTCCGTCCAGTACCTATCCAGTATCCAGCGTTCCTCCAAAGTTGCTATCGTCGCTCGGTACGCGAGCGAAATCCTCGCCGTTCACCGTGCGCGTGCATGCACTTACGAGGTTTTCCATTTTGTTGCGTCACAATGTACCAGGATCGCATAAATTGAAAGCTCCGCACACACCACACCTTCACCACTCAGAACGCGGCCGCGCCCGTAGCCCAAGCCGAGTGCCGTGATTTCAGCTCGCGCCATCGGGTACTAGGGATACATAGGCCGATGGACAGAGATACAGCAGACGAGATACATTAACCTAGACATACAAGCCAGTAAAGTTGAAGCCAGTATCAGAGCTTCTGATGAGATGACGACTATTTGTCGTTTAAAACGAAACAGGAGGGTTTTTTTGTCGACTGCGACTAACCAATTAAAATCGACGAAAGGATGAATATCACCATGGTACAAAAAAAACGTAGTTTGATCTCCCAAAGATTTAAAAATTAAAATCCTATTTATTTCACTCAAAATTTTGAACCCCTTGTAAATACGGTATCCATCCGATAATACGAATCACCCCCATGTACCTATGTTTCGTTATTTCTTGTGGTGTTTGATTAAGGTACCTACCTAGTACGCAAATAGAAGAACAAAATAATCATGTACTTACATTACCTATTTCATATCTTCCTGCCTTAAACCAAGGCGAAACATGTTTGTACCACAGCTAGCCAATACTTACTTTGTGACGGCGGCGCGACAAACGAATAGACAAAACCAGCGTGTGTACCAGGAGCGCATGGGTTGAAAAGTAGATAACACGAAGAGTTTGCTTCCCGTTGCTTGGATTCGGCGGCACAAGCATAAATTATAGTTTCCTAGTACATGAAAGTGAGAAACTCGAATAAATTCGAATGAATCTTCCGCGTCGTCCGCATCTTATCGCAAGCGCGACAAACGGAATAGACAAAACCAGCATCAGTACTAGGACCGCAAGAATATAAAAAGTTTGCTATTGCGAGACTTCAAGGAAGCTGGCAGTTCTTGCACTTACGAGGTTTTCGATTTTGAAACTTTATAAAGTACTAGGAGCATATAATTTGGAAGAGTTCGAAAAAAAGCTATAACGGTACCCAGGTACTATAGATGTAAGCCCGGTTTAAAACCAATTCAACCAAATCGTTTTAAACGAAAAAAACCGTTTTAAATCATAAACAACCGTTTTTTTCGGTTTAAAACGGCGGATGGTTGATAACAATGTTTTATTGATTTTAATACATTTTCGTAATATTACAAAGGTAAGGATCACTGAAATGGATTAATGATGTGATTTTGCGGGTTTATTACCTAGTTTGTCGCTCCGAGGCCCGAGCAACCTATGACCATTAGGTAACCTATGATGAGCAAGTCAGTGTAAAATCGTTGGAAACACCGAATTTTGTATATACAGGGTTATATTAATAATTTGGATGTTCCATACAAAAATTCATACCTAAGTACCTACTCGGCAAAAATTTTTTTGCATTTCGGCACGATTTTTCTACAACGGCCCTGAAATATTAGTCAGACGTGGCGATAGCGGCTGTATTGTAGGTACCTACGGCTGTTTACGCTCTGCCTACCCCGCAAGGGATAAAGGCGTGATTTGTGTATGTATGTATGTGTATGTAAAACACAGAACTTTTTTTTTTGTAGGCGAGTTTTAAACGGTTGAAAACGGTTGATTTCAGGTTTTAAACCGTGAAATTTGGTTTTAAACGTTTTAAACCGGTTGATTTACATCTGTACCAGGTACCCAGTTTAACTCTGCATATTTCTGCTGCCCTAGTAAAGTAGGAGCATTTACTTTGGGCGTCTCTTGGGCATCAGCGCCCCGTCTGTGGGAAGTCCTATATTGGACGCTAAAAGAACTATTCAACGGTTTGTGATTATTATCGCCACCTTTTATCGCATAGCTGAACTTTTTAAGCGGCATCTATCATTGAGTAGCTGAACTCAATTAAACCAAGTACTTCTGCCGCATTTCACAGATGTCCTCGTCCTCGTCATCTGGGAGGTTCACGGAGGCATACTGAGGTTCCCATTATCTCGCATTATCCCTGGCACGACCCCTGGAAGACCTGTCCAGGATATTTAGTGCATTAAATATTGCTGAATATTTTGCATGCCACGAACAAATTTGAGTACTTCGAGCAACTCGTTTGAGTACTTACCTATCCTATCAGTATGTAACTCGAGTTTCATTGCAGATTTTCCCATGTGAAAATTGTTTCGAGTTATTTTCATTTCGCATACGAAAGTCAACAAGGACGTCTGTGTCGTACGTGTCACCCTTTCTACTAATCGTTTTGTATATCGTACTTATCACCCTTTCCTCTTGATGGTAGTAATCTCAAGTGAGAAAGGGAGCGCCATACAACTGTCATTTGGCGGCGAATGCAGCGAGTGACCGGCTCAACTATAGTGGTGGTTCTGCACGGTGTTTCATTGTGTAGTGGGACCAGACGAAAAAAAAAGATAAATTATTTTTAAGATATTTATTTGTGTAAAATTGCAGCTCATTCTACAATTTACTTGATTACAGATGTACATCAATATCATACTTACAACTAGTTATATATTATGCAAAATACCTACGTTACCTACAAGGTAATAAAATAAAACACGGCATTTTTTTAAAGGTAAAAATAAAATTGTCTACATCCTTTTTTGGAATGCGAAATAAACATATTTCGTTACAATTGATTTTACTTTCATACCTGATACAGAATTCAGCTCCCACATTTAAATTAACTAAAATAAATAAACCCTTTTACCTACTAATTAAAACATAATCAAATTCTGTTTGAGCTGAACATAATTTTTCTAAGGTGCAAGCTACACAGAGTGGACGTGAGATATAAGATGACATCTGTCAGACAAGTGATCGTCAGCCGTCCTCGATGCAAAGCGCGTCTCACGTGTGTAGCTTTCTCTCTTCTTTTTCATACATTTTATATGGAAACTGTTTAAAGCGTCGCGATGTCGCACGTCTTACGTCTCACGTTTACTCTGTGAAGCTTTGGCCTGACACGTAATTGAATGTGACAAGTTGACAAGTAAAATAAAATACAATTTATCCTGTGATGAAAAAAGTAACTAAAATAAAATAGACATAATAATTTCTTCATTACACTACACATCTTTTGGTAGATTGTTCTTTCTTTTGCTATAAGGTTATTTCGGAATATATAAAATAAAACTGCTAGGTAGTAGTAGGATAAATCCACTCAGTCAAATTGAAAAATCTGCCATAGATACATGTAGAATAAAGTTTGGTAAAACTTGCGCACATACAGAATGGATCCCAAATTGGCAACATTATTGCTGATATCCTGCTCATATGTCTAATAATACAATAGAGAGGGAAACAATTGAGTTGCCGATGCGGGATCCATTCTATATCTGCGCAAATTGCATGTATATGCCTGCCTAGTACTGGTTCCAGGGCACATTTTCAATAGCATGCTTTTTGAGCTTATGCTTTTTCAGATATTTGGAATCTATAAATGACTCTCCACATAATGTACAAGAGTATGGTCGTTCTCCAGTATGGGTTCTTAGATGCACCACCAGGTTTCCTTTTAGGGCAAAGAATTTCATGCAGACGGAGCAACCAAACTTCTTTTCTCTAGTGTGTGTGAGTTGGTGCGTGCGGAGATGAGTTTTAGTCTTGAAACGCAACGAGCAAAGAGCGCACGGGAACGGACGCTCATTTGTATGCACTCTTTCATGCATCAACAGCATAGCTTGGCTCGAACATCCTTTACCGCAGATCTTGCATTCAAATCTTTTCAGATGCTTCTGTTTGTAATTTTTGTGTGTTGCAATGTGTGTTTGCATATCTTGCTTTGATGGTAGCACTTCACCACATTCAGAGCATAGCAGTTCGGACGGGTCTAACATGTGTGTTACTTCAACATGTTGTTCTAAGGCCGATTCTAATGAGAACATTTTCTTGCATAGTGAACAGGCATATCCTAAGAGCTTGCCTAAGTTAGTAGTGATCTCTTGTTTGACAGTCTTCAGCAATTCATCCTTCACTTTTTTCATCTTAGATCTACTGCAACTATCAGAGTCCTTATGTAGCTGCATGCTGGCTTTATTCTCAAAGGTCTGGTCGCATTGGTTGCAAGAGAACGGATTCAAATGAGTCAATCTGTGAGTTTGCATCGTAATCTTTTGGTGGAACCGTTTTAGGCAGAGATCACACTCAAATTCTCTTTGTCCGGTGTGGATCATTTGGTGCCGTTTCAGATTGTTAGGGTTAGCAAAAGTCTTGAAACAAATATTGCATTCCGGTTTGACGTTATTGTGGCTGTACTTGATATGCTGTGTCAATGCGTTTCGTCTTATAAGCTGGTCGCAGAATGGGCATGCGATGACGGAGCTATTGCTGCTGTTATGTAGAAGCATATGTCCAGTGAGAATTTCTTCTGTTTCAAATCCTTTGCCACACAGGTTGCATAAATGTTCACCAGCAGGATTATGTCTGTATTGGTGTTTCTCGTACTCTCCTAAGTCTGCAAACTGTTCACCGCAATCACACAAGAATGTGCCGTCCTCTTGCTGAAGAACTGTGGCAATTTGATCACCATCCGCATATTCAATGACCAATTCGGAGCCATCGCAGTTGAGGATTTTGAATTGAGATTCGTCACCTTCACAGAAGATGACCTCTTCTTGGTTCAATCCATCACCATCTTCTCCTGTGTTTGTTGTGATAAGTTGAGTATCTGTGGTAAGATATTGAACACCATTACTATCTTTAAGAAGGATGGTGCCGTTGGGTCCAGCCGTGGTGAGAATTTTTATTATGCTATTGTTTTTATCTTGCAACTGTATGGTCCCATCTAATTCTCCGGTTATAACTTCTTCAATATCTTTATCTTGTCCGTGTAAAGCTAAAGTATAATTTTGTTCCTGCGAGTTGCTATCTTGAGTTTCATCAATATCCATCGCATGATCAAAGTGGTGTTCATCAGTTTCTTGGCTCTCCTCCTCATTTTCAAGGATTGTTGCCGGAACGTTGATTGGAACTTTAGTGTTGGACATGAGGAATGAATCGTATGAGTTCTCAAATGTCTCACTTGGTTGGGTGATTTCTTGGTGCTCTTTAATTGGCTCATTGTGTTCAATAGAACTGTCGTTTGGTTCCAATTTCACATTATTAACTGTGTTTTCTTTTTCCACAGGTTCTGTAGTGTCTACAGCTTCTGTTGTGTCTAATGTATCTGTCTGGTCAGTTATTTCTTCAATTTCTTGTAGCAGTTGATTTTTTACCGCATTTTCTTTGCTGTCTTTATCTTTTGGATCATCAATGACTAGTACGTAGTAGTAATCATCATCGCTATCTGTTGGTTCTTTTTTGATGATCGCTTCAAGTTGTTTCATGGGATTATTGGCAATGTCATCATCTGACGCTGCCTGACTTTCTTGTTCTTCCATTGCTTCCTCATTCTCCTTGTTTTGCTGCAGCAAAGCTTCCAGTTGGAGTTTGAGCTCCGTGTCCATCTTGATGCACTGCCTTCGGAACTGGTAAGCGGATGTCATGATGCTGAAGCAATCGCCGCACAGTTTCTGTGGCAAGCCATCACTTTCGTCAACCTGAAAGGAGAAAGAAAAAGAAATTGTAAAACAAGTTTTTATTATAATAGTAGCAGGCCTGTTAGCAGTTTCACCCACTTCCACTCATTCTCTTGTGGCGAAGAGGCATTCTCCCAGCGGTTTCCTCTTGAATCACAATTGATAAAAAAATGCATGAATATCCGTTGCATGGTTTAGGAAAAGTTAGAAACGACAGACAGACTGCTTAGAATAGGTATATTTATACAAGATTGTAAGTAGCACATTGGTAGAAACAGGCATAATGTTGGACAAGATGTAAATGAGAATATGAGACAGAGATAACCTTAAAAATAAATAGATAACGAGGCGACTGGTACCTATGTATGTATATTATAAATCTTTGATGGTTCCAGGCTCTAATTATGTTAGTTGGTTGGGGTGCACTTAGGGGGGCTGGCCACAGCAAGACCCCCAGGGGGCCCTAAGGGCCACCGGCTGATTTTGGGCCCACAGAGAAAAGTGTTCTAGGCAAACATTGTTCCTGATGGGCAACCCTCTCCATTCCCGGTGGAAAAAATATGTGTCATCATGACAACCCAGTGGTCGAAATTTTTCTAAGTCCCAGAAAGCGGTTCTTGGTCAGTTAAGGGGGCTTTGGGGCCCTGCGGGCTAAACTAGGGGCCACAGACGAAAACGTTGTAGGCAAAAGTTGTTGTATATGAGCAACTCTTTCTATTTCCGTCAAAAACGGGGAGGGCCCTTAAGACCCCCAGGGGGCCCTAAGGCCACCGGCTGATTTTGGGCCCACAGAGAAAAGTGTTCTAGGCAAACATTGTTCCTGATGGGCAACCCTCTCCATTCCTGGTGGAAAAAATACGTGTCATCATGACAACCCAGTGGTCGAAATTTTTCTAAGTCCAAAGAAAAAAAATTTTTTTTTACTTTGAATTTTTTTCGTGCTATGGGCAGCCCCCTTAACTGCACCTCAACCCGCGCGAAACACTTTGAAAATATTGAAAAAAAACCATTTGTATGGCAGCCCCCCTAAGTGCACTCCAACCTGTTAGTTTGTAATTACTGAAGAAAATGCGTAAAATACAGAAGATCGGAAGCTGCCTCAAGAACTGCCAGAATGACATAAGAACTGACTGTTTTCTTTTATCGAATTTCGAGTGTGAATTTTTACAAAGAATTTTTATGTTTTTTGTGAAGTTTTCTTTCATAAAAATAGGAATAGTACCTCCACGGTAGTGATCTCCAGGAATTTCTCTTTCACATTATTCACATCGTCCAGTATGGAAACCTCGGAATCCGGCGACAAGCAGCATCTGCACAGGTTTGCCCACGATTCCATTTCGCCCATTTTACCAAACCAACATCACACTTCACCCAGGAAAAACCTGGAAAATACACAAATTTCCACAAATACATTGTTTTGACTGTCAAATAAATAGAGCAGAGAGCACAATAAGTTATCCAAAGAGAAAAATTATCTACGGACCTTGCCATAAATACTATCTTGAAAATTTTTAGAATAGACAAGCACGAACCACAATCACAAAATGGCGGTGGCGCCACAGACAAAGTTGCCAACTCACTCACGGACAGTGTTGCCGGCACTCGAAAACTAAAAGATCCGAAATATAGTCCGACAGGATCCGATTGGATCCGATTTTACCCAAAGGGGCCCTTATAATTTTGTGATTTTTGCCCGCGTTTCTGTGAACCATTTCCCTACGTATTTACAAAAATGAACTGCATTTTTTCCTAATTTGCTTTGTTTTACCTTGTGTAGTGTCGCATGTAGTTACTAAACCTAACACAGACCAGATGCGGTGCGTGGCGTGCACGTCTACGCAAGTAATGTACGAGTGTCAACGCACCTGATCAAGGAGGTAAATGAAACATGTCATGATGTCACATCAGTTGCGCACCCTGCAACACAACGCAGAGCTGTATCTGGTCTGACATCATTCTTACACCTGTAGACGAGCGTGCACGTAAGTACGTATGTACGCACGCATTTGTTCTACCTATTGATAGGATGAATTTCAACGTTGCGTTGCATCGCATGACGTGTACGCGCGAGCGCGACGCATCTGGCATATTTGGTCAACGCGTGTGAGTACACGCCTCGCGGCACATCCGGTCTGTGCTACTCTGTTCACGTAGATGTGCACTCCACGCGCCAAATCCAGTCTGTGCTTGTTTAGTTTCGTACCATACGCGCGTTTTGTTGTTTCGCGCCATTTCGTCTGACAGACCGTGGCCTGTGACGTTGATGCCCGGCCGACGCCATTTTTCCTTTGTTCGTTAGTTCGGTCGAGAATCACGCGGCCGCCGGCAATATAACCTCACTTTTTGTCACTCGCGCGACCGGTGTTAGGCACATATTTTAATGTAGTTTGGTGTCTTTATTATTTCGTGTGTGCTTTTTCCATCAGGGAAGAGTTCCCTGTCCAGTGTGGAAGTTAAGCCTATACAATTACCAATTGTTCGGTGGATTTCTCATGCGGGGAGAAATTCTTTGGTTTACGCGTCTTGTACAGCAAACGCTTTTGCTGTCGCAAACCATAGTGAATAGTGGAGAAATCTTTTGTTATTTGTGTGTTAAAACATTAAATTTAAACATTAAATGATATCTATATTTGATGTCGAACTGTGAACTATAGTGAATATTGGAGTAAAGGATTTCGAGATCGAGCGGATGTCCAGTGCCGTGAGTTTAGGTTACTCTCTCTTCCTGTGTTCCTCAAATATCCTGATACCTGTTTCCTGTCATACCTAGACTCACAAAGAAACGGCGTCATAATTCGCACGGTGAGCAATTCGCTGGTAGTTGTATAAGTACTTTTTGGTAGTGATTTAGCAACATTACGTGGAGGTCACCACCTTGATGACCTTTAGTACAACCGGAACTTGGTACAAATACTTTAGATATGAGCTGCGATAGTGCGGTAAAATATTAGTCATCTTGTAGGAAATTAAGGGCCCTCACAGACATCGGAAACAAAAATTTCTCAACAGGAAATTTTATTTTCCGGAACAGAAAATTTTCTCATTAAATTTATTTTATTTATTTTATTTTAATTTATTTTATTTATTTTGGAAAACCAACAGTTAATGTAACAATATACATATTAAGAGTAAAATCAGAAAGCCAATTACAGGTTTTCACTGTTAGACATTAATTTAGAATCTAAGAAGCATTTAGCTATAGTAAAGAGCACTACGAATCGTAGTCAAATGTTGTTCGAGGCTGATCGACCATTTAGTTTTAGATTTTAAGATAACTTAATTTGCTTCCACTGCGCTAAGATCAGCTTCGGAATCAAACAGTGCTAGCTTGTTACTCACGTAGACGTACACGCCACGCGGCGCACTGGTCTGTGCTAGCCTGTTAGTGTTACTCACGTAGACGTGCACGCCACGCGGCGCACTGGTCTGTGCGATCCTTAAAGACAAAACCAAACGGTGGAATATTTTTTTGCGGTGCGATCCATTTTACGCTCGTGCTTCTCTTTTACTGTGAGCACGTTCGTCGTTCGGTTATAGTAAGTAATATAAGAGTATCTACAATGAAATGACTATTTTTGTCAAAATTATCCGAAATTATCCGCTGGAAATGAGGATCCGCCGAGGATCCGATCAGACCCGAAAAGATCCGAAATCGCATCCAAAGATCCGCGCCGGCAACGCTGCTCACGGAATAATGGTAGTATTGTGTGTGACATCAATGGGGAAGTTTTAATTAGTTCATCTAGCTGATTTGATTTGAGTAGATGGCGCTGATGGCGAATCATGGAAATGCTCAGAAGCTATTTCCCTTAATTAGGGTTAATATTATTTTATTAAACAGTATGTTTTATTTTAGTATTTTGTAGAAATTATATAATTTAAGAAAAACAAACCATAATGGGCGTTTTTTGGAGAAACTAAACCGCAAGATGGCGTTGTACGCTGCCATAGACTAATATGGAATAAGTGTCAAAATTTGACAGCTAATCCCTTTAAGTCTATGGAGGCGTACAACGCCATCTCACCGATTAGTTTCTCCAAAAAACGACTATTTTGTTAAACCGCTTATTCACGATACCTCAAATCGAGGAAATACGCCAAATATACGCTTTAGAAGGACTTGCAGTTTAGAAAGCGGCAACATGTTTCGTATAATCTGTGATGTCATGGTGGTTGAATTTGACATTTGACAGCTGATCCCTTTATTTTAACAGCGCAATCTAGTTTGGACTCGTGAAGCAGTCACTCCAAAAAATCCCCATTTAATTTTACTAGCGACTTTGCTTGGTGTATGTCGCCACGGAAGTAGGAATAGTACCTTCCTTCATCTGAGGCTGTCGCGCGCTGTTTTTCTGTGATTGTACCACAGTTGGACTGTGTTTTCGTTCCGATGAGATTGAATTTGGAAAAAATGTTTCCCGACATTTTTCTCGAGTGTTCCCCGACAACTAACATGGTAGTGTGTTTTTTATCGGAAATATATGTATCTGATATTATAATTGACGCCATTTTGTAGCAAAATAGATACATAAGTAGGTAAATTTTTGTCCATAATTAAACGCTGTTAGCCATTTTCTCAATGTGACAAACATATGTTGCTAAATGATTTGTAATAGTAGGTAAATATACATACCTAAGTACCTATATCATGGCAATATTCATATCGCGACATTATTTTTAGAGTTATGCCCGCAATGAAAAACACTCGTGAAGTAGCTACGTCGAAACCTAACAAAGTAGCGCTACAAAATATTTCCGAGATGTTTCCAAATGAATACACACCCTTAATCATAGCTTTCAGAGGAGAACAGAAAATATAGAATAGTGATCGTTTACTTTTCTTTCCATATGAATGAACGTAGAAAATAAAATTAAGTTTTTTTCAAGTTGGAACACCGCATCGCTGCGGTTTGATGCGCCAAGTAGTTACAGTTACCGTTACCGAATTTATTGTAGCGCAAAACTTGCAAAAGTGAGTTTTAAAAAGAATGTCTCGTATCTAAAGCAAGTATCTAAAAAAATATAATAAAATTATTTGTTATTTTCATTAGAATTAGGTTTTGTCTTTTTCACCAAACTAAAGACTATTTATGAACAGTTGGCAACTCGTCAACTAGATCGGAAATGACGTCATTTCATGTGTTCCATTGACAGCAGATGTTCAAAATGTCAAAGATTGTTGTTTCATTGTGCCCTCTGCAACAGACAGAGATAGTAATAATTTGTGCATGGGGTGTCTGAGAAATGTTTACTTATTTCTGCGATAGATGACGTTACAAGCTAAAATGAGTCCGTCGTTTAGCTGTATGTGCGTTAGTTTCAGGATCTAGACGTCACGGGTTCGATTTTAGGGAGAAATACGCAAAAGTTCCTCACATTTATGAATTTGTCAGTTTATGAGCTGACATGTTGTAGACTGAACCACGCATGTGGCGCAGTGGTAGTGCGACTGCCTGCAACGCAGGTTCCGAGTTCGATTCCCGCCCGATCGGTCACTACAGAAAAATTGATATTCCCTTTGTGAGTTTGTTCCCAGTTTGAACTACTGATTGTCTAGCTGGAAGCAAAATGGTTCCGTGCTTCGGAGGGCACATTCAGCCGTCGGTCCCGGTTGATGTCTATGATTACTTAGACGGCGGTAGTTACCCAACCAAGTCAGAGGCCTGCTACTTGTATTGTAATAGGCGGTTGAAAAACTGTAGGTTTATCAGGGTTTATCAGGTCGTTGGGAGATTCGGTGTCCCACTTGAAAAAGAAGGAAGTAGGCAATTTAACAACATGCAAATAGGGTTTCGCGCATCTTTTGTGCACACGATTTATGAATCATCATCTTCCTGCCCTTATCCCAATTACTTGGGGTCGGCGCAACACGTTTTGTTGAACACAAAATCGTGTTGCAAAGGATTTATGAATGAATGATTAAAAAAATGCTGCATTTGCTACACGTTGTAGGTAGGTACAACAGCTACTTAGGTATATTTATCAACAGGCCACTATTTACAACTTGCGCAGATAAAGACTGGATCCCGAATTGGCAACATTATTGTTGACATCCTGCTCATATATGTAGAGGCAAACAATAATGTTGCCAATTCAGAATCTATTTTTTGTCTACGCATTTAATACCTCTGGACGTGGCCTTCTCGTGACCAAAATGGGTGGTTGGGTTTGCGTGCTTGGCTAGCAGTAGCAGCATTCTCTGAAAGGTTGTGCTAAACAAGAATCAGACGAATGAGATCCCGGAACTGTCCGGAAGTTAGAAAATGTATGTTTGCGGTTCCAATTTTTGAGGAATGTGATATGACTTCGTTACTTAAGTCATGGCAGCATGTAGGGCTGTATTAGAAAAGAAAATAAACATAAGTCTTCCTGTTCTGCCGGTAGAACTTAAGGCAGAACGTGTTTAAAAAGTTTAAAGTTGACATCGTCTGTCAAGTAAGTACTCAAGCAATTCTGGTTTCTGGTTCTTCCTTAACACAACCTCTACCATGTGTCTCGTCTTGATGTCACGTGACGGAGGTAACTGCATAGCCGGGCTCACGGAAATTCACCAAGAGGGTACGGACAGGCACCCAGAGAGTAGAAGGCGACATTCAGTTGTTGGTTGGTTAGACTACCGATATTCTGTTCTGATGATGGATGGATCGCGTCGGGACCGTTCAGCCACAAATAGGGATTGTTCACCCGCGAATACCCCTACCACGTGAGTCTGATAGAGTTTGCTTTTGTCTAGTCACATCACATCATTCGATGATGATGATTTTATTTTATGTACCTACTTATATATATACTTCCACCTTCGTTTGTAGAGCGTGCGGAAAGTCATGCCGCTCCCGTATCGGCTTATACAGCCATGAAAAATCTTGCCTCAGACACTGAATAAATCGTCTGTCACAGACGTATGAGGCCAATGATGATATATACTTATATATATCGTGGTTAACATACGGCATAATCATGTGGGGTAATAGAAGCTATATTACCTATCATTATATATCAACTTTCTACCACGGGAGAACATGTAAATTCTCACGATGAAACTGGATTTTCAACTTTCAGGTACCAGGCGCACAGGAATACACAGGGTTGATGGGCGCCGCCGCTGCTGGCTGCTACCGATATTCTGTTCTGATTATGGATGGAGCGCGTCGGGACCATTCAGTCCTATCCTCACCCGCGATACCACTACCATGTAAGTAAGTCGGCTCTTGTCTTCTTACATCACACTACATTATGTCTAGGGTGGTCTAGTTGTCATAGACAGCTATTTACCTGGGAAAAGTCTTGTGATTTCCAAAGTAAAACTGGTAAGTATATCAACTTTCAGACACCAGGCGCACAGAGAGGCAGAGGGTTGAAGGGCGCCGCCGCTGCTGGTTGCCACCGATATTCGGTTCTGATGATGGATGAATCGTCACCCGCGATACCATTAATATGTACCTAGATAAGTCGGCTCTACATAGGTACCTACATCACAACTACATTATCTCTCAGTGACATAGGCAGCTTTATACCTGGGGAAAGCCTTGTGATTCCCACAGTAAAACTGGTAAGTTATCAACTTTCAGACACGGTCGGTCGGTGGCCCGTTCATAACCAGTGGTAGGTAGTCTGTGGTAGTGCGACTGCCTGTTTGCGACACATTAGGTTCCGGGTTCGATTCTCGATGGGTCTCGTTTCTCTCAAAGTTGATATTATTTTATAACTTTATTCGTTTTTGTAAGCAATGTTTGCTCCATAGCAGTAGATTACTTTTTGCAGTTATTTAACAAGTAGATGTTTTAAAAAAACATAACAACCCGACTGCGGTAATTTTAAAGTAGTATTTTGCTATAAAAATCCGCCATCTTGAATCTATAATTTTTTTAATATAGTTAGTGTCACTCGCGCTGCTATGACGAATCTAACGACACCTCATATGTCAAAAGCCAACTATCCGTTTGGGCTGTAGCCCGTGAAAAAGAATTTTCTTGTGCACATACATACACATACTCTCGAAAAACATAACCCTCCTTCTGAGACAGTCGGGTAACATGGACTACGGTATCTCAAACATTACGAACAAAAAATAAGATAGAAGTAGAGATCGACAGAAAAAATATTCTAAAAGTGATTGAGAACAAAAGGTAGGGTCTCAGCAAAACAAGATTTAAATGAAATCGGGTCTCATAACATCTCTCCGGAGTAAAAATGGCGGGCTTTTATCCCACCAAGAGGCTATTCATATTGAATCTATCAGACAGAACATTTATCATGTCTAGAAATATTAAGGTACAGAAAAGGTCTTAAGAGAGCAGATAGATCAGTGGATTTTATTTAAAAATACATGGTGTTGGGAAAAGTAGTGCTTTCCTTCAAACCACGACGTCTTTAGGTACCTACCTACTTACCTACATAATTTTTACTAGTGACTGATAGCGAAATCTCAGAACCGGCTGGTGATGATAGATAAGGAACAACTTTCCCCAAGGAAAATAGGACGAAGTATGAAAAAGTGAATAGGACCTCCCATACAAAATTGCCGATGAGCTGATTTGAGGTAGGTACCTACTATGGGAGGCCAGAAAAATCTTATGCGCGCGGCAAAGGAACGGTGTAAATTTTTCCGAGCGGTAATTGACTGTACTGCGTGATATTCTAAGTAGATTTTGTTAAGGCGTTCCGTTTTCCATACAAAAATTCAATGGAGTTATGTATGTAAAGGAGACAAGAGTCGGTTTAAAAAACTTGATGGGGAGTCCCGTGGGTATATAAGATTGTCGCAAAACACTAAAAAGAATTTTTAAATCATCAGATTTCCCCGTAAAAAGCGAGTCGCCACTTTACGAAAATAGATGGAGCTACTGCTGCAATAAATACGTTTAATTTTATTGTGCAGAAAATACTGATTATCTTTTACCTATAAGTAGTTTTGCGACAAATTTACGTGTGCCTTCATCATTCAGAATAAAGTTTCTTTAAAAAGAAACTCTACAACTCATGTGTAACCCGACTGAAGTGCAGTTTTTCGTTTGTATGACGTAACGAACCACCTTAAGTTTGTATTTAAAGACATTTACTTTTTAAATTAGTTTGAACTTGCTTAGCATACTTCTTTATGCCTATAGAATGCTTGGTTTAAAGGAACGCAATACTTTTGCTAACACTTAGTATAAGCTGTGGTCTAGGAGGTAGGTAGTCTACTATGTGTTAGACCAGGCTTCTACCTCAGAGGTCAGGGGTTTGATTCCCTTGATCACATTTACCGGCTTAAGCTAGTATCACTCAAATTCTACCCGTGGGTGTCGTAAATTAGCGAGTAAGGGATAGATCACTTACACCCTGTATTTTACAGATCCAGAGAAAATAAAAAGTTTGACTTCCTGTACAAATCTATACTTCAGCTGATCGTGAATTTTGTATGGGAGGACGGAATTTTTCTTTCGTCCACCGCCATATGTTTCATGGGGAAAGTTGTTCAGTTTCATGGCTCGAGCGCACCTGCAAAGCTTTCGTTACACCGTCCTTACACGGTTACACCCCTTATTTTACAGCCATGGTGTAAAATTGTCTGGATAAAAAAGTTTGGATGGATTGTATAAAAGACGATAATATGAAAAATAAAGGCGTAAGTGAGGATTTGACTGCTGATAGAGATGAATGGAAGAAAAAGACATGTTGCGCCGACCCCAAATAAATTGGGATAAGGGCAGGCAGATGATGATGGTGTAAAACTGTCTGCCTGCCTCATATCTATTTAACGAAATTCATTTCAGCAACTAAAATTAATGTATTCAGAAACAACGATAGTAACTGCCCCAAACTTGGTAATATTACAGCCGTAATTGAAATTCTAATTGCACTGTGTAAACACCTGGGTTATTCTAATAATAGGGCCCGCGGAGTCCCTCTGCAGTAGTAGCCAGGTAATGTTATGGAAGGGATTCGTACAAGGAATTAGGTTTTCGAAAACTGAGTAAAGGCTCTGCAAACTCAAAGTTCAAAGGCATTTATCAAGACAAAGGATCCGATGGTGATTCGACTCTTGGCGGGAGAGGCACAAAGTTTAATATCGCTTTGTCTGGTTGAAAGAAGAAAAAGTGTAACAATTATACAGGGTGTAAGGGACGGTGGTGTACCGAAAACTTTGCAGGCATGTTCAGACCATGAAACTGAACAACTTTTACTATGGAGCCTATGTCGGGTAACAAAAAAATTTTACTGACCTCCCATACAAAATTCACGACCAGCTGGTTGACTGACTTAGCTCGGGAAGAGAAATCGTTTAACACCATGTGTTCCATGGGGAAAGTTGTTCAGTTTCATGGTCTGAGCACGCCTGCAAAGTTTTCGTTACACCGTTCCTTTTCACCCCGTATAATTATATGTACGTACCAGTAGGCTTATTCCTTTCGAGTTGGTGGGATAATGAGCCTTCCAACAACCCAATGAACTCTGGTGTCAGAGTTCTTCAACCATCTACTTCCAGTACTTAGTAGGCCTCTGATATGGTTGTATTACGAACGACACCACAATCTAAGTAATCATTAATCATAGACAGCAACCGGTACCTACGGCTTAACGTGCCCTCCTCTTAATCATGGCGGCTTAACCATGTTACTATTCGGACAATCAGGTGATACAGCCTTCAATGTTCTTAATTCACAAAGTGATAAAAATCTGCTTTTGTGAGTAACCCACCGGGAATTGAAACCGGGACCTTCTGCGTCACGGAGGCACTACCCACAGCGCCACATCGGCCGTAAGGTATTGCGTCTCATCTAGTGCAATTTAATCCTGGTCAGTCCGCTGGCTAATTGCGGGTTGCGATTATGTAAACGAGCGTAATATTACGGGATCACAGGTTCCAAGTGTGTTTGTCTGTGAATGTAACTCAGTATCAGTAGGTACCGCGGTTTCACTGTTGCCTAGGCCCCACCCAAGTCTGCTATTTTTACCCAGGGACACTCAACTGTCATTCTATTGCCACTGTGATTTCTATGCTAAAACTGTTATGAGAATACGAGATTACCAAAGCCAAATCTAACTGACATGTCATCGACACTCAAGTGAGACGATTTTCATTTAGCATAGCAAACTTCAGCCCATGTAGGTACCGCGGTTGGACTGTGGCCTGAAATGACTATGTCAGAGCTTACGAAGAAAGGACCTCTTTCCTGCCTACCAATTATTTTTCATATACTTATTCGTGTTATGGAAAATACGGATTTCAGGAGGACAAGAGTTTGAATTCCAAACCATAATTATAAGCGAAGCGAGTAGTCGGGCACTTAGGGCAGGGTCATTTTTAGCGTACCGTACCCGAACAGTCAAAACGGGACCTTATTACTGAGACTTCGCTGTCTGACTGTCTGTCCGTCTATCACCAGGCTGTATCTCATACCGAATACCGAAACTTGGTATCAACCTATAGTATCAACTGCCAAACCAACCAATGATTCATTTAGGAACCTAGATTTATCAGGGGTTTTGTTTGATTAAGTAGAGGCCACGAACAAAACAAAAGGGTTTCGCATACATTTGCATAGAAATTGATCTCTAACCAAATGGTACCTAGGTAGTTTTGTTATGTTACCTGACCGTTTTATTTATGCATTAAAACTAAACGCCCTCATAAAAGTTGAGTCATTTAGATAGGTTAGAAACAAATTAACTATTTTTACCCGACTGCCTAGGAGGGTTATGTTTTTCGAGAGTATGCATGTAGGTAGGTATGAATGTAGGTAGACAAGAAATTCGTTTTCATGGGCTACAGCCCAAACGTCGGCTGGGCGGGTCTTGCTTGATGTATGAGGTGTCGTTTCGTTAGATTCGTTTCAGCAGCGCGAGTGACACTGGCTATAGGTCAAAATTCAAGATGGGGGACTTTTATCGCAAAATACAACTTTGAAATTAGCGCAGTCGGATTTTGTTTTTGTTACGTCATCAGCGTCATCTGCTTGTAGTCATCGATTTTCTAAAAGTGTTCGCCTTTCCAATTGACGTAAGAATTTAACAACACTTCAGGTATACAGGGTGTAAGGGACAGCTCTCCGAATGCTGATATGGTGCATTGCATTCAGACTATAAGACCAAACAACTACCCAGAAGAAAACATATCTAGTTATAATGTTTTCCACTGGGTATAAAAACCGACCACAAGCACTCTTACAAAAGTCTAAATCAAAGATCTACAAGCTAAGCCCTGTACATACATAGGTTATAGGTTATGTTATACATATGTATCACGCTTATATCCCTATGTTTACCATTATTTTGTGTTATGACGATACCCGAGTGATGACACTTTTCAGCCTTGTCATACAAACGTTTTCCCCGGTTTTCTTTGCGATAATGCATGTAGAACTATAATTATTTCTTATTCATAATTAGGGCCTGCTATTGGCAATTTGGCATGCCCGTACCTTTTCAATCTTTCGAAAAAAAAAAAAGGAAAAATAAGCATATTTCATTTTTTACGGAAAAAGAAAATTGCTCATACCTATTATTCTTCTCATAATAAAATTAATTATGCTAAAATAAAAGAGTAGGTGCATGCCTATAAAAGGCTTTAATGTACCTAATAAAAAAAGATTATATCTCTACATAGCTACAGGTGGAGATTTGTTATTAGTTAGATGTCATTTATCATTCTGTGCTAACTGTTGTATAAAACTGTTAATCTCCCAAAAAAAAAAAGAAACTCTAGGTACATGCATTATTCATAAAGAGAACAGGGGAATACGTTTCTATGAAAATGAAAACTTCCGAGACCACGCGCGCTCTTTATCAAGAATGCTTGCCCTTTCTTGCACAAAACCATCATAACCGCCCAAAACTATGTTTGTAATAAACTACCCGCCGTTGACTGACCGCCGTTTAAAAATTCACTGAGCCCAACAAAGCAGGTTAATTCACTTTATTAGTTTGCCACAACTTGCGGGCGACAGGGATAGTCTAATCGTGCCTATCGTGAGTTAGAGCGAGACAGAACACAATGGAGAGCGGCCTGAAGGTATGCCCACAGTTTGTGGACCGCACAAAGGATTCGGGGTCACGAGGAAAGCGGCGAAATCTCCCCGGATGTGGGGTAATTTAAACTTTTAGAGCGCCGCGCTACAAGCAAAATGCTACTTTGTTGCTGCTCGGCAAAACAATTTGACGTTGTGGATTTTGTACAGAAAGTGATACAGAACAGAAATGATGAAGATGATGATCTCTTCGGCCGATTTTGACCATGGCGACCACTTCTATGCCTGATCATGTCGGCGGTGATGCGCCCGTAGTGGCTATTGCACCCGATTTTGTTAATAAACTCCCAAACAGAAGAAATGATTAACCAAAGCATTTATTATGTATACCTATAAATTTACGTTAATGACCCTATAATTTATCATTAACTACCTACAATTCGTACACGAAGACTCTTTCGAGGAGATATTCACGTAATTGAAAGCAGTCAGTAAAATTAGATAAAATTAATCAAAATGAAGAATAGTCAAATAAGTCTTGTTAGAGATATCCGTCTTATGAACTTTGATTAAACTAACAAAATGTACACCTATGTGCTACGCCTACAACATCTCTACCTTGTAAAACGTTTTTTTAAAAGCAAAGTACTTATGTACTTCTTCAAAGTTGATTAAAGAGCACATTTCGAAATCCTTAACTTCAGTAACACAAGAATAGCCGAATGTAAATAAACAGACAGTACCATTAAAACCATTGTGAAACAATGTCTGTCAGTAAGTTTGTAAACAAAACAAACAAATATTAACACGCGTTCTACTGACTACTGAGTGCAGATCAAAGTACGTACGTATGGACTTCACATTTCTAATGCTTTCCGATGAAAAGCTTGATGGAAATCGGCTTTTATCAGCTGGCAACCCCGAAAGAAAAGCGCCGGGAGCGGGCGGCAGGCGGCTGGGCTTTCAGTCTGCCGCGGCTTTCCGAGCCGTCCGCCGGGTCGCGAATCGATACAAACACATCGATACAATCACATCACTCTCCGGAACACCCCGTCGAAAACGAATCAAACCTCTATTAAAATCGTTATAATTTCGCTCCAAATTCAAACGTTTACAAACGACAGTTGAAAACGATTGTTTTAAAGTAGTGTTCAGTTGAAAATGAAACTAGGTTGTGACAGTGCTAAGGATCAAGTGGCAGTGGAAAAACAACAGGGGTATTAATAAATAATAAAAATAGGGTGTTTGCACACAGCGGGACAAACAGGTGAGCTTGCTTAAACATTAGTTATTGATGACTTAGCTTTTTTCTGAAGGAATACAAAGGCTCTTTGGAGGCCTCGTTCATTTTTTAAACAAAGACGATTTTCATACCGTAGTCTACGTCCGTTGCTGTTTCCTTTGAGTGTTTTCATCGTTTTCATAAGATCCTTCAGTTCCTTTTGTGAACTTTTGATTTTTAAGAGAAAAGCTGCGTCTACCTCTACCTACGTAAATACCATACACGTCTAAAATAAAATAAAAGAAATTCAAAGGTCATTAAATTGTAGGTAGTTAATACCAAACACGCTGAAATATTCGAATAAAAGAAGTAGGGTAGGGACGAATAAATAAGTAGGTAGGTTTAAAAAAATATTACGCTCTTGGACACGGAACCCTTACCTACATAAAAAAATATTATGCCCCCGCTAAGAAAGAAATACTCGAAAGATATTATATAAAAGCCGAATAAAAAATTAAAGCGTAAAAACTACCTACAGAAATAAATATAGGCACCTTCGTGGATTCTTTCACCAAAGTTCTTATCGAAGTCCCATTTCTTTCGAGTACTTGCAATTTGTTTCGATAAGTTTCTACCATTTTTATTCCGATATTTCTTCCTTTACCTAAAGAATTGAGACGGAACGCAAGCAGAAATTTACTTTTTCAAACAAAACAATTAATAACGGGATGAATTTAGGGAAAAGGCAGCAGCGTTCCCTGTGAGTAGGTACATAGTGGTCATAGCCAACACGTCAATCGTTTGGCAAATACATACCCACTTTTACCGCAATACGGGGAGACCCATGTCCATGTCCAGCAGTGGACTGTTGAAGTAATTAAAAGATAAGATGGATGTCGGAATAGTGTATGTTGAATTATATTTTCCCACTTTTAAATACGTTTTCCAGACGGAAAATGCAAAGAGGGAACAGCTTGACCCCTCTGAGTACCAGGGGAACAGAAATTGTAAAGATCTTTTAAGCTTCAAAGTGCGCCGCAGTAATTGCTTCTCGTCACAGGAAAGCGACGTGTGAAAAACGACCGCCGACGTTTTACTACGTTGCCATAAATTGTAAGCAGCTTTTGTTGTACCATCTGAAGAAAATCCAGTTTCTAAGGGGTCGACTTACACTGGTTTATCATACGGCTAATTAGAAAATCCAGTATCAGAAGAACTCTTAAATGGGTAGCAAAAATCTTTGATTGTTTGTTTCCACTTACCGCATACCTAATCGTTTTCAGTTTACTGTTGGCGTCAGTTAAATTTAACTTTGTTTTTTCTATTTTCAAACTGCGTTCCGTTTTCAGCGTTGCAAAACCGAATAAACCGATATTTTATTCGAAAACAATTCGTCATCGTATTGAACGGTTCACAGTTAACGACTACACTCGAATTTTATCTGATTTTGATTGCGTTTCTCCATTGTGAAGTCGGTTTATTTTTTAACCAATTACAGTGTATCACAAGGTTTTTCGTACACTTATAAACTGCTATGTTGAAAGCTGCAGATAGGTCAGGGCTTGTGATGATATTTCCAAAGAAACGTCGAATATAGAAAATAAGAATTTGACCGTGCCGTCCATAATACAAAACTGATCGGTAATGAATTACTTACTAGAAGAGTTATTCCTTACCAGAACATCATAAGTTTTTAGTATCAGCCACTAACTATCACCAGTAAAAGAAAACGGACCAAACGTCCCCAATAAGTATTTTTATTGATGCCCGACGTGGTTTAGTTTTATGTGACCGGTGGTTCTTCTAGTTTGATGTTTACTCATCATCCTGCCTCTATCCCAAATCAGTTGGGGTCTGCGCAACATGTTTTGTTAGAGCACAAAACCATGTGGCAGAAGGATTTGGCAATGTTTTATGACCGGCCGCCTGCTTGAAGTCAACCCTCTTTGGGAATGCTATTGTGGGTAGTATCACTGCCACCATGCGGTTGACCATAGTCGACAGATATTAAGGCGAAGTCAAAAATAGTACGTCGCCTTTTACGAGCCAGCCTGTGTGGGTGGACTAAGGGTGGCAGGCAGGGTGTTAGATGTCCATAATATTAAGCTTAATTCATTTATGTCCATGCTTTTAGTCCAGTACGGCTAGCTTTTCGTGTTTCAAAAATATTAAAGTCGATGGTTTTTTGCTCATAGCTTCTGGACCATTCATTGATCCCAATTTATTAATTTGTGCCATTTTAGATGTGAGGAAACATACTTTCGTTATCAGTGGAAAAGCGACTCAAACAAGGTTTTTACACTGTGTTAACTGTCACAGAGACAATACTGGTAAACTTTTTAGTATTGTTCTGTAGGTACCTACATACTTAAAAAATAATTTAATAATGAGCTGCCATACATTTAATCAAAAAATTACTCAAGCTTAAAAAATGGCACAAAATTAAATATGTGCTTTATAGACACAAATTGCACAATCGTACAAAAAATTAGCGACTTTAGAATTTTTGTAAGTTACGCCCTCAAATAATGCCAGCCATACCGGACTATTTGTATCACCTGCAATGTACCGTACCTATGCACTATAAAGGTGGAAAAAAAAATAAGTGATGAACGAGCCCATGAAACTGATCAACTTTCGCCACCTTTCGCCAAGGAATCTAGGTCGGAATACCTATATAAAAAAATTGGACCTCCCATACAAACTGACTCGCTCTGCTGCTGCATTTTGTATGTAAGGTCCAAAACTTTTTCATATTTTGACCTATGTTACTTTGAAAAAGTTGTTCAGTTTCAAGGGCTGGTTTACCCCAGTTGATTACACCTTTTTTAAACCATATTTATAGTATCACTGTATAACTTTCTCTGTGTGTATTACTCGTAATTCCAAATGTCTTCAGCTGATCGATTGTCTAAATAGCCGGTCTCATAACCCACAAACAGCTGGATCTATTTCGGGTTCGACTCCCAATAAATACAATAAATGTACTACGCAAGTTCGTAGCGTCGAAATAAGCGAAATAGTATGGTCATTCGAATAAGCCATATTTGACAGCTGTCAAACCCATACTAGGAAATATGTCAAAAATTAGACCATAAGTCATAATAGCATTAACAAGATTTTGACATCTGTCAAATATGGCCTATTCGAATGACTGTACTATAGCTTCGCAGATGGGCCATGCAACGCGAGACGCAAAGTCAGACAAGCAATCGTCGGAGACGTGAGACGTGCAACATCGCGACGCTTGAAAACGTTACCATATACCTAAAATGTATGAAACAGAAGAACCAAAGTTACACAAGTGAGACGCGCGTCGCATTGATGACTTTCACATGTATGGGAAGGGGGTCCAAAAAATTTTTTTCCTCCTGTTATATTGAGTAGGGTATCGTTGAATAGATCTTTTAAAACTAAGGGGAGGTTTTTTTGAAACAAATTCTCTAAAATGTTTCTGTCTCGAGGTATTTGCTTTTAAAAGGGGCGTTTTTGAGCCATAATTTGTTCCAGCTGTATTTTCTAAAGTACGCATGCTAAAAATTTGAAAAAAATATGATATATAGTTCTTATCATAAAGCTACCATGAAAACTATAACGAATACTGTACCAATGAAGATTAAGAAAATATTAAAGTTTTTCAATTTGCGGTTGGTCACCATACAGCTGCAAACAAACCAGCAGCAAAATAAACTTTGTAACGCCGAAAGACCTGATATTTAAACGTTGACTACGAAACCCTATTTGTGAGCGTGTCTGACACGCTCTTGGCCGCTTTTTTAATATAGCCAGTGTCACTCACGCTGCTGAGACGAATCTAACGATACCCCACATGTCAAGATCCTCCCAGCCGTTTGGGCTGTAGCCCATGCAAACAATTTTTTGGATACATACACACAAACTTATATACTTACATACCTACATGCATATATAGGTACTCTCGAAATCGACATAACCCTCTTGAGGCAGTCGGGTAAAAATCTTTTATAATGTTCATAAATTTGACTTACCTACGCACATTATAAAGAATCACTGTATGTATAACTTTCTCTGTGTGTATTACTCGTAATTCTAAATGTCTTCAGCTGATCGATTGTCTAGCCGGTCTCTTGACCCACAAACAGCTGGATCTATTTCGGGTTCGACTCCCAATAAAAACAATTACAGCTAAATGTACTACGCAAGTTCATAGGGTCGGATTTGGGAGTTCTTTTAGGGTTTCGTAGCCACAAATCGACTAAGTGCGAGTCGGATTCGCGCAACCAGGATGCCGCACGTTTGTTGTAGGTAGATATGGATGGACCCCCTTTTTAGGGTTTCGTAGTCTACTAGAAACCCTTATAGTTTCGTCAAGACTGTCTGTATGTCTGTCTGTCTGTCTGTCTGTCTGTATGCCGCGCCCTCATAACTCCGTCAGTTTTAGAGATTTCGACATCAAATTTGGTAAGAAGATAGATCGTGTTGACCCGAATTTAGAAATGTTGAGAAAAATATATTTTAAATGTTTTTTGGCCCCCGGTAATTTTGAGTATGGTATCGTTGAATATATCTTTTAAAACTAAGGGGAGGCTTTGAAACAAAGTCTCTAAAATGTTTCTGTCTCGAGATATTTGCTTTTAAAAGGGGCGTTTTTGAGCCATAATTTGTTCCAGCTGTAACTTCTAAAGTATGCATTCTAAAAATTAAAAAAAAATATGAAATATAGTTCTTAATATGAAATTACCATGAAAACTATAACGAATACTGTACCACTTGAGAATAAGGAAATATTAAAGTTTTTCAATTTGCGGTTGGTAACCATACAGCTGCAAACAAACCAGCAACAAAATTAACTTTGTAACGCTGATAACCTGATATTTAAACGTTGACTACGAAACCCTATTTGTGGGCTTGTCTGACACGCTCTTTGCCGGTTTTTTAGTGTTTATGGTTATAGCGGAAATAGTAATACATGTTCTGTGAACTGTCTAACTGCTACCGTTCATGAGATACAGCTCACCATATTTAATTTTATTCATATTTTCGGCATTTGTTGTAAAAGCGGCAACAGAAAAGCGATATCTGCAAAAATTTCAACTCTCTAACTATTACAGTTTATGAGATACGTACATAATCCATAGGATACAGTCCAAATGCCGTTCGTGTGGCAACACATTGACAAAAAAAATTAATTCGCCACGACTCGCAAAGAAGATTAGGAAGAATAGGCCCGGTAACAGATGGATTGACAGCGAAGTCTCAGTCCACTGCTGGACTTAAACCGCTTTTTGTTCAGATGGAATCAGCTGGATTGGTTCTACTTCGGGTCCAACTCACAATAAAAACAATTACAACTATACGCAAGTTGGTAGGGTCGGATTTAGAAGTTGAGTTAGTTAGATTATTGTTAACAATGTTTTTTGTTCGGAAACCAACATCCACTGGCCTTGATTGTTTGCTGGCTTAGCGAAACGTTTTAGTGCTTTGTAGGGTACGTTAAGCCAACGATATAAAGTAGGCGTGCCTATCTTTTAAATGCTACATATTAGTTGTGAGTCTTTTGTGTCTAAAAGCGTAAGACCGCACTATTAGTTAGGCTCGGTCTAAATAATACTTACTGAAAGCGAATAAATAATATTTTTTTGTTTCAACTGTGCTTATAGCATTTTAAGAAATTCCATTGACGATTCCATCGTCTTATTCTGTCCAGAGATACTCACTTGAATCACGTGTAAACTTGACATTCTAGAGAAATGAGAACCTCTTAATTTTCTTGAATTCGGTTAAAAGCTTGCTCTAAGCTATGTTCCCCGCGAATTACAGCTAAGCTCGACTAAGCTTCACAAAACTTATTTACAAGTATAATCCCAGAGTAATGAATATGAATTCTTAAGGCTCTCTAGAGCTGCGTAAAGCTATACATACATAAGGCCTATATCCCTTGCGGGGTAGGCAAAACGCAAACGGCTTTAAAAAACGGATATTTACACCACGTCTGCCAAAAGTGTGAGATTCGTTGTGTATCACAATAGTTTTAAGTTGTCAGCTTATCGCCTAAATTGCAATATCATCTCTCAAATCCCTTAGTCGCTTCTTACGACACCTACGTAAAAGATATGGGGAGATGCTATTTTAATGCTCTCGTCGATACGAAATAACTTCTAGGCTATAAAAATAGGTCACAAATGGTTCATCTATTTTGAATGTATTTTTTTGGTAAAAACAACGCCCGCTATTTCACGTACCTAAATCACCTTACCTTAACAGCTACAACAGTTCAATGCAGGACATAGGACATGGGCCCCCCTATCGGAGGGTACTGTCCTACTCGTCACGCTTGGTTAGTAATTAATAGTGTGCTATCCCATTGAAATCCCATCAAAGGCTTATGTAATAGTACTAGGGTGACAGCAAATGGTAGGCAGTGTGTTTGCTTAGGTTCGATTCCTTCGGTAAATATTGGTTCATCAATGTCATGCTCTTCCTTACCGCCAATTTACTGATATAATGTGTTCTCATAATGGGTTTTGCAAATCATAGACGACTTTTGACAACCAGCCTGACCTTACCTTTGAATTTTACTAGATCTATTTCTTCTTTCGTGTGGGTCACCGATTTGACGAATGACCCGATGAACCTCAGTAACTTAATCTTTTGCCGAAAACATTGCTTAATCCTTTTACTACATGATTTTGTGCTCCAAAAAACAAGTTGCGCTGACCCCAACTGATTTGGGGTACGGGGAGGCATCTGTTGATGCATTACATTTGACCCTTGGACCCGCGCACCATCTTCCTACTTTGTACCTTGATGCCGGCTTTAAAATAGCATCACTCCAATTCTACCCATGCGTATAATAAAAGACTTGTATGTCCCCTTCACATCAGCCCATAGCAGTCCGCTGCTTAACAGAGGCCTACCCCACTACACGACACAAGGTACAATCTCCCGTTTTCACCATCCAGTCGCTACCAGCCGCTCTGTTTAAGTATTATGTCAACTTGCACTGCGCCAATTTGCCTTCCAAGCGAAACCCCTCGGACAGGTCATGTCCAGCTTTGGAGTGCTATGTCTATTGATGTTGTTGGTATCTTGTTAATAGAGAAACTTCGCCTTTTATAACAACCGTGATATATAGAGTGGTGCTAGGTTAGTTGCCGTGTGGTGTCGGCAGAGTAGAATCTCACCACCCCAAATCTGCCCGTGGGTATCGTAAGAGGCGATAAAGGGCTTCCGGGAGGTGGGCAGCAGCGCCTCCCGTGTTGACAACATAGTCCACAAACGCAAACTGCGGTCACCAACCCGCCTGCCCAGCGTGGTGACTATGGGCAAAACCCCCCATGGACAGGACGAGAAAAAACCGGCCCCTAGTTCCCGGCCGCCTTACTACCCCGGGCTACGGTAGCGGCCCGGGTAATGGTAGGGCAGGGGGTGCGAAGAATCCCCGGGCTACGGACTACGGCTGCCATAGACTGACCCTGGCGACGTATAACGGACGCAGTCTGCGGCTGGACGAAAGTCTCCAAATCCTTGAGGTGGAATTAGATAAGATACGGTGGCATGTTCTGGGATTGTCAGAAATCCGAAGAGAGGGGGAGGACACGATAACCCTAGAATCAGGTCACCTATTCTACTTCAGGGAAGGGAGCGCACAATCCCAGGGTGGCGTAGGGTTCCTTGTCAATAAAGCTCTCTGTGACAACGTGGAGGAGATCAGCAGCGTCTCGAACAGGGTAGCGTACCTCGTACTGAAGTTGACCGAGAGGTACTCTCTTAAGGTCGTACAGGTATATGCGCCGACTTCGAGCAGCTCAGATGAAGAGGTGGAGGCCCTATACGACGACGTGTCGAAAGCCATACACCAAACCACTAAGACCCACTTCACTGTTGTCATGGGGGACTTCAACGCTAAAGTGGGACAGGAGCACGGCGAATCAAGCTTGGGACCACATGGCTACGGGAGCAGAAACCAGAGGGGCCAAATGCTAGTCAACTTTCTTAGCAGGCAGGGGCTGTTCTGTATGAACACATTTTATCAGAAAAAGCCCCAACGGAAGTGGACCTGGAAGAGGCAGGACGAAGAACGAGATCGACTTCATCATGACGGATAAACGGCATATATTTAGGGATGTCTCAGTGATCAGTAGGTTCAATACCGGAAGTGATCACCGACTAGTAAGAGGCACCCTAAATATCAACTTCAAGCTAGAAAGAAACCGCATGGTGAAGCAAGTTCTCCGTCCCAATCTGCCCCAAGCCGGACATGAGGAGTTCCAACTTGAACTGAAAAATCGATTCGCTGCCCTGGAGACCCCGGCAAACGTTGACGAGGACCTAGAGAGCATAGTCGGGGCTATTCGCGAAGTGGGGACGAAGCATTTTCGTAAAAGGCGAACAGACAAGAAGTCCAAACTTTCAAGCGAGGCCCTGGAACTGATGCGAATTAGACGGGAAACACCAGAGGATGCATTGCCAGATCCCCAGTCACTTAACAAAAAGATCCGAAGTATGGTAAGACGCGACCTCCGAAGCTATAACACTCGACTCGTAAAGGAGGCGATTGAGAAAAACCGAGGGTCGAAAGTTTTTACCAAGACACTGGGAAGGAGTCATCTGGCAAAGCTAACTACCTCGAATGGTGTAACTGTCACATCGGTTCCAGAGATTCTCGCTGAAATTGAGGACTTCTATGGAAATCTGTATGCCTCACATGCGAAAAAGCCTCCACCTGATGCGACCCCAGACCCAAGAGCTCCTCTCTCCCGCCACTTTACAGAAGATCTCCCGGACGTAGATATAGACGAAATCGCGGCGGCTCTCAGACAGCTTAAGAATGGGAAGGCTCCGGGAAGACGGAGTGGCCTCTGAGCTACTTAAGGCCGGTGGAAAACCTGTCCTCGAGGAGCTGAAAAGGCTTTTCAACTCTGTAATAGCCAATGGGACAACCCCGAAGGCGTGGAGCAGAGGTGTAGTGGCATTGTTTTTCAAAAAAGGAGACAAAACGCTTCTCCAAAACTATAGGCCGATCACACTTCTGAGCCACGTCTATAAGCTGTTCTCGAGAGTCGTCACGAATCGTCTGGCATCAAGATTTGACGCCTTTCAGCCACCGGAACAGGCCGGGTTTCGTAAGGGCTTCAGTACCGTGGACCACATCCATACTGTAAGGCAGGTTATACAGAAGACAGAGGAGTATAACCAACCACTGTGTATGGCTTTTGTGGACTACGAAAAAGCCTTCGACTCTATCGAAACCTGGGCTGTTTTGGAGTCCTTGCAGCGGTGCCAAGTCGACTGGCGGTATGTGGAGGTACTGAGAAGCCTTTATCAAATGGCTACGATGTCCGTTCAAGTACAAAACCATAATACAAGACCCATCCAACTGCTCCGTGGTGTAAGACAGGGTGACGTTATATCCCCGAAACTCTTCACCAACGCATTGGAGGATGTCTTCAAAACTCTACAGTGGGATGGACTGGGCATCAACGTCAACGGCGAAAGTCTCACGCATCTCCGCTTTGCCGACGACATAGTCATAATGGCCGAATCGCTGCAGGACCTGCAAAAAATGCTATCTAGTCTTAACTCTGCCTCGAGACGTGTTGGACTTGGGATGAACTTGGATAAGACGAAGGTCATGTTCAATCAACACATAATCCCCGAGCCGGTCTCCGTCGAAGGTGTAGTCCTGAAGTTGTCCAGAAATACGTGTACCTTGGGCAAACTTTGCAGATGGGAAGAGACAACTTTGAGGCTGAAATCACCAGAAGAGTGCAGCTTGGTTGGGTAGCATTTGGAAAGCTGCGTCACATCCTCGAATCATCTTTGCCACAATGCCTTAAGACCAAGGTGTTCGATCAATGCGTCCTACCAGTCATGACCTACGGAGCCGAGACGTGGAACTTGACAGTAAAACTGGCCCACCGGCTACATGTCACTCAGAGAGCTATGGAAAGGTCTATGCTTGGTATCTCTATAATGGATAAAGTCCGGAATGAGGCCATCCGAAAAAAGACCAAAGTGACGGACATAGTCTGGAAGTGTAGCAAGCTGAAGTGGCAGTGGGCTGGCCACATCTGTCGTAGAACCGACGGACGGTGGAGTAAGCGGGTTCTCGAGTGGAGGCCACGCCTCGGCAAGCGTAGCGTTGGACGCCCTCCGGCCAGATGGACCGATGACTTGAAAAAGGCGGCTGGTAGCGACTGGATGGCAAAAACGGGAGATCGTGCCTTATGGCGTTCCCTGGGGGAGGCCTACGTCCAGCAGTGGACTGCAATAGGCTGAAATAGAAAAATAGAATAGGTTAGTTTGGCACTACACAGCGAATCAAGAACGATATTTTCTCTTCTCAGAAGTATATTATTTTCGTGAGATTCTCAATTTACGAGTAATATAACTTTCGTAAGAATTAGAAGTTAAGTTAGTGAAAGTTTTTCTATGAATAGTCGTAGCTCCTGCCAGATAAGGAGTGTGTGATTTATTTCACAAGGAAAAACGGGAAAAACAGTTTTCCAAGAAAGCTTGGTTTTATCTCTACATGGTCACGATTCATTGAATTCAATGCATTAGGAGATTTCCACTAACGGTGCTTTATTATTTCCAGGAAAATAACCGTTGGAATAGCATCACCCCATTTCTTTCCCGCTGGTGTCGTAAAAGACGCCGACGAATGCTTCATGTGTATAACAATCTTAGGCGACAGGAAGACAACCTATCACTTTAGTTGCACACAATTTTCTGTAACGGCTTTTCTGTTCTTGGATCTTGGTGTTATTTGTACGTCCGATACAGAGAATCGTATAGTATGTTATTGTAGTATTTTTCGGTTTATTGTCAGTGTAGACTTAAAAAAATCAACTGCAAATATTTATAGAGGTGAACCAGCTCTCATGAAACTGATCAATTTCCCCCAAGGAACATAGCTCGAAATGTGGAAAAAATCTTGGACCTTCCATACAAAATGTACCAGCCGACCGAGTCAATTTGCATGGGAGGGCCAATTTTTTTTTTCATATTTGGACCTATGTTCTTTGGGGAAAATTGTTCAGTTTCATGGGCTGGTTCACCCCTTAAAATATTTGCAGCTGCTTTTTTTATACCTCATAACTAGCGTCTTCATCTTTTGACGAACTATAAACGAAGATGTGACGGCTGATAGAGATGAATGGAAGAGAAAGACATGTTGCGCCGACCCCAATTAAATTGGGATAAGAGCAGGCAGTTGATGATAGCGTCTTCATCTTCTGTCAGGTTCTTCCTGTTCAGTGCTACCACTTTTCTGACATTTCCCTAGTACAGTAGCTAGATCAAGCCCTGACATTTCCCTAGTACAGTAGCTAGATCAAGGCTTGATATTTCCCTAGTACAGTAGCTACATCAAGCCCTGACATTTCCCTAGTACAGTAGCTAGATCAAGGCTTGATATTTCCCTAGTACAGTAGCTAGATCAAGCCCTGACATTTCCCTAGTACAGTAGCTACATCAAGCCCTGACATTTCCCTAGTACAGTAGCTACATCAAGCCCTGACATTTCCCTAGTACAGTAGCTACATCAAGCCCTGACATTTCCCTAGTACAGTAGCTACATCAAGCCCTGATATTTCCCTAGTACAGTAGAGCCCTGATATTTCCCTAGTACAGTAGCTACATCAAGCCCTGACATTTCCCTAGTACAGTAGCTACATCAAGCCCTGATATTTCCTTAGTACAGTAGCTAGATCAAGCCCTGATATTTCCCTAGTACAGTAGCTAGATCAAGCCCTGATATTTCCCTAGTATAGTAGCTAGATCAAGCCCTGATATTTCCCTAGTACAGTAGCTAGATCAACCCGACACTCGCTGGCACTCAGCCAACAGACAACCGGTTCGTATCGAGACGAGTATTTTGATGATCAGCTACTTATCCCTCTACACACGAAAACTGTCACCTGTACAAAATGTAGGGATACTATGTTTTCTAGGGTTTTTTAAGGTTTCGTAGTCTACTAACTACAAACCCTTATCATTTCGTCAAGTCTGTCTCTCTGTCTGTATCTGATCGACATCAAAGGTGTGAAGATATATCGTGTTTACCCAAATTAGGAAAAGCTAGAAAAATAAAATATTTTTTGCCTATACATGTAAATGGGGGGCAAAAAAATGCCTGCATTATTGAGTAGGGTATCGTTGAATAGGTTATTAAACTAAGGAGAGTTTTCACTGAAACAAAGTCACTGAAATATGTAGGTATGTAAGACCATTACGTCTTAGGATACATTTAATAAGCATCGAATTGAGAACTTCCTCTTTGAAGTTTAAATCGGGACGTTTGTCACGCTATCTCCCTCGCTCGGTTGAATCTTACACTCACTTGATAATGAAATTAGCAGTAAAATATGGTCTTGATTACCACCTCTGACAAGTATTTGAGGGCCGTTTTAGCTATTGTCGTGTATCACTATAATCACAGGTTGCCAGCCTCTCGCCTAAAATTGCAATACAACCTGGGCCTTTTCAAGGCGAGATTGAATAGGCATTATCTGGGCGAGCATGTTCCGTCATCGTCTGCATCGTCACTTAACATCAGGTGAGATTGCGGACAAATGCTTACCTATTTTTTATATTAAAAAACATATGTAACCCATATATGTAAACATATGACTCAAGTCTCTTAGTCGCTTCATACGACACCCATAGGAAAGAAATGGGATGCTATTCTAAGCCGGCATCACACGGCACAAAATTACCTTATTTCATTAAGTCTATGTCGCTCGCAAAATGAGTTAGGTAGGTAGGTATGTAAAATCAAGTTACTTTTAAGCATCGAATTGAGAACCTCCTCTTTGAAGTTTGAATTGGGACGTGTGTTACGCTATTTTCGTCGCTCGGTTGAACCTTACACTCATTTAATAATGAAATTATACCGGGAGTAACAGAAAGGGTATAACAAGCCGAAAGGGGGTCAAGGTACTCATGAAACTGAACAACTTTCCCCATCCTGTCGAAATATGAAAAAAAAATTGGATCTCCCATACAAAATAGCCGATCGGTTAATTTGATTAACTATGGGAGGTCCAAATTTTTTTTCATGTTTCGGCCCATGTTCTATGGCGAAAATTGTTCAGTTTTATGAGTACCTTGACCTCCTTTCGGCTTGCTATACCCTTTCCGTTAGTCCCGGTATACCTAATACACATCGAATTGAGAACCTCCTCTTTGAAGTTTGAATTGGGACGTGTGTTACGCTATTTCCGTTGCTCGGTTGAATGTTACACTCACTTGATAATGGAATTGAAATTATGTAACTCACATGAGCTATGGAACGTTTTCAATATACACATCGTTTCCTTGTAATCCTGTACGTGTGATAGAAGCAATTAGGTAAATTAGGTATTTAATTTGTTAAAGTATCAAAAGTGATAGTAATAGTAGTAGTCCCTGTCCGCACAGCAAGTTATATTTTGTATGAAAGAATTAGCGATTTTTTTCCGTTAGTGCGGAAACTTGCATAAAATTCAGTGTGTTACAAGAAGGCGATAAAAATCGTGTGGAATAAAATCGCTGTGTGGATAGAGCTTTAGACTTATATAAAAGCATTCGATTACTTTACAAAGAAACAATAAAAAATCGAACAACTAGTCTATATAAGACCTATACATAATATTTTATGTTTGCTACAGCCACTCCGAAATTTCTACGAGCTATGGCCCTCTACGACACATAAAATTCTTGTTTCTAATGTTGATTATGAACGTTATGTAAGTTAAATTAGACATATTTTATTTCTGTAGGTACTTTTTGATTCTGCATGACAATTCAAGGACACAAAATATTTTTCACTTGAAATTTCCTTTAATTTATTCTTCAAATCTGATTCATAATTTGTGAACATCATTGTTTCCATAATAAACTCGGAACTCGGACAAGGTTTTTTATAATTTATTCTGTGTTTGGGCATGTCTGCATTAATCAGGAATAGGTACCTACCTACTTACATATTTGGACGAAGTTTGTTTTGTATATTTTTATGTACCTGGCCGTTTCTGATTACAACATGCCATTTAGATTAATAAGGGCCTAATGAAAATGGTACATAAATACGTAGATACATAAATCACGCCTCCGTCAACGGCCGTAAAAATACGGTCGTTATCGCCACGTCTGACAAATCTTTGAGGCCTGTTTTAGCTATTGTCGTGTATCGCTATAGTGACAGGTTGTCAGCCAGTCGCCTAAAATTGCAATACACGTGAAACCCTCGAGTCACACCCCCACAGGAAAGAAATGGGGTGATGCTATTCTAAGCTGGCATCACACGGCATGAAAATGGTGAACTGGTTTAAATTAGCAATTTTCCAAAATTTGTTGTATGTAGCTGTAAAGGTAGAGTTTCATTTTTGTAAAAATTTATGAAAGTAGCTTTTCAACAAGAATCGAACTTAGGTAAAGTAGCGAACCCAAGGTTGTAACCACGATACCATACAGTCATCTACAGAACACACAATAGTTGACAACTCAACTCGTTAAAGTTGCGAACTTGACTCTAAACCCTAAACTTACCTACACGAGAGATATACGACGTGGGCATGTAGTGCCATCTTAATACATTTTGTACACAGTTAAAATTAAATTAAACAATTTAGACATTATCGATGCTAAGGAAAGAGAAATATTTAATATGAGATCACGGTCGTGTCCCCGCCAAGACGAGTCAGGAGAAGCGCAAGGGGACTTAGACACATAGCTTTTTTTAAGTGTTTCGTCGATTTTATGAACTGTTATAACTTTGGTTTCCGATGCATGTTTTTTCCTACTATTAATGTAGAAGAAGTAGAATGAATCAGCCAAGATCTAGAGATATTCCAGCTTCATTTGAGTTGAAGCTGTGCGTGTGGCACCGTGTACCACATTTATAACTCTGAGTCTATAAGGTCCAACTTTGTTACTAAACTATTTCAATATATATCACTTACTTACCTATGTATTCAAATAGTTTAATAACAAAGATGCAAGTTCATATTAGGCTGTTGACATTTTGAGATAGCTTTGCCTTTTTTTGATACACTCTTGCCGATGGAATAATATCCAATCTACTTTCTAAAAGACGGTTCTTTTCTAACAATATTTCTTTTTCTTCCAGATGACTGTGTCGGTGTGAGTGAGTGATGCGCGCGCTGCGTTCGGTCTCGTGACGTCACACTGACGTAAGAACACCAGGAGACCATGGCTGACCCGGACTTCGATGACGAGGTGAGAATCACGCCTTTATCCCTTCCGGGGTAGGTAGTACGCTGCGTTCGGTCTCGTGACGTCACATTGACGCAAAGACACCAGGAGACCATGGCTGACCCGAACTTCGATGACGAGGTGAGAATCACGCCTTTATCCCTTCCGAGGTAGGTAGTACGCGGCGTCCGCTCTCGTGACGTCACACTGACATCACAGGAGACCATGGCTGACCCGGACTTTGATGACGAGGTGAGAATCACGCCTTTATCCCCTCCGGGGTAGGTAGTACGCGGCGTTCGGTCTCGTGACGTCACACTGACATCACAGGGGACCATGGCTCACCCGGACTTCGATGACGAGGTGAGATCTTCTTCAATATTCATTATCTGCCCACCACCTGTAGTAAACCCATCAGCTAGCCTGGCCTTGGCGGTTGCACATCAATGCTACCCGCCCATTACAGGGTATAGGCCTTTCCTTTACGGCGCCAATCTGCTCGATAATGTGACACCTTGGAGTATATGAGCAAGCCATGGAGTGTGTCTTAAAAGTTTAAACTTCATAAAAATGAAAATATATCAGAGGACCAGTAAGCAGATGCAGAACTATGACCAATTTCAGAATCTAGTATTCTTAGTCCCTCTGTTTTAGTGACTACGAAAAACAACAATTTACCTAACACTTTTTTTTTGTGACTGACATCTAAAGATGTAGAGGTAACTCCGAAAATCGCAATTTTAACAAAAATGCAAATATCTCCGAAACTAAATACTGAGACTTGGACCCTTAATGCGCGGAAGCCTACATTATTACGTTCTTTCAATCAAATTTCGTTCTTGTATCAGATTTAGAGCTGTATTTCGTCCTCGTATAGAATACTTATAGCAACCCTGGAGTTGTAACAAGTGACAATCGCGAAAATCCTAAATAGGCTCGAGTGATCCTTTTGTAAGTCCATAGAATGTACGTGTAGAAGTCAGTTAGCTAAATATTTTTCATCGTAATCAATTTGCATGAACATATTCAAACAAAGGACAGCATTTTGTTGTTCATTTTTAGTAATAATAAAATAAGTATACTTACTACCTATTATTGTCGTGATAAATAATAACAATTTCCACTTCCGTTATCCTTTTATATTTGTCCGTAACACCAGAACCCTCTTAATGTGAATAGTTCGTGCGAAAATAGGGAGGCAATGGCGCAAATTATATCTCTCTTTTGTTCTCTGTTACACCAAAACGCTGTTTGTTGTTTCATATCTAATGGCAAACAACAGGAGCAAACATTTTACAGGGTATTTTGAACATTTTACTCATGATACTGACCAACTTATAAAGAGCATTGGACGACATACCTATAAAAAAAAATGTACCTTCCATCCAAACAATGACCTGCCGACTAAGTCAGTTTTTAGGGAAGGAAAGTCTAACTACCTAGTTAGTAAAAACATTTTGACATGGTTATGTGTGGAAAGTTGTACACTTTCGTGGCCGTGTTTTCCCAAGTTTTTCCCTATAAAATATTTGACCCTGCGTACACACGGTTGTCATAGCTCGACCGCGCATAGACAAAAGTGTCAAAATAATCGTAGAAAGGAACAAAAAATCCGATGACATTACATGTTTTCCATACAAATTACTTGTCAAACTCTACTTGACATTTCGACAGGGCTTGGGACGGAACTGGAACGGAAGCCCTGCGGAATGGATTTCCATACAAAACATGCTGGCGGAGATAGGACGTAATTACGTTTTAGATCCCCTGTTTTGGCCACACTCGTATCGGGTGTAAAGGACGGTGTTGTACTGAATCTTGAAGTCGTGTTTAGTCCATGGAAATGAACAACTTTCCTTACGGAGACATTAGTGGGGAACGAGCAAAAGCCTTATTAAAACAATTTGTGGTATTTTATTTTTTATTTTAGCGTCTATCTTGAAGCTGTAAACCCTGTAAGCCGTTGTAACCGAACCGTTTCGCTGAATACATCATCTTCAACGCGCGTTCCTGCTTTTCTCGCCTCATCTTTTCCATTGCGTTCTTTTTTTCTGCATTGGCTTTGAGGAATGGTTTGGGAGTCCTCGGGTCTGCAGTAGTTGAGGTCTTCGACCGCGCTATGCTTTGCAAATAGGCTTCATAGAGACTCATACGCGGAAGGACGGAATTGTCTCCTGATGGTTCAAGAGGCACGTTTATAGGGTCGAAAGGTAACGTCAGCATGAACTTCCGAGGGTCTCCGAAGTAGGAAGTGCTGTCTTCGGAGTACCTCGTCACGTTTGGAACATTTTTGGCTGTAGATGTTGTGCTAGGTGGTGGTGGTGTAGTAGGTCGGTTGTCTTCGTCCCAGATGACCGAGTCCAGCCATCTTGCGAAGCTGGAGACCTTAGGGAAGGCATGGGTTCTCGTGTATACCGCACAAGGGTGTAGGAAGGATGATACACCAATCAATGTGTTGTTTTGGATGACAGCACCGCCGTTGTCTTTCTGCAACACAAAGTTAAGGTAAATTATTACGAAAAACCTCGACAAAATTAAAAGCTATTAAAATTTAGATAGATTTTATGATTGTTTGGAGTCTAAAGCCACCGGATGTGTCCGACTGCAATCGGAACCACTTGCTAGGACATTAGGTACAAATGCCTCAGTCAAAAAAGCCAATGCCTGATTTTGGCGTCTTTTTTTTCTAGGTGTTACACGGATGGTACTTATATATTTGAGTGGAGGACAATGCAACAGATAAAAAAATATATGACAACTACAAAAAAAGCAAGTTTTTTACGAGTGTTCTAATAAGAGCACTGATACATCTACTCGCTAAAATACCAATTTAAATACTGTTCATGTGGCAACAGGGCAGGATTTTAATTGCCGAAAGTAGCAGTGGATTTTATTGACGCTCATAACTTACCCTGCAGAATTTCCGGTTAATATCCTGGACACCGCCGAGGCAGATGTAATGTTCCGGCAACAGTTTCGTGTAGCCATCGCATATTGACGGCTCTATCAACGGCGCGTTCACTATTCGCATGTGCTGGAAAGGAATAGAAACAAATTATGGTCAAAATAAAAACTATAGTAATACAAGAGCCAAAAACTTCCACACATGCGGGATTTGAAATTTGAACCCGCGACTCTTAGGCCCGGGTTCGGAATCGAAGACCATCCAACTACGCTTATATTGCTATATAAAACAATACAGTGTCGAGCAATATCATGATGGTATGCATCTTCAAGTGCAGTGCAGTGTTGTTTTCCCTTAATCCTGGCAAAATATTAGCACAATATGGCGCAGTGGGTCAGTCCTGTCTGCCACGCTAAGACTTGTGAAGAGTCTGCAATATAGATGATTTCAATCCCCTGTCTTTCTACGAGATTCTTTAAATTGTAAAATCAGGAAATATACTACAGCTCCTTATCGAGGGTAAGAATCAACATACCCCATCTGGTGTCCAAGCTATAATGGTAGCCAGGTAGCCCAGCGTGGGCTCTTGGTCATACACTGGCAACTTCGCGCTCTGCACTCGACTGCCAAACTCCATTGCAGCATTCAACTTCATTGCCGAGATTTTCAAGTCGAAGTTGTTGATCAAGGTTGTGATCTGTGGAACGAAAAACCTAGAGGTGATATTCTACAAAATATAAACAAGCAGATCAATAAAAAACAAAACCCGACGGCGTAATTTCAAAGTTGTATTTTGCAATAAAAATCCGTCATCTCTGTATGTATGACTATTTAATTTATCAGTGTCACGCGCACTGCTGAGACGAATCTAACGACACCACACATGTCAAGATTCTTCCAGCCGTTTCGGCTGTAGCCCGTGAAACGAATTTCTTGTCTACATACACACATACATACATACTCTCGAAAAACATAACCCTCCTGAGGCAGTCGGGTAAAAACAATGCGTGACGGCAAAACATCTTTTATCAACAACAAGATAGACAATTTGCATTCTGCGTCTTCCTTAACATTCGTCAATCTTTTCATGCAAACGCGTTGGAATCCTTTTTTTCTTCCGCGGAAGCACTTCTCTCGAAGTTAAATAAGTTCTCGAAGATTCCGGCCGGGAACCGTTTGCAGGAATGTGATTACTGTAATTCAACTCGGCTGCTTGCGGGATGCGACACATCGCATAGATTCCAGCGTTTACACACACCGACTCGATTCGATATCAACGCAATACCCAACGGGGCCAAAAATTTATATTTGGTTCTTGAAATACCAAAATAAGTCCGATTGAGTTTTATTTGCCTACTCTCTTTTTCATTTGTTCTGAACTTAGGCAACAGCAGTTGTGTTGTTGTGGGAGAAGAATGACATACGTCAAACTATCAAACAGGCCACCAAAGTACCCTCTCACCATGATGAGAAGACAAAATAAACGACTACTCAGTTTTTGACAAATTTTCCTCTGTAGGCTGGATTTGAACCAGTGACCTTCGCCATCTGTACTGACGACGCTTCTGAGGCAGCTGGTTCAAATCCAGCCTGTGGAGGAAAATTTTGCACGTTTTCCAATAACTGTATACCGCTACCTTACCTTTATAACCACAACAGTCCACTGCTGGACCCGTATTGGGGGGTATTGCTATACTCACCACGCTTGGCAGGCGGATTGGCGAGCGCAGTGCAAAATGTTTAATTCACAGGGAACGCTGCTGCCCATTCCCTGGATAATCCCTTAGTCGCTTTTTACGACACCCACGGGTAGAATTGGGGTAATGCTATTCTAAGCCGGCATCACACTACCTATAACGGGAAATTACTATCGTGTCGGCAAGCTCAAAAGTTCTTGATGGCGTAGGTAGGTACATGTTTCAGTGGGGCATGAAGAAATCCACACGTCGTCTTCACTGCGGGTAGTCGTAAAATTTTGTGATCCACGCCGGAGAGGCCGTCATTCACTTCCCGTATTTGTAGAATAGACACTTTGTGGAGAAGACCTGCTATTTCTTTTGCAGAATCTTTTTTAGGAATTGCATCCGGATTTTAAGCAAAGGTTCGCGCACATGATCCACGTACGGCCAGGTTCCCTGAAATACTCTTATGTAATGCCATCTTACAGCCGAGGTAGCGCAGTGGTAGTGCGACTGCCTGCGACGTAGGAGGTTCCGGGTTCGATTCCCGGTGGTTGCATTGTTCGAATAAAAAGATGGTTCCTTGCTTTGTAGGGCACGTTAAACCGTCGGTCCCGGTTGCTGTCTGTCTATGATTTAATTACTTAGATTAAATCATTACACAGCTATGTCAGCGGCCTGTTACTTCTTGTAGGCGGTTGTTAAACTCTGACACCAGGGTTTTTAGGGTCGTTGGACGACTCGGTGTCCCACACGAAGAGAGAGAAATGTAAAGGCATTGGTACAGTCTACCAAATGTCTACCATTTCAGAGTTGGTCTGACGCACGACGGCAAAATTTGACGTTAAACAAAGACCACTTTGGCTTCCGTCCGGCTGACTGTTCCATCATGTTCCATCGACATAGGAAATGCCAGTCACTCAATCATTGGCTCACTGGAGACAATTTATGTTCAAGTCTGGCGACAACTCTTTCGAAACATCAATAATGCCACCCTGTGATATGTATGAAGTTTTTATATGCGTATTTTGTGCGTGTTCGTTCCGACAAAACAAAATACCGAAAAATCTTGCGGTGCCCTTGAATCGTGATTTTCTTATCGTCCTCCCTCCTTGTTATTCACGCATTTTCCTACTCACTATAAATAAGAAACGTCGTTCGAGCCGAGTTCGACTTTATCTTGCAGAAGAAGACGTTTGTCGAAGAAAAACACCATAAATTTTCCCGCCCACACCGACTTTGTTTATTGGTTGGATATAATCATGAATGGGAAATAATAGGAATAGAAATAGTATACTCCAGGCAATGATATTATATGTAGGTTCTAGGTTGTAGATACGCCACCTGAGCAAAAAGTTGTTCCTTCAAATTGGTCTCCGTGAGACCAATGTGACAGTCTTGTGTCAGTCAGGCTTTGGTCAGGCTATGAGCTGTTCAAGCGAATTTTAGCTAGTCTACATATTTAAGTTCATCTGTGGCGAATTTCACGGAACAACTTTTTTGTACAAGCAGTATGGAGATACCGTGTCTATAATAAACTTTGACTCCAGGTCATAATTCCTACGAGTAGTTTGACAGTTGGTGACCATGGTTGGTGACACTTGGGTGATACCATGTTACGACCAGTGCTGTATGTATCGATAAAATAAATAGTTTCATGTTTGGAATCTAGGCTTTTTCTCCCAGTAAAGTGCGCTGCTCCCAGTAGGTTTGACAGTGCCGCTCCAAGTTTCAGGTTACTTGAAATGAATACTGAATTCTTTGGGATTGAAACTAATAGATTTCCCATACTAAATCAATCAGCTAATCGGCGATTTTCTACATGAGAGGTCCAACTGTTTCTTTCAAATTCGACCCATGTTCCGCGGGGAAAGATGTTCAGTATCAAGAGTACCTTGACCTCCTTCCGGCTTGAAACTCGAGAATTTTCTACTTTGAAATATGAAGAAAAATTTCATTGATCAGCTAATTGATTTACTATGGGAGGTCCAAATTTTTTCTACATATTTCGTCGTTGTTCAGTTTTTATGAGTAGGTAATTTGAAGTCCATTTGACTTGTTATATCCTTTTTGTTACTCCCAGTACCTATAGGCAAGATAATTGGGAAATTACTACGTTTATTCCCTGAATTATCCATAGTCCGGTCACAATACCAGTAACACAATCATTTGATGACTTTCTACCTTTTGTAACCCGTCACCTCAACTCACCTTAAACATGGACCCTCCTTTATTGTTGTAAGAGCTGCCGACCCTCACTGTGTAGTTCTTGAGGTTCCTATGGTTGACATACGAGGAAACTGCTTCCCTGGAACAAACAAAATACTTACTTATTGCACAAAATAGAGTTTACGAAAGGTTCACTCAACCCTATGTAAGACTTAGGCGATTGTCATTTGTTACATAGCCAGGGTTGTATAAAAATATTAAAACAACGAAATCTGACACAAAATTATTTTTAGTCAATTTTAATCCTAGATATCTGACGTTCGTGGCAAACATCTTCTTAGTTACCTTGAGTTCCCCTGAGATTCCAGTTATTTCCAGTAAAAGCCAGAAAGCGTCAAAATCGTCGCTAGTACTGAGTAGGTAAGCTATCTACATAGGCGCCCCGCGCGCCATCTCCCTAATTTGTGCTTATTGGGTAAAGTAATTCAAATACCTATCTCCCAAAAAACAGAGGCCCATGTCCAGCAGTTGGTTGTTACGTTTTTTTTTTATTTTAATGATGAACCTAATGGATCAGACCTTACCTCGGTAACAAAAAATGCTACTTCTAGTCGTAAGATGGCTAGTTATGCTATGCAGCTAGCTAAAAACACCACACACGAATACCTTATTGAACGTGGTATATTGGTGATTTCAGCACTAGAAGAGCTTTTATATTATACTTGAGAACCAACATGAGATAACGGATCATTATCATCTTCTTGCCCGTATCCCAATCACTTCGGGGTCGGCGCAACACGTTTCGTTGAACACAAAATCGTGTTGCAAAGGATTTGGCTGAATTTTACGACCGGCTGCCTACCAGGCGTCAACCCTCCTTGGGAATGCTTTTGTGGTGGATTAACCGCCACCTTACGGTTGACCCTGGCTGTTTGGGTCGGGTTTATCCCTCTGTCGCCTCTTACGACTCCCACGGGAAGAGAGGGGGTGGTGCTATTCTACTCTGCCGGAACCACACGGCTCTCTGCCGGCACCACACGGCTCTCTGCCGGCACCACACGACTCATGAGATAACGGATAAAGTTGAATAATGAAATACCTACCTCACTAAGTTACTACAGTGTCACTCAATCTATCCAATTGTAGAGGTAGATCGTGGCCCTTTTTCTACCAGGAAATTTCAACGTCCTTACACAAAGGACAAGGAACAAAAGGGTCGCATCAACTTAGAAACGGGAAAGACCTTTTCACAGAAGACGTTGCAGCTTTAATTGAAAATATTTTAAGGGGTTTTACAGAGAGTATGGGTCGTTGGACGACTCGTTGTTCGATACGAAGATAGAGACAGGGAATATAAAATAACCTTCTGTACAGGACGTAAAACTTGGTGAAAATATTTCAAGAGAATAAATGTTTTTTACTCCTGTGTGTGTATATACTCGTATGTGTAGGTAACGACCATCCTAAATAGGTACGTTTTGAACGAGAAATTGTCCAGCGGTTGGTAATAAATAATCTACCAATCCACAAAGCAGAAGTTTGGCAGCTGCTAAGCCTAGATAAACTCAGGAACAATCGAATCAGTAGCTACTACTACCTGGCACATCAACCCGCCCATTTAAGGGATCAACTTATGCTAGTTTTCTTGGTACTTATTTGTATAAAAACCCAGTATCTATAGCACAAATTAGGGAAACGACGTGCGGGGCGCTATTAATTACTGATTTTAACTGGAATCTCAGGGAAACGCAAGGTAACTAAGAAAATGGTTGCCACGAACGTCATATTTCTTGCATTTAAATTGGCTCAAAATCATATGACGTTCTTGTATCAGACTTTGCTGTTTTGATATTCTGACGGTAGCAACCCTGCTGGTGTCGCCTCTTACGACTCCCACGGGAAGAGAGGGGGTGGTGCTATTCTACTCTGCCGGAACCACACGGCTCTCTGCCGGCACCACACGACTCATGAGATAACGGATAAAGTTGAATAATGAAATACCTACCTCACTTAGTTACTACAGTGTCACTCAATCTATCCAATTGTAGAGGTAGTAGATCGTGGCCCTTTTTCTACCAGGAAATTTCGTCGTCCTTACACAAAGGACAAGGAACAAAAGGGTCGCATCAAATTAGAAACGGGAAAGACCTTTTCCGGTATTAAGTCAAGTATTTGGAACTTGGTTCGTATTGCAAGCAAAACGAATTTTAAAAATTTTTGTAAATTGTAAATTGAGGAAAATCTTTATCCAAGACTTATCTGCTACTTTTACCGGGGGTTGGTTTTGCAATTATATCTAAGTTAATAAAAACATATTTAGAGGCCATCATCACATCAGGATATCGACATAAAAAAGTCCTAACGATGATTGCCGTTAGGACGTTTGCCGCGTTTAGAGTAGGAACTCAAATTGATATAAAAAAGAGAAAAATTTGCATTAGAAATTTTCTCTTTTTTAAGATTGTATTAGAATGTGACTTTCTTTAGGAGAATCTTGTAAATTCCTACGAAGAAATAAATTTTATTGAATTTTGAATGAATTTTGAATTTTGATTACTGAGGTGTCGTTTTTAGAGTTTCGTAGTCTAATAGAAACCCTTATCATTGATAGGTATGTAATCTCATCCAATCTAGATAAAGCGTTTATAAATATCCATCTTAATGTTTTATGTAACGGTAAGCAGTCAGAAAAACAGATACCTTTCATGACAGAGAAAAACTACTGTTCATCCCCAGCTATAAAATGGCCATCTTACTATAGCTGCCTGCATAAGCCAGCAAAAGCTTCCGCAAGATCGCAAAATAGGATAGGACTAAAAAAATTCATACTGTCCTCTATTGCTTTTATCTAAACGGGAAGTCCCTTTTGGATCTTCAAACCGTATGGCGTCTACGGGCGTATTGTGAGAATATCGGACCTCTGAATCAAGTAGAGGTCATGCGGATACAGTTTTAGATAAAAACGGAAGAGATCTAGCTAGTGATAAAAACGGTTTCTAAAATAAATTCATTCATAGGTACTTTAGCTTCCAAACGCTTCTCGAAAATACGGAGTGTAAGGACGTTGTACCGTTAACTTTGCAGGCGTGATCAGACCATGAAACTGAACAACTTTTACTATGAAGTCAATGGTGGGAAACGAGAAAAAAATTCCGACCTCCCATACAAAGTCAGTCAGCTGATCGCCAATTTTGTATGGGTCGTCGCAATTTTTGTCTCGTTTCCCACCATTGGCTCCATAGTAACAGTTGTTAAGTTTCGTGGTCTAATCACGCCTGCAAAGTTTTCGGAACACGGTCCCTTACACCCTGTATGTTTGATTTGAAATGCATACAAAACATCAACAGACACAACCTTGGACGGAAGTTACTTACGTTTTGAAGCATTTGGACTCTGTGATCAGCCACCAAGTGTTGAGTATGACGGCGCTGCAAACGTATACTTCGTTTTCTAGTAGAGTAGCAGCGTAAGGGTGCTTGGTGACCTAGGTGACAGCGGACTAAAATATTACTAAACTACTTCACTCACGCTTTGAAACATTTTGACTCTGTAAGCAGCCACCACGTGTTGAGTATAATGGCGCTGCAGATGTACCTATACTTCGTTTTCTAGTAGAGTAGCAGCGTAAGGGTGCTTGGTGACCTGGGTGACCTCTTCTAATAGAAGATACTCACGTTTTGAAGCATTTGGACTCTGTGATCAGCCACCACGTGTTGAGTATGACGGCGCTGCAGACATATACTTCATTTTCTAGTAGAGTAGCAGCGTAAGGGTGTTTAGTGACCTGGGTGACAGCGGCACCGATGTGTAGCGTTCCCTCGTCTAACCCGTCGTCTTGCCCATCTGAAAAAATATTCCAAAATGTTTCTTTAACATTTACTTTTTCATCCACTACCACCTGATTGTCTGAAAGGTGAGATGATCCCGTGCTTCGCAGGGCGCGATTAGCCGGCGGTCCTGGTTGTCTGTGATAGATATCATGACAGAGACAGAGGCCTACTAATGTAGTAGAAGGTGGTTGAAAAACAGGGTTCATTGGGTAGTTCGTGAACTCGGTGTCCCACGCGATAAATGAAGATTATGACAAACAGATTCATACCTATAGATGGATTAAAATTTTCAGCAAGACATGCGTTGAAAATAATGTATAACGGAATTATTTTCCACAAAAATAATAATATTTGAAGTACATTCCTAATCCTAACGTTGTAGGTATTCCGATAAGTATTTCTATTTCTGCTGACATGTGTGAATAACAAACCCACATACTTTTTCGGTTGGGTTAAATACAATATAATAAGCATTCAGGTTGGCAATGATATAATCAAAGAACCGGGTATAATTGCGAATGTGTTTAACAACCATTATATTTCCACAACAAATGTTCATAGTAATAAATGTATTAATTCTTGTTTGAATAAAAATATTTCACACTCATTTTTCTTGAGACAAGCTACAGGCATAGAAATTAAAAACGTAATACACTCACTAAATGATACTAAATCAGTAGGGTTTGATGAAGTTAATACAATGATACTGAAAGTAAGTTTAAACGAGTACCTAACAGTCTTGACATATCTTATTAACTTATCTTTTAGTACAGGGACTTTTCCGGAGAGATTAAAAACTTCAATAGTTAAACCACTTCATAAAAAGGGTAGTACTGAAGACGTTAAGAATTATAGGCCAATTACTTTACTACCGATTATGTCTAAGATATTCGAAAAGTGTATGGTTAATAAGGTGGTGGACTTCTGTACAAAATTTAGTATTATAAACCCGGACCAATATGCATATCAGAAGAATAAATCAACAACTTTGGCTACTTTTTCGTTGTTAAGAAACATACTTGATAGTTTAAATAAAAAGAATTTTACGACGTTGTTGTTATTTGACCTATCAAGTGCTTTTGATTTGGTTTCACATTCTTCATTACTATGTAAGCTAGAAGCAATTGGAATTAGGGGCCTACCTTTGAATTGGTTTGCATCGTATCTCTATGGTCGCAAACAATCCGTAGTTATTCATAGCATTAACACTAAAAGCGAAATATGTGCTCATTACTCGGAAACTAAAATAAATAAATATGGAGTCCCGCAGGGAAGCGTTCTCGGCCCACTATTATTTCTACTTTATGTGAACGATATCCCTTATATCGTAAACCATAAATGCGTTATGTTTGCGGACGATATATCAGTCGTAGTGACGTCAGATAAGAAAAATAGTACTATTTTAGAACATCAATGTGACATAAACAGTACAATTAATTCAATAGTTACATGGCTTGATAATAATAATTTAAAAATAAATTTCACCAAAACTAAATATATGCAATTAAATAATTTCAAAAATTTTGACTCAAAATTGGATATATTTTATGCTGATATAAAATTGAAAATGTACAAAATGCTAAATTTTTAGGTATTACGTTAGATAAACAAATAAAATGGACAAATCAGGTTGACGAAATATGTAGCAGAGTAAACAGGTTTGTATATGCTCTTAAACGCCTAAGAAATATTACAAATAAGAAGACAGCTGTTACTGCATATCATGCGTATGTGCAATCGGTCTTAAGGTATGGATTGATTTTTTGGGGCAGTAGTTCTTGTATTGGTAGAGTCTTTGTCTCCCAGAAGAAGTGCATTAGAGCTATATGTGGTATACCACCCATGGAATCATGCAAACCGTTTTTCAAAATCTCTCGATTTTGCCTTTGCCCTCATTATACATATACGAGGTTTCTGTTTTTGTGAAAAATAACATACATATGTTTACTGACGCTGGTAGTATTAATTCAAGAAATAGAAGGGATCTACGCAGACTTGTTTATGGCCAAAATCCTAGGACACACCAGTATTCTAAAAATTGTTCTGTGATGTTTATTCGGATATACAATAAGATTCCAAAAGACATTAAATTATTGTGTAACAAACCATTTAAGAAAGCATTGTATTTATGGATTAGTAGTCATAATTTTTATAGTATTAAGGAATTTCTAGAAAGTGACAAATTTAAAACCTATTATATGTGCTTTGCATGCCCATTCAATTGAGGCAAAACATGTGATTCTGTAATTATGATTTATTGTACCACCTTTTTATACCATGTTTTAAGCAAATAAAGATTCTATTCTATTCTATTCTATTCAGTAACACGAGCATGTCAGAGGCAAGAATGGCAGGAAATTGGCAAGATGTAGATAGGGCTAAATGTAAGTAACTTTACTCCACGAAATATCTGACTTTAGCCGAAATATACACGGTCTAAGGAATAGCTCTCCGTATGTTGATAGGGTGCTTTCAGACAATGGAACTAGAAAACTTCCTGTAAGAAAACATTTCGAAAAAGATTGTTAAATGCAGTTAGCTGATCGCGATTTTAGGTGCAGTCTTTTTTTTTTCTTACCTGACATGTTTCTAGGGGAAAATGGTTCACATTCTAAGTTTGCATGATCAGTATAACAAGTACCTACTCAGAGACCTATCCCTTACACCCTGTATACCGGTGGAATAAAGTCGGGAAGGGAGATTTATGTTTGTTATTACTTTTATACGGGAAATGAAACTCTGTTCTTTCAAAACAAACCCCTTGTTTTTGTATACGAGGACACCCTTACTGAATATTTCACAGAATACGTTGCAGCTTCCATTGAAAATTTACAGAGAGTATACAGGTCGTTGTACGACTCGAAGTTCTATGGAGAGGGTGTATCATTAAAATATCTACCCTTCTACATACTTTGGACGGACGTATTAACTTGGTGAAAATATTTCAAGAGAAGAAATGTTTTTTACACTTGCGTATATGTATAGGTAACGAACGACCATCCTAAATAGGTACGCTTTAAACGAGAAATTTTCCAGCGGTTGGTAATAAATAATCTAGCAATCCACAAAGCAGAAGTTTGGCAGCTGCTGAGCCTAGATAAACTCGGGAACAATCGAATCAGTAGGTACTATCGCCTGTAGGTATATCCACCCAACCCATCTACCCTTAACTTAATATGCTGGATTTCCTAGTATTTGTATGGAAAACCAGTATGGTGAAAGATGACGATGAGGATGGAAGGGAACCAAGTTATGGTGTTCATTTTATTCGTATTACCACACACTCCACTAAATACAGTTAGTACCTAGTTACAAACAGAACTAACAGTTAAACTAAATGCGCGTTACATAGAAGTTCGGACTAGCTTGTCAGATGTACGCTTGTCGCAGAAGAATGAGGAATAGGACATGGCCGACTGTCTGTACCGGAAGCGGAAGATTTTGCAAATGTTTACTATTTTGTAGAAATTTTTCACAAGATAGTAATTTTTTACAAAGTTAATACAAACGAAGCAAGCGGAAAAAATTTACGCTACTGATGGAATTCGAACCCACGTCTTCTGACAAGCCGGGTCAGACGTGTTGACCGCTACACCACGAAGGCTCTAACCCAGGCGGCGAAATTGTGATCCACTTGCTTCGTTCCTATATTTTTGTCACTTGACTACTTACGGGTAGCTTAGCGCCATCTATGACATTTTTAGTAGAACTAAACGGAAAAGGCATCATCTCTCGTCAACTTGTACATACGTAATATTGTCAGTTGAGTGAATAGTTCTACTAAAAATGTCATAGAAGGCGCTGGCGCTAAGATACCCGTAAGTAGCCAAGTGACAGAAATATATGAACGAAGCAAGTGGATCACAATTTCGCCGTCTGGGTTAGAGCCTCCGTGGTTTAGCGGTCAACACGTCTGACCCGGCTTGTCAGGAGACGTAGTGAATTCGAATCCCATTGGCGGGCGGCGTGTTTTTTTTTCAGCTTGCTTTGTTTGTATTAACTTTGTAACCAAAAAGTTAATATGGAAGATTTTGCAGCTTCCGGTCTAGACACCGTTTGCGGTAGTACCGTAGAACGAACACTGTTCATGGAATTCCTATAAAATATGTAAATGGTAGTGTCGCCACTGCAACGCCACACCAGTATAAAATAGTCCCTTAAATAGGTAGTTGGATTTCCTGACGATAGTACAACTACAAACAATAATTTTGGCAGCCACTGGGCCGGGGGCGGCGTTATCGGTGACAAGCCATTGTGGCTGAAACCGGGATACGAAATGCCGGATAGTTATTGTCAAATAGTTTTGGTGTTGGTTCGTTCATTGAGGGGAAATTAAATGCGGTGCGGGTAATATTTCAAAGATGAATCTGTAAGCCGGAACACGGAACAACCCGGCCGCTTATATTACCTATTTATAACTGAAAAAGGACCATTTCTTTTTCAAATTTCCACCAATTGTCCTTGGGGAAAGCTGTTTCCTTGTCACCAGCCGGTTCCAAGTTTTTGCTGTCTGTCACTAGTAAAATTTCACCCTGTAATTTGGACCTAAATTTGATGTTTTGACCTATGGTTCTTAGGAAGAGTTGTTCAACTTTAAGGGCTGGTATTGGCCCTTGAAATAATAGAAGTAATTTTTCAACACCCTTTAATATTAAGTATATCGGATCTCAAATGCGAACTACGGTATTCATATAGGATCTTACCACGCCCTATCTACTACTTGTTCCTATACCCCTTCCCGAAGCTCGCAATTCAATTGAAAGTTTGTATCCAATTTGGCGGCTGTCTTGTAGACGATAAACCTATCAGCTGTCGTCACTTTAACCGAGACAGGCTTTAGGAGACAAACTAAGCCTGGATAATTCGATAGATTGTAGTTTCCTCAATAATTTTGCAAGTAAAGCAAAATATGCTTGTGTATAGCACGTATTCTGTGTGATGCCGGCTTAAATAACATCGACCCATATCTTTTCCGTGGGTTTCGTAAGACGAAGGGATTTGAGGGTTGACGTGTAAGTATTGCAGTTTTAGGCGACAACCGTCTTGATTTTTAAACTTTTGTCAGAAGTGGTGTCAATAGCCGTTTTTACAGCCGTTTACGTTCTGCCTACCGCGCAAGGGATATAGACGTGATATATGTATGTACATTGTATCTAGAAAACCCTTCGATTAGACCCTTCAAAATCAGATTATGTTTATTGCAAAATCGGCTTCTGCGCGGGTGTCGCAAGAGGCGCCTTAGGGATTTGAAGGTTACATACATAGGTACATATATCACGCCTTTATCCCCTGAGGGGTAGGCAGAATTAACGGCTGTACAAAACCACCAAACACACAGTCTGATAAAAGTTTGAGAGTCATTCAGAAGAATGTGTACTATTAGTGCCTGTCGCCTAAAATTGCAATACACATCAACTCTCAAATCCCTGAGTCGCTTTTTGCGACACTCACAGGAAATATAATATGGGGTGATGCTATTCTAAGCTTCAACTCACGGCCGGCCCGACAGAAACACGTCCTATAAACCAATAGAGGTTATTAAGCTGCGGTTAGGTACTATATCTGCTATCTATTAGCGCTATAACTGCTATAGGTGCTATAATAACTGCCATAAGCGAGGATTCCGAGTCAATAAACCGAACTGATCGGTCCACCGATTGCCGCCTATATGTCACTCTATGCTATATTCTACCCTCAATTTAGGTATAGGGAGGGTGTAGCGAGTGAACATACCTATAGGTAGGGTATCGACACACAGAATAGGTACTCTTTTTAAGTCGAATTGTTCTTACCTAATTATTTATTCAAACAAATCGATTTAGAAAGAGCCATGGGACGGTAGTTATTCATAGTAAAAAGCTCCTAAAGCTCATCAAGATTTATATGTGGCATAGCCATGTGTCTATTTATGTAAAACTAGCTGGTACCCGCGAACTTCGTTTCGTTTCATTCATTACACTTTTGCAAAATTCTTATTTCCACACCAGCATCCTAGAACTTATACTCTGGATATTCATCACGCTAATATTGTTGGTACTACATTTCTCAAACCATAATCGCATTGCCAACAGATGCCAGCAAATGCGTTCCATCATACTGAACAACTTTTGCGTTGAAGCCATTTCAATATCTCATAAAGGGCTGGGTTCCTGTTGGTGCACCTGGTGGTCTACATCGGGTTCTACAAACCTGCGATGTCTATTCACCAGCTGAAGTGTCCCTTCAAGCTAAACAACTTTAGCTTGAAAGTCATATCTGTATCTCTTATTGTTCATCTGGGCTCCTGTTGGTGCACCTGATGGTTTACATCATGTACTCCAAACCTTCGATGTCTTTCCGCCAGCAGAAGCATCCTATCAGGCTGAACAACTTTTGTTTTCGAGTCACATCTGTATCTCCTATGGTTAACCTGGGCTCCTGTTCCTGGAGGTCTACATCAGGTACTCCAAACCTTCAATGTCTATTCCCCAGCAGAAGCGCCCCATCAAGCCGAGCAACTTTTGCTTTAGAGTCATATCTGTATCTCCTATAGTTTACCTGGGCTCCTGTTGGTGCACCTGGTGGTCTACAGTAGATACTCCAAACCTTCGTTGTCTATTCGCCAGCAGAAGGGTCCCATCAAGCTGAACAACTTTTGCTTTGGAGTCGTATCTGAATCTCTTATAGTTAGGTTGGGCTCCTGTTGGTGCACCTGGTGGTCTACATGAGGTAATCCAAACCTTTGATGTCTTTTCACCAGCAAAAGCGTCCGATCAAGCGGAACAACTTTTGTTTTGAAGTCATATCTCTATCTCCTATACTTTAGCTGGGCTCCTGTTGGTGCACCTGGTGGTCTACATCAGATACTCCAAACCTTCGATGTCTGTTCGTTAGCAGAAGCGTACCATCAAGCTGAATAACTTTTGCTTTGGAGTCATATCTGAATCACTTATAGTTTGGCTGGGCTCCTGTTGGTGCACCTGGTGGTCTACATGAGGTACTCCAGACCTTCGATGTCTTTTCACCAGCAGAAGCGTCCCATCAATCAGAACAACTTTTGCTTTGGAGTCATATCTGTATCTCCTATAGTTTAGCTGGGCTGCTGGTGGTGATTCTGATGGTCTACATCAGGTACTCCAGACCCTCAAGTGGAAGCAAAAGTAGCCTATGTCCGTTCTCGGTATATGAGCAATCTCTGTGCCAAATTTCATCAAAATCGGTTCAGTGGTTTAGGCGTGAAAGCGTAGCAGACAGACAGACAGACAGACAGACAGAGTTACTTTCGAATTTATAATATTAGTATGGATATGGATTTATTCGCCGGGTGATTTATTCGCGTATAACTTTTTGCCCAACTCTGCCACCATAACACCCACAACAGTCCACTGCTAGACATGGGCCTTCCCCTATGCGTATTGCCATGATTACCACGCTTGGCAGGCGGATTGGCGAGCGCAGGGCAAGATGTTGCATTGAAAGGGGTCAGGGAACGCTGCTGCCCATTCCCTGGATTGTGGATGACTATATCCCATAGCCGCTATTTACGTCACCCATGGACAGAACGACTGTACCTACATACAGTATTAAATACAGAAAACAGACCCAAGCTACTGAATACCTTATAATTATACCTACAGGAGTGTAAGTAGTCTCAGCTGTTGAGTGGGATTACAGTATTCCCCGTAAATACAGAGAGAGTCAATTTGTGTCGATCTACGTAGTAGTAATTGCTAGCACATTAGTTTGTACTAGAAACGAATATTGTTTACGAGTCAGACGAGATTTCGTAATGCAATAACCGTGTCTGCCATTTTAGAATAGGAAGTCGGTAGCTTGTCTCTGTCTAGGTATGTCACGTATTGTATGTTTCATATAGAGTCATTTCAAAACGAAAATCCTTGTAAGTCCATGTTAGAATAAACAACCACAAAATAGATATAGGATTTTCGCGACTGACAAAAATCTCAAAGTAAAAGAATATCGAAACATCAAAATCTGATACAAGAACGTAACGTAATACTGAGTTAATTTTAATTTAAGAAATATGGTGTTCGTAACAACTTAGTTACCTTGAGTTCCCCTGGGACTCTAGTACATTCCAGTTGACGCCAGTAAGCGTCAAAATTGACGTTAGTACTGAGTGAGTCTTCTGTAAAGGCGCCCTTTGTGCCGTCTCTCTAATCACAAAACACACCATAATTGAAACATTCGTCAATGTTTTCAAATTACCTTGTATTTCTATTTTCCTAGTATATTTGTAAACACAGCACGTACGGGGTTAGGATTAAATGAAGTTTTCTTAGAATTGGGCGCGACTTTACGAGGGTCAAACAAATTTGCAGACCTTTCCAGACCCTAAATGGTCTCATGCATTTTTAATGTGCATGTAAGAAATACTAGGTGAAGTTTTGTTGAAAAGTAGTAGTGGTTTACCTTTTAGCTTTTCACTTGAATAGCAACTGAATAGGATTCCAAGCTATTCAGGCAGACCGGAACACAAAATAATCAACTTTTGTTTGGATGTAAAAGGGCGAACCTCGTACATACATATATATCTACTTAGGTACAGTCACATTATGAATAAGCCACACAGGGGTAGTCCAAACGACTGAAATTATTTATATTTCCATTTAAATTATTATAATTCTTAAAATTGATTCTAGTACAAAATGAATCCCTCGACATGATTCTCTTTTCATAACATTTATTTTTATTGGAGATATATTTCAATTCGTTTGGATTAGCGCTGTGTAGCTTATTCCTTTGCTGTGTGTACATATATACCGTCGTTCGCAGATCGCAGACCGTAAACAAATGTAAAAACAGCTATTTACACCACGCTTGACGAAAGTTCAAGAGTCTTTCAGAAGCCTGTGTAAGTGTGTACAGACATTTACAGAATTCCATATAAACTTTACAGAGACATGCACATTAGCTTTAATTCTAAAGTCGTTTGAAGCCAAACTCCACTCACACATACAAAGAAGCGCATAGTAAACCGATTGTAGCAAAAGAATAAGATGACTAATCAAGCACGTTCCAATAATGACTAATAGTGAAATGGGTAACAAAATTTCGCACTCCGTGTCAAATGTTCGGATGGCGCATAGGTAAACACAGTGGCCTACCAATCAGGGATGTCATGGTTCGTATCCTCATGGGTCGATTCTTTTTTATTTGAACTTTTTTTCTTTAAGTATTTTTATCGTAATTAAACTAAAGACTACGTGTTATGTGAAATTTTCCACCTTGACCTTTCACTATATAAAATAATGATTGACCTCTGAGGATTTTTAAGCTTTCTTTAAACATTTTAAGCATTTTTATTTTTAATTTTGAAATAATGTTACTTTCACGGCTTAAAATAGCATCACTCTATTTCTACCCGAGGGTATCCAAGGGCCGAATCCAGGGAATGGGCAGCATTGTGCAGCGTTCAGCGTCATTCTATGTCGTAGTTTTTGATAAAACTAGGTTTTTGTCCAAAAAGCTAGGCGTTTGAGATAACAAAATTTTAACGTAAGTTTTGCCAAATTTTTTATCATAATCCTAAACCAAATCAAGTTCTTAATCAAAGACTACGTTATATTAATGTTTTTGGCAATAACTTTACCATATTTAATCCTAAACTACTTCAGGTGCATGATCGGAAACCTATATTGTTATAGATTTTCGATCAAAATCCTAAAACAAATTAATGTTTATGATAAAATTGAATTTTACCTTTGTTATCTACTGGTCTTTGGTTTTTGGTCAAAAACCTGGTTTGATTAACATCGCTGCGACATATAGCATTAACTTCACCGGTTATTGTAGCAATTGTTCTGTGGTTTTGAATTTAAAGCGGTTGTATTAAGAGTGAGTATCGAGGAGCGCGCATTGTTTTGCGTGTGTGTGTATAAGATGTAATGATGATCTTTCCGGCCGGTTTCGGCCATGGCGACCACTTCTACTCCTAATCAAGTCGGCGCTGATGCGCTCGTAGGTGGCTATTGTAGCCTATTTTGGCAGTAAACTCCCGTGCACAGTGTGGGCACGTGAGTTTGCCATTGATATAATTGTAGTTAATGGCGGCGGGAGGACGGGCCTTCAGTTCATCGCGTTTAGCGTCAAGGTCTGCTTTACGCTGCTCCTCGAAGTCGCGGATTCGCCTCTTTACAAGACCGCGCCATTCTGGCCGTTGTGCTGCCAAAACCTCAAATTGAGAGGGTTCGACATTGCATCTTTTCATGTGTCTCTTCTGAACATCTTTAAATCGGAGGAGTTGACCGCCATGCTTTCGCTTGCCCTCCTCTAGCTCAGAATAGAAGATGCGCTTCGCCACTCGCTCATCCGCCATCCGGGATACGTGACCGCACCACCGAAGCTGTCGACGCATTAAGTAGGCTTCAATGCCACCAACATTGGCTCGTCTTAGAACTTCGGTGTTTCGCACTCGGTCGGACCATCTGATCTTCATGATGGTGCGAAGGCATTTGAGGTGGAATCGATCCAAAGTGCGTATGTGGTGACGATACACACACCAGGTCTCGGAAGAGTACAGAAGGTTTGGTAGCACAATCGCCATATATACAGATATTTTTGTGGCTAGTTTAAGGTCGTGCGAGCAGAAAACCTTGGAACGCAGCTTCCCAAATGCTGCAGCTGCAGCACTGATTCTGCTATTGATCTCAGCATCAAGGTCACACTTAGCTGTAATAGTGTTCCCCAGATATCGGAACTTGTCAACCTGTTTCAACATATCTTCACCAAGCTTAATTGTCAGTGTCTCACGACCTTGTGTATCCAAGGACATCACTTCCGTCTTTTTGACACTAATCTTAAGGCCGAATTTGCAGCATGCTTGGTAAAAAACGGTCATCAGTTGTTGTAGGCCTTCTGGGGATTCTGCAAGAAAGCACAAGTCATCGGCATACATAATTTCAGTAATAAGTGCATGCGAAACTTTGGTGCGCGCCTTAAGTCTAGCCAAATTGAAAAGACTGCCATCAGTGCGGAAGCGGATGCGGACTCCTTCGGAGACAGTATTTAGGACCTCCTTGACTACTACCGCAAAGTATAAGGCGAACAGTGTGGGCGCTAGAACGCACCCTTGTTTCACCCCACAGGTGACGGGGAAAAAATCAGACTGTTCACCGTCTACAGAGACGCAGCACTGCATATTGTCATGCAGGAGTCTCAGGAGGCGCACAAACTTCTCCGTGCACCCCAGTTTTCCTAGCACCATCCAGAGAGCCTCACGAGGCACACTGTCGAACGCTTTCTCCAGGTCAACAAAGCAGAGGTACAACTGATAAGATGTAAACACAACGTGTAAACGATTTTAAAAGTGCATAACTTCAGCGTGCCTATATCCACTTATTACTATTACTGTACCACCCCTCTGCCTACCCCGCAATGGATACAGGCTTGATATATGTATGTATTTATTTGTGTTCCCCGGTTCCTCCCGGAGAATCGAACTAGGTATCACCGGAAACGCTCAGACCATTACACTATTAGGGTTAAAAAAAAGAACCTGCCACCAATACTAAGTGACACAGTTTTTCCACATTTTTGTATGGGAGGTCCAATATTTTTTTCACATTTCGAAGAAAAGTTTCTAACAAAAGTTGTTCAGTTTTGTGAGTAAAACACACCCTTAAGAGATTTGTACTTAATTAAATGTAACCCTATATACCAGTGCGGTGCATACCTGATTCGCCCGTATCCTGGTTGTCGTTTTCATTCTCCTTGTCATCTGGCTCGCTTTCGATCTTCCCCCAGATTTTCGCCGAAGCCGCCAGCAGTAGAAAGCAATACCTCCACATTTTGCCCTACTTCCTTTTTTTAATGGCTTCTGCAGGAATACAGGCAATGTCACGTTGGCCCGTGACTCGTGACTGACTATTTGTTCCATGAACAATTTTGCGAACAATGTTTGTTTATCATGTTTGTTTGGTAATAGTCGATAAGCATGGCAATTTCGGCTTGCTTTTTACCGTTAAAGGCATAGAGCTTAGTATGGGTAGAGTGGCCAACGTGTAATTACTTACGTCTATCTGAATTATACTTTTTGATTAGATCGTGATTAGTTATTGTTTTATCTAGTTCCGACTGATAGATAGAAAAACTGATTCACCTATAAACGTGCACAAAATTGTAGGTACTTTTGTGCTAATAATGCATTATCAATGAATTTGCTGAAAAAATGCTAGCTTCTCAAAGCAATAAACTCGGTACTGCTCCAAAAATCAAGTACTTGGATAACTTAAATATCATGTCAAAGAGTTTCAGTAGCAGAGCACTCAGGCTTGAAAGGTATAACAAAAAACAATTTCGTTTGATATCAATAAGTGCTATTGACTTTATATTGAAGATACAAGGCATGCTCCACTGCGCCGTTACGAGATATAAATTGATAGCTATGAAAGAATAAAACCTCTTAGCAATATTTTTCTGAGGAAATCAAATTAAATGGTTTGTTGCTCATAAGTTTCTATACTATCTACTAAGTATCCTTTGCGCTTTTTCAGACAATAAAAATAATAATACGTAGGTGGTGCCTTTTAACCCTTTCTGTGTGAGGCGTCTCATATGGGACCTCTTATGTATGGTTGAAACTGATTTGACAACTGTCATAATTACCAACTTACAGTTATAGTAACTACCTAGTCTAGACATCTCAACTTTTTATATCTTGACCTCTTTTGTCTTGGAAAATTCAACAGTAATTACAAAAACATTAAATTAATTTCGAATGTAATAAAATAATTAAATGAAAATAAATATTTTAGACAAAGCCATGTCTAATCTTTCCTTGCACTATCAAGTTCTGAAATCAGCAGGATGTTTTGCTCTCTCGACGAATGTTATATCAACATCGGAGCCCAATATGTAGTACCGTAGGTATAACATTAAAAAGTAGCATGTGAAGGAATAATTACCTATCTACTACTTGACATGACGGTCCTACGATACCACCGGCGATATTCACACGTGCTTTCACAGTTGGTGAAAAAATGGATGGCACTAGTATTTCTATAATTTTATTATAACTTAGCAACAACATTCTTTGGCGCTCATCAACTCATTGAACAATCATGGCATATTCTTTTGTGTTCTTTGGAGTAGGTGTGCACTATATTGTAGTTAGAGACACGAGTTAAAGATTATTTTTTTGAATGGTTTACAAGAGATGTTTTAAGTACATTAAAAAATGTTTTAAGTACATTAAAAAAAAAGATGACCAATGGTGTAGGTACTTTGATGCATGTAAAGGTATATGAGCAATGTCGAAATTTTTACTAGGTATAGGTAGGTAGGTTCTTGATGTCAGATGAAAAATCTTATTCATAGCTTTCCACAGGTTTGTAGGCGTCAGTGAACGTAAACAATAATATTGATTAAGCTATTCTCATCCTTTTGTCTCTTACTGTTAAGTTGGATTTCCGCTGGCATTTTACCAAAATTTGCTATTTTGTCTTACCATTCCTGTTTGTCACCATTGTCTGGATTGAGTTTTGCACAGAATAACAAATAGTAAAAAATATTTATTCCCCTTCTTGAGGTTAATCCCACACTTGATCGCAGTGCCGGACTGTGTTTTGCTGGATCTACGAATAAATACGAAACATGGCTTAAAATTACGGCTGTCATAGGTTGTCGTGTTAATGTCGAGAACATCCTAGTCGCGGACTTTTGAATGCTGTTTTTTTCTATAAATTGTGTTTTAATCAGATAATGGTTTTAGGTGATGAGGTCACTACCTATTCTCAAGGAGTGAGAAAGGGTATAATCCTTGGCCATTCAAAAGCTTCTAATACGTCGAAGGGCTTAGAATTTCAAAAGGTACCCAAGGGTTCGATTAATTGAAGGTTGATTTATGGTCAGATGTTTTTGTCGATGATCTGGGTAATGGCGAAGAGAAGTAGGTAGAAGGTAGCCTTGGTGGATAACTACGCATTATTATTTTAATAAACTAGATATTAAGTGCAGGCAACCGTAAGTAGGAATGTTGGTCGCCCTTTGCCTTGTCATTGATCCATCCAATGACTCAAAAAAGTAAGAATATTACCCGTGACTGACTTTACAGGCTTTTTAGAAACCATAATTCCAAATCCTCATGTATTTTTCACCAGCTGATATCGTATACAATATTCAATTTCTTCGATATCGAAAAACAATCTCGCAATTCGTACCCGCTCTCCTGCGAAGGCGGTTCCCCTCGGGGCAAGTTTACTCGTATTCAAACAGCTTCCAAGTTTCTGATGTCCTGGTAGGTATAACTTATTGTTGTATTAGTTTGAGAAAGGATTTTTATTTGCTACGAAAAGACAAAGTGTAGGTACCTAGTTACAGCAGAATTTCGAGTTAGGCATTAAATATTTTTGCATCAATTAAAGGGAAAATAAATAGCTACCTACTCTTTACCTAATCTATACATACATACATAACATACATAATTATTATAACGCTTATATCTTTCCGTTCCTTGCTATTTCCCTTGCGGCAGAGCGTAAACATCTGTACAAGACTGTCATTTACACCACGTTTGACAAAAGTTGGAGAGTCATACAGAATAGAAATTATGAAAATTGTTTGTACAAAATCGTCTACAGAAGATAAAATTCCCAAATCATGCAATGCACAAGGTAAATATTTATTAAAACAGTTTGGTAAGTTCAATGTTTAAATCCAGCCAAACAGTTAAAAAACCTTAAAAGGCTTTACCAATAGCGAGATAGGCACATAATTCGTCGTCTACCCTACCTACAGACTCAATAGGTGAAAACAATTGCCTCGGACAATCCAGGCGGGCGGTCCCTTGTCGGGTGCCAAATTGTTTATTCTTCTAAAAACTTAGAGGCATTCTTATAACATACTCGTAAAATGTAAAGTAATTGTAATACTTAATAGTATGTACACTTATTTATTAGCAAAGAAAATTGCCGAAATAACCTTGAAAATACTTTTTGGTAGATATTGTGCCTAACCAAATCCAACCCAACAGGTAAAGAACCGTAAAAGACAATACAGACAGCGAGTAGGCACATAAATCGTCTCCTACCGTACCTACAGACTCAATAGGTGAAAACAATTGCCTAGGGCGGTCCCTTGTCGGGCGCCAAATTGTTCCCGCCTTGTATTTTTAGCGCGGGAATCGCTGGAGCGCGTTTTAGCGTGAATCGTGATGCAGACAGGGTCGGCTGTATCTACGTAGCTAGTTGCTACGCCGTAGTACATAAATATAACCAACCGTAGGAACGTTAAAATGTGGCTTTACATGAAAAATTATTTTTTCTTTGTTGTTTGGGACACCGAGTAGACGAACGATCTAGTGAAATCCTGTTGTCACAGTTTTTCGTCCGTCGCCGCAAAGATAAATTGGAATTTGTCACGTCAAAGAAATTTAATAAAAAAAATATATGATGCCAAAAGAAATAAAAACAAAACTTACTACCTACTGCTAGACCTTCCAGCATATTCCCAAATCGATGAATCAACAGTTTACCTATTTCGTCTACCATTTCGAAGCATTCACCGAATGTTTTGCCGATATCAGACGGTGTGTTTTGTTGGTTGTTTCGGTGGCTACCGAGAAAAGGTCAAACCTTTTTCGACCGGGGAAGTTGTGGATTCTGAGGGACTTTTTTGCTAAATGTTTATGTTGCACTGTAGGTTTTTTCAAGTATTGAGGACAGAGGAAAAATTATTGTTACCTATAAGTGTTTGAATCGGAACCTCTTTCTTGATATAAGTATTTCTTTTACAATGAATTTAACCATCGATATTCGAAATCGGCTGCAGCTGGAATTTGACCGTAGAATGCTATTCTCACTATGGCCAGGATTCCAGAAGCTACATACAAAAATCTTATGGAGTAGATAAATTCTATGATATTTTTTCAGCCCTCTCATAGAAACGATCGAATTAAAATGAAATTCCACCCGTTTCCATTTTCAAACATAGGCACGTCGGAAATTCTGCCTTTGCGCCATTCTGTGCGCCTGGTGACTATCATAATGGCCATACGCGGCGTAATGGCGCGTTATCCTAACAAGTATCCCATTTCGACTTCCGAAATGGTTCTGACACCCTGGTTACGCTGCATTGTACGTTTTATGAACGTGAATTGTTTTTAAATAGTAATTTTGTCTGTTTGTAGTGAAAATTAAAACGTTAAACTTTATAACGAATTTTAAAAATATTATGAGTTGTTCAAAATGGACTTTACCTTTTGTACCTTGTAAAAAGGCTGAATCAAAACCGTCTCCCAGAATAATGGCTAGTTTTGTAAGGTTCATACAATCTAACTTTTTCTTCTTCTTCTTTTCGTGTGGGACACAGAGTTGTTCAACACTGAGAGTAGGCCATTGCTCATACTCCATAATACCAGCAATTTATAAAAGGCATCTCAAAAAGTTCCATTTTCTCCTCTATTCCATGAAGATGTTATGGGTTGAAGAGCAATCTTATAACAAGGGTGCTTATTTATATAATGGTCCATTTGTGCCAAGTGGCCATCCCAGTGTCCTCCATTTTCTTGAGAGAGACATATCATATTTTTGGGCTCCAACGTCCCCCTAAAGCGATAGCATAACTTAGATATAAAGGATTAGAGCAGAAAAGGGATTTTCTACAAATCGAGATGAAAACCAGCGTTTATTTTTACCACAAGCCCAGATTGACCAAACAAAATCATAGAGGAAACGTGAAACGTAAGATAGCATCTGTCAAATATGTGATCGTCGGCGACGGAAGACATGCGACATCGCGAAGCTTAAAACCGTTTCCATATAAAATGTTTGAAACAGATGGGATGAGAAAACACGTGAGACGCACGTCGCATCGATGACGGCTGACGATCAATTGTCTGTCAGATACTTCCGTCTCGCAACGCAAGTCTCATCTATGAAGATAGTTATACGTGACATGATGCGTTACAGCCCGGTATCACATAATTATTTCTATTAGCCTTATCACAAAAAAGTTAGACCAGAGTATTGCACGCGTGTTTAAAAGTAAACTCCATACAAAAAAAAGAAAACGCTGGGCACGCGTCCAACGCTCGTCTAACTTATTTGTGGTAAGGACCTATAATGTCGCAGTTGAATGATTAAATCGGGTCTTTGACCAAAAACCTAGGTTTTTGATTACAGACCGGCATTACAAAATCGAAACTTAATTTTATTATGAATCTAGGTTTTTGATCAAGTTCCTCCAAAAATATGAGTTTGCTTAGTTTCCTGAAAAAATATGCTGCTCACAGACGGACGAGAATATGATCAAAAAACCTAGATGTTTTTAAGGATTTTATCAAAAACCTGCGACATAAACATGCTGCTGCCAGAAACATGAATAATCGAGGTAAAATTACCTTGGGAAATCAGTGTAGCTGCCGAGTGATCGATCATTAGGGTTCCTATTCAGCCTAACCCGTTATTAACGTGATGACGTTACACTTTTTCAGGACTATGAGGTCCTGGTAGGGATGCCTGAGGTAATATTAGATAAACGATTATCATTTTGTGTAATTCTATGCCAAAGCTAAACAAGGTGAAAAAAATACACTAAGTAAGTAACCACTATTAAAGAGATGTGATGAATAGCATGAACCGTATGTGATGAATAGCATGAATCGTATCATTCTTTGTTTGTTAGAACCGTAATATATAATAGACAGCCTATGTGGCGCAGTGGTTAGTATGCCTGCCTGCCACGCAAAGGTTCCGGGTTCAATTCCTGGTGGGGTCACTCACAAAGTTGGTATTTATCACTTTGTGAATTTGTTCCCAGTCTGGTTAGGACATTGCAGGCTGAACCACCTGATAGTCCGCAAGTAAGATGGTTCCGTGCTTCGGATGGGCACGTTAAGCCGTCGGTCCCGGTTGCTGTCTATGATGGCGGTCGTTACACAACCATGTCAGAGGCCTGCCACTTGCAGTAGGCGGTTGAAAAACTCTGACACCAGGGTTCATCGGGTTGTTGAACGACTCGGTGTCCCACACGAAAAGAAAGAAAGAACAAAACCGTAATTTTTATGTCTTTTAAATGGGGGTCTTTCTTTTCAGTTCCTAGAATAGTGATAGTTCCGTCCTGTCTTTCTAAAGCATTTTTCATTTTGTTTACTCTAATCTCAATAATTTAAAGTTATCCGTGCATCTCTTAGGATTTTTCAATATTCATCACAGGTTCAAAAGTTAATCACTATTTTTCTTTTACTTAGACTATACTCCTATATCTTATATCTAACCTAACAACCAGAGTTTTTGATCTTATCCCAGTACCAAAAAATAGACATTTTACAGAAGGATCACACAACCCTTTTCCAGTATGAAGTGAACTCTACCATAAGAGCATTGTTTGCGAGTGCATATAGGTAACCCAAAAGTTTCAAACTAAGTTTGAATACCTAGCCAACTTCTGTAAGGTTCTGTTAGCTTGGTATAAGCATCGTTTATTCTCTCCCAAAAAAGCACTTGGATTACATTCACTATCTTTTTTTACATTTTGGATTACATTGTCATCCCTAGTCGTTTAAACTTTTTGTTGGGGTTTGGGACGGTTAAGCGAAATTTAATATAGGAAGGTATTTGCTTAGGTCCGTCGACAAAACCCTCTGGATACATGTGGGATAGAATATGAATTAAGTTTAGACCCTTTATTTGTATAAGTTTGAATATTATGAAGAATTTGTTCGATTTGCTTTGGACTCCATTTTGCGTAAATATTTGTTGAGTTTGACCTAATATCTATTATTAAATATCCCAAACTCTACCTACATATTACTTCGAATGGTGCCATAATAGTAGGTAAATACTTGATGCGTTGCTTTTATGTCATTTCCAATATTATTTCATGGCTCACGGTGTCAATGCCTGCTGGGTACACTCACTTTTATTCAACTACCTGCCTAACTGAGCCTCTATGGAATTCTTAGGAATTCAATATTTTAGTCTTGCGGTCACTTTAAGCCTAGGTAGCGTCATCTATAATGGTATAGATAGACGACGGTCGTTACAAAATATCAGAGGCCTACTTACTACAGTTTTACCAGGTTTACAATTCTTAGCAAAGGTGAGTGGCCTTAATGCCGCTAGACTCATTCGTCAACTAGTTGACACAAAAGGGAGACAAAGATTTATATTTAGTTGAAATAGGTACTTACCTATAGCGTCCTGGTAGACGCTAAGATGATGAGACTTGACTGAAGTCTGAAGTGGCTCGTCGACGCGCCATCACACAGCCGCTCGGGGCTACGGTCGGGCATAGACTGACTGACAGGACAGAATCCCTACCCTACCGTCCGTGGTGACGTACGTGCTCGAGACACTGACAGTCAATACACTTACTCTTTACTACGATAGTCATTACACTAACTCAATACACTACATCTCCCTTTTGTTTTAATTTTTGTTTTATTTATGCTTTGGTCTTCTTCCCTGGTTATGAGCCTCCGTTTCCGTAAAACCATTTAAAATAAATAGGTAGGTACTATTTTTTCCAAAACTTAGATTTCTATTTTAATAGCTTCCTCAACTAATGGTAAGGCACTAAACATTGATAGATAGGTAACTTATGATAGGCATCAATGAATAAAACTAAACTCATTTTTAAACTACGTAACAAAGTATTTTACCTATTATTTTATATTACCTATATTCCCCTTCTTTTGTTTTAATTTTTTTTCTGAGTTGTTATTGTTGTTAGTGGTAACCTTCTACAAGAAAAATGTTGTACATAACCGAAATAATCTTGCTTGTACCCGAAAATGACAATTTTCTTATTGAATAAGATTTCTGTCTACCTGTTATTCCTGTCTGACTAAAGTCGTAGGCAATAAATAGGTAGGGTTCATCAGTGAGGTGATGAAAACAAAACGTCTTATATTTTACGTGTCCGTATATGCTGATAGATAATAAATATTGGTATTATTGTAATCTGAGATTGTAATAAATAACTTTCGTTCACCTTACAGTAGTATTTCGCAATAATATTATATTCTATGGGTAAATGACTGAAGAAACAAACAAAGTGATACAAAATCAATCAGCTGAATAATAAAGCATCAACTACGTTTCACAGCTTAGTTCTTACTATCAAGCTGTATGGAAGATGTTGCTACAAAAGCAATAATGCCGCCAATCGTACAATTTATGATAATTACTACATGATAAACTAAAATATTTTTTTTAACTTAAGTATTTTGTTCTTGTTCAATAAAGTCTGTTGTATCTAAGGTCATCCGCCTTACTTAACTGATACAACAATTATAATTATGAATAAATTATATACCTATTATATAAATATAATTTGATTTGACCCAGATGAGTTTACTTAAAACTTTTTCATTATTTAATTTAAAATTGAATAAGCTTTGCGTTCAGTTATAAAACTTGCAACAAACAAACAAAACGTTCTCATTAGAAGAATAAAATTCATTAAAATGAATAAGTAGGTATATCCGATACCCGCATGTAAAACAGCGTTCACAACAAAAATGGAATTGCCAAAGTGTTGATTGATGATTATTATATCTAAAATAATTATCTCCATAAGTCAGCAATGGATGAGTATTGGTCCCAACATATTTAGCATTCACCAAAATCGACCCCAAAAATAACAAAGCATCATAATAGCTATCAGCAGTGTGAATTAGTAATTATTAGCGCGTGTAGTTTTATGAAACTAACCACTTACATCGATCAAATTTAAAATTTGTTATTGTGATCGCTGAACTCTCCTTGAGATACTAACATTTTATTTGTTATAATTTAATACTAGCTTTGAAGAAGCTTTTCTTTTGTAAAATTCTGAAAATCGGAATTTGTAGTCACTTAATTTTCTGCTATGCGTTGTCTGTTCGCTGTGACGCAGTATGTTCAACGGCTAAAACCCAGGACAAGATGTGTCCACACTGTTTAAACCGAAGTGGAATACTGCATATCTATTTTGAAGTCTGAACTGCGTTAACTTACGTTTTATTTGCTGGGAACTCCCGCGGGTGACACTTTAACCACTTGACAGACTTGCGCCGATAATAAACAGTCTTACCAACAGTTGCCAACAGTGAAATGATAATAAATTTCCTGGGCTCAGCACGAACAATTTCAGATCCCCTGTCTTGCACTTGCTCTGAAATTCAATACTCCAGCATTTGTTAGAAACGAAATCCACTGCAGTCACCGCTGCGTGGTCCCGGTAAGTTCATAGGTACTAGATTTTTGGTAATTGTGTATACTGTTCTTTGTGTTGTGCAATGACGTTATATTACTTACTTACTAGTAACATCGCAATATCCAGTATCATATTTTCTTCTGTATCTACCTGCCCAGGTTTGCATCGAAATTGACCAAAACGTCGTATAAGTAGTTATACCTATCACATCGTTCCCGTTTATAAATAGGTTGAATCTACTAAAGTGTGCTTGACAACGATAATCTGGCAACAAGAAACGCCGTCTGACTGTTACCAGTGCCTGTATTCTATACCTATCTTCTTCTCCCCCCTTTTTTTTTAACCCACAATATTATGCAACAACACTGCACAAATTACAGTGAAACGTCCATGTCTACGTAGAACGAACACTTATAAGTAAAATATTGTAGGAAGGTAAACTCACAAACTCACTTGAAATCATACAATATATATTGGTTAGCAAACAAATACAAAGGGAAACCCTTAAATACCTAATCGTCAGCACTTCTTGCACCCGCAAGGGACAACATACACTTACTAAACAGGAAACGAACTCCCAAAATAATATCTTTAAACCGCTAAATCACCCACGGGAATTGAACCTGCGACAATGATAACACATGACTGCATGTACCTATGTATGTAGGTGTATACCTACCTATATCATGAATGAAAGACAAAAACAATGTAATGTGTCCCAGTTCCTCAGTAGTTCTTCAGTACCAAAGTGATATAGAAACCAATAATCAAAGGTTTCATTTGAATTGATATTTTCTAAACCACAGCATTACTAGGTGTACATTCTTTCAGTCAAACCCACTTATCTCGTCCTGCACAACAAACTATTGGAGATCAACCCACTAGGTTGTAATAACTGGCTTTTCCTACCGTGGTTTTACCTGCGGCTAAATTTTGATATTCTGTGAGAATTACCGACATGTTTACCTGTGGGAAAGAGTAACCATTTCCACTCTCCTTGCTCTCTGATAGACTTCCACTCACCTTTCCATCTGTAATATTATATTAGACTTGGGCGTTCATCGACTCGGCCGGCTCTACTCCACGATAGAAGGAGAAGGAGATATGAATTATCCTTCTAGCCCACGAGGTCTACCTTCCGCAGTTCCAGGCCCCGCTGGGTAGGTATACGTATTGAAACCGAGAAACCAGTACTTACAGAAATACATACACACAATATATATTTTTCACTTATCGGTTCTTCTTCTTCGAGTGGGACACTAAGTCATCCAACGACCCGATGAGACCTGATGTCAGAGTTGTTCAACCGCCTACTTCAAGTAGAAGACCTCTGACATGGTTGTGTAACTAGACTTCGCAATCGGTGTAGCATGCAATGTCCTAAACAGAATTCACAATATATCAACTGAGTGACACCTTCGAGAATGGAATCCGAAACTTGCGTTGCGTTACAAGTGCAATTGCACTAAAATTAACATATTTTAGGATCAGTTTTCACTGCTATACCCACTACTGTGTATTCATCAATTAAATGACCAGTTTTACACTGTTTGATTTACTTTATATGTATCAATACAATGGACAGATTTACTGCTGTATGATAACTTCAAATTACTATTGATTTCGATCAGATCGTATCTGTTCTTATCGATTTAACGATCAGGTTATACTTGTTACCGTTGTTTTAACAATCAGGTTATATCCATACCTGCTACCATCGATTTCAGGATAAACCTGTTACCGTTGATTTAACAATCAGGTTATATCCATACCTGCTACCATCGATTTCAGGATAAACCTGTTACCGTTGATTTAACAATCAGGTTATATCCATACCTGCTACATCGATTTAACGATCAGGATAAACCTGTAACCGTTGATTTAACAATCAGGTTATATCCATACCTGCTACATCGATTTAACGATAAGGTTTTATTTGCTAGCATCATCTATTTAACGATAGATTATTTTGCTACCAACAATCGACACCAAACGAGACCTTCTTTCAAGTACCTTTTGTTTCGTTTATATTATTTTCTCTTCATCAAAAATATCTTCATAAATACCTACAAACTTAATAAACCTACTACTGAACGGTTTTATAATTTTGATGATTGGTATAATGTAGGCAGCTACTACTACTGAAAAATTATAAATTATTTTACCATGTAAATAGTAATGTCTGTCTTAAGTTTCAATGCTGTACACTAAAATACCATTAAACACGTATTTACGAGTAAGCAACTTATTTTGCCAAAGATTCAACTAACTTTTTAGCCCACAACTAGCGATTACTTTATTTTGATTGAAATGGCTATGTGCGCTAGTAATTTCATTCAAGCATTACTTGCCTAATTTTCACACACGTATGTGGTACTATGGAATACATTTGTAGCTATTGTTAGAAGTAGGTAATTGAGAATATTTCAGGACTTCAAGTAAATTATCCAAATACCTATAGTTATCTTGATGGTGATTTCTTATTTACATAGATAAGAATTTATTAGCTAGGGTTTTATTCCAAGGTTTTATTCTGAGCTTTTCATAAATATTCGAATTTATGTTTTATTTTTCCTATAGACCTACATGTCATACATAACTAGTAGTTTTCATATAAATAGGTATTGTATAAGTAGTTAGTAAATTTTGATTGTTTTCTTTGATCAGGAAATTAATGCATGTTTTCTTCGTTTTTGTGTGAAATAAATAGGTATTAACTTGCAGATAATATTCTATTCCACAAAAATAATAACATAGAATCTAATAATGTAACTGTTCAAGAATCACTCGGCTGGTTGGTAAGTTGATCTACGTCATGTGATAGCAATAACAAATCCTTATGAAAATACGTCGTAACATCAGTACTGCAACTGTACATAGATAAGTATCAGCGTTCCTAAGGGGTAGGATGACTATTTCTACAATTGATCTCACTATGTAACGGTAAAAAGTGATATGATATTATATCACATACCTGGTTACTTTTTTTCGATTCCTTCACAGAAACATGATCCAAATTTGACCTTCTGGTTTCACTGGACTGTTTAAGAGCTTACACAGATATAATCCATGCACAGTTTCTGCGTCGGCGCCTCACTTCCACCCTTTCTTCTTTTTTTCTTGTTTTTTTGCGTTTTATAATCTTTCCTACGTTTATCACTATGATTTCACATGAATTGACTGCGGAAACGCGACAAAATGACACCATTTTAAAATAAATTCGAAATAGAAACTGTACCATGGCCGCGACAAAACATGTACGGAGTTACGGAGTACCTACATTTCAAAAGCGATCATAACAACATTGGTATCTGTCGTTTTTATTTATTTATTTTACCCTTTTTTTTTTGCATAGCTTTGACTACTAGGGCTTTTAGGGCTTTGTGGGCGTGCTAAATGATTATTTTGCCTATTGTTTTTGTTCAGGCGTTTTAGATAAAGCAATTTTTCCTCGTATTTTTCCAGACACAATAAAGGTGTCCAATAATTACTTAACTTACGAAGCGTCATACCGACAATGTCTTTAAAATGTTACGAAGTATTTAGTTCATACTAAGTGATAGATAGGCTTTTCGCCAATCGTTCAAAGTCCATGACCTATCTCATCTACGGTAATCTGATGGGGCAAAAACAAATACTTTTGCTCGTAGCAATCGGTAGATTGCCTACTATCGCCTCAATGGCATCAAAAAGTTACCTTTTGCAGGTTCAATTAAATGCTTTCAAATTATTTTCTCTCACGGTCAAGCCTTTCCTTCCCTTTTTAAAAGGAACAAAAATATTGCACTTTACTCACGGTTTTTCCGGTTTTAGTAATTTTTCCTCGTCGCCACATATAGCGTCCTGGTAGACGCTAAGATGATGAGACTTGACTGAAGTCTGAAGTGGCTCGTCGACGCGCCATCACACAGCCGCTCGGGGCTACGGTCGGGCATAGACTGACTGACAGGACAGAATCCCTACCCTACCGTCCGTGGTGACGTACGTGCTCGAGACACTGACAGTCAATACACTTACTCTTTACTACGATAGTCATTACACTAACTCAATACACTACATTACCTATTCAACTCATATCGAGCTTTTTTTTTCATACTAGGGTAAACAGAAAAATATGTTCTTAAGTAAGGTCGTTTCTTACAATGTCGCTCTCATTAATCCACCGTCATCGTCAAATATCGTGACTCATCAATTTAATGGACAAGATTCGAACCTCGTCACAAAATGATGACCTGCTTAAAGAAGTCGCAAGAAAACTGCTTACAGCCATAATCTTACTTTATCTGCACAATCTGAATAATATTACAGCGAAAATTTTATAAATTCATATTTTGATTCACGGCGAGATTTGAATATCATTAATATTTATGGACAATCCAGAAGACATCATAAGAATGATTTCAAATGAAATTAATCAAAGTGTAGCTTATCAAAGACTTGTGAAGGAATCAGTCATTATAACAACATCGAAATACTTATACCTACCTACTTTATTGTGATAAGTAGGATAAAGAATACCTAATTGGAATAGTAGAAAATAAAAATAATATAGCATTGCAATTCGCGAATTACCGGAAATTTATGACAGGGTATGATGAGATGACAAAGCAAAACGCGGTTTTTTCGGATTTCGCGGATTTCCTGCGACATATATACATAGCCCCACTGGACAAGTTATTCAAAAAGATTACATGGGATTACCTATAATGTACCAGGAGTTCATCAAATCGTGGAGCTCAATCAATCAAGCCGTGTAATTTAATTCCACGCGCGAATACATGTTGGTAATGAACTAATCTGAGAGGATTTCCGTTTTTCAGTCCACGTGCTCTCTCTGCATGAAAATTTATATATTTTTATCAATGATGACCTTATTTTTTGCATAAATGTTTTACAAAATAGGTCACGGATAAAAAAAAGTGTTTTTCGTTCTAATTTTAATGTACTTTATATGGTACCTACTTACTTGTACTTATCCTAATAGAATTTTTAAAAGCTTTTGATTGTCATGATTTTCGTCCCCTATTTAGAAAATTACTTATACAAGGATAAGTATTTGTTAAATAGACAGAAATTAAAGAAAGTTGTACAAAAAAATAAGCCAAGTGCGAGTTGGATTTGGGCATATGTACAGTCTAGCAAAAAAGAGTAGAAATTAAATAAAATGGAACTAAAAAAAAAACATGCTAAATTGTTGCCATTTAATTTTGAAATTTCATACAAAGTGGCTCCCTCATTTTTTGTCTACTCTTTTTTGCTGAACTGTAGGGGGCGTTATGGGTAAAAAAATAGATTTTTGATCTGATTTACTAATTTTGCAGGTATACAATTATTTTTATTAATAACTGGTCTGGTTAAGTTTTTATAAGATCAATATTTAAGTAGAACTAAAATAAAACAAAAATGACTTTTCATGGCTTAGTTTTATTATGATGCCGACGTTTCATCAGGCCTTCATTAAAGTTTTATTTTATTTTCATTCATAACTAAATACAATGTGAAGTTTACAGGATAAACCTAAAAATGCCATACAAGGTACACAGGTACAAGATGTTTAGTTCAGTTTGTCGCCGTTCTGGTGGTACTTAATAAAAGCAGTAATAGCTTCAAGTACACTAGCGGAGTACTCTTCAGGACGTTCCATTGCCAGGAAATGCCCTCCAACTGACAGCTCCTGGTTTTGCAGCAGGTTCTTGTACTTCAGACGCAGGACCGAAGACGGTTGATGGGTCAGCTCGTGTTTGCCCTGGGTCACCCAGGTTGGTACTGTGGTTGAGCTCCTGGAACACAAAATTAGCCTATTTAGTCCCAGTCGTATTCGGTTTGTGTTGTAAATTGGAATGTATCTACTTTCATCCGAGAATGTTTTGGCCGTAGTTTTGTGTTGTTTTTGACACACAGGACAACCCATATTATGATGATATTGATGATGATGGATGACTAAGACAACTCGTGAATCATCACGAGAATAATTTCATCGTGGTTACCATCATTTTCATCTTTAGGTATGATGGCTTGACGGCTATGATGATGAATTGATGATAATCGCGATAATGATGGCTATGACAATCAATGATGATGGCTGTGAAAATACCTATGGTGATGATGACCTGTAATGCTGGCAGGGGATAATGATAAGTTACCCTATAATGCATCGCATTCGATAGTAAACACGGACTATTTGCAAACTAGACTGTTTGCAAACTTGATCCATTGCGACCTGGACCTTGGACCATTTGCGAATAACACATTGCGCCCGATGTGTGGCAGCGGCTAAGAATACTGCCATCCCTACGCTGAATCCTGTCTCGGCTAAATATCTGCCGACTATGGGAAATCGCATGGTAGCAGTGATACCACCTACAATATTCCCAAAGAGCGTTGACGTCAGGTAGGCGGCTGGTCAAAAAACAAGCCAAATCCTTTTGCTACATGATTTTGTGATCAAACAACTATACGCCTCAACTCCCACAGACAAAGACTTCTTGTTGAGCGTCTCAGCGTACAGCCTCAAGGAGGTGGTGATACACTTGGTGGTCCAGTAGAACATCAGGTCGTCCATCATCTTCACAGCGGCGAAGGTGTCGTACAGACCTCCGTCCTCTTGGAAACGTTTTTCGGGGTTTGCACCTGTGAAAGAGGATGTATTTAGTCATCTTTAAATATACTCTTATCTTATCTTATCTAGGCATCGCAAAGCTGGGCGAAGCTTTCCCTACCCTTCTCCTTCCATTTATCACGATCTTGTGCCTCCTAATGCCAATCTCGGGAAAACCGGTCTAGTTCATCTTGTCATCTGCTTTTGGGCTTTACGCGACCACGTCTACCGACGGTAGGTTTCGAAATGGTAGTAGTTTTGGCCCATAGATTTGGTACAACATCGATTGATTTGAGTCTTGGTTTTAAGTCATCGGAGATTTGAGATTAAATTCACTCTTCATTTCGAAATGGTTGTTCGTCAAGACAGTGTCATACAAAACAAAAGAGGAAAGAGGCAGAAGAAATCTCTGAGCAGGATCCAAATTCGCGGCTGATAATCTACTTCTGCAAAAGATTTAAATAACATACACACCTGTTGCGAACTTCTCCATAATAAAGGCTAAGAGACCAGCTGGGGAGTCCGTGAGTGCAACTCCTGAAAGAGACAACAAAGTATTGATATGATTACCAGTGTTGTTAATCTTTACTTTAATAACAGTCTACATCATCACCATTTTTCAGAGTTAGACACCAAACAGATAGCTGTGTTTGGTTGTAGTGTAGCATGGCAATGCTAGACCTGCTTTCGGGATGTTCGGCTGTGTTTTGCCCTATCTAGCCCAGATGAAGTGAAGAACTAAACTAAACCAAATCTATAAAAATATTGGATCCTTACCAACAGAGTCGGGCCGTGTAGCAGCCAAGGCGAAGTAACCGGTTTCCTCAATAACGTAGGGCAGGGACGGTATTAAGGGTATCAGTGATACTGGAGCGCCGGCCAACGACAGAGCCCAGTTACTGTGGAAACCGAGGACTTCCTGAAAAATACATCTTCATTATTTAAGAGCTGTGACTGAGCTGCTCTTGTCAGTGAAGCAACCGCCATCCATTCCTAACCTACTCTCTGTCAGCCACTTTACCTCTTATTTTGTAACAAAATAATGAAAGATAGACCAAAGCAGTTGCGGGGGGATAGAAATCGACCAGCCGGCAGACCATCAGCCTGATGGTCAGGTGACAATAAATATCAGCTGCTGTATCTAAGGAAAAGTCGTAGTGTGTATGTGTGAGTGGAGTAAATATGTGTGACAACTTACCTCCGGGAAAATAACAGAAATAGCAGCACCAATGGTGCCGCCCCAGTCTCCGCCCTGGACGTAGAAGCGCTCGAAGCCAAGTCTGTGCATCAGGTTCCTCAAGATCACTGCAACTTGGTTGCCTCCCATACCAGGACGAACAGCAGCCTGCAAAAAAACATCGGCTATTCATAGGGTTTCTCAGTCAACGTAATACAGATTCCTCGTAATACAGATACACATAGCTAGGAAACTCGTAAAGTAACGTTGACAGATACACCATAATTGACATAACACCAATTAGAGATCATCATCCATGCCATACACAAACGCTAGTTTATATATATAAGTCTATGCATACACAGTGCCGTTTATCTTATATTTAAGCAGGATATTAAAATTTTGTCATGACACAAAGCAAACTCATGTTTTTAAGAAGATTGATAACATAAACTTGAACTAATTCAGGTTTTTGACCAAGAACCTAGATTTATGAAGATATTATGTTTCGATTTTATCATATATCATAAACCGATGGCATGGTATCATAAACCTGCGGCAGATAGATAATGTACTGGTAATCATATCGGTACTGAAAGTACTGAAACTAATGTGTGAAATCGGTATCAGTATGTGTCTATGTTGTAGAAGTACCTTCTGTAACTAGCTAGCTATAAAACTTGGATAACTAACTGTGTCCGTATCAAATTGAAATGAAAGGGCGGCATTTGGCAAATGACTTGGCGTATTTTACGGTCTTCTCGGTCAAAATCAATTCGAAAAGGTTGTACATTTGGTCAGGTATAGGTATAACGGTTATGCCTTTTAGTAGCAGCTAAGAATACTGCTATTCCTTAGTTCAGTCAGGATATTTCGTAAAGGGTGACGTAGAAATTTTGACCTCGGCTGAATATACCATTCCCAAAGAGGGTTGTCGTCAGTCAGGCGGCCGGTATTAATCTTATAAATCCGTTTGCTTCATGAATTGTGTAAGAACAAACTTATTGCGCCAACCCAAATGATTTGGGATGAGGGCAGGCAGATGATATTGATCCAACGAGATACATTCCTGTCGGGACACATTCCCAATGAGACACATTCCCATTGAGACACAGTCCTAAATGGATACAGGACAGTCACGAAAATAATCCACAATGTTGTTTTCTAGCTAGACTAGCCAGAATAAATAAATATAATAATGGAAAATGGTTAAGTGCGAGTCATCTTAACCTTAAGTATATGCATGCTACACTATTACTTTATTGGCAACAGTTATAGGTGTCAACGAGATCTACATTTCAGGTGACAGCTATCAAACTTCAAACTTGATTATCTCAGTAGTTTGTTTGGGAAAGTTGTAGAACTAAACTGGATCTACATTACAGGTGACAGCTGTCAAACTTCAAACTATAATCCGATAAGTTCGTGCGCGACCTTCCTGCGGGGTACAGACGGTTGGGAGGCGAGGAAGCACATCATTTTAATATGACGTGCGGCGCGGATGCGCGCGTGTCCCTTCCCCGCTACACCTCCCGCAACCCGATGACATCTCCCCTCCCAATGTCTATCACCCCTAGGGAACGTCGCGCACGAACTTGTCGGACTATAGATTATCTCAGTGTTTATGTACGCTAGTCTATCAGTTTGTTTGGGAAAGTTGTGGGCCTAGACTGGATCTACATTTTAAATGTGATCTGTCAAACTTCAAACACAGACTCCCCTCCGCTCCTTTTGCGCATAATACTTCACGCAATACCAACTAATTTACGTCACGCAATACCAGCTTGTAAATTTTTTGTACGCGACTATACCAATTGTGTCTCGATGGGAATGTGTCCCAATGGGAATGTGTCTCGTTGGGAATGTGTCCCGATGGGAATGTGTCTCGATGGAACTAAATCCTTTAAAAAACTTACGTCAGAGAAGCCGAATCCAGGCAGGCAGGGCACCACCAACTCTAGCACATAGTCCCTGTCAGGAGAATCAGCCGTGAGGAGTGGGATCGCCTCGTAGAACTCGCGGATGGAGCCCGGCCAGCCGTGCAGCAGCAGAAGCGGCAACACTTCCTTGTTGTTCGGGTTCTGGAAAAAGTAACAATTTAATTCGGCTCTCTTTTTACCGGGTTGTTCGTTCATGGAATATCAAGATATCCGGAATATGCGGTAGTCAAAGGGCTCCAGCCCAGTGCCATTGGCGAATAGATAAAATCAGTCAATAAAGGCTTTTAGTCAATATCGTTATTGACTGGTTTTGACAGTCAATAATCATAATGACTGGTTAAGGGTTTTGACATATAGACCACTCTTTACTCAAATTGAAGCATAGTAATGTTTATTTACAGACAAGCGACAAGCAAGCCTCAAAAGATCATATTTTTTTTTTAAGTATGTACGGACGGGTGCTAAAGATTTTCCTCAAAATTATCAAACACGCGTGCAAAATTAGCGGCATTTTTGCGTCAATGTGTGACGATGGCGCCTTTACAAGAATTCTATGCATGTTAATTTCACAGTATAAATTATCTACATTGAAATTGACAATGTAATGCTTTGCTCAAGCGAAAGTTATGGTTTTTATATTTCCTTGTACGATGAGATTCTTACTTGCGGCTTCACGTGCATGAAATGGATGTCCAGGCCCTGGATGTTGGTCTTGAACTGCGGGAACTGGTTGAGGAATTCCTCTCTCTGCTTGAAAGGGTACTCGTCGGCCCAGTATTGCAGCCAAGCCCCTATGGAGTCGGTGTTGAAACCGTAGGAGAAGCCCACTCCTTTTAGTGGTGGTTTCAATGCGACGTGGTTTCGGAGACGGTTTTGGAGGTCTGTGATTACCTGTGGAAGGGTTGGTTCTGTTGTTAAAAATATGTCGAAATATCAATACAGAATTTGGTGGTTATTTCTCTTTAGGTTAACTGCCTGATAAAGTCTCAGCAGCAGTCAGTGGAGACTAGAATTCTGACACGATTAGTTTCGGGTCTGATCTGTGGGTCTGATGGTGGCGTACTATTACCATATTAAGGTAGACTATAGAGGAGCTGATGTCAAACACTTTCATCAGAATCGAAATTAGACTCTACTCGGGCCCAGACCATATGTCAGGTCTATATAACTTTAGTAGGTAGAATGCATACCTCATCGTCAAATCGAATAGGGTCTTCCCTGATGCTGGTATCCACTTTGCCGCGGTTCTCCTCAGGACCCCACCATTCGTCAGGGTTCAGGGTGTAAGGGCTGGAGTTGGAGTCATTAAGACCCGGTGTTTTTTGGAGGCTTCCAACCAGATCCGCCAGCACCTCTAGAGCTGTGAGGGAAGCGGATTTACAGGATTTTCTATCAAGTAGGTAGATTACAGTAAAATCTTAGTAGACGTGTTATAAGTCCCATTTTGTAAGTGATTTGATGAGGATATTACCTTTTTGTTCAGCTCCTGCTGCAACTCCTCCAAGTACATTTCCTGCTTCTTGAACAGCGCCGCTTGCTGCGTCTTTTACAGCATCTGCAATACATAAGAATATCATAAAATTTGGAATGGCGTCCAAATGGACAATTGCATTGTCGGTGCCAATCAGTGAGGCATCGGTAGTCGGACCAGGTAAGGCCTAACTGTTGTAAGGACAAAGATGAAGCATCTGTCTACTTCTCCAAGCAAATTCGTCTTTCGTACTTGTGCCATTTTTAGTGTAGTTGACTAAAATATTTAATGGTCACTGATACTAAACAAAACTACTTACTACACACATTAACAGGTTTTACTCAGTTCCCTATTTTTCGGTGATCCTGCAATGAACATGTTCACAGGTAAACTACCCCTCTAAATTGCAGCCACCCGCAATGGCTTTACTAACTAACCTAAAACCTACCACAATTCAGCATAAAACTGGCTGATAAGATATCTTAAAAAAAGCTTTTTAAGCTCCCCAACTACGTTTTCTACATGTTGCACTACACCGGTTACTTTTCTACGTTGTTTACAGCACCTGAATTCCACCAAGTATCTCAAAACATATGTAATTTTTAAATGAATATTAGAAATATCGTATTGCCACCGTGTCTGCCATGAAATACCGGCTGAGTGGAATCATTTCTGCCCGTGATTGTCGTAAAGTAGAAGGCGACTGTAGAGGCCTTGTGGCTGTCGATGCCAAGATGAGGTCTTGCAGGTCTTTTATAAGAGTTAAGCGTCTCCCTTCTACATACCTACTGTCTGTCCAACAGTGTTTTTAACCCCATTGGCTAATCCGCCGACGGCACGGCCGAGTCCACCAAACAGTTGTGGTCTGCCAGACGCGACCTGCGGAAAACAAAATTGCTGGATTAGGAATAACAACCTAAAATTTACAGGGCCTTACAACAAAAATGTTAGACGATCATTGAACGCGGGCCTAGCGTTTTCTTTTATGCAGTGTTACTTTAAACACGCGTTCAACACTTGTCTATTTTTTTGTGATAAGGCCCACAATGTTTAAATCATTTTTTCTCAAACATGCTAGGAAATATGACAATTTCTTTCAAGAAAACAATCCAGAAAGTTTGACATTGTTTGTGATTTTGTAATTTCTGAACGATTTCTTTTTTACACACCAGCAATGGATTCCAATACAACTTTTCTGGCGCGATATCGAAATCGTTCAGAAATTACAAAATAAAAAAAGAATAACTCCTAATCCACATCTTGACTTAGTAATCAGTAAAACAACTTTTTATATCAAATTACTATAAAATAAATTAAAATCTTTATAATTTCCTAGATTTTTTTTGAGAAAAGCACTATGTAAGCCTCGGGGAAAATGACTTTGCTAGACTCGTATAATTAAAGTCCTCGCCTGAGGCTCGAACTTCAAACTCGACTCGTCAATCAAAGTCTTATTTTCCGTCCTCGTCAACAGCCTACTATATCGTAACCGAGTCCGAGCCCTATACTTTGCTGGTCTAAAAACTCTGACACCAGGATTTGTTGCCGCCTTGGTGTCCCGTTTGTACGTTATGCAATTTCACAGTTTTAATTGTTTCGCTATCGAGAAGTACATAATAGTAGGTTGTTGACGAGGACGGGAAATAAGACTTTGACTGACGAGTAGAGTTTGAAGTCCGAGCCGCAGGCGAGGACTTTAAAAATACGAGTCTGGCAAAGTCATTTTCCCCGAGGCTTACATAGTGCTTTTCTCAAAAAAATGCTAGGAAATAATAAAGATTTTAAATTATTTTATAGTAATTTGATTTAAAAAGTTGTTTTACTGATTATTAAGTCAAGATGTGGATTTGGAGTTATTCTTTTTTTATTTTGTAATTTCTGAACGATTTCGATATCGCGCCAGAAAAGTTGTATTGGAAACCATTGCAGTTGCGTAAAAAAGAAATCGTTCAGAAATTACAAAATCACAGACAATGTCAAACTTTCTGGATTGTTTTTTTGAAAGAACTTGTCATATTTCCTAGCATGTTTGAGAAAACCATATACCTAAGTATAGGGTAAAATTTTACAAGTGACCGTTAGTGAAAACCCAGAACCTCTAAAAAAACCCATTTCGACCCATATTCCTTGGGGAAAGTTGGTTCATCACCAGCTGGTTCTGAGTTTTCGCTATCAGTCACTAGTAAAACTTCATCCGATGATTTTATACTACCGACTCGATCTAATCTAGGTAGTATAAAATCATCATCATCTTCTTCCTGCCCTTATCCCAATTATTTGAGGTCGGCGCAACACGTTTCGTTGGACATAAAATCGTGTTGCAAAAGGATTTGGCTGAATTTTACGACTGGCCGCTACCAGACGTCAACCCTCCTTGGGAATGCTTTTGTGGTAGGTAGTATAAAATATATGGCAAAAAAAATGGGATATGTTTGTCGTGATACTTACCAGAGCCAGAAAAACTAGGGTGATCTTCATTTTGGAGTGAAGACAGTTTTCGCTCCAATGAAGATGTGAATAATACATTAAAGAATCCGCTTTATATACCTACATACTAAACAAATGGTTACGCCAAATCTGTAAAGGGATGTCTAATTATTTGTTTTGTTAGTACTGATAGTCTAAGACAGCGACGTCGAGACAATACAAGTACCTAGCAAAAAAAAAACAAAAACAAAACCCGACTACGGTTCTTAATTTGAAAGTTATTTTAATGCGTTTAAAATCATGAATTTTGAATTTTTGAAATTTTTATTTACCAAGCCAGTGTCACTCACGCTTCTAACGACTCCTTGTCCACGTAGGTGCATAGTACCTACCCACTCACATACCTACCTACATACTCTCGAAATACATAACCCTCTTTTTGAAGCATTTGGCTGGAAAAAAAACAAAAGTAACACTAGGCTCACCATTGGCAACACCATATTCTTTAGAATATTGTTAATTATATACAGTAAATAAATTAATTATGTATTTCTAACTTCTTTATCTCTTCTTTACCTTAATTGAAACAAAAGCATAAATTTGAAATATTTATTTAAATTATTCATATACATTTTTAGGGTCCCTTACCTCAAAAGGTAAAGAATGGAACCATTATACTAGGATCACTTTGTTGTCCGTCTGTCTGTCCGTCTGTCCGTCCGTCTGCCATTCTGTCAAGACCCTTTATCTCAGGAACGCGTTAAGATATCGAGTTGAAATTAAAACTGTATACTCAAGTCCATGAACGCTAGTAGTTGTGAAAAAAACAAGCACCTTACTTCAAGCTATTAAAAGATATAGCCGTTTATGCAATAAAAATGCGAGTTTTTTACCCTCTCTAGAGATTCAAAATTCAGAGGGTACTTCCCGTAGACCTAGAACAATGAAATTTGGCAAGTAGCTTCGTTTTTAAGTACAAATAAAGGAAAATCTCTAAAAATTTACATTTACATAAATTTATGAAGTTTGGCTAGTTGCACAAGTGGAGTATCAAATTAAATATAGGTTTACCAACCAGAATAACCTACGAATCTTAGGACGGAACCCTCGGTGGGCGAGTCCAACTCGCACTTGGCCGGTTTTTTTTCCTACAACACGAGATTCTAGTGGCTAACCAAGAAGTGATCAATGGGAATAGAGGGATTTAAGTATGTGTCAAATTCACGAGAAATACTGTTCAAGATTGGTGGTTGGTTATTTGTGCTGGAGAGTACACAGGGTGTTAATTTAAATGCGTGCCATAGCTTCAGGGTAGCTTTAGTATCCATGAGAAAACATCCATTATAATTATTATACAATCGTTTGATTCTTCGTCGAAATACTAGGCTATAACCAAAACAGATACAGTCAATTCAATGGTAATTGTCCCTAAAAGTCACGATACTATATGTATACAGGGATACTATATGTATTATACATACTATACTATATGTATACAGGGATACTATGTGTATACAGGGATACTATATGTATTATACATACTATATAGTATCCCTGTATACATATAGTATCGTGACTTTTAGGGACAATTACCATTGAATTGACTATATCTGTTTTGGTTATAGCCTAGTATTTCGACGAAGAATCAAACGATTGCTGACACCTTACGTGCCGATGCAGGAAGAAAACTATTCATCAAAGTCCGTATTGGCTATATCGATGACTCTCCGCCTGTTTCTATTATTGCTTTTTGTCCAATTCGCTTCAAGTATGTTGTCCAAATACTCGCAATAAATCAAAAGCTGTACCGAGATAAGGCGCGGAGGCAAGCGATACATCATGGCGGTCGCACCAGCGGTTATAACCCTTCCATTTAATACCACTCGTGTGGGGATATTGGAGATTGATATTGGAAACTATCGGTCATTCTTTTAGAGATGGATGGTACTGAAAGCTTGAAAAAAATTACAATTATGTTGTACAAATAAAAAAGTTATAAATTTGGTAAGGCAAGTGCGGCGATAACGTTATTGTTTGTGATATAATAATTACAATTCAATATTTTTGGGTAAAATGGGAATGTATTTGCATCATTATCTGCCTACTCTCAGCACACACAACATATTTTGTCAAAACACAAAATCCGGCGCGGCCACCTTCCTGACGTCAACCCTCTTTGGGAATGCTTTAGTGGCAAATTTAGTGGTATCACCGCCACCATGTGGTTCACCATGGTCGACACATATTCAGCCGAGGTCAAAAACTCTACGTCGCCTTTTACGAAAGACCCGAGTAGACTAGGAGTGGCAGTATTCTTAGCCGCTATCATGAGAAAATACCTATCTTCTTATCTTATAAAGTCGTTAGGATCCCATATCTGGGCAACCCCTTCTTCCAGTGATCTCAATAGTGAAAGGCCTAACACTTTTAACCCAAAAAAAAAGTCATATTTGATGAGCTCCATCACATATGTTCCTAGATTAATTCTAAGCATTTCTAGTCCGGGAGCCAGAAAAAAAAGTGAAGAATGGCGGAGAGGGAGGGGATCAAAGATGGCCGCCGCCAATCATCTTTAAAAAAAAAACTTTCTCTTTCTGGTGGCTGGTAGGGCATGTTTAGTATCATTTCCATACAAATCGATGCCGTAGAATTTGTTTCTGGTACTATTTCTTGTCTATTTCATAATAATTTCAGAAGAAAAATGTAAAAATGTGAAAATTTAGGTTGAAGATTTTTGTTTGTAAGCTAATAACTTTTAAAAAAAGACAAAATATGACATATAAAAAATACTATTATAAAGTGTGATTTATGTGGATTCTAAAAATAAACACACCGAATAATGATTTAGTGCAAAAAAACTGTGAAAAAATTAAAAAGACTTCAGTCTGGGCAGTGGCTGAACACGCGCTATGTGGCGTTAATCTTACAAAAAAGTCGAGTGTGAGTTTTTGCATGCTCATTTAACATCACATCAGCCTATTTTAGTCCATTACTGGATATTGGCTTTCCCCCTGGGAACAAGACGATCTTCTGTTGCTGCCTTCTTTCTACTTCTACTCAATACCAGCCGCTTTCTTTCTTTTAAATCACCGGTCCCTCATGGCGGCGTCCGCTACGCTTGCCCAGACATAATCTCCATTCAAGAACGCGTATCTGAACTCCACCGTCCATCACATCGGTTAGGTATACTACTGATCAACAGATGTGCCCAGCCAACTGCCATTTCAATTAGCTTCACTTCTAGACGAAAACTAGATATCAAACTTTTAAGCAACAGTTCAGACTTTTTACAATTTGTCGATAAGAACCCGTTTAAATAAATTATAACTATGTATACCATGTTGGTTACTATAATCTCATTCTGGATTTTAGTAAATTACTGGGATCTTAAACATATAGGTAACTCTCTATGAGTCTGTGAGGGATATGTAGCCGGTCAGTTACTTTTGCTGTCAGTTTTAACTTGATGTAGTTCAGTCAATGATATTATATGTAGGTTACAGGTTGTAGATACGCCACCTGAGCAAAAATTTGTTACTTCAAATTGGTTCACAAGACGACCAATGAATCAGTCAGGCTATGAACTGTTACGTGACACATGCCAATTTTTAGGGTTTCGTAGTCTACTAGAAACCCTTATAGTTTCGTCATGTCTGTCTGTCTGTCTGTCTGTCTGTCTGTCTGTCTGTCTGTCTGTCTGTATGCCGCGCTCTCATAACTCCGTCAGTTTTGGAGCTACCAACATCAAATTTGGTATGAAGATAGATCGTGTTGACCCAAACTTAGAAATGTTGAGAAAAAAATATTTTAATTGGTTTTTGGACCCCCTTCCCATACATGTGAAAGGGGGGCAAAAAAATATTTATTCTCCTGTAATATTGAGTAGGGTATCGTTGAATAGGTCTTGAAAAACTAAGGGGAGGTTTCTTTGAAACAAAGTCTCTAAAATGTTTCTATCTCGAGATATTTGCTTTTAAAAGGGGCGTTTTTGTGCCATAATTTGTTCCAGCTGTAACTTCTAAAGTACGCATGCTAAAAATTTGAAAAAAATATGGAATATAGTTCTTATTATAAAGTTACCATGAAAACTATAACGAATACTGTACCACTTAAGATTAAGAAAATATTAAAGTTTTTCAATTTGCGGTTGGTCACCATACAGCTGCAAACAAACCAGCAACAAAATTAACTTTGTAACGCCGAAAGACCTGATATTTAAACGTTGACTACGAAACCCTATTTGTGAGCGTGTCTGACACGCTCTTGGCCGCTTTTTCTGTTCAAGCTTTATAGTTCAGTTCATTTTTTACGCTGAACTGATGAAGCATACCCAAGTACGAAAGACGCAAACTATATTTGCATAATTTGGAAAATACCGTTAAGGAGGTTCTACGTATTGGCTAGATTATTACTTAGTACTCGTAAGTATCATACATTACTAGTAAACGACCGATCGAATACCTTTGTTTTGAGGCATTGCGGCAAAGATGACTCTAGGATATGACGCAACTTTCCCTGCCCAGGCAAACTGCGTTCTACTGGTGATTTTAGCCTCAAAGTTGAAACCAATGTCGGCGGGACGTCATTTAATTTCAAGAGATACATCCCATCGACCGCCTCAGAGATAATGTGCTAAAGGAACTTTTTTATTTCAAGTTAACGTACGAACATAGACGTATAATAATTACCAAAATATTTTTATTTTAAGCCCGAGCCATAGTATTTCCTAGATCCATGGCTCGAGCACTTTCCAACCGTGACTAACTCGACGACGAGTGAATAACTTATAATAGCTATTGAGTAGCATTGACTGACTGTATTGTCTAACATTGTTAGCTGAGTACCATTGACTTGCACAGATATATCACAAAAATATACTACAAGAGGATCATTATTGTAAATTATCCTAGTTTAATGATTCCACTGATTGAAGATGCAAAAATCATTATACCCCAATTCAAACTAGGGTTCTCTGCATCACAGTGCTATCCATGGATAATAATGGACATACACAACTCAGATCCGGTAAACAGTAGATTCAAGAACAGATATTTAAATTTAACATTTCAAAAAATATGGTTCCGTGCCTGGAGGGCACGTTGAGCTGTCGGTTTCGGTTGCTGTCTATGATTACTTAAACGGTGGTTGTCACACAACCATGTCAGAAACTCTGCTACTTGTAGTAGGCGGCTGTAAAATTCTGACACCAGGGTCCATCGGGTCGTTGGATGACTCGGCGTCTCACACGAAGATAGAGAGATACCTCTTTGCGCATCAAACAGACCACTACACCACATCAACACATCATTTACTAGCTAGCTAGCTGTCCAGAGAACATCCCACTAATGAAAACTATTATTTGCGAGCACATACTTCGGGCCATAATATTGCCAAGAAGAAATTAAATTAGTATATACCAAGAAGTTCATGTCTGGGTATAACCCTCAGGTGCCCTCAGTGCTTCTCTAAACGTTTCCTTGTTTTTCTTCTTGGGGTCGCAAAATGAAGACTCTTCAGATTTACCAGATATCAAAGTTAGTACCTGGAACGCACCTGTTGCATACGAGTAAGATTGTCTTTGCTGCATTCATATTTTCTTTAAAAGAAAGTTAAAGTTATTAGATCTAGGTATATCTGTGTGATGGAAACTGTGGTCATATTTTTTTGCATGTGACCTACCTAAATAACTTATTTTATGCGGTATAATCTCTATTTGTAAGATTAACGCCATATAGCGCGTGTTCAGCCACTGCCCAGACTGGAGACTTTTTAAATTTTTTCACAGTTTTTTTGCACTAAATCATTATTAAGTGTGTTTATTCATAGAATCCACACAAATCACACTTTATAACAGTATTTTTTATATGTCATATTTTGTCACTTTTAAAAAGTTATTAGCTTACAAAGCAAAAATCTTCAACCTAAATTTTCACATTTTTACGTTTTTCTTCTGAAATTATTATGAAATAGACAAGAAATAGTACCAGAAACAAATTCTACGGCATCGATTTGTATGGAAATGATACTAAACTTGCCCTACCAGCCACCAGGAGGAGATAGGATTTTTTTTAAATGATTGGCGGCGGCCATCTTTGATCTCCCCCCTCTCCGCCATTCTTCACTTTTTTTTCCGGCTCCCGGACTAGAAATGCTTAGAATTGATCTAGGAACATATGTGATGAAGTGCATCTTCTGACGCAAAAAAAAAGGGTTATGTATGGGAGACAATGGTTATTCCTCTAACTACAATCCTGTGCCTCCTTAGAAAATAAGTAAGTAAAAAATATCAATAATCTTCTCTGAATCCGGCTGTGTACCGTTAAGTACCGTATTTATTGTAGGTACATATTGTGGCAATCACGTTGACCAATGGCTTTATATACCTATGCCATGTCATTAGGTAATCGAAAAAATCAATATTAATGTATTGGGAAAACTAATGTGTAGAAAACACTACAATAGCGGGCTATAAATTATTGTACGGCGTTTTCACACCTGCACTGCGTGTATTAACGGTCAAAGTCATTTACGCTTTGCTGACCCCGTAAGGAAGAAAAGCGCAATCTCTGTATGGCTCATAATTATCACACAAGCGGTTTGCGTGCGGATGCGGAGCGGAGTGGCCGCCTAACAGATGCGCAGCTATCCTGGGACGCCCGTCGGATGTGCAGTTGTATAAAAGCGTCGCGAAATCGCTCTGCATCTGTCATGCGTCCGCTCCGCTACGCGTCTACTCGCAAACCGCTTGTGTGATATGAGCCTGTGTGTTTATGCTATCGGCCAACTCGGAACCAGAGCATCCATCATGTAGAAGTTGCAAACTGAATTAATGGGCGACACAGCTCACGCATGATTTGGTTATTCGTCGGTTTGCAAGTCAACAGCGGTAACAAACCGGACGAAAAGGTCAGCCGGACTCCGACTACTGCCCTAATCCCCTAACAAACTTTGAGGGTAATACAATACAAATATGCTTAATTGTACAAGAAACAAAATAAAACAATGTAACATAAATGAAAAGACAAAGTGCCTTATTGCGAATCAATTTCGTCTAGTGGAACGAATTGTTGGTATTGTATGATCTAAATTTCAGAAAACAGCTGCCAAACTTCTTGAAATTCATTTTGCCGCTTTAGTGTTTCCCTGCATAGCATTTCACCACTTTGATATTTCTAATTTCATATCGTTCTACTTTGAGATTTTTAACAGGTAGTCTAGCAACCCTGGCTATGTATGTAAGTGACAATCGCGAAAATCCGAGTCGAGTAATCCTTTTGTAAACCTCTATTTTGTGCTTGAGAGAAGCGCCATAGATCTCTATATTACCACCTCATCAAAGTCCCTCTGACTGAACCTAATGATATTATTATGTAGGTTCTAGGTTGTCTGAACCACACTGACCAAGCTCCTTGTCTCCAGAAGCTGGTGGTGGGCACCAAGGAGCAGCGCAACTGGCGCGGCATCCTCATAGCGCTGCTTGTCATCGTACTGGTGCTGGCGCTGATCGTCACCAGCGTGGTGCTGCTGACGCCCCCGGATGAGGGGCCGCGCGTCAAGGGCCGCCGGCTGAAGATCCAGGACTTGCTCAACCCGGACCTGGTGCCGAGGCGGTGGAACGGCTCGTGGATTTCTGGTGAGTAGATTTTAAAAGAAAATTTGTTATCTGTGACTTCTGCGATATTTTAGCCCTTTCATCATCATTGGCCTCATACGTCTGTGACAGACGATTTATTCAGTGTCTGAGGCAAGATCTTTCATGGCTGTATAAGCCGATGGCCTTTTGCACGCTCTCTACAGACACTGCGTTGCCTGGGACGCAATTATGGAAAACGCAGGGCTGCCCAGGACCTGCGCCACCCTCTCGGCCTTCCTGGCTGACTCCACAGGAACGACGGGTCGATACGTGCGGAGCCAGGTCGGCTGCAGGAGTCTGCCGCACGATTTATTACCAGTCACTCGCGCCTGACGGAGACCCCGTTCCGGGTTTGTGTGTGGAGTTTTCCTTCTTCAGGACCCTGATCAGGTAGCTGTGGCGATAGTGCGCTTGCCTACCAAACAAGGGGACTCGCGTTCGAATCCGGATAGTGATCTCCTTATTTTTGTTTTTATTTTGTCGAACTTTTATTTAATTTAAGTTTTGTCTTACGTCATCTTCCTGCCCTTATCCCAATTGCTTGGGGTCGGCGCAACACGTTTTGCTAAACACAAAATCGTGCTGCAATGGATTCGGCTTAATTTTACGACCGGCCGCCTACCAGACGTCAACCCTCATTGGGAATGCTTTTGTGATGGATTAACCGCCACCATACGGTTGGCCTGGCTGTTTGGGTCGGATTTATCCCTCGGTCGCCTCTTACGACCCCCACAGGAAGAGAGGGGGTGGTGCTATTCTACTCTGCCGGCACCACACAGCACACCCTTTAGCCCTTTAGGGATGAAATAAAAAACTAATGCCTGTTAGCCTCGTGGTGTCGTGTGTTGTTGTGGGTAGGTATCAGAGGCGAAGGGTACGGCCTACCTTACGTTTAAATGCCACCCTTCGCCATTGGTATGCAAGTGGATTGTAATAAAAGACATTAGGTTCGACAGATATAAGGTATTCACTCAACACCGCGGCTCTCTAACTCTTGAGCTCGGTGCGAACTGCCTTTACGCGGCGGTGCTTGGCGAGCCGTATAATAATAGTACTAAAAAAATATTTTTTCCTTTTGGGGTCCTTATCAGTTACAATTTAATTTTTCAATAAAATTGAAGATACTGGGCAGAAATGCAAAAACGCTGTTACATTAAATGTAACATGCATTTCTGCAGTATCTCTTAAAATATATGACTTACTTCTTTACATAACAGTGTAATAAACGTAAACTTAACATCTTAAAAACTCTCTAAATACAGGGACTAACAGACAGGGTATAACAAGCCGAAAGGAGGTCAAGGTACTCATGAAACTGAACAACTTTCCCCATGGAACATGGGTCGAAATATGAAAAAAAAATTTGAACCTCCCATACAAAATCGCCTATCAGCTAATTGATTTACTATGGGAGGTCCAAATTTTTTTTTCATATTTCGAACCATGTTCCATGGGGAAAGTTGTTCAGTTTCATGAGTACCTTGACCTCCTTTCGGCTTGTTATACCCTTTTCGTTACTCCCGGTATATTACTCTAAGAATGCAATAAAGCTAAAACAGCAAGCGAAAGAGGAAGACTGGATGGAGCTTGGGATGGAGCTATTTCGCAGTGACACAGGAAAGGAACGTCATTTAGCCATAAGCGTTACGGCGATATTTGGCCAAAAAGCTGCATTTTTGTTTAAAAGCAAACCGCTTTGTACAGTTATAGTAGGGACCAAAATAAGCAATTTCAGTCGCAGCAGTCGAAGTTTCCTCCATTGGGAACAGAGATGGCGCCACTTTTACATAAAAAACTTTAAAAAATTCTACAAGTCCAACGGGTCAACCGATTTTAATGTTTAGTATGTCAAATGAAAGCTAATAACCTGAAGCAATATAAAAAAATATAAGAGTTACGGAAAATGATTAGAAATGTGCATAAATACGATTTTTTTAATTTTTTTTTCATATAATTTTAAGGTTTTTGCTTAAAAATAATGATAAATCATATGAAAAGGGTGTGTTTTATGGCATAAAAATATAAATAATTTGACTACGCGTTATATAAAAAAAGTTGTAAGTCAATATCTCTATTACTTTCCGAAATATAGAAGTTTAAAGATGGCGGCGGACTTTAGATTAATGAGTGGCACTCGAAAGATATTCTTCTGAAACCTAACGTGTGAGGTAGCACATTAAAGAGCTCCACGAGATAGTTTAAAACTATATCGCTTTATACATTTTAGCCGCAATTTTGAAAAAAAAACAAGAGGAAAGAGATAGCGCCACTTATTTTAATTATTTTTATTCTTCTAAATGTTAGACATTTACCGATTTTTGGCATAACATTATTATTTAATTAAAAACCGGCCAAGAGCGTGTCAGACACGCCCACAAATAGGGTTTCGTAGTCAACGTTTAAATATCAGGTTTTTCAGCATTACAAACTTAATTTGTTGCTGGTTTGTTAGCAGCAGTATGATGACCAACCGCAAATAGCAAAACTCATTTTTTTCTGAAACCTTTAAGGGTACAATATCCGTTATAGTTTTCATTGTAACTTCAGATTGTAAGCTATATTCCATATTTATTTCAAATTTTTAGCTTTTATACTTTACAAGTTACAGCTGGAACAAATTATGGGTCAAAAACACCCTTTTTAAAAGTAAATATCTCGTGACAGAAACATTTTAGTGACTTTGTTTTAAAGAAACCTCATCTTAGTTTTAAAAGACCTATTCAACGATATCCTACTCAATATTACAGAAGAAAAAAAAATTTTTTGTAGGGGAAGCCCGGGCAAAGCGGTTATGCTAAGATTAAAAAATCATAACTACGACAAATATTGGAGAAATGAAAAACTTTAATGACTTATGTACTCCTTACATAATAGACATTTATAGAAAAAAACAACAGAACGTTCATTATAAGATAAGTAATTTTTTTTAATTAAAAATAAATCCTCTAGCAAAATCCGCTTTGCCCGACCCCCCAGGGTAAAACGGATAAGGGACTAGGGCAAAGCGGATAACCGTATTCTTGATGATATTAATCAAAACATTCTTCACAAAAGTAACTTCCCATGTCCCGCATACGACGTACACTGCTCATGAGCCCACCTCTGGCATTGGCTGCACTGAATCCAGTCCTCATCTGGTGGGTCAACATACTTTTCAGAGCACATTAAGCAATACCAATCAGTCGGGTTGTTAGTTTTGGTCGAAGTTCTTTGCTTTGTCCTCTTCTTTTTAGCTTTACCTGGTCCTGGGGTGCTAAGTTCTGATAGTTTTGATTTATTTTTCTTAATTTTGATAAATTTAGCTTCTTGTTCATTTTTTAAAGCGGATCAGCTATCCTCTTTGCCCCTATCCGTTTTGCCCAAAGGACCATATTTTTAAAACTTCGGTACCTAAAGTTATCAAACACCGGCAGCGTCAAAATGAAAATCGTGTTTAGAGGGCAATAATATACTTAATCAATAAAATAATTAGTACGTAACGTAAGCCTGCACTAAATACAAAAAATCACATCACTTACCTGGCCAAATATCCAAAAAAAACAGCAGAAAATTATTATTTTTCAATAAAATCTCACTACTTGCACGAATTGTTTCAAACTGTCATGGCCGCGGGCGGGGGGGATTCTTCACCCGGCACAGCAATCGTGCTGCCATCTGTTGTAGCTTCGGAGAAAATAATTTTATCCGCTTTGCCTGGGCTATCCGTTTTAGGCCGGCTTCCCCTACCCCTTTCACTTGTATGGGAGGGGGTCCAAAAAACATTTAAAATAATTTTTTCTTAACATTTCTATATTTGGGTCAACACGATCTATCTTCTCACCAAATTTCATGTCGATAGCTCTAAAACTGACGAAGATATGAGGGCGCGGCATACAGACAGACAGACAGACAGACAGACAGACATGACGAAACTATAAGGGTTTCTAGTAGACTACGAAACCCTAAAAACGCGATTGATATGAAGAACCGGCCAAGTGCGAGTCGGACTCGTACGTAGGTTATCAATACAAACTAGCATACAAAACACGTTTATTGTATGGGTGCCCCCTCTTAATTATAATTCTATTATGTTTTTAGCAATATCGTTGTAGTAGAAACAGTATAACGCCTTCTATCATATAAAAAATCAACTATAACTAAGTTAGATACTTGAAATAAGCAGAAAATCTAACTTAATAGTAGATAATAATATGGTTGAAATTTTCACAGAACGGTATATCATAAACGGTAAAACAGCCGCTGAAAGATAGCAAAAATCTATGAGATGACATGACAAAGCTCGCCAAGCAGCATTGACATCATCTGTCTCATTTGTTGGCAACAGCTTCACCTCAACTCCCCCTAGCCACCGAGCTGGACGAGCCCTTGTCGTGTGATGAAGTTGTTACTGCCATTAGACAGCAGCATAATAAGCGGGCGGTTGGCATTGATTTTATACCAGGTGAAATACTTAAATATGGCGGTGCGGAGCTGCACTCGTTGGTTTGGAAACTTTTTGTTCGAATGTGGGAGGAGGAGCGAGTCCCGGATGATTTGAAAGTGTCTCGCATTAGTGCCCTCTACAAAAACAAAGGTGATTGTGTACTGCAACTCATACCGCGGTATTTCGTTATTATCGGTCTCCGGAAAGGCCTTTTTAAACCGCTTGAAGGACTTATCAGGAAAGATTCTGCCCGAAACCCAGTTTGGATTCCAACCCCACCCGAGGCCCTTGTGAAGTTATTTTCTCGGAAGGTCAACTGCAGGAAAAATGCAGAGAACAAGGTCGTCAGTTGTACTTTTGCTTTGTTGACCTAGAGAAAGCGTTCGACAGTGTAGCTCTCTGGATGGTGCTAGGAAAACTAGGGTGCACGGAGAAGTTGGTGCGCCTCCTGAGACTCTTGCATGACGATATACAGTGCTGAGTCTCCGTGAACGGTGAACAGTCTGGTCTCTTCCCCGTCACGTGTGGGGTAAAACAAGGGTGCGTTCTAGCGCCCACATTGGTCACCTTATACTTTGCGGTAGAGTCTGGCCAGCGTGTCTTTGGACACGGAAATGGCGCCAATTTTAAAAATCTTTCACATGTTAACACTGAAAAACTACAATAAAACAATTTTGATACTTACTATTTTTTTGTTTTCTGCTCTTTAGTTTGTGTTTGCCTTGCCTACCGGTATGTATGTATGATGTACCTACATATCTACCGGGAGTAACAGAAAGGGTAAAATAAGCCGAAAGGAGGTCAAGGTACTCATGAAACTGAACAACTTTCCCCATGAAACATGGGTCGAAAAATGAAAAAAAAAAATTTGGACCTCCCATACAAAATCGCAGATCAGCTGATTGATTTACTCTGAGAGGTCCAATTTTTTTTTCATATTTCGTCCCATGTTCCATGGGGAAAGTTGTTCAGTTTCATGAGTACCTTGACCTCCTTTCGCCTTGTTATATATACCCTTTCCGTTACTCCCTGTATACAGGGTGATTGGAAATTCGATGCATTCCCTGAAGGTGGTTAGAGGGGGGGCCATTTCCAACATATTCTTCCATGGAACCAGGGGTCGGAAATGATTGGTTACAAAATTATTAGGACTTTTGATTTTTTAAAGAAAATTTCCCGATTTCAACTTTAAAGTCATGCGAAAGCTAGCCAAACCGTTTTATGCATAGTTTTTGACATGATCTCATAGTGAATGAATAGGACAATCATTTTAGTTACAAGTTTAGTTAGAAATACTCTTCTTTTTAAAATACAGCGCCAAAACAAGAAAATATTTTGGTGGAAAGGATTTTTCAACATTCATGGTAATCTACTGTAAAAATCACTATGGAATAATCCGTAAAACTTCATAACAGAGTTCTCTGTTTCATTAGCTAACCGAAAGGTACAATAATCTACAATCAAACATGTTTTCATAAAATAATTAGCATTAATGAAAGCGGCGTGCGAAACAAGGCAATTGACTATGGTCGGTCGACTACGCCAAAGTCAGCAAATGCTGTTTAGACAACTTTTCAAGTATTTTCGTGGTCTAATGGGTGGAGCATTCCTCAGGAGTCTGTGGTTCCAGGTTCGATTCCCGTGAGTTGACCTACAAGGTTGATATTCAACACTTTGTGAATTTTTCCAGTTTGGTTTAAAAATCACGTTGAACCACCTGATTGTCCGCAAGAAAATATCGTGCTCCGGAGGGCATATTAAACCATCGGCCTCGATTGATGTCTAATAAACGCAGACGGTGGTCGTAACACTACCATAGCAGAGGTCTAATACTTGTAGTAGGTTTAAAAACTCCGACAAAGATTTATCATTTCAGTTTTTAGGCTGTTTAAAGCTCAGACCTCCATTTCTGAATTGTCGGAATCCAAATCCGTGCACCGAAATCTAAACCGAGTGGTCTAACCAGTCGTAGTACACGGTCTACGACTCGACACTTTAAATGGTAAGGGTTTGTGTGAATTTATTAGGTGTGCATAAATTAATAAGTTTAGTAGAACATGTGATACGAGCACAATTAGTAGCAGATTTTCGCACGATTAGGATTACGACAATTCAGAAATGGAGCTCCTGAGCTTTAAACAGCCTAAAAACTGAAATGATAAATCTTTGTCGGAGTTTTAAACCACCTACTACAAGTATTAGACCTCTGCTATGGTAGTGTTACAACCACCGTCTGCGTTTATTAGACATCAATCGAGGCCGATGGTTTAATATGCCTCCGGAGCACGATATTTTCTTACGGACAATCAGGTGGTTCAACGTGATTTTTAAACCAAACTGGGAAAATTCACAAAGTGTTGAATATCAACCTTGTAGGTCAACTCACGGGAATCGAACCTGAACCACAGACTCTGAGGGGAATGCTCCATCCATTAGACCACGAAAATACTTGAAAAGTTGTCTAAACAGCATTTGCTGACTTTGGCGTAGTCGACCGACCATAGTCAATTGCCTTGTTTCGCACGCCGCTTTTGCATTAATGCTAATTATTTTATGAAAACATGTTTGATTGTAGATTATTGTACCTTTTGGTTAGCTAATGCAACAGAGAACTCTGTTATGAAGTTTTACGGATTATTCCATAGTGATTTTTACAGTAGATTACTATGAATGTTGAAAAATCCTTTCCACCAAAATATTTTCTTGTTTTGGCGCTGTATTTTAAAAAGAAGAGTATTTCTAACTAAACTTGTAACTAAAATGATTGTCCTATTCATTCACTATGAGATCATGTCAAAAACTATGCATAAAACGGTTTGGCTAGCTTGCATGACTTTAAAGTTGAAATCGGAAATTTTCTTTAAAAATCAAAAATCCTAATAATTTTGTAACCAATCATTTCCGACCCCTGGTTCCATGGAAGAATATGTTGGAAATGGCCCCCCCTCTAACCACCTTCAGGGAATGCATCGAATTTCCAATCACCCTGTATATCGTAGGATAACAGTGAAATCCGGTTGATCTCGAATTTCCTAGGCCCATCGCGAAGAGCCGGACAATTGCGAAATACATCGATTTATTCACCATTGGCTTAAAAATCTTAACTAATTCGTCAACTTCATGGACAAAAATATAGGTCACTGCCGTAAAACACCACACGCGCGTAGATGCCAACGATGCCAACATACTACGACTTTTCGGAGTTGTAAGTCCCTCTGCGCGCATGGAAATATAAATGCGGAAGGAAGTGAGCCTGCGTATGGAAATGAGCATGCGCATAGAAATGAGCATGCGCACTGATATGAGCATGTGCACTGCATGGAAATGAACTGAAAAATATATGCATATTTCCATGCGCATGCTCCTTTCAGTGCGCATGCTGTCTGTGTTGTAATCTGGTATGTATTCACGCTCGCAGGTGCTCCTGTGTACGTGTTTCAGTGGCGTAGAGCGACCTAAGGCACCGAAAAGTCGTAGCAGGTGCGTAGGCATCTACGAGCGTGTCACCTTATACGTCATTGACCTAGATTTTTGACCATAAGGTGGACGAATTCGTTATTGACCAAGATTTTTAGGCCAATACTGAATAAATCGATGTATTTCCCAATTGTCTTCGCGATAGGCCTAGGAAATACTTGATCGACCGAATTTCACTGTTTTCCTGCGACAAATCATGGGAACTGTCTCCATAAATAAACAGAAGTTATGTTTTTGGAACTCTGACACCAGAATTAACCTTGCAGTTCATACGTTAATAATATGTGAATAATACAATAGTATTAACGATACTAAACAAAAAAAATTACAAGTATATTTTTACAATAAAGAAAAGTCCAAATATAAAATAGAAAGGAAAAGATATACTAAAATGTCATATCTTCTCCAAATTTTTATTATTATTATGTTTAAACAGGCAGTTGTAGCAACGGATTATGCCTGTATCTCGCTTTCCTCTGGTTTGGATTTCTCAGTTGAGTTTAATTTGTCCAATCTGTTTTTAATCTGGTTTGTGTTTTCTGCAGACACCACATGCTCTGGTAGCCTGTTCCATGCCTCCACCACCCTATTGCTCAGAAAGTGCTTGAAACCGTAGGCTGGCGGGAGCGTTTCTTTCCGGGCGTTATCCATTTGCCTTGGTTTAAAGATCCCTCTTTTTTAATGTTTCATATTGTGTTTGACAATTTACTTCTGTAATAAAAAAAAAACTGGTTAGGTTAGAAGAAATTCATCATCTGAAAGCCTTGAAAAGTAGATCACATAATTTATTGTTGTTGATGGCTTCAAATTTTGATTAATCGATCTAAATGAATAAAAAGAACCAAAGCATATGTACTCAAAGGCAATAATACCTACCCATTTTCTAGTTTATTTAAATGTGGTAAGTATCAAGATGTTTTGGCTGTACTTACTTGTAGCCGATAGAATTTCATCCAAAAGTCGTAGATTTTCTTCAATAACTCGATTGGTATCGCTTTTCTGTCGTTCATATTTGGTTATCATTGTATACAACACCTTTCGAGCACTGCTTTTGATGATTTTCGGCATATTTTTTACAAAAAAACACATAAAACGCGCATCGCAAAACTAAAGGCGCCCACACACCGGACGCGTCGCGTTGCGTAGCGTGCATTTCGACGCATGCGGGCAGACCTTGCCACACCGGATACGCAGCGATGCGCTGCGTTGCGTCGCGTTTCTGTCGACGCAAGCGCACGCGTCCGCCATCTTGATTTGAGTTTGACAATTGAAAACTAGCGTTGCCAGAACGTTTTCCTTCCTTTTTGAAGTTAGATTGTCCCTGTTTTTTGTCTTTGCATCCACGGTCCCTTTTCGGACGGTCTCAACCGTTGCTTTATTAAATAATGATGTCTGTGATCATTGTGCATCTAAAATGTTGTGATATTTTACGATCGCTCTACCAACGTGTTTAAATGTTACTTTTTTGCATCCAGATACTAGTAATTATTACATTTATGCCGTTCTCAGTATTAAAAGAAAAGGGGGCCAACAAACCCAATTATAAAAAATACCCCAAATAAAAGCCAAACCATATGAAATCGACGGAGCAATCTGGCAGCACTGTTGATATTGACATTGACGTGCGTCGCGTCTGCCGCACGCAGACGCACGCGTCGGCCATTTTGTTATTGAAAGTTATACAGCCATACAAAGTGAACAAAGTATTAAAAATGTTTTAGGACCATTTATATTTATAATATTAGTGTAGGTAGATCGTGTTAATCACGGGTGTAGATAAAAAATTTTCTTGCCTAAAATACCAGCAGTAAATTATTAACAGGGATACGTGGTCTGTCTGTCTGTCTGTCTGTCTGTATGCCGCGCCCTCATATCTTCGTCAGTTTTAGAGCTATCGACATGAAATTTGGTGAGAAGATAGATCGTGTTGACCCAAATATAGAAATGTTAAGAAAAAATTATTTTAAATGTTTTTTGGACCCCCTCCCATACAAGTGAAAGGGGGGCAAAAAAATTTTTTTTCTTCTGTAATATTGAGTAGGATATCGTTGAATAGGTCTTTTAAAACTAAGATGAGGTTTCTTTAAAACAAAGTCACTAAAATGTTTCTGTCACGAGATATTTACTTTTAAAAAGGGTGTTTTTGACCCATAATTTGTTCCAGCTGTAACTTGTAAAGTATAAAAGCTAAAAATTTGAAATAAATATGGAATATAGCTTACAATCTGAAGTTACAATGAAAACTATAACGGATATTGTACCCTTAAAGGTTTCAGAAAAAAATGAGTTTTGCTATTTGCGGTTGGTCATCATACTGCTGCTAACAAACCAGCAACAAATTAAGTTTGTAATGCTGAAAAACCTGATATTTAAACGTTGACTACGAAACCCTATTTGTGGGCGTGTCTGACACGCTCTTGGCCGGTTTTTTGGTTTGGTACCACTGCTTATAAAAATGGCAACCTTGCAAACGCACGCACTGCGCTAGAGCGATGCGTGTCCGTCCGTCGCCGGTGTGACATCTTACAAGGAGATCCATACATTACAACGTCATCATTGGCTGCCATTGCTGCGGGCACGCACGCACGCAAGCCGCCATTGCTGCGTCTCTGCGTCGCGTTGCGTTGCGTCGCACGCGACGCATCCCGGTGTGGCACCCTTCATACAACTCAATACATTACAACCCTTGCGTGCGGTGTGTGGGAGCCTTAAAAGAAGAGGTTATGTATGATCTGACATATAGTTTGACATTTCTTTTTCTAGTGTTGCCATTTGAAATATTTGAATTATTTGATGTCCAAAGACTCGCTAGCCAGACTCTAGTAGACAACAGGTCCTAAATACTGTCTCCGAAGGAATCCGCTTCCGCACAGATGGTAGTTTTTTCAATTTGGCTAGACTTAGGCGCACATCAAAGGCTCGCATGCACTTATTACCGAAATTATGTATGCCGATGAACTGTGCTTTTTTGCAGAATCCCCAGAAGACCTGCAATATATTCGGCTTAAAGATCAGTGTTAAAAAGACGTAATTGATGTCTCTGGATACACAAGGTCGTGAGACACTGACAATTAAGCTTGGTAAAGATATGTTGAAACAGGTTGACAAGTTTCGATATCTGGGGAACACTATAACAGCTAAATGTGACCTTGATGCTGAGATCAATAGCACAATCAGTGCTGCAGCTGCAGCATTTAGGAAGCTACATTCCGAGGTTTAATGCTCGCACGATCTTAAACTAGCCACGAATATATCTGTAGGTATATATGGCGATTGTGCTGCCAAACCATCTGTCCTCTTCCGAAACCTGGTGTGTGTGAGGATCATTTCCACCTCAAATGCCTTCGTACCATCATGAAGATCAGATGGTCCGACCGAGTTCGCAACACCGAAGTTCTAAGATGAGCCAATGTTGAAGGCATTGAATCCTACTTAATGCGTCGACAGCTTCGGTGGTGCAGTCACTTATCCCGGATGGCGGATGAGCGAGTGGCGAAACGCATCTTCTATTTTAAGCTAGAGGAGAGCAAGCGAAAGCTTGGCGGTCAACTACTTTGATTTAAAGGTGTTCAGAAGAGACTTATGAACGAAGCCCCTCAATTTGAGTTTTTGAAAGCACTACGGCCAGAATGGCGCGGTCTTGTAAAGAGGTGAATCCGAGACTTTGAGAAGCAGCGTAAAACTGACGTTGAGGCTAAACGCGATAAATTGAAGCCCTGTACTGCCGCCGCCATTAACTACAATTATATCAATGGCAAACTCACGTGCCCACACTGTGCACGGGAGTTTACTGCTAAAATCGGCTACAATAGCCACCTACGGGCGCATCAGTAACGCCGACTTGATCAGGACTCAGGAGTAGAAGTGGTCGCCCTGGCCGAAATCGGCCGGAGAGATCATCATCAATTAAATCACTAAATATATTCGGGTACAATATAAGTATAATAAGTACAATTCATAATAATTATAAGGGCTTGTTCTACTCACAAAACTGAATTAGGTACCTGTATTAGAAATATTTCTTCAAAATATGAAAATAAAGAAAATGTGTCTCCTTAGTAAATGACACACTTTTTCAACATTTTTGTATCGGGAGTCAATTTGTTTTGTAGGGAATCAATAAATTAATTCGAGTGACCTGACTATGAGGTTTGAATGAATCACCTCACCTGAACCAGGCCTTGTGCGTAGGTATAAAGTTGCAAGTACATGCAGACGATCTCGAGGGGGCAAATCAGTTGGTTGCCGTTGCCGCGCGCCACTCGAATAGAATTATAATTAAGAGGGGGCTCCCATACAATAAACGTGTTTTGTATGCTAGTTTGTATTGATAACCTACGTGCGAGTCCGACTCGAACTTGGCCGGTTCTTCATATCAATCGCGTTTTGAATTAAATAATAATGTTATGCCAAAAATCGGTTAATATCTAACATTTAGAAGTTTAAAAATAATTAAAATAAGTGGCGCCATCTCTTTACCTGATGCTTTTTTTTCAAAAATACGGCTAAAATGTATAAAGCGATATTGTTTTAAACCATCTCGTGGAGCTCTTTAATTTGCTACCCCACATGTAAGGTTTCAGAAGAATATCTTTCGAGTGCCACTCATTAATCTAAAGTCCGCCGCCATCTTTAAACTTCTATATTTCGGAAAGTAATAGAGATATTGACTTACAACTTTTTTTATATAACGCGTAGTCAAATTATTTATATTTTTATGCCATAAAACACACCCTTTTCATATGATTTATCATTATTTTTAAGCAAAAACCTTAAAATTATTTAAAAAATCGTATTTTTGCACATTTTTAATCATTTTCCGTAACTTTTATATTTTTTTATATTGTTTCAGGTTATTAGCTTTCATTTGACATACTAAACATTAAAATCGGTTGACCCGTTGGACTTGTAGAATTTTTTAAAGTTTTTTATGTAAAAGTGGCGCCATCTCTGTTCCCAATGGAGGAAACTTCGACTGCTGCGACTGAAATTGCTTATTTTGGTCCCTACTATAACTGTACAAAGCGGTTTGCTTTTAAACAAAAATGCAGCTTTTTTTTCATAATGTGTAGTACTAATTTACTTTTTTACTTTTGTGTTTGAGTATACTTTACTTCTGTATGAAAGTACAGTCGGTGCACGAAACTAATGCATTGGCATATAAAAGTTTTGCGTTTTTCTGTGACAGTTACGTAACAATGTTTAAAGCTTTCTAAAGTAAGGCTAAAAATTCGCAACTTACAAAACCTATTTTAAATGGCGTTCACTCTAATGGACCCCTACCGACCACACATCTATAAAGTTCAGAATCTACGAGACTCATAAGTGCCCTGTCTTGACGATAGCTAGTATGAGTTTCGACCTCTACGATAATCTTGTTTCCTTTCAGCGCACAATGTACCATTCGCAAAACGTATGTACTTATCGCAAGTTTTAAGTACCTTGCATCACACTACCTAATTATTTAACTGAGGCAGAGTAGGTGACATTCTCTCTATTCAGTCACCACACCACATGAAGCGAGTAGATAAGATGTCACGTTTTCTCTTTATCTATACAGGATGTAAGTGACAGCTCTTCGAATACGGACAGACCATGAAACTGAAAAACTTCTTGTAAGAAAATATATTAAATTAAAAGATTAAAAAAAAAAATGACTTTTTATCCACTCCTCTGTGGCGCATTTTTTATAGATAGGCTTGTCTGTGGCAAAAGTCCTATATAGGACTTTGCCACAGACGAGCGAATATAGTAAATGCTGATCGTGATTTTGTGTTGGAAACCAAAATATTTTTACGTGTCCTGCAATATTTTCTTATGGCAGGTTAGTCAGTTTCATGGTCTTTTATGCACTTTATCAGTATTTGGAAAGCTGTTCCTTACACCCTGCATAGATAAAGAGGCAACATGACATCTCACTTCTCACTTCATGTGGTGGCTGCATGTGCATAGAGAGATATGACTCCTACTCTGGCCCCCAAATAGGTACCTTGAATTTTCCTGAGCGCGCTTTTAGTAAATGTGCCGGAATTCGGGAAAGTTTTACGATGCACCTGGCAACACTAGCCCCGCGTTGAGGTTATTTGAAAATGTCAATAAATTCTGAAGCGCACATATTTTAGATGCGATTCAGAATTTTTCGCTTGAATACGTACTTCTTTTTTGCTGTCTGAGGTACGTGGGGAAAACTAAAGATGGAATCTGGTACCAATAACTTGCTATGCATATGTAGCAAAGATATGGAAGTCTGGAATAAAACTATATTAGAACTCAAGTCAGAATACGATGAAAGCGAAGACCATAAAGTACTCCTAACATAAAAATGTGAAATAAATAAAGAGAAAATGCCATAAAACCGACATCAAGGTTTATCGGGTCATTCATAAAATTGATAAATGATAATGATACCCACACAAAAGAACACTTTTTCCATATTTCATGAATTCATGATTTACTATCTATCAGTCAACTAAAAGATACTTACTAACTTCAACGGCCATTTAGACATTTTTTGCCTTCTCCACGGAAAGCGAATAAAAAGTGCGGCTCAGCAAAAAGCTTTTACTGTTGTTTATAAAGCTAATGGTTTTATAAAGGGGCTTGGGTACTTCATGGGAATCGATGATCGTTACTAACCATTTGCAGACGCCATTGAGATTCTTTGATAGATAAAGTAACTTCTTTGTCCACACTTTACCAAAAACTAGGTATGAAAAATATTTGTCTTTTTGAATGAAACCAACAGAAATGGAGCCATGTCATGTAGTACTTTCGTTTAGAAGTGAAGGTCAAAATATATTTATAACCATATGTACGAATCTGCCTGCACCACATAGCAAAATTCCGTTATTTTCTACATTTTTACTTAGTGAGCGAACCGTGGCTTAAAATTTATTGAACCAATAAGCTGCTCCACGAAGAGCATTTAAAAGGGTTTGCTGCTAATAGAACCTACTTCTGGCAAGGAGTTGGTTCTGTTGGTTCAAGGAGGTCGATAGAGCTAATTTCGCGGGCTTTTCGCAGGTTTTATTCAATACCATATCGATTTAATCAATCTGTTACAATAGTTTAATAAAAAAGTATGTTTTTTTTATCAAACAATTGCACTCGTTTCACTTACCTAGTTGTTATTTTGGTCCTAGCCGGTTTCACTTAAGGCGAATCGTTATGTCATACAAACTAAAATCTGAATTTCCATCGAGTTAAACATGAGCTGCAAAACGTTTTTTTTTGCAGCTCATGTTTAACTTGATTGAAGTTTTTTTTGCCCTCCTGAAGATGTTTATTTAAGAGAAACCGGTTGGAACCAAAATAACAAATAGGTAACTGAAACGAATACAAGTGTTTTAATCAAAAATCATTTCATAACAATGGAGTTTCACCAAGCGCCGACTAATGCAAATATTTATGAAAAGTCCTACTTAACTTTTGAGGCTACTTTTTGTGAGCAGTTATTTCTTATCGTATGTGTCGTCGGTTAAATCCTAAATGTAAGACCTTGTATATTTGTTTGCGCTCAGTTTTTCCTAGATCATCAAATTTCCGCGTTGATGGCTTGTTGAAATAATTGGGTTCCACTTCCAAAGTTTAATCCTCATTAAAAAGTTTTGCTTCAATAAATTTCCTAACAGTTTTATAAATAGCCCTCCAGGCAATGTTTGACAGCATTTTATGAAGTCTTTTGATTTATTTATTTTGTTCGAGAAGTCATTTAACGAGTTGAGAGGCCTCTTTTTCAATGGGAAGCTTTCTATAGATTATCAAGTGTCATGTAGAGGGCGCAGAGCTAAGTTGAGATAACGTTTCTTTACATGGAAAGTCTGTACCACTTTTTAAATTACTCATTATTTGTGCTTATTCGTTTATAAACATGAATGACACTTAATATACCTAATAATCAGACGACTTTATTTCGTAACAAATCGAATCGAACAGTAGTTAAATTATTACTTACGAACATAACGTGAACGAAACGTGACAAAAGCATAAGCAGTTGCCGCCAACCATATTGAATTTTGCTGATTGGTTGGTTTAACGTCAAATTACCGTTTACTTAGCACTACGCCCCCTGGTGTGGCATTAAGACACTGACTCAAAACTCATTGTGGCCAGTCGTCATCTATTTGAATTTCCTACTTCCATGTTCTGTTTTCGCTACTCAACTCGATTCACATGATCGTCCTGTCACTAAGATTCTTGTAAGAAAATACTCCGCTTATTTCTTCATGAACTTAGCTACTGAAACTATTCATCACAATACCAGGAGCCCTTCTTCTTAGTGCGATGAGGAACTGTCCAGGGCCATGTTATTAACTCTAGATGGCGCCCTCTTAGTTTAAACATTTTTATGCATAAAACTACACAGCTTTCGTTGAATAGCTGCCCTTCAAATATGTATTCTAATTCGAAACTTGTAATTTCCAATATTTCTTTTGGAGTTGATATTGCCTTTGTAATGGTGAATCATATTTTACAAGTGCCATAATTACATAAAAACATTCAATTCTATCCGTACCTACCTACCTCTGATATACTAGATCCTTGAGATGTCCATTACCAAGAAGAAGAGGCCTAAAAAGGTATTGACGGATTTGGCTAGCGTTTTGCTGTAACATATTCTCTTTGAGCGAGAGATTTGGCAAATCTCATTGAAATATAACGTTTACATTATTCAGTTACCCACAGCTTATCGCAGCTTTATTTGCTTTCTTCGTAAAGTTTTTGTTTTTACGAGAACATATTATATTTTAGCTGCCAAGAAAGCTCAAACGTAGTCCCTACTTTTCTTTTATATTTAGTTTAAGTACTTATTGGTTAAATGTTCCCCTTAATTAAATGTTTATGAAGTCATCACTCTATAGTTTAGGTACCTACTATCATATCTTTGACATTGGCTCACTAATTAAAAGCTAAATGAAAATTAATAAAACACACAGCATGTATACAAAGTTGATAGAATTAATTCTACTTTAGTTACTGTTGTATTCTTGAAATAAAACCTGATAGCTGTTGTTTCTATGTGACTTTTGACTTTGCCAAAGTTAATGTATTTAGACGAGTAGCTTTGCGGGTTTCCACAAAACATGCGAGATTTTATGTTACCTACTTTTATGCTAATGTAAAGTTTTATTTCATGAAAGTTTGGAGTACAAAATGGGTTGTGCATAGCATGTGAATAAGTTAAACATATTCTAGATTTACTATGTAAATTGCTAACATAATAAGTAGAAGGAGGTTTTTAAGTATAGTAACTACCTACTTAATTTTTGACGTACATGCAAGAAGAAGGTTTTAAATAAAGGAAGGATATTATTTATAATACGTTCTACGAAGACGTGTGTGTATTTTATGTTAAACTTGGTGTAACGTGTAACTCAATATTAGCTTTATTTATGTTATTTTGCATACTCAAATAAAGTATGTTGTTTCCGCGCAGGTGGGGGAGGTGGCGCCGCTGTAATGTAATGTTACATTATTACGTTCACGTTTGATTTATTGACGGTAATTTCGTCGTTCGGCTCATGTGGTGACGCCATTTTTGCAAATATATTCAGAGCGTTGTTTACGTAGGCCGAGAGTTCTTGATTGGCGCCCAGCTTGCCCCATGCTTGATGTTTGTGCTCGACCTTGAAACTCATCCGGTGAAGATATTTGCCACATTACTAAACGAATAATGAAAATAAAATACAAAAGCATGATAACAGTCGTTCTTATAACGCAGTCAAGATTCGAACCTTTTGCTTTCACTAACAGTACAAATACTTTTGCGAGTTTCCTATAACGGTAGGTATTCCAAATACGATTTGTTTTTAAATTGAGTATTTAATAAGTACGTAATAATTTCAAAAAACAATCAAAACTTAGTACGGAATTTCATATGAACGAGCCCCTTGCCGGGCGCCAATTAAGGAGCCGCGTTGCCACGCGAGATTAATGAGCAAATTACAGGGTCGATAAATCACACGCGTTTATAATTGCGACGCGATATCATACACAATGTGTACGTTGAGTGGGGAGACTTGCTTACGTATTTAATAGCTAATACAGGGACGTCGATGTTTCAGAAACATTTTCTTGAAAGAAGTATGTAGGCATAAATATCGCGCTGCAGAAACGATAAATTTCAGCTACCTACTTTGAAAATTATCGTTTTCTCTTTCACTATTTTGGTATTTCTTCGTTTAGAAAAATACTATAATTAGGTGAGGTTAAAAATACCTTATTGAAGGTGTTATTAATAAAAGTTATAAAAACATTTATCAACCCAGAACTTTAATATAACCATAACAGCCACAACAATCCACTGCTGGACATGGGCCTCCCCCTGTCGGGGGGTATTGCCATACTCGCCACGCTTGGCAGGCGGATTGGCGAGCGCAGTGTTAGATGTTGCATTTACAGGGAACGCTGCTGCCCATTCCCTGGATGAATATCCCTTAGTCGGTTTTTACGACACCCACGAGTTGAATTGGGGTGATGCTATTCTAAGCCGGCATCACACGGCGAACTTTAATATAAAAAAGTTAAAATATGTTTTTATAACATGTTATGAGGGCATGTCAGAGGCTTGCTACTATTACTTAGTAAGGGGTTGAACAGTCTGACACTAGGTTTTATCGGATCGTTGGACGGAAAAAGATTATCTTAGATTATTAATTAAAATAAATATACCTCTATAGAGATTAAGTGAAAAGAAGAAAGAAAAGAGAAGAAAAAAGAAGAAGTAAAATATAACATGATATTAAGAGAAGGTAACTCAACGTACATATTGTTCGTCGACTCAGTATCCCACACGACATGATGATGATTAACGTGGCATCCTGTTTGCTGGGCGCCAATTAGGACACGCGTATTTCAGCGCGCACTACGATGACGTCACCGCGAGATTAATGCGCAAATTACCGCCGCCTATAAATCATATGCGCTTATAATGGCTTTATAATGTCCTCGTGAGACCTCATAATATTCTATCTGCAAACCACTAGCGTCCCGCCAAGCGGTTGCATCCGCTGCTAATCCGTGGGAATAAGACGTTTTCTCGGTATGTATTACATCTACAATAGCAGCGGTTTTCAAGCATGTGTTATACATATAAACCTTCCTCTTGAATCATTGTATAATTTAGTAGGAGTTATTAAATTATAGGACCGACAGAGAATTGCAAAAAGCTACTTCATTTTATAGTATGTATTGATAAACCTTTTTCTTGTATCTTTCTTTCTATACAAAAATGCATGGAAATACGTTGCGTTGTTCAGTAGGAAGAAGTGGTGGTGTCTGTGACCGACAGATGGATTATGCATTGGTATTGAATATAGCTCGATGTAGTAATCGGTAGTCTACTCAGTATCCCACTCAACATGATGATAATTTACAGAGTAGCCTGTTTGCTGGGCGCCAATCAGTGCACGCGTATCTCGGCGCGCACTATGATGACGTCACCGCGAGATTAATTCGCAAATTACCGCCGCCTATAAATCATATGCACTTATAATGGCTTTATAATGTTCGCGTAAGAGCTCATAATGTAGGTACGAGCTCATAATGAATGTGAAAGCTATCTGCAAATAACTGAGCCGTCTCTTTAACACTATTATTGTATTTCATGAATATCATACTTGTAGAATACGGTAATGAATGTCTGACAATAAAATAATTCTGTGTTTTGTAGGGCATGCATGACATGACCAATCCTGTTTTTTGCCTTTCATAGTAGTCCAGTTCAAAATAAGTCCAAGTTCAAAGTAATAGCTTTGTTTATTAACCATAATAATATCAATCCTTTTAGGCGGTTTAAACATTGGCTTGATTCACTGGGCCGTGTCAGGTCGCCCTGCCATACTCAATCGTTTGAAGAACTGGGAGGAAAACTCAAAGTTCATAATAGATTACACAGAGACGCCAATAAGATGTCAAAAATCTTTGTCTTTGACACATTTTCCGCCAATTAGGGGCAAGCTCCATAGACTGACTGTTTGAGCTCGCGTGACGCGCCGCGCAATATGACATCTGTCAGACAAGCGACCGTCAGAGTTTATTCATCAGACGTTATGTTTCGAACATTTTATATGGAAACGGCTTCAAGCGTTGAGACGATTACTTGTTTGACAGATACCATGTTACGACTCACGTCTCACGTCTAGTCTGTGGAGTTTGCGCCTTACAGAAAACTACCACCATTGAGAGTGGCACCATTTAGTTTCCAGTTTCCCTCATTATTGGCGCCCAACGTGGGGCTTTATTCATATGAAACTCCATTCCAAAGTTTTAATTATTTTCCGAGGTTGATTGCCCTACGTCATTATTATTAAACAGATGTGCCCTAATTGAAATGTCAAAAACAAACTTAAAAGGCTGTGTTTTTATTAAGTCAATGGATTTTTTAGCCCGAAGGCTTTAACTTGTCGCAGGAAATGTTATTGTAGAAAAATTTTTAGGTAGTAGGTATTGTGTTTCTATTCTGTATTAAAATACGGGGTGTTAGGGACGGTGTAACGAAAACTTTGCAGGCGTGCTCAGACTATGAAACTGAATAACTTTTACAATGGAGCCAATGGTGGTAACCGAAAAAAAAATTCTGTTCTCCCATACAAAGTCAGACAGCTGATCGTGAATTTTGTATGGGCGATCGGAAAATTTATTTCGTTTCCCACCATTAGCTCCATAGTAAAATTTGTTCAGTTTGATGGTCTGATCATGCCTGCAAAGTTTTCGGTACACCGTCCCTAACACCCTGTAATACGAAGTGTTAAATTGTCCGTCACAAACAGTCCCACCGCAGAAGTGACGTTGTCTAACTTATCTGATGCCTGCATGTAATGTTCTCATTTTAGGAGCTTGTCACAGGACGGATAATTTTACTAACGACATTAGTTTATCTCGAGCAAAGTTTGCTAAAGCTATTAAGCGTTTTAAACACGGCCCTTCTAATGATAATGGCGTAATTTTATTCTAAATTACACGTGTTAAATATTGTGCTTCCATTTTTTATGCTTGCCTATGTACAGTCTCCCTCGCTTACCTACTCATGAACAATCCAAAATGTAAGGTATCGATTTTTGCAGACTGTAATATTTTACAGTAATAATGGCTACTTTTTACAATAAAACGAATTAAACAATTAAAGTGGTATTTATTAAGCATTTTAAACCTACCTATCCAACGTTTCGGACACTTTCATGTCCTCTGGATGACATGGGCCTTTGATAGAACATTTTGTATGAAGTAGGTATAATTCTTTTCTTCGAATATTAAAAACTTATTGTTCCATATTGGTAGCTAGCCCAGAACCTAGATTTTTATTTGGGCCACTTAAACAGGGACATCCTGTATCATGTTTGTTTCTATAAAGCTCAGTCCTTTTAAAATATCGCTTCCAAATAACTTATTCACAACGTATGCTTGAATTTCAGCGCGGAAATTCGCCGTATGGAAGTGAAAACAAGAAACCCGCATCGTGCTTTGTATTCATTACGCAATGCGTGGATTTCGCTGTTTATAATCGCCTGGTACTTTTTATTATTCCTGCCTTATTTCTTATTTGTTGGCTCAGTAGGAGAGTTTTGCAGTTTTCGCTATTTATAACATTTATTAAATGTTATTGTAAGCTCCACGGGTAAACTCAGTTCTTTTAAAATATTGCTTTTAAATTACTTATTCACAACGTATGAATTTCAACGCGGAAATTCGCAGATATGGAAGTTAAAACAAGAAACCCGCATCGTGTCTTGTTTTCATTACGCAATTCGTGGATTTCGGTATAAACGGAGGGAGCTAAGATTTCCATCTCCTCGTTGTTTATAATCGCCCGGTACTTTTTGTTCAGTGACCTTTTGTTCCTTGAAATAATATTTTTTTATTTCACTCTGTTTTAAGAAAGGGTATTTCATTATTTTATTGGCTCAGTGGGAGAGTTTTGCAGATTTCGCTATTTATAATATTCATAGCGTACGTTGTGAATAAGGTATATACTTACTATTAACAACTTATTCACAACGTACGCTTGAATTTCAACGCAGAAATTCCATAATATGGAAGTGAAAACAAAAAACCCGCATTGTGCTTTGTATTCATTACGCAATGCGTGGATTTCGGTATAAACGGAGGGAGCTAAGATTTCCATCTCCTCTTTGTTTATAATCGCCTGGTACTTTTTATTCAGTGAACTTTTGTTCGTTGAAAATTATTTTCATTTAGCTTGGTATTTATAAGAATTACCTACCTAACCAAGGATATTTCATTATTTTTTTGGTCCAGAAGGAGAGTTTTGCAGTTTTTGCGATTTATAACATTCTGTAATTGTAAGCTCCAGGGGTAAGCTCATTCTTTTGAAATATCATTTCCAAATAACTTATTCACAACGTATGCTTAAATTTCAGCGCTGGAATGCGCAGATATGGAATGGAAGTGAAAACAAGAAACCCGCATCGTGCTTTGTATTCATTACGCATTGCGTGGATTTCAGTATAAACGAAGGGAGCTAAGACTTCCATCTCCTCTTTGTTTATAATCGCCTGGTACTTTTTATTCAGTGACCTTTTGTTCGTTGAAAATTATTTTCATTTCACCCAGTTTTATAAGTATAGAAGAGTACCGACTTACCGAAGGTATTTCTTATTTGTTGGCTCAGTAGGAGAGTTTTGCAGTTTTCGCTATTCATAATATTTATTTAATGTTATTGTAAGTTCCAAGGGTAAGCTCAGTTCTTTTAAAATATCTTCCAAATAAATTATTCACAACGTATCCTTGAATTTCAACGCGGAAATTCACAGATATGGAAGTGAAAACAAGAAACCCGCATCGTGTCTTGTATTCATGCGTGGATGGAAATCTATTAGCACCCTCCGTTTATATACCGAAAAACGGAGGGAGCTAAGATTTCCATCTCCTTGTTGTTTATAATCGCCTGGTACTTTTTATTCAGTGATCTTTAGTTCGTTGAAATTTATTTTCATTTCTCCCAATATTATAACCTCAGTGTACTTCATTATTATTTTCGTTGGCTTAGAAGGAGAGTTTTGAAGTATTTTGTTTTGACTTTTTGTAACATTCATATCTATATCTATTATTATATCTAATGTAGTTTAATAACCTCTGAATGTTCTTGAATATGTTCATACCAAAAGAGTAGAATATCATTAATTCATAGATAAATTCTAATGATAATTAGATACATTGGCTACATATTACCTGAGCACCAACATAGTTTACCTCGTGTGTAACATAATAGCGTTGGTAATCGTGAAGCAGTATCTAATAGTGTGTTTGTGTTGGCTACAGTCGGTAGTTAAGCGGAGAGAGACATACAGTACGCGCATGAGTTCATGACCATGTTGAGGAATGCGGTAGTGCTGTGACTAATTCATGTTGATGTCGATATCGAGAATTGTTGCCGAACAGTTCAGTTCAGACTACTCATAGTTATTAGTTAATGGGTTGTTTTTCCTACAATATTGAGTAGGTAGGGTATCGTTGAATAGGTCTTTATAAACTAAGGGCAGGTTTCTTTAAAACAAAGTAACTAAAATGTATATGTCTCTAGACATTTGCTTATTAAAGGGGCCTTTTTAACCATAGTTTGTTCGAACTGTAACTTCACTGTTTGTCAATAATATTAGAGAAGTATTTATGGTTTCTACACAAAAGACAACATAACGACAAATATCGACAACTTTGTGACACACTTTTTTCCCATCACTCGACTGCGGGCGAATGCGGGTAGTTGGGTATCCGCGGGGCGCGCCGCCCCCGCGCGCCTCCTCATTCCCCGATGGCCAAGAACTCATGCGCGTACTGTACTATAGAGTGAAATGTTACTACTGCCGATAGCGAAAACTCAGAACTGTCTTTTCTTTCTTGTATTTATGGGGTCAGTTGACAAACGATACGATGAACCCTGATTTTAGGCCACCTGGCTGATGCCTCTGACATGGCCAGCCAATATTGCCCTATTACCTCTAGTTTTGTATGTTTATATGTATGGGATTCCTGAAAACTGGCATATTTTTTTGACTTAAATTGATTAAAAGTTCTATTTATACATCAGCACCCATGTAATTTCAGCTGACGCATCCCAGCGCTAAAACATCCGTCCGTGGCTGGAACCTATTTCCATCACTGTTATCGACGCTCGATATTGCTGCTTGTTAAAAGTGGATAACTGAGTCCCATTAAGTTGTCATCAGACATCGCGAAAATGCTTTTGAGTGGACTTGTCACCGCAAATGAAACGGGAAATGCAATTTCATTAAATGAGATCGTCTTTGCTTTAAAGAAAGACTTAATCAAAGATAACTTTTGAAGCACTCGCGATTGTTTTCACACATTTTAAGTATTGAACCGGGTCTATCGCGATAATATTTAGGTAAACCTTTATAATTTACCTGTGTCCCGACGACGACTTTAATCAAAGATGTTTGTCGCACAAATGCGAAATTCTCAAAGATCAATTGCAAATACTTCACTGCAGCAGCGCCAAGTTTCCCGCATGCAATTTACCACCCCACACTCCTGGTAAGTGGCGCGGTGGAGTATTTTAATCAACGCAGATACCAGGAGATCATAATATTCGCAGCGGTGGATTTATAGCAGTAGTTTTTGTTGTCATCGGCACTCATCGGACTTGGACATCGCGAAAATATTGTCGTGTGGACTCGTCACAAATGAAACGGGAAATGCAATTTCATTAAATTATATCATCTTTGTCTTGAAGTGAGACTTAATCAAAGATCTTTGTCGCACAAACGCGAACCTCTCAAAGATCAATTGCAAATACTTCACTGCAGCAGAGCCAAGTTCCCCGCATGCAATTTACCACCCCACACTCCTGGTAATTAGCGCGGTGGAGTATTTTAATCACCGCAGCTACCAGGAGATCATAATATTCGCAGCGGTGGATTTATAGCAGTAGTTTTTGTTTTCATCGGACTTGGACATCGCGAAAACACCTGTCGTGTGGACTCGTCAGAAATGAAACGGGAAATGCAATTTTATTAAATGAGATCGTCTTTGCCTAGAAGAGAGACTTAATCAAAGATCTTTGTCGCAGAAGTGCGAACTTCTCAAAGATTAATTGCAAATACTTCACTGCAGCAGCGCCAAGTTTCCCGCATGCAATTTACCTACCCGCACTCCTGGTAAATGGCGCGGTGGAGTATTTTAATCAACGCAGCTACCAGGAGATCATAATATTCGCAGCGGTGGATTTATAGCAGTAGTTTTCGCGCCAAGCTCTCTTGGGGCTGCCGCATATGGCTGACTTGTGGAGTGTTTACTCCTACACAGTCTACATACATACAAAATACGTGATGTGTATTTAAAAGCGGCACAAGCGCGGTTTTTGTTTTGATATTCACGATGCTATGTCTCGCCGGAGAAAGTTTAATAAAGATCTATGTTTAGATAAATATTTTTAGTATGTTTATGTTTGTTTTTAGATTTTCGTGGTTATTTACAACACTTAAATTATCCGCTTCGATGTATCGAGGTATACAAAATCCTAATCGTGGCAAAAATCCCGGTTTAAACCATAATTTATTGAAATATTTTGACAAGTGTAACCTAAAAGAAGCGAGGTAATATTATTTCTTACCCCTTTCTTCTAACAATTCATTACGCAAACTTGCTAGAGCAGCGCCACAAAACATTTAACAAACATGAGACGTGTCACAGCTGCAGATGTGCTCGTGCGGTCATTGTGCGACGTGACAACATAACTCTTCGTGTTTCATAAGCCCTGGTACACTCCGTGATATTTCTTTAAGAATAAAAAAAAATACCGGGTAGTGCCGGCTTAGAATAGCTTCACCCCTTATCTTGGGTGACCTAAGAAGGGACTGGGTTTGATTTGATGTAGGCGACAGGCTGACAGCCACACAGTCTTCTGAATGACGCTCAAACTTTGGTCAAACGTGGTGTGTATGGCCGTTTTTAGAGCCCCTTACGCTCTACGTACCCCGCAAGGGATTTATGATATAGTGTATAAACAAAAATATTTTAGTTGTTGAAAGTCATAGTGATTTATCAAACTTTGTTCTGCTGAATTTGTAGAACAGACTAACTTGAGATAAATTCTAGATTTTCGACGTTCTCCCTTAGCCTCAATCCCCTGAGCCAAAGCTCAGATGCAACAGATGAGTTCGTAGTGGTTACCGCATGATGCGCCGTTGTGTGTTTCATAAGTTGGTTTAGTCTGTTCGTAGATTTGGAAGGTTTTTGTGGCTAGGTCTTTTTTGTTATTGATCATATCATAATCATAACCCTTAGTATGGTATAACATTTTCTAGCGTTATACCGACCGGGCAGCCAAATTTTTTTTTGTGTTTAGTTTATAAGCGCCACACTAAGGGTAAATTTTGTAGGACGTACTTATCGCCACCATGGCGTACTCGTACTTAACCTACCTACCTACGACAACAAGTTTACAAAGCCCGACAAAATAACAAGCCAAAGCGCACAAACGCGTCACAACGGCCGCAGATGAGCTCGCTGCGGTCGCCGGCGACGTGACAACTCAACTCCTCGTGTTCCATAAGCCCTGGTACTTTGAAACATTCTGCTTTGTTGTTTCAATTCTGCTGTCGAAACTTGGACTATTTGTTGATTGTTTATTGCGAGCTCTATTTTATCGAGTAAAGTTGTGACAACAAGAAAGCAAGTTTTCGAGTAAAGTCTCGTAAACTCGAACATTCCAGATATTCTCTGCCATTTGCTCGGTTGTTTTATGGAATACAAATAAATCTCGCTTACATCCGAAGCAATTGGGCTTTGCTTTTAAAGGTAGTGCCCATATGTTTCCCTGGCCATCGATGTTTCTTCACAATAGCCTCTCACGCTCATTCCCTGGAGAAATATGTGCTCCTGGTATTTTGCAGCGTTTGCTACACGTATTCGATTGAAGTTCGTGGTCTTATTAGAAAAGGAAAGGAAAATATTTTCTAACAAGGAAAGAACAGAACCTCAATTATAAAGCTAAACCGAAAAATAAATTGAGTTCAAACTTTCTGGAGCTAATTTATTAACTGTGAAATGGAGTGAATAAATATTTGAAATATTATAAAATATAAAAACTTATGAATAAGTAATTGAATAATATAAAAACTTTAAGATAAAATTATAATAACAACATTTTATTGTCTTAAATGTTTAAGGAACCTTTAAGAACGACCCACCCTAATAAATTTCAATTAGACGAAAAATATTAAATACACAAAGCTCTTATTAAATCTGTTTTGGCTAAACAAACGGACCCGGAAAAATGTTAAGGAAAATAGAGCATTGGGTAGGAAGGTATATTATACCGGGTGCGTACTGAACGGCCCACTTTCCCAAAAACGCTAATATCAGCTAGTCAAACCGAACAACTTTCCCTAAGAACCAAAGTTCAAAGCCCCAGACAGCGGATGGGAGGTTAAATATTTTTTCGCACTTTGTACTTTTTCGCACTTTCTACTGTTGTGTATAGCTCTTACCATAATATACCTATTTTTGTCATGCTTGTTTGACAATACTAGGTACGTACCCAATCAGACAATCTTTAGTGTAAGCTTGTTTTCGAAAATCAATCAGTTTTAAATCAAGGGCATATTTTACTTACTTATACAATAAAGTTTAGTGCTTTTAGTGAGTAACTGTTACGAGAACTTAATTTGTAGGTACTTAAATAGGTATTAAACAATTTTATTTTGTAAATTAGAAACAGACTTTGAATGATACGATGAGAATAAAAAATTCAGAAATATGCATAATTCTATCCATCGGGGAGCTGAAAATCAAATATTTAATCGTAATATCCTTCCAAACGGCTGTGGCCCTCTTCTCAAAGCCACATTTTTTCCTCATAAATATTCTGGTAGGCCTTCTTTTTAATAAATAGACTGATCCAATGGCGTAGCGGATAGTACCCCAGCTTGCCACGCCGAGGGTCGTGGGTTCGATCCCCACCGACACAAATGTTTGTTATGTAAATTTTCAAATATTTGTATTTAGTCTGGGTGTTTTTTATGTATACTATTATTATTATTAAAATAAATTATTTATGTATTGATATCAGCTATCTTGTTCCCATAGTACAAGCTTTGCTTAGTTTCGGGCTAGATGACGCTGTGTGAAATGTCCAGTGTATTTATTTATATTTATCCTTCCAAAAGTCAGTTGCCTTCTTCTCAAAGCCGCATTTTTCCTCATAAATATTCTAGTGGGTCTTCTTTTTATTAAATAGACTGACCCAATAGCGTAGTGGATAGTACCCCAGCTTGCCACGCCGAGGGTCGTGGGTTCGAACCCCATCGGCCACCGACACAAATGCTAGCTAAGTAAATTTTTAAATATTTGTGTTTAGTCTGGATGTTTAGTATGTGTAATACACACATGTATTGAAAAAAAAAGTATGTTGGTACATTTGACTTGATATCAGCTATCTAGTTCCCATAGTACAAGTTTGCTTAGTTTGTCCATGGTATTTATTTATTTACATTTATCCTTCCAAAAGTCAGTTGCCTTCTTCTCAAAGCCGCATTTTTCCTCATAAATATTCCAGTGGGTCTTCTTTTTAATAAATAACACGTAGAGCCCTCTGTCCACAAGTTCTCTAATTTCTTCGTCAGTTTAAGGCCATAAATTCACTTACTTTGTGTACATTAATTTTGTTTTTGACCTGACAGTGTGACAGTTTAATGGCTGCGGTGTTGTGTGAAAGAGGTTACACACGTGCATCACGAATTTGCGGTTTTTTGCCGGGTCATTGTTACCTACTGTCGAAAGGAGGTTGTACAGAATCCCATGCAGAAGATATTTATTTGCTGGATAAATGCTGTCTGTTATTTTTGTGCTAGCTTTCCATTACATCATGTTACAAAACAATTTGTAAAAACCATTAAAGAGGTCGGGTACTCATGAAACTGAATGAAATTTCCCAAGAAAACTTTGGAAATACAAAATGAACGATCAGGTGGTTTATTTCTCTAGTTGAAATATTTCTTTCATATTTCTGCGTATTTTCCACGGCTCGTTGATTTTTCATGAGAACGTAAATAACTTTGACTTTAGGGTTGACAAGAACCTAATAACAGGGTGTCAATTAAAATGCTTATGGGTAGGTTCAGTATTGACAAAGAAATCCCCAAAATGTTTTAATAAATCCCGACGCTACTCACGCAGTAGGTTACAGCTGTTATTTAAAAATCAAATTTTTCGAATAGGATTTTTTAAATATTTTTACGGGTCCCATTATCGATAATGAACATACCCTTAATTAAGGCTTAAGGCTTCAGCTATGGCAGGCATTTAAAATAACACCCTGTATAAGTGCTATAAGCCTTTTTTGGTACACGTTGTTTTGTGCAGCACGTGTGCGAATAGCTGTGGCATATGATAATTACTTGTTGTTGTTTGTGTAATTAAAATATCTTTTGTTTAGTACGTTGTCATTATGATGGAGCTTTTGTCATTAATTTCTTGTGGGAAAATAAAAGCCTTTTAGTACTTTTGGGGCCGTTTTGTTAAACGCAAACAATAACGCAATTACTACGAATTCGGGACTTTTTTCCTTTGTTTGATTCAAGTGAAGTTCTTTTCATAATACGCTGCGTGAATATGAAGGTATATTTAATTGCTGGTTTTAATTTGTATTATTTTATTGTATGGTGAATCCCTTACGCTGAGTCGACGGATGCGTCTCTCAAATGGGCATGCGATGCCGTAGCTTGTATGAGTATCTTACGGAAGTTTTCCACCATAATCCTACTAATATTATAAAGGCGGATGTTTGTGTGTGTGTTTGTTACGACATCACGCAAAAACGGCTGATTAGATTGACATGAAATTTTGCACAAATATAGAAGAGCATCCAGAATAACACATAGGCTACTTTTTACCACGGAAAAATGTCTCATTCCTACGGGATCACGCATTTTCCAATATTTTTGAAATAGGTGGCGCAACTGAGCCGATTCGCGTTTTAGAAACTAACAGCGACATATCTTGGTGAGTAACTAAGCCCAAATTGACTGAATGAATTAGAAGAATCACTAAGACGCGGGTGAAACCGCGGGACAGAAAGCTAGTTCGATATAAATACCTACAACGTATGCACAACGGTGTGTTGACGGATGTGTCTGTCAATCTGGTTATTGTGGTTAGACTCGTTTGACAGACGCATCTGTCAACGCACCGTTGGGCATGCGTCGTTGTATTTATATGGGATTAATTAAGGTGATTTCGCATTTTTCTAAAGCATAGCGCCAAATTAAGTCAAAACGGACGTTATGTGTGTAAAGCGCCTGAACTGCAAAGTTATTGGTACACCCTTCAATACAACCCGTAATATACGAATAACGGTTATGTGGGTAGTTTAAGTGTTAAAAAGGTATGGCGGTGCGATTCAATTTCCAAAACGGCCTCATTACGCCCGACCTGGCGGCTTAGGGTGTTCTTTATTGCCGTTTTAAAATTCGCCCCACTTTTTCGCCAGCAGTTGAGAACTCGCGCGCCGGCGAGAGTCACAAAGTTTGCCCTGTTGACCTTGCATTCATTCTACTAAGTATCACATGGCGGATATTATTTTATTCTAAAAATGATTTAAACGATATTTCATGTAATTTTGTTGTGTAATAACATCATCATCTTCCTGCAATTATCCCAATTACTTGGGGTCGGCGCAACACGTTTCGTTGAACACAAACTTTGTGTAATAACATAACTATAAATAAACGATCAAGTCAAAGTTACAGCATAATACCTAGTATGTTTTGAGTTTATAACTTTATCTAGTCATAAATTGAAAATGAGAAAATTGAAAATTCATAGCGGCCGCCGAGACTTGAACCCGGGACCGCGGAGAACAGTCTCACTGCTCTGCCAACTGAGCTACAGGCACCTGGCTGACCCTGATGAATTTTATCTAGGCATGCTAAGATACGAGTACCTGCATGATAAATAATTTCTTCGGTATGCTAATTGTACTACTTACGTATTTTGAAAAATCATCACGTCTGGAGCATTAGTAAAATAAAGACTGCCTTTTTCTTTTTAATTTGTTTCACGTTCTATTTTGCAATTAAAATACGCTTACGGCCATTCTTGGTGACACTTTTAGTTCGTAATTTGTCCTTTTTAACCGGCGGAGAAAAGCGGAGGAGGTTCCTAATTCGTTGCGAACTTTTTTAATTCAACTCTGGGGAAAAAGAGTGGGTGGGTATAAAGTGCAAAAATTTAACATCCAACTTAGACATTGAATAATTTAGCTCTACTTTAATCATATGTCATACTGTAGAGAAAGTTGGGGCGAACTTTCGGAGACGATTTTGTGGGTGTTATTTCAGTCCACAAGTCACCAAACCTTTACTTACCTATAATTTTATGTCTACCTATTTTGTGGTATTGCTCCTAGTATGCTATAAGTAGTTACGGAGCAAAACATGTTTGTGAAATAAGAGAATAGTTAAAAAACTATGTTATATTGTCATAAGACAGTCGAAAATATATTGGAACAAAAAGATACATAGAAAAGAATTTTCAAAGCTCTAACAGCAGAAGCTGTGGCGTATGAAAGCTGGATTGAGACGCGATCGACCGAGCTCAGCGTTGCAGCGGCTTTGTACTGAAGCCAGCCGTGAAATCTTTCTATCTATTTTATAACTTACATATTATGATGTGTATATAGTAATAATACGTCGTTTAATAGCTCAATTTTTGTTTTTTATTTGTTTTTGTTTCAAAACAACTTACATAAACGGTTATTATTATCTTACTCACCAACAGATGTCGTTGTTAGGTTTAACACAACTTACAGAAAATAAGATTTTCACAAATTTACGAAATTTTGTGAAAATCGTTGGAGCCGTTTCCCAAATATATATAAAAATACAATTCTTGCTCGTTTAAAGGTATAAGATGCCACGGAAATGTGCATTTTTTCGATCAGCAGAAGCTGTGGTGTATGAAAGCTGGATTGAGAAGCGATCGACCAGAGCCCAGCGTTGCAGTGGCTTTGTACTGAAGCCAGAAAAGAAATCTTTCTATGTATTTTATAAGGGTTATATGGGATGGGTAGTAATAATACTCCCCGGTTATATGTGGGTTATTATAACGGGTACGCCCTGTAATAGCTATGCCACAGAAAGCATTCTTTAGATCACCGCGTATTATTAGAAGACGATTATAAGCTTTTACATCGAGACGCGATCAACCAGAGCCGAGCGTTGCATGGGCTTTGTACCGATGCCAGCCGTCATATCTTTATATCTATTTTATAAAGGTTATATTGGTACTGAAAGAAACCTGCCCTCTGGAGGTCCTTATAAGTTTAGTAAAACAGTTAGACTGTTTACTTAGAATTGAAGATAGCCAATATTAAGTGTGATCGTCTATTGGGTTAGGAATACATTGCGTTAAAGTAGTGACTTGTTAGTTCTTACGAAGTGGAGCAGTGTTTTGCTTGAGATGTATAAGGAGGAAACATTTAAGTTTAAATACAAAAAAAAACTACAAGAATACGGGGCTCCCATCCATCCTACACACCCGTCCGAAAGGGGCCAAGACGCACTCATACGACTTTCCTAAACGACCGAAAAATTTTGAATTACACGACGCTCTGCATATTGAAGAAGAAAACCAAAAGATCAAATACTCCTAATATTATGAAAACTAACGAAGTTAATTGTGCTCCACTAGGAAGCAAGTTAAAAGGGGTCTAGGTTGGGGAACCAGGTCCGGAGATACCTGGTCCATGGCAACCTCGGGGATAGTCCCCGTGGCCAACCAACCCGGATTCCTACCTATCTAAGCCTACCTAACTAGCTCAAAGTCAAAAGACTGAGTATCCGCGTACCCTAAGGCCAAAAGGTATTTTGGGGACAATCTTCTACAAGAAACCCAGAAGGTGAACTGTAGAATAATGGGTGGGTGGCCAAACCCTTCGTGTTGTGTGTCTTTGTTGAGGTATGGAAGCTTTCCCTCTAAGGCACCAGGGCCGGAAAGCTACGCACCTCAACGCGGGGTAGTCTGGACTAGACCATGTATAGTAAATTATGCTTGCAATACCAACCCAGGAACTTAGAAGTAGATCTTGTAATACTAGGTGTTGTGGCAACTAGCATTACCTCACACCCCTAGTCCGAGAACAGGTATAGAGTGTAGCGCTTACTCTACAGTTCAAATCAACCTCTGTACGCGCGGTGGCACTTCACAGCATACATACACAGGTTAATAAAATTTAATATTTAAATTAAATTAGAGAATTCGTCAGTCCCCCTTTTAAAATTTGTTAAAACAATTTTTATTATAATTTGGAAGATTAATCCGATTTAAGATATATTAGTGTTATAAAAAAGGTTGTAACGTTTGGAATAATTAAATCATTAATTTACAAAGGCATTCCTAGCTGAAGAGTAAGAAAATCTTGGCATTGAAGTAAGTATGTTGTGACTGTCCTTCATCCATATCCATTCACAGAAAACGTTCATATATCAGCATCCATGAATCTCCTAGATAAAAGATATAAGGTTGAAAACGTTCACTCCTTTCCTTTCTTTCCGATTTTATCAAAATGTTCCCAGTTCCAATTTAGAAAAAGGAAATCTCAACGTTGGATTATTATCTAATCTAAATATAAATAAAATTGAAATCATAATTCAAAAATAAATTAAAAGAATTTATACTTACATTTTTCCTCTTTTAATTCACTCCTATAAAACATGAGTATATTGTTGCACTCACTTTCAAAGAATGATATAATTGCTTGTTGTCAAAAGGCCGAGTTGACGCAAATTTTCAAATTTGAAATAAAAGAATTATAAATAAAACTAGACATCTGAATGTCAAAGTGTCAAAGATAGTTTATTAAAGAAAGAATAAAAGTGTCAAAATTTGAAATATTTCAAAATATTTTAACTTAAGTGTCAAACTTGTGAACTCTTGAAATATTCTATGTTAAGTGTCAAACTTGAAAACCCTTGAAATATTCTATGTTAAGTGTCAAACTTGAGAACCCTTGAAATATTCTATGTTAAGTGTCAAATTTGAAAACCCTTGAAATATTCTATGTTAAGTGTCAAACTTGAAAACCCTTGAAAAATTCTATGTTAAGTGTCAAACTTGAAAACCCTTGAAAAATTCTATGTTAAGTGTCAAACTTGAAAACCCTTGAAATATTCTATGTTAAATGTCAAACTTGAAAACCCTTGAAAATTCTATGTTAAGTGTCAAACTTGAAAACCCTTGAAAAATTCTATGTTAAATGTCAAACTTGAAAACCCTTGAAAATTCTATGTTAAGTGTCAAACTTGAAAACCCTTGAAAATTCTATGTTAAGTGTCAAACTTGAAAACCCTTGAAATATTCTATGTTAAATAACTAGATTGTAATATCACACAAAAGGAAACCACTCAAAAGTAAAATCTAAGTAGAACACTTTAGTTTCTCAAACTTAAATTACACAACACTACACTTGCACGATATCTCCAGCTCAACGTTAGGTTCGGGAACCGTTGCTCCTGCGGAATATGACACGAAAACCAAAGGGTTCACAGGACGTTACACGTACAATAATAAATTAACACAACGTTACACTAGTTGTATGTCACTCGCACAATAATGAATTCACAAAACATTACACACGCAGAATGTCACTTGCACAATAATAATTTCGCAAAACGTTAGACACACGGGATGTCACTCGCGCAATAATAAATCGCAAAATGATGTACACGCGGATTGTCACTGCACAATAATAATTTCGCAAAACGTTAAACATGCGGGATGTCACTCGCGCAATAATAAATCGCAAAATGTTAGACACACGGGATGTCACTCGCGCAATAATAAATCGCAAAATGTTAGACACACGGGATGTCACTCGCGCAATAATAAATCGCAAAACGATAGATTCGCGTAACACATAACTTTACGATCACTTTGCCTAAGCATTAATTTTGGAATTTCCTTCACGCTTATTTGATACAAATGGTAAGTAAACACTTACGTCTGCAGGTTTGGATCTCAAACCTGGCATTCTCAAAGTAGTTGCCCCATCATAATCCAGTTCTATATACAGGACGATTTTTCATTGTTACAAGACATTTTTTTACTTCTTCCTTTACTCTGAAAAATACGAACAATATTAGTATTTCTTATATAATATAGATAAAAACATAATTCTAGAAAGTTACAATAAACAATTTTTTTTTTCAAATTCACGTATTCCAATTTCATACCACCCTTTGTTCGATCTCTGCCCTACAAATCCAAATGAGATTGGTCACTTTATAGGAGCACCCTAGCAGCGATCTGCAATAGAAGATATTACTCCATTCTATCTTTCCTAGATATAAAAAAACTTATCTTTAAAATAGAATTTCACAATGCTCCCAGGCAGGTGGCGCACCTCCAGTTTGGCAGTTTTCACCATTTTTTTGACTTTGTTAAGCACTGAAAACACGTTTTTTCAGTCGTTCCATTTTGTTCCTTCCTTCAACACACCCAAAATTTGACTCCATCTTTCCTGTTCTAAAACTGTCAGAAAAACTTTCAAACCAAAAACGTCACACACATTTCAATTTTCTATGCCGCCTACAACATTTGTCGCCTTATACTTTGACATGAAGTCTTCATAAAGAAGTTCCTTACTCCAACACGGAATATAAAACCAAAATTAGGGTTCGATCGGTCAAATGGGTCAAATATTTAATGTTTTAGCAAGATAAACATTTTCAATTTTTATGTCGAACGACGTGGTTCTCTACAATCCTCCCCCAGATTTTGGTTCTATTCCCATAGATTCAAAATCTTATACCTCAAAGAGAGCTAGTCGTTTATCATAAAAATAAAAGAGGAGAAAAAAATTTAAAACTTTAATTATAATTAGAAAATTAACAAATATTAAATATTTATCTCAATCTTTGACAATGCTAAATGGGTTTCTCTAAACATAATATCGAGATAAATGTATCGCACTAAAAGTTCCTCGAACTGTTAATCTATCTGGATCAACTAAAACATAAATATTTCCAGGCTTCCTAATTAAAACTCTATAGGGACCTTCGAATCTAAGTTTAAACTTTTTGAATAAAGATTTCCTAGTATCTGATTTATTTAATTTTCGAATTTTCACTAAATCTCCCACTTGAAATTCTATCAATCGGTGTGTCTTATTATAAAATTCCCTTCTAATTTGTCCTGCCTGCCTTAAATTTTCCTTAACCTCTTCTCTAATAGTCTCAACATCCCTAGTATTTTCAAAATGAGGCAAAACCCGATCAATGGTTAACTTGGCCGAACTCCGAAAACTATTTCCTTTGGGGAATATTTTGTCGAATTGTGATAAGTGTTGTTATATAGCTCTTCAACATCTCCCAAAATCTTGTACCATCCTTTATGATTATGATGACAAAAAATACGAAAGTATTTGGATAACTCCTTATTCACCCTTTCTGTAGTATTGGGTCTCGGATTCCTAATCGAAGTATAAAGTGCACGAATTCCCAATTCTCTTAATCCAGTTCTCCATATCATACTAATAAATTGTCTTCCATTATCTGTCATAACTATTTTGGGCTTGATGATTCTAACAAACTCTTTTAATTTCTTTAAAACCGCTCTAGAAGTAGCCCTGCTTAAACCATACAATTTAATGTATTTGCTAAATGAATCTTGTAATACAAAAATATAAGAATATCTTGATTGAGCTCTAGGTAATGGTCCGTACAGGTCTCCCATTACAAGATCTCCTATCCCTTCTGTAACAATCGAATTACAAGGTCCAACATATTTAATAGGATCATCCTTCGATAATTGGCAAACTCTGCATTTCCGAATAACAGATCTAACTGTTGTTTTCATCCCAATCCAATAAAACCGTTGCCGAATGTAATGATAAGTTTTATAAACTCCCAAATGTCCCATCTCAATATGTACTTGTTTACAGGTTTCCTCCCGTAAAATTTCCGGTAAGAAAATCACTTGACGATCAACATTAGGTGGGTCATAGTATAGAATTCCATTAATCAAAGAGCATCTGGATGCGATTCTACCCAATCGGTCCTCCCCCAAACCATTCAATTCTAAAACTCGTTGTCTAATATTCATAATAATATTATCCATCATTTGATATTCATTCAAGCGTTCTAATTTCTCATTTAAAGACCGGCTTGAAGAAACTCCCATATACATAATATTTGGGCATTTCACCTTTTCTTCCTGAATAACTCCCCCAACAGGATACCTCGAAAGTATATCCGGTACTATATTTTCCGTCCCTTTAATATGTTCGATTTTATAATTGAATTGTTCTAAAAACAAGATCCATCTAGTTACACGGGCATTAAACAATTTAACATTTTTAATAAATATTAATGGTTTATGATCGGTCTTAATAATTATCGGTACTCCTTAAATATGTCTCAAACTTTTTCTAATTGTAAATTATAGCCCACACTTCCTGTTCATTAACAGTCCACCTCACGTCCGGTCCACGTAAAGCTATACTACAAAACCCAAGGTTCTTCATATTTCCTCATCATCAATTTGATATAGCACTCCTCCAATCCCTATTCCCGAACTATCCACTTGTAAATAATATTCTCTGTTTTGATCTGGATGGTGTAGTAAAATAGTTGACAAGAATTCCTTCTTCAACTCATCCATTGCCGATTGTTCCTCTTGACCCCATTTCCATCTTTGTTCCTTACGTAAAAGATTATTAAGAGGAATCGTCAAAAGGCTATAGTTAGGAATAAACCTCCGATAGTAATTACATAACCCAAAAAAGGCTCTTAGTTGTTTAACTTTCTTAGGTTCTGGGAACTCTTGGATCGCTTCGACTTTAGCCGGGTCAGTCCTAATCCCATCTATTGAGACTATATGTCCTAACATTTTAACTTCTTCACAAACAAATTTACATTTTTCTATGTTACAGGTCATACCAGCCATTTCTAACCGATTTAAAACCTCGTCTATATGATGAAGGTGTTCAACCCAAGTCCCTGCTGTCAGAATAGCCAGATCATCAAGATAATTTACGCAAAATTCTCTAACTTCTATCCCTAGAATTTTATCCATGGCCCTGCTAAAACTTCCAACCGAAGTTTTCAAACCTTGGGGTAATACGTTATAAACATAAGATTTCCCATTTACTGTAAATCCTGTGTACCTCTTACTATTTTCCGAAATGGGAATTTGAAAATACGCGTTATTTAAATCTAAAATCGTAATAAATTTCACCCCATGGAAAGCATTCAAAACATCTATCTGAAGTGGTGGTGCTTCCGACTCTGCAACCATGAATTTATTTATTTCCCTTGCATCTAGAAGAATACGAACTGAACCATCAGGTTTTATAGCAAAGGTTAGCGGACTACAATAAGGAGTTGATGCTCTTGAAATAATTCCCATTTCAATCATTTCGTTAATTTTATCCTCGACCTTTGATCTATAAGCATAAGGAATTGGATAAGTTCTATTAATCTTTGGTGTTGTTGTTTCCATTTTAATCTCATGAACGTAACAATTCGCCCTTCCTAATTTTTGTGAAAACACCGCTTTGTGTTTCTCCAAAAGTTTAAACAAAGAAAGTTTTTGTTTAGACGAGATTTCCATTCCCAATTTAACTTTCTTTCTATAGCTATTTGACTCAATTGTTTTAGTTTCCTTTTGAAGTACTTCTTTCTGAAGATTCACTCCTGGAGAATCCTCGTACATCTTCTCTAAAAATGGTACAACAACCTTGTTACCTCCCCCTGTGTTTAAGATTAGCGCCTTCGGATCACCTAAATCAATCTTAGCCTCATTTGCTATTAACCAATCAAACCCAAGGATCATATTTTTAGCCAATTTGGGAATAACTAATAATCCGATCTCAAATTCACAACACTTAATCTCCAAGGTTATACTAGTTAAGAAATTTATTTTTAAGCTTTTCTGTCCTACTGCCCCTTTTATAAATAAAGGCTTTATTGGGAGCTTGGCCAAGTTTTGAATTGAATTCAGTTTGAAAAAGAAATCCTCAGCTATACAAGTTATTTCGCTACCCGTGTCTACTAACACCACAAAGACCTCCCCCAGAAATTTCACCTCTATTTCGGCTGTAATCCTAATATTCTCTCGTGTGATAAAGCTTTGATCTACCTCTAATTCATCTGTAAATAACGAGTTGTTTATATTGAAAACACTTAGATAATTATTATCATTTCCCTTTATGAAATTTTTTAACTCAATATAAGGTCTTATTATCTCATTTAATTCTAAATATCCAAGGCCACGCCTATCATTTCCTACTCTATAATTTTTATTTTCAACAGGGTGACGCCTTCCTTGTCTTGATCTTCCCAATCCATCTCCAGGCTTCCATCCATTCTTAATGAGATAATTTATTGCAAAGTATTCTTTATTGCCTCCCCCAATTCCAGCTGACTCCGAGGCCAAAGATCCAGCCGCATCTAGTTTAAATCTATACAATCAGGTTCGGGTTCCATCTCCAGCTCACCCTCATTCTGAGTCATAATATGATTCAATGTTTTCGTTCTCTTGACTCCTGGTTGAGTCTTGTTTTGAACTGTACTTGCAACACGCTTTAATCCTCCTTGGGGATGATTCGAAACCTCCACATGGGTCTTGCATTGACGTCCCACATCATCAAGTTCTCTAAGAAACTCAGTTGCTTGTATAATTTTCCCTGACTTCTTCTGTCTCCAGACATATTGTACCTCTATCGGGAAATGATTCATTAGATCAGCCACCAATTGATCCTCAGGGATATTCCTTGCCAACATTTTTGCTTGACTCGCCAGATTTATGAAATAACTCATCATTGAAGGTTCTCTCTTCTCACTCCAAGTGCCACAGACTATTGACCGGCGAAGTTGATTTTGTTCTGTTTCAGACCAAAATGACTCAAGAAAATCCCTTTTGAAGTCTTCTTCATTCATCCACCTGTCCTTATAAATCCTTGCCCATTTACGGACTTCCCCTTCCAGTCAAGCTATAATCTCTTCAATCACCTGGTCTTTTCTTGAAATTCTATTCAAATAGGCAAAGAGGTCTTCGATGAACGTTACCGGATGCATATTCGCTTTTCCGGGGTATTTCGGTCTTTCTAGTTTTGCTTCAGTCGCATGATAAACAGTTACAGGTTCCACGGTGCTCCTGGAAGTTTCTTGGTTTTCTTTCTCCTCATTAATCTTGCGTTCGAGCTCGCTTATCTTGTGCGACAAACGACCAATAGTAATCCGCATCAATTGGAATAAATTCCTCCCTCTATTGGTTTTCACGACAGCACGTTGAGATGTTTCTGTCCGTCCTTGGAGAATGCCCTCCTGGGATAATCCATCAGTTTGTTGTGACCCGCCTGTCTGTCCTTGAGGTCCCTCTACTTGGTGTTCAATCATTTGTTGAGAACCCTCTGCCTGTTCATCTTGAATCTCTGGTTGTTGTGGAAGGTCTACCATTTCAATCTGATCTTCTTGCTCACGTTGTCCTTCTCCCCGTCTACCGACGACATTCCTTGTAATTCTTTTTGGCATGCCTATGATTTCCTTTTATCGAATTGACTGCAACAAAATTAAAAAAAATTCAACCTTCCATATTAAAATCTAATATTTTCTTTAGGATCTTCCAATGTTTCTAAAATCTTGAAAAAATCTTTTAGAACTTCAGTTTCATTTTGATTCCCATCTATTATTTTTACTTCTGTATTATTGATTTCTCCATTCATTCTTCCTTCTAGTAACCATGCTTCATGACTTTCGTGTATTTGTTTTAGATAAGACAAGGTTAGTGAATTTTCGCCTTCTCTTTTCCTTGATGAGGCTCTCTGTAAAGCTATCTCTGGAGTGGTTCTAAGATAGACTATCAAGTCTTCTTGAACCCAAGCCTTTTCACATATAAAGTCATACCAATAGTCTAACATTGTTTTCTCAACATCGTTCAAATATCCTTCTTGAATGAGTGTTTTAATGAAACAATTCTCCGCAGAAAAATACTTCGCTCCATGATCCTATATTTAGTAGTTATAGGTTCCCGGTGGTTCTCTAATAATGTTAGGAACACATAATTTTGGAAAGTATAACTCCATCGCTCTCTATCTTCCGAAAATGCTTTAAATAGATTGACCCCTCCAACATCTTGCCATTTTTCAATAGGCTCTTTCAAAACAGTAATATCCTTTTGTAATGCTAGGCCATCTAATAATGAAGATTTCCCAGAAGCAATATTTCCTTCTAATAGGATTTTGTATTTCCTCATGGATATAAATTTTATCAAATTTATATCAAAATATTTAATATTTGTTCTGTAACAAACAAAAAGCTAGCATCAAGACCTATACACTATAACTAACTGATTTTTCTTATTGTTTTCTCCCAACATCTCAAAAATACACCGCTCACTTGCGACTCCGATATCCTGGTCACGGCACCATTGAAAGAAACCTGCCCTCTGGAGGTCCTTATAAGTTTAGTAAAACAGTTAGACTGTTTACTTAGAATTGAAGATAGCCAATATTAAGTGTGATCGTCTATTGGGTTAGGAATACATTGCGTTAAAGTAGTGACTTGTTAGTTCTTACGAAGTGGAGCAGTGTTTTGCTTGAGATGTATAAGGAGGAAACATTTAAGTTTAAATACAAAAAAACTACAAGAATACGGGGCTCCCATCCATCCTACACACCCGTCCGAAAGGGGCCAAGACGCACTCATACGACTTTCCTAAACGACCGAAAAATTTTGAATTACACGACGCTCTGCATATTGAAGAAGAAAACCAAAAGATCAAATACTCCTAATATTATGAAAACTAACGAAGTTAATTGTGCTCCACTAGGAAGCAAGTTAAAAGGGGTCTAGGTTGGGGAACCAGGTCCGGAGATACCTGGTCCATGGCAACCCCGGGGATAGTCCCCGTGGCCAACCAACCCGGATTCCTACCTATCTAAGCCTACCTAACTAGCTCAAAGTCAAAAGACTGAGTATCCGCGTACCCTAAGGCCAAAAGGTATTTTGGGGACAATCTTCTACAAGAAACCCAGAAGGTGAACTGTAGAATAATGGGTGGGTGGCCAAACCCTTCGTGTTGTGTGTCTTTGTTGAGGTATGGAAGCTTTCCCTCTAAGGCACCAGGGCCGGGAAAGCTACGCACCTCAACGCGGGGTAGTCTGGACTAGACCATGTATAGTAAATTATGCTTGCAATACCAACCCAGGAACTTAGAAGTAGATCTTGTAATACTAGGTGTTGTGGCAACTAGCATTACCTCACACCCTAGTCCGAGAACAGGTATAGAGTGTAGCGCTTACTCTACAGTTCAAATCAACCTCTGTACGCGCGGTGGCACTTCACAGCATACATACACAGGTTAATAAAATTTAATATTTAAATTAAATTAGAGAATTCGTCAGTCCCCCTTTTAAAATTTGTTAAAACAATTTTTATTATAATTTGGAAGATTAATCCGATTTAAGATATATTAGTGTTATAAAAAAGGTTGTAACGTTTGGAATAATTAAATCATTAATTTACAAAGGCATTCCTAGCTGAAGAGTAAGAAAATCTTGGCATTGAAGTAAGTATGTTGTGACTGTCCTTCATCCATATCCATTCACAGAAAACGTTCATATATCAGCATCCATGAATCTCCTAGATAAAAGATATAAGGTTGAAAACGTTCACTCCTTTCCTTTCTTTCCGATTTTATCAAAATGTTCCCAGTTCCAATTTAGAAAAAGGAAATCTCAACGTTGGATTATTATCTAATCTAAATATAAATAAAATTGAAATCATAATTCAAAAATAAATTAAAAGAATTTATACTTACATTTTTCCTCTTTAATTCACTCCTATAAAACATGAGTATATTGTTGCACTCACTTTCAAAGAATGATATAATTGCTTGTTGTCAAAAGGCCGAGTTGACGCAAATTTTCAAATTTGAAATAAAAGAATTATAAATAAAACTAGACATCTGAATGTCAAAGTGTCAAAGATAGTTTATTAAAGAAAGAATAAAAGTGTCAAAATTTGAAATATTTCAAAATATTTTAACTTAAGTGTCAAACTTGTGAACTCTTGAAATATTCTATGTTAAGTGTCAAACTTGAAAACCCTTGAAATATTCTATGTTAAGTGTCAAACTTGAGAACCCTTGAAATATTCTATGTTAAGTGTCAAATTTGAAAACCCTTGAAATATTCTATGTTAAGTGTCAAACTTGAAAACCCTTGAAAAATTCTATGTTAAGTGTCAAACTTGAAAACCCTTGAAAAATTCTATGTTAAGTGTCAAACTTGAAAACCCTTGAAATATTCTATGTTAAATGTCAAACTTGAAAACCCTTGAAAAATTCTATGTTAAGTGTCAAACTTGAAAACCCTTGAAAAATTCTATGTTAAATGTCAAACTTGAAAACCCTTGAAAAATTCTATGTTAAGTGTCAAACTTGAAAACCCTTGAAAAATTCTATGTTAAGTGTCAAACTTGAAAACCCTTGAAATATTCTATGTTAAATAACTAGATTGTAATATCACACAAAAGGGAAACCACTCAAAAGTAAAATCTAAGTAGAACACTTTAGTTTCTCAAACTTAAATTACACAACACTACACTTGCACGATATCTCCAGCTCAACGTTAGGTTCGGGAACCGTTGCTCCTGCGGAATATGACACGAAAACCAAAGGGTTCACAGGACGTTACACGTACAATAATAAATTAACACAACGTTACACTAGTTGTATGTCACTCGCACAATAATGAATTCACAAAACATTACACACGCAGAATGTCACTTGCACAATAATAATTTCGCAAAACGTTAGACACACGGGATGTCACTCGCGCAATAATAAATCGCAAAATGATGTACACGCGGATTGTCACTCGCACAATAATAATTTCGCAAAACGTTAAACATGCGGGATGTCACTCGCGCAATAATAAATCGCAAAATGTTAGACACACGGGATGTCACTCGCGCAATAATAAATCGCAAAATGTTAGACACACGGGATGTCACTCGCGCAATAATAAATCGCAAAACGATAGATTCGCGTAACACATAACTTTACGATCACTTTGCCTAAGCATTAATTTTGGAATTTCCTTCACGCTTATTTGATACAAATGGTAAGTAAACACTTACGTCTGCAGGTTTGGATCTCAAACCTGGCATTCTCAAAGTAGTTGCCCCATCATAATCCAGTTCTATATACAGGACGATTTTTCATTGTTACAAGACATTTTTTACTTCTCCTTTACTCTGAAAAATACGAACAATATTAGTATTTCTTATATAATATAGATAAAAACATAATTCTAGAAAGTTACAATAAACAATTTTTTTTTTCAAATTCACGTATTCCAATTTCATACCACCCTTTGTTCGATCTCTGCCCTACAAATCCAAATGAGATTGGTCACTTTATAGGAGCACCCTAGCAGCGATCTGCAATAGAAGATATTACTCCATTCTATCTTTCCTAGATATAAAAAAAAAACTTATCTTTAAAATAGAATTTCACAATGCTCCCAGGCAGGTGGCGCACCTCCAGTTTGGCAGTTTTCACCATTTTTTTTGACTTTGTTAAGCACTGAAAACACGTTTTTTTTCAGTCGTTCCATTTTGTTCCTTCCTTCAACACACCCAAAATTTGACTCCATCTTTCCTGTTCTAAAACTGTCAGAAAAACTTTCAAACCAAAAACGTCACACACATTTCAATTTTCTATGCCGCCTACAACATTTGTCGCCTTATACTTTGACATGAAGTCTTCATAAAGAAGTTCCTTACTCCAACACGGAATATAAAACCAAAATTAGGGTTCGATCGGTCAAATGGGTCAAATATTTAATGTTTTAGCAAGATAAACATTTTCAATTTTTATGTCGAACGACGTGGTTCTCTACAGTACCTAACCTAGTATACTGGAAGTAACAAAAAGGGTATAACAAGCCGAAAGGAGGTCATGGTATTCATAAAACTGAACAACTTTCCCCCATGAAACATGGGTCGAAATATGAAAAACTTTAGATAGGGAACCCTTCCATTGTAAATCATTCAGCTGATCAGCAATTTTGTATGGAAGGACCATTTATTTAGTAATAATAATATTACGCCGTGTATCAGCTATGTGGGCGCAAAGTGAATTCTTTCGACCACCGTGTATTAGCAGTCGATTTGAAAGCTTTTACAGCAAAAGCTGTGGTCTATGAAAGCTGGATCGACCAAGAATCCAGCGTTGCAGCGAGCGGCTTTGAGCTGAAGCCAGACGTAAAATCTTTCTACCTATATGTTTTATAACGCTTATATGATTAGTATACCTACCGGGTGTAACTAAAAGGGTATAATAAGCTGAAAGGAGGTCAAGGTACTCATGAAACTGAACAATTTTGCCCTATGGAACATGGGTCTAAATATGAACAACAAAGGACCTCCCATTTTAAACTAATGAGCTGATCAGCGATTTTGTACGGGAGGTCCAATTATTCAGTAACAATACGCCATGTATCAACTACGTCGGTACAAAGTGAATTCTTTCGATCACCGTGTATTATTATTATTAGCAGTCGATTTGAAAGCTTTTACAGCAAAAGCTGTGGTCTATGAAAGCTGGACCGACCAAGAATCTAACGTTGCATCAAGCGGCTTTGTACTGAAACCAGCCGTAAAATTTTTCTATCTATTTTATAACGGCTATATGGGATGGGTATAACCTGATTCATGGAAGAAAGGGACCCGTTCTTCCATGAATCACGTAGTAGTAATAATACGCCCTTTAATGGCATAAAAAAGTAGTACAATTTCTAAGTCCTTATTGAAAGATTAAATTGAATGCGCTATCTTTTTACCCGACTGCCTAAGTAGGGTTATGTTTTTCGAAAGTATGTACATATGTAGACAAGAAATTCGTTTTCATGGACTTCACCTTGACATGTGAGGTATCGTTCGATTCGTCTCAGCAGCGCTATAGTGTATTTCACAGCCGATGGGTACTGTGACGTTTATAATTTGAAATAACTAGTGATGTAGTAGTGTTTAATCGAACGAAAAAATAATCGGTTTTTGTCTACCAAAATGATGAAACTGGAGGACTGGAGCAAAGTGGTTGAAAAAGACAAAGAAAATTTTGCTCCACGTTTGGGGGTCGGGGGATGGGGAAACATTATACAAATCAATAATCTTATTGACAACCAATTAGTCATACATTTAAGCGTGAATTAAAGCGACTCGTCTGCTGAAGAATAACTATTTAAGTAGTATATAATATTAACACAATAAAATGCCTTTTTTACCCCATTAGGGTAATAATACTCGATATAGGTAATCGTTTCTTTTCCGTTCGATTTTCTTTTCACTCTTCTACATCTCTAGTAAAGTTGCCGGCGCGGATCATTAGATACGATTTCGGATATTTTTAAGTATGAGCGGATCCTAACGTGGCATCACACAAGTGGTGGGTTAGCGCGTACATTTACGCGCTCGCCACACCTGGCGTGTTGTAAACAACGGATGGGTATCCATGGGTAAAACATTATAAAAAACAACGAAAATCGTAAAAAAATATACAAGTCAAGCGTAAGAAACGAATGTGGTTAAAAAGTTAGGGTTAAATTCGACCCTTCTGGGTAACATCGGATCCGATTGGAACCCGTCAGACTAGTTCTCAAATATTTTGTAGTCGAGTGCCGGCAACACTATGTCACAAAACGTCAGCCTACCCTTCTTATGTGAAATGCAGTATAGTGGCACTGGCTATAGAGGTATAATAAAATCATAAACTCAAGATGGCGGATCTTTATCGCGTAATACAACTTTGTAATTACCGTATTCGGGTTTTCGTTTTTTAATTCTTCTACTTGTTTAGATTAAGATTAGAGCATTTAAAATCATATTAAAATCGTGATCTCACATGTGCGATATGCAGAAGAGTTCCAAAGAAGAACCGGAGTTCTTTCTTGATACATAAACCTTCACTTCCGTGGTATCTCTTTTAAGTTTATATCCGTTTATTTTATAGTTTAAACACTCGTAGAACAGTTTAGTGCTACTGAATTTAGCACTTTGTTCGTCGTAAAAGTTCATCTTTACTAGTAGTGGGTAGTGAGTGAACGAGCATTTTAGTTTAATACTGGATTATTTAGTTTTCAATTTATCGCGGGTTTTCATCGCTTTGGCTACATCCAATCTGTAAAGAGGGAATTAGTTGCAAAAAATATCCCAGTAGATGGAGCCATACCACGCGTTATAGTCAAGATACACTTGCAAAATTCGCGTGCTTGGAGTGAGCCACTGTAGCCCAGTTGGCAGAGGCGTCGCCAGTACAGATGGGCTGCAGTGGAAAATTTTGCAAATAAAAAAAATTAACTCTCCTGAAATATTTTCTTATGGGGACTTGTTCAGTTTCATGGTCTGAACGCACCCTATCAATATTTGGAGAGCTGTCCTTTATACCCTGCATACACTTGCCTTTATTAAAATGAAACTTCAAATGAGCAGAGCAGGTATAGCAAGCACAACCCAACCAAGTAAACTTTACACATTATCGGATTTAACCGGCATTCTCAACCGACTACGAGTTCACATAAAGTTAGCTGCATTCTATGTACAACTTTTCACGTTAAAACTTCATTTGCATAGACATACAGAGTTGAGCCCAGCATGTCTAATGTCTACACTACTTGCTGACTCTGTGATGTTGCGGTTTGAATCTATGGGTTTTCATTCTGCTATACAAACAATGTAAACTCAGGCTTGGCTATTTTTCGTGTGTTTACATGCCGTGTGGTTACCCTGGCCAACCCCGAGGAAGTGCTTTTATTTAAAAAAAAAACCTAGCCTAAGCCGCGTTTAAACTAGAATGCAGAGATGTTATTGTGGTGTTATGATGATACAAATTCATCTGAATGCCTCTCAGACTTTTGTCAGACGTTGTGTAAATGGTCGATTTTTACAGCCGTTTACACTCTGCCTACCCGGTAAGGGATACAGACGTGATATAGATGTTTGTATGTATACTTACTAGTGAGATACGTATCAATCATAAAACCCGGAACCCGGAAGTTCGTGCAGATGTTCCGATTGGTAAACATGACTTGTCGCCAGTAAAGTTGGGTAGTAAAAAACTGACAGACTCAGACCACAGTAGAAGTAAAACAGGTATAAAGGAATTCTGTTTTTGGGCTTCTAGTATACGAAATGAAAAATAAGCGATGATAAATGTATATGCAAGATGTCTAAAGATTTTCTCCGAGTTAAAGCCGTTTTGCCGAGTAAATAGGGCATTTTAATGCGGTATAAATTTCCTGTGTTACTCAGGGATTTAAATAGTTTTTAAAATACGTTTGAAATTCCAAATATTATCGATTACCTACTTACGTACATACATCCTGGAGGCGTAGGCAGAGACTACATTCTTCCACTTGCTACGATCCTGCCTGACACACGACTTTCGCTTACATTATCGATTACATTAAAGCATACATTTTGTGACTTCTGTTGATAAATAATAGTGTAACTACTGTAACGCTATCGCTTTTGTAGCACCGAGTTTCGAAGTGCAAAACTTTAAGCTTAAAAGTTTGCAAAGTATCGCTACTTCCTAAGAAAATAATAAAACCTACTACTAAGCTCTCGAACCCTAAGAAAGCTTAAAACGATGGCAAAAATGTATTCACTATCAACGGCATCTAATAAATAATGTAGCAAGCAAAGTATCTACGATACTACAACCGACTTTTTAACCTACTGCGCTTATACATAGGCTCAGTAGTAACACGGGTATCATGTAACAGCTCGATTTCTATCAACCCGGGTATAAAATCAACCCGCCAGCTAAACCGGTAAACAATAAAGACGGAAATAAAATGTTATGACAAGAAAGTATTTCCTATTGGGATGTAACACCCATATGGAAGTGCAAAACCAAATGGAGCTCTGCCACGCGTTAGTGGCCTAGAGCCACTTGCTTAATTTCGCGGGCTAAGGTTGAGCCGCGGGAGCTCGGATAGTAGACGTGTCGCTTATACGATACTTCTAGGAAACAACCAATCGACCAAAAAATGTGCTCGTGCAATTTCGTGAAGGATTTTACTGCTAGAGTTAAATACGCTCGTTTTACGCATCTTGGTTTGCTCGTGCGTATAAAATTTGGTGTAGTCTTTACGCGTTCAATCTTAAAATTTACGCGCAATGGTTTTTAAAGGGGCCGGGTGCTTTAAGAAGAGCTTTTAAAGTGCTTTGCCGATTTTCAGCCATATTTTTTTAGATACGACTCCCTACGTGTCCAAATATTTGGATAATATAACATTTATATTTCCATGTCACAAACTTACTTGCTACACTTCCTTTGGAACACATACACACATACATAATATCTCACTCCTATATACTTTGCGGGGTAGGCAGACCGTAAACGGCTGCAAAAAGCTGTCAATCTGAAATGTCATTCAGAAGACTGTGTATCCCCATAGTGACAAGTTATCAGCCTGTCGCCTAAAATTGCAATACACACAGCTACTCTCAAATCCCTTAGTCGCTTATTAATTATACTCACAGAAAAGATATGGGGTGGTGCTATTTTATACCGCCATCACACGTCTAATATCATTTAATGCTTTGTATTTTGAGCTATCTAATTGATTTTGAAATTATACTATTTGTACCTGATTCATAGAAGAAGGGGACCTGAAATGGCAACATTATTGTTGAAATCTTTCTCAAAATGTCGTATAATATGAAATAGATGTAAACAATAGTGTTGCCATTTCGGGTACCTTATGGCAGGGTACGCCCTAGTATAAATACCAGTCTCTCACAAAGGATCTTATTTAAGTGATGTTTTATTGTGTATCTTAATTGAACCTTTGTGAAAGAAAATAAATACTTTTTTACTTTTACTTACTTTTACTTTACCTTTCTTCCATGAATCAGGTAATACATGAGGATCGAAAGAATGCAATCCGGAAGACGGTGTATCGACACCTGATTCTAAGAACATTGTAACTCATAATTACAATGTTATATAACTATTGTTATATTTGGATTCTACGGTCCAATACGCACATTTTGATGTATAAAACGTGGTCCTAGGTAACCTATTACTAGGTTTTTCCAAAGTACACTTTTCCAGCTTTTCACAATTTTTAGTCATTAAAAGATTGTAATTAAAGCTACAATACTGCAATTTTTATGATGTTAGAAATTTTTCGTAGTTAAAAAATTGTATACAATAGTTACAATTACAATGTTTTGACTCGAATACTATACTGATATGCTATATCAATTTGTTCTCGCCAATATCTCATTCACTTAACGTCCCACCAAAGCGTTCCTGGAAGTGATTCGGCCGCTGAAACTATTTCACGAGCAATTGCGTCATTACTTTACTGCTCAAATAAAAGCTTTATTACCAAGAGTTATGGTGCACAAAAATATTTAGTCTCTCTCTCTTCGTATGGGACACAATATTTAGTAACACTGTGATTTGGTCACGAAAATCATACTTGGAACAATGTATTTTGATGACATTTCGCCATATATTAAATTTTCTTCATCTTTTTCGTTTCGCTTGTGTAGATATTTAAGAAATTGGCAAGGCTAACTATCAACTAGAAAGTTGTTAGTTGTTGGACTTCGTATTATGGTTTTTTTTTTTACTTATTACTTAGTTTGGTATTTTATGCAGTATTTTTAGCAAGCACTATTTTATTTGCTTGGACTATTAAATAAAAAAATAAGAAAAAAATAACACGAAGTCCAAACGAAGTCGATAAACTCATTTCTAACTACCTCTCAACCTTGGCTACGAAACGTAGCTAATTCGTAGCTAAACGCTACGACGTACGCCTACGAGTTCGATTGGCCGATATAGGCCGATATCGATTGAGTTTGTTAGAAATAAGTCCACATAAGGCAAAACCTGTTGAGTCATATCATGACCTATTGTGTATTTTCCTGTGTATATTGTGTATTGTCGAACTATTAAATAAGTAGATAAATAACATAAACACTTACTTGCTTTACTTTACTTTTGCTCAGGTCAAATGTGACGCATGTTCGTTCACATTTACAATTCTTATTTCATCGTGCAGGACACCAAATTGACGAATGACCCGATGATCCCATCTGCAATTTAAACTACAAAATATGAGCTCATATGTCTTTCAATTGCGCTTGTAGCAACATAGTCGTTTGACGACATAGTCCCAGTCCAACTTAAAAAATAATAATAATTACTTATAAATACCTACTTGAGGTTATCTACAATGACGTCAAACCAACTACTTCGACTATCCAACAAACAACCAATTGTCCGCAACAACTATAATGACCGCGATAACGACCAAACTTCACCACTTACGGTTTATTTATGAGATAGCCATCCATCGCTCGCTGTGGTTTAAGAAATCTCAACCGTTTTAAAAGCTTTTTCTTTTATGGTATGAGACACGGAGTCTTCCAACGACCTGATGGAAACTTGTGTTACAGTTTTTCATCCGCCTACTACTACTAGAGACACTAGGAACACTGAACTGCTTAATATCAAGAATGGTGTTAGACAGGGATGCGTTGCGTCACCGTGGCTGTTCAACCTATTCATGGATAGTTTTTTAACAGATTTGAAAGAAAATGACTGTGGAATAAGAATGAATGATCACCAAGTGATGGATCCATATTTCATTATTAACGTTGCCCTGGCTAGTTCCTCATTGTGTCACTAAAAAGTATTGATTCTACGTTCGTGTTGTGAAAGTTTTTGTATCGACTGCCGTCCAAGTAATCACAGACACAGCAACCGGGACCGATGGTTTAAAGTGCTCTTCCATCACGGAACCATTTACTTTTCAGAAAATGAGGTGGTTAATCATGTTATGTCCAATCCACACCGGGAACAAATGTACAAATTAATAAAATATCAACTTTGATCAAGTGCCCCACCGAGAAGCAAACCCAGAACCTTTGCGTCGGAGGCGGTCACACTACCACTACGCCTCAGTCATCAACTATCATTTCAACAGCTGGCCGCAATGGACATCATATTCCCATCTCAAAGTTTTAAGTGCAGTTTCAGTTGAATTTAGTAGTTCAGATTTTGTTTGCAAAGGTCTTCTAAGAACTTTTTGTTCTTTGTTCTCTTAACCAACTCTGCTCTTAAGCACGCTTTTCTTACCGACTTATTTGTCGAAAGAAAGCATATTATTTGAGTTATAAATTGCTATTCTTATTAAAAAATAGTAGGTGTGGCATGTACCCATATCTAATAAAATGGACGACTTAGTACTGTCCTAAATTTAGTTCAAATGATTCAGAATAAACCCTATCAATCGTCCCCTAAAATGTCTACTGGAAAACCGCCGGTATATTCTAACCTATGAAAAATATAGCTCAGATATTTTAAATTATTTATCGAAATAATTAATTAAAAAAGCCCTTATATTTTGAGTTCGCGTTTTAACGGTTTCCAGCATCGGTTTGCAATAAAATCGATGATCAAATTTTAAATGCCCATTAAAAGTTTTATTTCGCTTTAAATTTCTTTACGTTGCAAAGAGTCTTACCTAGTAGGCCAACCTGAAAAAGAATTGATAAAATTTTACATAATAAATTATCATCATCCTCGACCCACATCCACCCATTGCAGGGTATAGGCCTCTATAGCGCCAATCCTCACGGTTCTATGTCACCCACGTCTTGTGAGGTCCTGTCGTCAGTGTTTTGTAGAAAGGCGAATTTAGCCGCACTTTTGTATGGCGCATTCGCCCTTTCTACAAAACACTGACGCTGTTAGCTTGATGATATCGTCGGACCATCGAGCATGGGCTGAAGTCTGCTAAATGAAAATCGTACTTTTGTATTCTGTAACAGTTTGTAGTATAGAAAATCAGTCTCAAAAAAATTACAGTTCAGTGTCGCTGACATTACCATAGCTAAAACTGAGCAAACTTGGGGTCCAGGTGGTCTGCCCACCGACCTTTACGCTCCTCTTGGCCACCACTCAGTGACTGCTTTTGTCCAATTGTCAAGACCTTATACATGATGTATTTTATTTGTTCAACTCAACCAATAGAAGTCAACCAAGTGTCAGTATTGGGCGAGGTCATATTTTACTTCACTGATCTTTTAATTTTCAAATTATCATACATAATTTACATCTTTTCTATTTACTTTTACCTTGATTTTTACGTACAAGAGACAATTTTGCATTCCACTTATTTAGTCCCTTTTATAACATGAAGAAGACTGTTTTTTGCGTAGGCTCTAAATCAACAGCCACACCACACCATTCAGTCCACTGTTAGACATGGATCTCTGTACATGGGTTTTAAGCTAAAGTCACCATGCTTAACAAAGTATATTTTTGAACTAAGGCAAGTTTGCTTAAATAAAGGGTTAAAATGTGTCGGGCCATTGCAGTCCTAATGTAGCGCGTCTAAAACATTAACTATCTTTATGCCGGTCGTTCTGAGCTCCCAGTCCCAGTGTAATGTAACCGGGCACCCACTTCCAAATTCCTACTTTAAAACTCCACTTACTGCTGCGATCCTAGTACCCAACACCCGACAAACTTGGCATACCAGTATACTTGGCATAGTCAAAATGGGTGTTGTAATGAATGATATTGTTATTTCGAATGCCTGCCTTTTTTACGACCATACCTGTTAACCGACATAAGTTATTTGTAAATAGTTATTTCTTTAAAAAAACATTAAACATTTGTTCGTTTTAGCACGTTTTAGTAAGTAACTCGAGTTCCTGCTAAAAATACTATAGCCAGAAATTCCGCCTACCCAGGTAAGGAATCCATTTAATCTGGTTTTTCTTAGTACCTAATTATTTGAAAAGCAGTATAAGTTTGTCCCTTAAATGGGTATCGCCAATAAGAAGATAGTATCGAATCAACTTTGTGTATGGCACTGTAAAATTAAAAGTTAAACTACTGCAATTTTTCAGAGATTTTATCAAAAACATGTTTGGCCTAAAAACTGCTCCACCTTTTTGTAAAAATAAGCAGCACCGGTTTAAAAACTCCCCGCCTCTTGTTTTTAACTCTCCGAGCTCTGGAGTTAACGACGCGTGGAGCTAACTGGCGGATTTCCTTGTAGGTAATTATTTGCACCGGCCAAGTAGGAAATTTTAAGGTTGTTTTAAAACAGTAGGTAATGTTTGTTATGTATTTTCGTCAAGAAGACTGCCGGGCTTTGCCTAACAGTAGTAGGTGGTATGTTTAAATAAGACACCAGGTTTCATCGAGTCGTTCGTCGATTTTGAGTCCCACTCGACAAAAAGAAGAATGGGCCTGTTCTATAAAATCCTACATTAGTGTGTGTTTAGGTAAATTTGATACAAAGGATTGAATATCTAACAATGAAACTAAACTAAACTAAATTTGACTTTATTTCCCAGATATTTTAAGTCTTTTTGCGTTTCTCTATCTGTCTGTCGTGGAAATCACTACCTTCTCTTAAACCCCGCAACGGATTTTGATGCGGTTTCTTGAAATAGATAAATGGATTCAAGAGGAATCTTTTTATGTTTAAAACATACCGGTAAAACGTCTTATTCCCAGAGAAAAATGAATTGCAGTGGCTAAAACTGCTGACGGGACGCTAGTTAATATAAGGGTAGTATTTAAACGCAAATCAAAAAATATCCTTTTTCTATGCAATAAGATTCCAAATTCCCATCAAAAGTACTGATTGCACAGCATAATATTCAACTCAAAATATCACTAAACACACTACAATTTATTTTCGCAGCGTACAGCGATTTTTCCTAAAGCAAAAGCTTTTTCATCAATGCACAGCTAATAATCTTAATGCACATTATACCTGTTAACTCTTTTTCTTTTAAATATAGCTTCAATTTTTATATTATTTACGGCAGTTTTCATTAGAGATGAACCATCATCGTTAATCATACACATCGATAATCATATTTTAAATTGATGACGCGCTTAGCGTGTCGTTTCTGGCACATCGCCGGCCGCTGCCGCGGCACGCTCGCTCCGCTCGCTCGGCTCGTGCGTTGTGGTCAAAGTTCTAACCTAACCTAACCTAACCTGGCGCTTTCCGCGCCAGGTTCGGTTAGGCTATACCTAACGGACCTATAAACTTATGTTTACTTACGTATGTTTGCTATGAAATATGGAAAATTTGCTGTGCAGTCAGTATTCATGCTATGTATGTAGTATTATTGTACAAAAATAAATTTATCTGTATTGCATTATGAGGAAAAAAGTTATGTCAATTTTTTTTAAATTGATGTAAAATTTCGAATTATCTGCAGTTTATGTTTTGTTAAACATTTAGTTTATTTGTAGTGAAGTAAGATATTTGATGTAAAAAGAAATATAAATGATGAATATGTATTGATAGGCGATTATTTATTTGATATGCAATTTATAATATCCCTTAATATAATAATAAACAAATACCTACATTTGGAATAATATGACATAACCGGTTCAGCATGTTCAGCAATTACGTTGTGTCGATAAACATTGAATGAAATGTTATCTTGTTAGTACATCAAATTGGCTTTCCATGTTAAACTGCTGACGGTACAACATGGTATGTTGCCTGACAAAATATACAATTATTTGTATCTAATATAACTAATGTATCCGCATAGATAATTTTGACATGAATTGTAACATGATTGTTTTACGAATATGCACTGATTTGATTATTATCGGTAGTTGCTTGAACTGTTGTTGATACTTGCGATTGTCGGCACGTGGTGAAACTCTATGTTTTTTTTTACCAAACACATTTGTGTCATAAATTATACTGCGCATGGTGACCCGACCGGTTTCGCTCACATGAGTATTTTCAAGGGTGTATTTAAATACTTAGATTAAAAAAAAATATTGATCAACATCACAGCCACTTTTATAATAATTTTGCCTTCTTTATTGTATCACCGCGGTCATCCCACAATAAAATTTTCAATATTCACCATGTTATTATTACAAACAAAGTAAGACAAGGTTTTAGTCGCTTGACTACGTCAAATCGTATGGAATATTACTTCTTCTTCTTCTTTTCGTGTGGGACACCGAGTCGTTCAACGACCCGATGAACCCTGGTGTCAGAGTTTTTTCAACCGCCTACTACAGGTAGGAATATTACTTTAAACACTGTCTTAACTTGCGCTTAATTTTTTTGTGCAACACGGTTTATATATTTTATTTCTAAGATTACTAGCCAGAGCAGTTCACTGCAAGAGGGGTTTATGAGACAAGCATTTACTGCTAACGCTGCTGCCTATTCTCTGAAGTAAACTATCTCGTCACAACAGGTAGGTATAATCAAGATTATGCTATTCCAAGCCGGCCACGTCATTTTCACCCTTATATCTCGCAATACGCTCAACGTCACAACATTATCTCAGCAAATAAGTAAATCCAATAGCCTCGAAGACAAAGTTTCGACCGGAAGTCCAATCAACTGGAATACAGACGTAGTATTCGAAAGACAGACATTGTAACAGTAACTACACCAAATAGAGAATTTACAGAAGGACAGCTCGCCCAATCATTTATACCTACACTCTACGGTTGCTACTTGCTTTTTCTGAGTTTTGAATACGGGGTGTAAGGGACAGCCCTCCGAATACTGAAAGGGTGCATTCAGACCATGAAATTAAACAATTTGCCAACTTGAAACGCTGCTGCTTATTTGCTGGATAAAACCCCTTTGGTCGCTTTTGATGACACCGGCGGGTAGAATTTGACTGATGATATTTTATTCTAAACCAGCATATTTATTATAGAGGTAACTAATTACATAATAGGTAAGTGCGTAAAATGTTACCGTTTCCCGTCGCTGACTCCCATATCCGTGGCTAGTCCTTAATCCGGTCCGTAGCGGCCAGAAGTTCTGATTGTACTTATCGGTCGAACATCCCAGGATAAACTAGTCAACTGCATCTTAGTTCAATACGTGAGCAGAGTTAGAAACTACTGCATCGTGCTTGTGCAACAAGAAGTAATTATTTGAGGTGATACGGTAGATCGCACACTTACATACATATATACATATAATCTTTGCGGGGTAAGCAGAGCGGTAACGGCTGAAAAACGTCCATTAAAGATCAACTTTCCACAAAATTGTCGATCAGCTGATTTGAGTTTTTATGAGAGGTCCAAATTATTTTTGTATAAGTATTTTGACCTTTGTTCCTTGGCAAAAGTTGTTCCTTATCTCTAGCCGGTTCTGAGTTTTCTCTATCGGTCACTAGTAAAATAGTAGGTAGGTGCAGATATACCTGACTTAAATACGTCCTGTTATATTCAAAACCAGTAATACAATTCTAGTATGATACAATACAATAAATAAGTTATTAGGTATTAATGATTGTATCAACAAATCACAATATTCATGCATCAGTTTTCCGTATGGCTGGGCAGAACAGAATTAACGTTTAAATATTTTATGTTCCGATGACAAATCTGATAGAATCGCCAATCAACTGTAATCGCCAGCAATGCTACCTAATTGTCAATACAGTAAAGTGCCGTGTGATGCCGGCTTAGCATCACCCCATTTCTTGCCAGTGGGTGTTATAAGGAGCGACTAAGGGACTCGAGGGTTTCATGTGTATTGCAATTTTAGCCGGCAAGCTGACAACCTGTCACTATAGCATACATACAGACATAACGATAACGACCGTATTTTTACGGCCGTTGATGCTCTGCCTGCCCCGAAAGGGATAAAGGTGTAGTGTGATTTATGTATGTACAGTTTAAGTTATCTCTTGAAGAGGTAGGTTTATATGCTGCTGATAGTTACCTATTGTATGTAATCCAATGAAAAACGAACACGATGATAGATACGAAAAGTAATATAACTATTTGAATTAAATTCGCCTGATGTTCAATAGCAAACAGGATTAACCTATTTTGTGCAAATACGGGAGTTAGTGACGGTTTAATGTTTGACAAAATTAGGTTGCTCATTAAAATTAACTAACAAATGACTACTGAATAGTTAGTTCTTGATTAGGCGCATTAATATTAATGAGTAGGTAGGCCGGTAGGTAGGTAGGTAGTTCGCTCTTACTTTACCTACACGATCGTGCGTGACCTGCTTGCTACGAAAACTTAATTGTATTGGATGTTGATAGAAACAGAGTCGTAGAGGAAGAAACTCACAAAAGTGGTCGCAAGACACTCGTGAGACCGATGCCTCGCAGATTCGCATTCATAGTCCATCTGGACTATACATAATCCTAAAAGGTTGTCGTATGGACACTTGATCTGAAATGAAGGTGAAACAACCAGGACCTCTCGCCATCGGTACTTCGGCACTCATCGCTTCACCTTAAATGCTGACTAAGAGAGAGAAACAGAGTCTATATTCCGAAACTAGTCTCAATTTCAAGGCAATAGTGCGGTACTACCTTAACAGTTAGCAAATAGTAGAACCCTAACAGCACCTTAATCAACCGCAGCCAATCACCGTCCCGTTAGGATTACCTTGAACGCTGATTGGTCCAAATCGACAAGCTGTTAGCGCTTCCCGTGGCACGTGATCGGTTAATTACTCTATTGGCGTTAGCAGATACGACAGTCCATTACTGATGGTGATTGATTCGAATTGGGAAAGATGCATATTTTGTTTAAAACAAAGTCGTTTCTCTTGTCTGTCTGTCCCCACACACACATATTCTTCTTATTGTTTTAATCTGGTTAGCTTCAAACTTCAAATCGAATTTCTAGGTCATAGGTATTCCAGTACTATTACCTAGTAGTTTTCTACGATGAGTTTCTTGTTTACTCCAACTTCTAATTGGCAAGAGCAGTAGAAAATTTCCGATAGATTCGATTGAATAGAAATGCAGATGGAAGCGGAATAGAAAAAAAGATTCTTTCTAGAATGTGTAGATGAATAAACATTCTCGCTGTGTGCCTAAACAATTATTTTTAAGTTTTTAGTCCCTTTCAATTCAATAAATGTTTAGTAAAATATTACTTTTGCTATTATACTTTTTTTATATATTTTTATTTTACTACAAATATTGATACAGGATAAAACTTAGAAAAGCTACCGTCAGTAAAATGTCTACCGTCACAAATATTATACTTTGTTTATGTTGCAACTGGCAGACACAATGTTAAAAGTACCTACGCAATATCAATACGTAGTATAAAAATGAAGCCGATTTTTGCGTTTCTCTCTTTGTCTGTCTGTCGTGGAATTTGCTAACTCTTCCTAAACAACGCAACGAATTTTGATGAGGGTTTTTGTAACAGAGTGATTCAAGTGGAAGGTTTATATGTATAACAAGTTGCAGCGAGTGAAACCGCGAACGGGCCGCTAGTTTCATTATGAAATTGCATGAGTTTATTTTTAATTTGCAGTACCTCTGTTTTCAGCATGAACAACTACCAAAACTCCACACAATATATCTCATAGGAATCAAACTCTTAACCTTACGGTTGAAAAACCCGACTAACCCCACTAGACTACTAAAATAGCATGGCACTGATCGATTTAAATATTTTATACCTCAAATCCGATTAGCTATCGAGTCCACTCACAATTTATTTAAAAGTTAATCGATTTAGCGCGCTCAATAGAAAGCGTTTACTCTGTTAGGCCTTTCGCACACGCAACGTCGGTTTCGACGTTATTTTAGCGCTGCGATGCGCAGCGTTAGAAAAATGCTAATTTCCACCTTAATCCCATATAAATACGACGACGCAGGCCCAACGCTGCGTTGCGGACCCTAATGTCAAACGGTATTGACAGACGCATCCGTCGACGCTAAAAATGCGCAGCGTTGTGCGTTGCGCTAAAATAACGCAGGGTATGGCACACGTAACGCAGCAACGGACGTTAGATTTTTGACGGTTTATTAACCCTTAGCTGAGCCTGATACTTGGAATAATTAGGACATTTTCTGTGTATATTCAGTGGGTAGATTTAGTCGGCGACGGAATTTCCGCTGAAGTGTGTCATCTCTAATGCAAATAACATTGCTGGCGTAATGGCGCCGAATTTCATCGCATAGGTCCGGTTGTAGAGTATTTAATTATATTTAAATTGTATAGTATTTTTTTCATTTTTATTTATAATAGTTATGTTGGGTAATTAGTAGAACGAGTGAAAGATTATTTCTTTTTTCAAGACAGGTTTTAATCACTAATTTTCAACAGCACCCCTAAGGGTTAATAATTGAAACCGACACTATAATAGAGTACAAAGCAATATAATCTGCAACAATGTATTACAATTCCATACAATATGAAACAGTGAGGCGCAATATCAATCATTCATAAGTAAAAAATATACGTCTCATTCATTGTACAATGGTATTACAACAGAAGTTGTCACCATCAGAAGTCTGTGATAAATTTGAAATTAAACTTGGCGTTCAACAAATCTCAGCACTGAGCCAATCGTCTTACTAGCCGCGGCTGTCAGAAGTCCGTGTCGTGGAAAATACTGTATGCAGATGATGTTTCTCTTATGACTCTGTAGAAGACCTGCAGGGCGAATTCGACCGTTGGTTGAAGTTTCTATAAGACATGGGTCTCAAGATTAAATGCAAGAAAACGGAGCATATGTCGTATACTTATGTCAATATATTCATGAAAACATTTAGTATGTAAGAAAAAATATAAATAATTATACTAGAAATTATGACAGGCAGGCATAACCGCAATACAAGAAGTACAAATAAAATAGATCAACCAAAGTACAGACTAGCTAAAGTTAGGTCTTCATTTTGATGGTCTAAGTATACGATACTATAAAAATATACCGGAAAATATATTAAGTCAATCATAAACTAAATTTTAATCTGTGATTAAGAGGCTACTATACCGAGCTGAAAATTCGTGAGCTGTTAGTTGATAAAAATATTTCTATTTCATTTATGCATCCCACCCGTCCCGCAGTTATAAAAGAGACAGTTGTAGCTCGCTACCGGAAAATTTGGGTTCTGGGTGTACTAGGCTCCCCGTTCGAAATCTCTATCAAATTTCTTGATAGTGGCATTATTTTGCTGCCAATAAAATATTCTATGCTCCTATCGTTTGTGTTGCTGAAATTATTGTCATATTTAGAAGATACCAAGGCGTAAACTTGCTGATAAGTTTAGAGCACTTTGCGACGGCCATATCTTTTTTAAATGCATTATTACAACCAGAAAAAGAATATGGAGCATGGATGTAGTCCAGAAGAGTTACCGCGCAAAATTTGAGTCAATCGGTTGCGAATTGGCAGAGGGATAGGTTGAGAGCGTTTGTATGAAAAATAATGACTATAGGTCCCCCTTAAGAAAACATTATATTATAAAGCCTATTATAAGTTAGATGATTACATTAATGACAAAAGGCATGGACCTCTGAAGTTTCAGCTCATCAAAAGAAACATGAACGCGTTGTTAATACCAAATCGGGACGTGCATTTACAATTGAAATAATATACGCATTTTTCCTGAAATAAAAATGACTTATTATGTATCTAACCTGTCTGAGATCTAGGAAACAAACAAGTGAGATAGGCGTCTCTCTTTCTCTTCGTGTTTTAGGCAAATTAGGGTCATACATATGGCAACACCGACTATTTGGCGCCAAATGTCAGCCGACAGTGGCGCCATCCCTCTTCTATAATAGAGGGTAGGAACGGTTGCAGGATTTCAGTTGCGTTTTTCGCACAATGCAGAAATAATTTTCCTAGATCTCAGACAGGTTAGATACATAATAAGTCATTTTTATTTCAGGAAAAATGCGTATATTATGTAGTCTGAACCTGTCTGAGATCTAGGAAACAAACAAGTGAGATGTGTCTAATATCGCATGGTGGTGTCGGGTTGCAACATTATGTATGACCTAACTACTTATTTACAAACCGGAAATTGTAGGTAATGATCAATACCTAGTATTAAGAATATGAAAGGAAAGGTAGGTAAGATATAGGATATGATAACATGAAAACATCAAATAAAGTTTAAGCGTGTATAATATCAATCAATCAACAAACATCTATACATATAATAATTATACAATATGTCAATGAAATGTTTTTCACTAGAACATGAAATCACAGAACAAAACATAAGCCTGCCAGACAAGCCAGATAGAAGCTAATTTTTAAACAAAAGCAAATCAGTTTTTATGAAATAGGATTGAAAGTAGAAGCTAAAGATTGAACTAAAATAATTCTGAGCAAGAGGCTTACGGTAAAACCTAGCAAGAGTATTAATCGACGTCCAGTTTCCTCTTGCCAAAATGTCGTCCACCGAATACTGTTCCACCCAGTTGAGGGAGGCGACAGCTGATCGCGCCGACCCCGCCGGGGCGTTGATACCGGCGTCACGCAGGAGAGTTCGGATCCAACCAGCTATGACCGCACGCGAAGCAGGACGCGGAGAACCCCTGGTAGCAACAAACAAACTTGTTATAGAGCCATCAGAACGTCGAGATTCAGATATCTCTAAAAGCAAACGGATCCAGCGTATAGGGTCTACATTAGGATGTGCGCCTGCTGTAAGCTGCCAACCCGACTGTCGATGGCTTAAGGTATCGGTCTTAGAACCGAAAACTGGCCACATCACAACACTTTCAGATTCCATAATAAAATTACCTGGAGCAATCGAGAGAAGAGTCAGGTCATGCACTCTTCTTCCGGATGCTAGGAGAAGTATCAACGCGCACCTCCTGGAGACTTCAAAGAGACTGTCAGTCCGTGACTCATTATTCATGAGCCAAGTAATCACCACCTGTGGGTTCCAGATGGGAGGCTTAGGAGGCATGTGGGATTTAGCAGCCGATTCATTTGCGATTCCTTTTAGTACCCGCTGCACTAAAGCGTGAGAGCTTAACTCAGCTGATTTCAGAGGATTAGAAAAATTTACAATCACCGATTTATGTACCAGAATAGTTTTGTAGCTAAGCTTGACAAATCTAAATAAATGAGCCAAATAAAAGCTATGTCCGCAGCAGTAGGATCTATAGGGTTTATCGAACGAGAATCGCACCAGGTGGTCCACTTACTCCACGCACTCTTGTAAGTTCCAAGCGTAGAAGCGCGCCAGCTAGACTCAATTACAGATCTTAGAGAAGGGGCCAGCTATGGAGAAGTTCGTTCCACCCCGTACTAACCATGCCTCCAAGATGAGAGACTGGAGGTGAGGAGGTGGAAGACCTGTTGATGTGTCGACTAACACTCTCTGTAGGTTGGGGATCACTAAGGGTGACTGCAGCGCTCGCGCTCTCAAGTCCGATCTCCAGGCTACGTTCGTCCACTTGGGACAAATTATCAAAAACTTGCCTTTTGCTGAATTGAGGGCATTCAGAACTTGCATCATGAGGGAAGGAGGAGGGAATACCCATGCAAGGCTGAACGACCACCTCCGGCTGAAGGCATCGTAGAACACTGCCTTCCGATCCCTTAGGTCTCTGGTTACGTAACAGGGAACCACGTGCGCTGACTGGGATGCAAACAGGTCTATGACCGGTCGGCCCCATTTGCGGAACACTACCTGGCAAGCTTCCGGCAGCAGATGCCACTCTGGCAGTCGCTTGAATCTCGACAGGCTGTCGGCAATCGTGTTGAGAGGACCTGGAATGTAGCTCGTTACCAGGTTTATATGGTGTGCCATCAGAACGCTGAAAATTGTTCTGGTCAAACTCATCAGAACAGCAGAGCGAGTTCCTTCCTGGTTGCGAAGGTAGGCAAGAGCGGTTTTGTTGTCGCTCTGGACTAGGACTGTTTCGTTTTCGAAGAGGTGAGCGAACTCTTGTAAAACGAAACTTACCGCCAAAAGTTCCTTTACATTGGATGGGAGGTTCCTCTGTGAGGGCGACCAGGGTCCTTGAACGTGAACGCCGTCTATGTACGCTCCCAGCCCAGGTTTGACGCATCGGTCACGATGAAGTGCGATACTGGGTTTGGCCAAATGTCGCTCACTTTCTGAAAGTTCTCCTTCCACCAATGCAGATCCGCCAGCGCCGCTTTCGTCGGTGGAATCGACACACAGTTTCTTACCGAAATCTGCATCAAGGACAACAGGTTGCGATGATTGAATCTCCCGAATGGGATCACGAAACTTGAAAAGTTTAGCCGACCCACCAGCTGCTGCAGACTCAGAGGTGTCCAGATTTCGGTCTGATCCATTCGGTGCAAACAGAGCTCGAGAGCATGGAGCTTCTTTTCGGGTAAAGACTTTTGGTTGAGTCGAGTATCCCACTGAATTCCTAGAAATTCCAGTGATTGCGACGGATTTGTGGACGATTTCTCCATGTTTATTACCCAGCCTAGGTGCTGAAGCAGGTTGACCGCTCGCTGAACTTGCTTTTGAAGCGTGTGCGGGCATTGACTTACCAAAAGGAAATCGTCCAAGTACACCAGAAGCCTTATACCTTCCAGCCGTAACTGGTGAGCCACCCAGTTTGAAAGGGAGGCGAAGACCCTTGGAGCAGAGGCCAGACCGAAAGGGAGACATGTCATCTGCCAGTAACGCAGTTGACCTTGATGTACTGCCGCAAAGCGAAGAAAGCGGCGGTGGGATTCCGCCACCGGAACGTGGAAGTAAGCTTGGTGAAGGTCCACCTTGCACATCCAATCTCGAGGTTGTAGAAAGCTGGGCACCTTGTGCATACTTGTGAGACGAAAGTATTCCTTCCCAAGTAACGGTTCAGGCCCTTCAGGTTTAGAACTGGGCGGAACGACCCGTTTTGCTTCTCCACCAGAAATAGATGGGATTCGAAGCCTACCTGGTCTGGAGCTGGTTCGATGATGCCCTGATCGATCATTCGGTCGATTTCCCGCAACATCTCCGCTGACGAGTCTACTGGAAACTGCGGCAATCGACTGATCTTCCTGAGAGGTGGTGTGGTAATAAAGGGAATTCGGTAACCTTGAATTATGCTCATGATGTGAGTGGGGGCTTGCCGAGATCGCCAAGCATGAGCGAACTGACGAAGTCGGCCAGCCTTGAAGTCAATGGCGCTTGCGGGAGCGGCCATCATCCCAAGGTCGACGCTGCTGAGGGCGGGAGCGACTCGCGTCAGGACGTCTTGCGGGTGCTTGAGCAGCTCGAGCTGGCTGAACGGCGGCCACGACGCTTCTTGGTCGGCTTGCACCAGAGATGGCGGGGGTGCGAAAATTAGGAACTCCAACAGAGGTACGTGATGGAGAGTTTGGATGCTTGTCCAGCGGTCTGTAGAAAATCTTGCTTCCTCCTCCCAGCTTAGCTACGGCGTCGGAGAAGGCATGCTTTTCAAACAGGTGCCCACAGCTTGGTGGAATGCGATTCAGCATCGCACGGTGGTACTTGTCCCGAACGGCTTTTAGGACCGCATCTCGCCGCTGTTCTATGATACTGGCGCGTCTTCCACATACTACCTGCAACAGGTCTTTGGAGACATCGGCAAACAAACTGCCGCTTGCAAATATATCCATTAGTTTTTCATGAAGCGATGCAGGTACATAATTCATAATTCATAATTCAATAATTCATAATTCAATAATTTATTTCTTAGTAGGAATTTACAAGATTCTCTTTAAGAAAGTCACATTCTAATTCAAACTTAAAAAAGAGAAAATTTCTAATGCAAAAATTTTCTCTTTTTTATTACAATTTGTGTTCCTACTCTATACGCGGCTCGGGCGGGATAAAAAAATAAAAATAAAGGCACTGCCTCGGGGCTGGCCAGGCTAACCACACAGCATGTAACTTTATGCCTCAGTAAATGACAAGTAAATGGAATTAAATTCTGTCAATATTTTAAAAAGGTGTTCCATGTGTATAGTTAGCCGGACCCCCTGGACAGGAAAACCCCCCAAAAACCTGCCCAGAAGTGCACCTATTCTAAAGTTGACAATATTTTAGGCCCTATGTGACCCTAGCTAAGTTAGAAAATAAATTAATAGTATAATAGTAATAGCCAAAAACGGCTCAACAAAATGAAAATAATATTACAGTAGATTATTCTAACTGTTTCGTCTTTAAAATATACTTTAAACATACGAGCAATAAAATAACATAACAAAAAAAGTAAATTTACAGTAAATGTAAAAAATACATGTCAAAAATTTAAGAATAATAAGTATGAAATGTCAAATTTAACCACTATAGGTACATGTCAATTTGCATATCATAAAAGTTTAAGTTTATTTTTAAATAATGCCTATCTCTTGCATTGTGTTGGAGCAACTGTTGCTACTAACCAGACATCTTTGTCTTTCAGATAATGTTCAGTATTGTAATACGCTTTCGAACATAAAGTATTCTTTATTTTAATTTTAAATTGCCTATCATTTAACTTTAAAATTTCCTCTGGAATTTTATTATAGTAGCGTACACAGTTACCCATAAATGATTTACTGATCTTACTTAATCTGGTTTGTAGCGGTACAATTTTATTTTTATTTCTTGTATTACGACAATGAATATCAGAGTTTCTTAAATAGAAACTGGAATTCTTACGTACATACATTATATTGTCAAATATGTACTGCGAAGGAAGCGTAAGAATGCCAATTTCCTTAAACAATTCTCGTAGGGATTCATGACTTCGAAGTTTATATATTGCTCTTATAGCCCTTTTCTGTAACACAAAGATAGTTTCAATGTTAGCGGCTTGACCCCATAACAATAATCCGTAGGACATTATGCTGTGAAAGTAACTAAAATACACAAGCCTGGCTGTAGCAACATCGGTCAATTGTCGAATTTTTCGAACAGCGTATGCCGCTGAGCTAAGTTTACTAGCCAGTGCTAGTATATGTGGATCCCATTGAACGGTTGCGTCGAGTGTAATCCCTAAGAAAACCGTTTCAGTTACATAATTAAGCTTTTCATTGTTTAGAACAACATCGTGTTTAATACTTTTTACATTAGGCAAAGAGAATTTAATACATTTAGTTTTTTTAGAATTCAGCACTAAATTGTTTGACGTAAACCATTTATGAACCTGATCAAGTGCGCCATATACTTCGTCAATATTTACAGCCTTTCTATCCACTTTAAATATTAAAGAAGTATCATCAGCAAAAAGCACTATCTTGGCTAGATTCTGTACCATGAACGGCAAGTCGTTTATGTATACTAAAAATAGAAACGGTCCTAAAATTGATCCTTGCGGTACACCAATTTTTGACGGCAGATCCTAGCGACTTCACACCATTTATCTGCACTGTCTGCGTCCTATCCAAGAGATAAGATTGAACTAAATCAAGCGCTTTTCCTCTTATACCATAATGGTCCAGTTTCAGCAACAGTGTCTCATGATCAACGCAATCAAATGCCTTGGACAAATCGCAGAACACCCCTATGACATCCTGCGACTCCTCCCAAGCACCGTAAATAAGTTGCAGGAGGTTAACAGCAGCGTCGGTTGTCGAGCGCCCTTTCGTAAAACCGAATTTCGTACACCGGGCAAAGCCAGGAGGAGGTCTTTTACACCTGCCTGAACTGCTTCTCGCTGAGCAAGTAACATGTTGGTGAGCACACCAAAAGTCTGGTCTAGTGACCTCAGAAAGAATGGCTTCTGTTCGTAAGGTAACAGCTCTTCATTCAAATCCAAAAATGTAAAACCAGGACTCGCCAGGAACTTCTTTTGAGTATCTGCGTAGCGTATACCTGCCCAGTCTGGGTTATCAAAGTGCTGTAGCTTTTTAACAGATTCTACTCTAGACGGATCAGATTTCTTGGTCGACTCGGAAATAGTAGTAGCGAGCTGATCCAGATCGAGCGAATTTTGTCGAATGGGAGGAACAAAATCGGACAGATCGACGATATGATTGAGATTAGGTTTTGTGAACTACCCTCGACCGGGTCAGATCTTTGGTCGGACCGGAATCGTAAAAATTGCTCAACTCACCTCTAATAATATTCTTAATACCATCGAGGTCTACACCGACCTGACCTTGCCCCGAATCCGCATGCTCCGAACGCACGTGGTCGATCGCCGATGGCACGTGGTTTGCCGAAATTCTACGCTCAGCGCGCGAAATATTAGAATCACGTTCAGCACGTGGAAAAAGATCATCCGGAGCCTCCTCTATAGCGTCCAAATCCAAATACTCTTCTTCGGCTTGTTGGGGCGAAGTCGCTCGATCCGCTTCACGCTCTGCAATCGCCGGCGGCAAAGGTTCGATGAACGCCTCGACACGCATCCTCTTGGGTATGCCCTCGTCGCCGGAGTCCTCGCTGCCGCTAGACGATTCGTAGGATCGTCTAGGCATGTTGCTACGAAGAAAGAAAAACGCCAACTAAAATCCTGCAACCGTTCCTACCCTCTATTATAGAAAAGGGATGGCGCCACTGTCGGCTGACATTTGGCGCCAAATAGTCGGTGTTGCCATATGTATGACCCTAATTTGCCTAAAACACGAAGAGAAAGAGAGACGCCTATCTCACTTGTTTGTTTCCTAGATCTCAGACAGGTTCAGACAACATAATAATAATTGTATGATTTTAATTTTCACACTTGAATGACTAAATTTAATTTGAAATTCTATTTTGTTTATGTATATTGATTGTATTTGACATTCTAAAAGAATTATTTGTGAATCTACTTGTAAATAAAGTTTTAAACATTTAAATGTTATAGTCGAGGGCCACAAAGACGCGTCTAAGACAAAACTTTTAGCTTAAAGAAAACTTATACCTACAGTTTTACCATTTTAAATACTTGGGGCCAATCATTAGAAATTATGGCAAAATCGACCTACATGTAACCTACAGATAACCTTTAGAAAAACAACGGGATTGATGAGGTGGAGACAACTCGCAGGTGCAATGTGCGACAAGGAGATGCCCATCAAACTTATAGGAAAATTATATGTATAAAACGGTGATTATATTATACGAAAGGAAGGATATCTCACACAAACGTGCACTCCATTTTGAACCCTTATAATACCCTACTCAACGTAGAAAACTATTTTTGTAATCTTATGCCTTACTCCGTAGTAAAGACGCTTTGTTTGGCTCGTCTTGGCGGGACAAGACAGTGCTTCTAGATTGTGCTTTTAAGTTTGATTGACCAGCCGCGCTCTGATATTATTTTGTTCGATAAGCAGCAGTAAGATCAATTGCTCTTTCGACGTCAAGTGAAACGGCCAAATTCATTTCGACATCCTGTACGGGAAACTCATTTGAAATACAATGTCGCATATTATCAAAAGAAAAATATCATGTTGCTACGTCTACCAGTACTTTTTTCGCTCGCTCATTCATACATAATGTCAGGTAAAATGTCAGGCTAGTGCAAGTGTTGCCAGGAACATAAAAATAAATTTACTCCACATTGGTCATTAAAATATGTTGTTAGGTTATTGTCGGACCAGCAGTAAAAGAATATGTATTATATCAGTTACCTAATTCCCATAATACAAGCTTTGCTTAGTTTCGGGCTAAATGGCGCTGTGTGTTTTATTCAGGCATATTTATTTACCCCTTGCAGGGTAGGCAGAGCGTAAACAGCTGTAATAAAACGGTCATTTACTCCACGTCTGACAAAAATTTGAGAGTTATTAAGAAGGTTGTGTATCACCATAGTGACAGGTTGTCAGCCTGTCGCCTAAAATTGCAACTATCAAATATGGTAGCTACGGGATAGATATGGGATGATGCTATTCCAGGCCGACACCACACGGCAAATAAAAATAATACAAAGATAAATATTTGAATACTAAGAAAACAACAATAATAATTATTAGTGAATTTTAAGAACAAGACTGCAGACATTTATAACGTTTGAAATCCGCGATCTTGAATTGATAAAATTTTAATATAGTCAGTGCAACTTGAAGACTGTACAAATGTTTTGTGATTTCGGCGGTCTCTCCGGCTATGCTCAGGTAGCGCTAAATGGCGTAACCTTACCAGTCTGCTCCGATTTCCGATACCTCGGTTCACTTCTGCAAGGCGATGGTGAGATAAACCGGACTATCAAGCACAGAATAAATGCAGGATGGATGAATTGGCGACAGGTCACGGGCAAAGTGTGCGACCCCCGAATGCCCCTCAAACTGAAGGGCAAGATTTACAAGACGGTGGTCAGACCTGTCGTCATGTATGGATCTGAGTGTTGGCCTACAAAAGTGACACTTCATAATAATGTCACTATCCTCCCAGCCGTTCAGGCTGTTTCCGTGAAAAAGAATGTATCTACATGACCGTGTACCTATTATACTTCTAGCGGCCCTTTGAGCGGTTTCACCAGCTTCTACTTACCTGTTTCCAAGTAGAAATTAGATCTTTGCCCTTAGCAAAAAGTCGATTACTCCGTTCCAGCAGAAGTGACTCATCAAGACCATGTGCCAGCAAAAGCGACCGTCATGCTGAACAACTTTTACTTTGATGGAGATATCTTATCTCTTACAATTTAGATGGGATGCTGATGATCTGCATCAGGTACTCCAGACCTTCGATGACTATATGCCAATAAAAGCGGCTCGTCATGCTGAACAAATTTTACTTCAAAGCCATTACCGTATCTCTTATAGTTTGAATGGGATTCTCGATAATCATGTGACAGCAGGAGCGGCTCATCATGCTGAACAACTTTTGCAATGAACCCATTTTAGTATCTCTTATAGTTTAGCTGTGCTTCTGGTGCCCGCCATCATCAGGTACTCTAGTGATGAAAAAAAGTAGTCCTTGTCCGTCCCTAATATTATGCCAGCAATATCAGTGGCAAATTTTACGAGGATCGCTAAATCATCGGTTTGATTCATTTTGGCAATATCCGTAACATTTCTCGCTTTTCCTACTTCATTCACCCAACTTCTATGGTAAAAATATGTACGTGGCAACACCTATCAACAAATATTGTTTTGACAAGGTTGTCCGCCAGACGTGCGCAAAAGAGACAAACCTATGTAAAAGAAAGAGTGGTATTGTCAAATTTTGAAGTACTATATCTCGTTCTTTCACATGCAATCGCCACATCTTTTATTTCATCAATTATCAAATAATACGAATTGTACAGATGGTTTCTTATCTTGTAGGTACCGTCAAATTTGTTTCCGCTTCTGCTGGCACATGGATATCGAATATCCATAGTGTCTGTCTACCTTATAAAGTAGGTATCATATGAATGTTTAGTATTTTGTAGATTTTTCCACATGAAAGTAATTTGGAATACTTGGTGTTTTAATCAAACACTAGATATTGACATAAACTTTTTGGTTACAAAGTTAATACAAATGAAGCAAATGGAATAAATTCACGCCACTGATGGGATTCGAACCCACGTTTTCGGACAAACCGGGTCAGATGTGTTTGAGCGCTACATTTGACTCCAGACTAAACTTAGCCACATAACAGTTTTGGGCAGAATACATTCGATGCTCAATTACAAGAGCAAACTCTTTCTTAGAAAAGGTGAGAATCTACACTAACTGCGTCAGGCCAATCATGACCTTTAAGACCCATCTGAATATGCTGCAAGTCATCCAAAACCGCTTCATGCGCAGGGCTACTGGAGCTCCCCTAATAGTTGCAGCGTCTAACTACTACCCCTATCCAACTTCGAACTTTCGACTTTGCCCCAGGCACGTCCTTTCGGATGTTGACGGTCCTATCACATTAGCAGCTGATGCAGCCATTGCGAGTAGATCACACTCTACAAGCTCTTTAAGCAACCCTCGTCCCCGGCGAATAGGACACAGAGGCCCCTCACTTGTGCCATTCTTTGGCAACTACCGGCACATACCGGGTAAGCACAGTCCGACCCGTTCTTCCCAGAAAAACTCGTAAGCCCAGTCTTACCCCAAGGGCGTGATTGGGCTGGTTGTTTGAACAACCACCCACACACATCCGGGTGAGCCCTCGCTCCCCACAAAATAGTTAGGTGTAGCTTTAACCGGCCCCGGGGCCGATAAGTGCAGTGCCACATAACAAAAATAAACCGCTACACTACGGTAGCTCTAACCCAGGAGGCGAAATTGTGAACCACTTGATTCGTTCATATATTTTTGTAACTTTGAATGGAATGGAATTCGATCTCTTTCACTAGTTCAGCGTAAAAACTAAATTAAGCTACATTAAGTTTAGCGATTGCCCCGATTGGGTACAAGAAGCTTATCGTAGAGGACGAAACTCATACCGAGTTGACGTAAGACACACATGAGACCGATGCTTCACAGATTCGCACCAGTAGTCCATATGGACGCAGTTTCAAATTTCAACTGTCGTAAGGTCACTGAAGAGATGAACAAAAACAAAATACTTAGCTGTCGACTTATTTTGCAAATACACTGATCGTTATCCGTTCTCTTTCAATAGTTAAGCGTAAAAACTGAATTAAGCTACATATAGTTCTCAACCCGAGATTATCACGAATACTATAACGGATGCTGTACCACTTAAGTTTTAAGAAACACAAAAGTTTTTCGATTTGCGGTTGGTAACCATACCACTGCAAGCAAACCAACAGCATAATTAACTTTGTTATGTATATCGAAACGTTGACTACAAAACCCTAGTTGAAGGTGTGTCTGAGATGCTCTTGGACCTACTAAATAATATAAACTTGTTTATTAAATTCAGAATTCTTGCGTATTTACACACAGAAGATAAATACATAATGTCGCTTCTACAAATTTTAATCTTGACACATTTTTTCCTGTCTTTGTTACTCTTATTGTTTTAAATGCCTACAACTATCTTTGTTGCGCCGCAACGCACAAAAATCGTTCCTCTTTTGTTTTCCAACGCAGCGTTGTGCGCTATTTTGACGCTGCGCTAAAAATGCGCTGGAACGGACGTTGCGTGTGTTCTTCGCCTTTACTAAAGAAATAGGCTAGCTGGAATTTCATACAATGAAGTGTTTTCGATGGCCGAGTTTTACAAAGCGATTTTGCTTTTCGATGCCAAAGACCTACATTTGTTCAGCTTTGTTTTGGTTTCTTTTCATGTACGAAACAAAAAGACGTATTTTTTCAATTACAGTTAAAGGTTTTGACTGAATTTTACATTCAGTCAAGAGCTTTTTTTTATTCAGTATTTTCTTTAACATCTAAATAACCCCAAAAATACATCAATAAGACTACCAATTAGAGCAAGTAGCTATATAGGGTGAAATTTTACTAGTGACCGATAGCGAAACCTCAGAACCGGCTGGTGATAAGGAACAATTTTCCCCAAGGAACATAGGTCGAAATACGAAAAAAAAATTTGTACCTCCCATAGTAACTGAAATCAGCTGTTCGGCAAATCTGTATGGGAGGTCCAAAATTTTTTGTCGTATTTCGACCTATGTTCCTTGGGGAAAGTTGTTCCTTATCACCAGCCGGTTCTGAGGTTTTGCTATCGGTCACTAGTAAAATTTCACCCTATATTTTCTATTAGGCACAGTACTAGGCTAAGGTTATGATGTCAGGACTGTTTTAATTACCGTTTAAATAGAAAAACTGCTGAATTGCTTCTAATAGAGGTATAAACCTAATGATTTGCCGCAGATACCCGCGCTGGCCCGGAGATACTCTATATGAATATGAGGTCGCAGGATTGAATCCTGCGTAACATACGTAACTTTTTAGATAACTAATATGTTTTTTACCACTTGCAGTATTTGTGACTTTAGTTATCAGTAGGTATGTCGTCTCTACCATCTGGGCTACCGCGGCGTAATCGTTTCCTGCGAAATTGTGCAAGTGTATTTTCGCGTGGCATAGCTCCGTCTATTCATGGTACTATTTATATACATACATACATCACGCCTCTTTCCCAGTGGACATTCTTCCACTTGCTACGATCTTGACACACCTTTTTCGCTTCTTCAACGTTCATCAATCTTTTCATGCACGCTCGTCGGTTTAGGGTACTCTTGACCTGGCCTTTCTTTAAAACGTCCCCGATTTGAACTAGGTACGTCCGTCTAGGTCTTCCCCTTCCAACGTTCGGGAATATCTGTGTATAACATGTATGCTTGTTTGTTCGCAGGTGACGAGTTCATCTACCGGGACGCGTGGGGCGGGATCAGCCTCATGTTCGCAGCCAACCAGTCCTCCAAGACATTGATGCCCAACACCACCTTCGTAAGTTCATTTCATAAGAATTTTGGTCTCAGACAAAGAGCATCAATAGTGTCTATTTGCCTCTAGTAGTCCACTGCTGAACGTAGGTCTGCCTCAGGGTACTTCACAAGGCATGATCTGCCGTGTTCGCCATCCAGTCGCTACCAGCTGCCCTTATTTGGCCGGAGGACGTCTGTTCGTTACTCAACCATGTCAGATACCCTAACAAGGAGTAGTAGGCGGTTAAAAAACTGCGACACCAGGGTGCATGGGGTCGTTCGTCAACTCTGTGTCCTACTCAAAAAGAGAAGACCTACCTTATTTTTTCTATATATTTTGATTCCTTACTCTCTCTCTCTTTTCGTGTGGGACACCGAGTCGTTCAACGACCCGATGAACCCTGGTGTCAGAGTTTTTCAACCGCCTGATTCCTTACTAAATTCCAATAATTGGATCATCGTTTTGTGTTTATTTAGGACTGTGATAAGGGCAGACACCTATTCAGTATCTTGGATTTGATATCATCATTACTTTAGTATTCTATTACAAACTATATAGGATGAAATTTTACTAGTGACCGATAGCGAAAACTCAGAACCTGCTAGTGATGAGGAACAACTTTCCCCAAGGAACATAGGTCGAAATACGAAAAAAAATTTTGGACCTCCCATACAAACTTGCCGATCAGCTGATTTCAATTACTATGGGAGGTCCAAAATTTTTTTTCGCTTTTCGACCCATGTTCCATTGGGAAAGTTGTTCAGTTTCATGAGTACCTTGACCTCCTATCGGCTTGTTATACCCTTTCTGTTACTCCCTGTATACGTAGACTTTGCAATTACTGCAAAATACTGAGTTTCACGGTTTCATTTTTTCGCGAATGCCATCTACCTGCCCTAATCCCCAAACAGTTTCGAGGTCTGCGCAACATGTTTTGTGACAGCACGAAATTATGTCGCAAAAGGATTTGGTAGCGTTCTATGACCGGCCGCCTGCCTTACGTCAACCCTCCTTGGGAATACTAATATGCAGTATTCTTAGCCGCTACTACACGGCTTCGATTTCATGAAAATACCATTTACTTTTTCGTACCTTTTTATTGAGTACCGAATACTACTCTCACTTGTTCCTTGGGGACAGACAAGTTTTTTCATTATTTTCTGCGTTTGACGCAAACTGTAGATTAAATGCCGAGTCGTTTGAAATAATGTTCTCTAACACAGTCTAAATTCCCTGTGGAAATTTACCCTCGCTGACGAAGAGCTGAGAAAATATCTGGCAAATAAGTAAAGTAATATCAAACCTAGACCAACTCGGTGAAATAAAAATATTGCACACTGTTGCACTTTCAAAATGAATCTCACTCTTCGGGGAAACTCCTTGCAAGAAAATTATACTTGACTGGTTTCGAAAAAGATTCTTTTCATAACTTCACATTTCAAATACCTACTTACTCGAATATTAAATTTAATTTCATCTGCATGGCGTGGGAAATGGCAAATATAAAAAATACTTGCAAAATTTTCATTGCACAGGCAAGATGTGAACTTTCGGAGGCAGTATTACCAAAATTTTCTACCCCAGTAGGCAGTGATACTTATTTTGACTTTGTCTCATATCTAAATTGTCTTGTATTGTACGCAAAAAAGTGTGTATATTGCACTAACGTAATGTAGGTGCGAAGAACCCCGTAAAATCTTGGACCAGTATTTCCCGCGCGGGTTTCAAACTCCCTTACTCCGTCCCGCAAAAAACATTAATCTTGAAACGATAAAATCTATGCCGTCTGCCGACCCTGAGATAATCTGGGAATTAATTAAACCAAGCCACAGTTCTTACCCGTTGTTGGCTAATCTCGAGACCGTTCTTGAGATCTTGAGACGCTATTTTACCCTCAACTCCGGTGTAAGAGGGTCGTTCAGATCGATTGGGAAAGGGCTGGTTTAGAGTCATTCTGTACTAGATCTTAAGGATAATAGGCGAGACTGTACACACAACCACAAATTAGGTAAACGTCGCGCAAGGCACCTTTACAGATGACTCACTCAGTATTAGTGACCATTTTGACGCTTACAGCTTGACCACGCTAAGTTGAACATTGGAAACAAAACAGTAGCGATGCAGTTTTCGCGGAGCTAATCCGAAAATCGGTAGTACCGGTTTCAACCCTCTTCTACCGATTGTAACACAAATTATTCAAGTGACAAAAAAAATTAAAAAGAGATGTTTGGCATAAAGATTGCATTATCCATGTCTTTACACTTATGCAAAAAAAATAAAAGAATATTTTTCAATTGCATTTCCTAATCTGCGGTGTTTTGAAGTAAAATATTAGATGGACTAAATAACAATTTGGATTAAACCAAGCGTATTATTTGGTGAAAATATGAATCTTCCAAATCTACCGGTTTATTGTGTCTATAAACCGGTACCTACTGATTTACGATTTGGACAACGTTTTTGAAGATTTTTGACATAATCATAAGGCCCTTTTTCCACTACTCCGATCCGTAACCGGATATCAGATGTAGCGATCCGAAAAATACCGGAATTCCGGTCACCGCTTTTCCACCTATCCGGTAAAAAACGGACAGTAAAGTTTCATTATCTCGACGGACTCGAACTCGGTACAATTATTTTAAAGCATGCATAATTTTTATACAATACCAATTGTTCGGGAAATTACCGTTTCGATAAAATCCGGATACCGGTGAAGTGGAAAAGCGAGTATAGTATTTTAATAGATTTCTAAATCGGATTGGAAATTATCGTGTACCGGATCGGACTTGTGGAAAAAGAGCCTAAAACTTGAATGTGCGGTAGCGATGGCAAAAAAATAATGAGCCTCTTGAGGGTCTATGAAACTGTAGAAAGTTACATAGAATAATACCACTTTTGGACCCGTATTGTCCAGATGATAAAAATATGTTTTCGGTCGGAAATTTTATTTAAATTAGAATTCAAAATTCTTTTAATTGCTCACGAAACTTGGAAATAAACCAAACACTTACTTGAAAGTACAATCTAAGAAATCCATAACTTTAAGTATATTCCGAATATGTCAAACTTAACCAATTGACACATGCATAGAAACAAACATAGGGACAGCTAGAAGACTTACTCCGAAACAAGAAGTGCGGTCAATAGCCGTAACGGATGCCCCATACATCTTGATACTGTCAATACCTATTTTTCCAAACGAGTTATTAAATTGTTAGAGGAATAAAAAAAAATTGGGCATACAATTTTTGACCTTAATGCATTTATCAAATTTGAGTATTTTAGAGATGATGTAACATATTTAACAAAGAATATCAAAAATCCACGGCTTTCTGAAAATTGACAATAAGGTTCAAAATCAAACCACTTTTTTTGCTTTGAAATCGGTAGTAGAGTCAATAAATATGGTGCAATTTTCAACCTTATTGACATTTGGCAAATTTTCATACGGTATAGGTGTAGTAACATATTTAACAAAGAATATCAAAAATCCACGGCTTTCTGAAAATTCTCAATAAGGTCGAAAATTGCTTGAACCACGTTTTTTGCTTTAAAATCAGTAATAGAGTTTGTTTGATTCCGAAGCTGATCTTAGCGCAGTGGAAGCAAGTTAAAGTTATCTTAAAATCTAAAACTAAATGGTCGATCAGCCTCGGAACAACATTTGACTACGATTCGTAGTGCTCTTTACTATAGCTAAATAAAATAAATTTAATGAGAGAATTTTTGTTCCGGAAAGTTTCCGGCCGAGAAATTCTTGTTTCCAAAGTCTACTTAAACAGGACCTAGCAGCGAATTGCTTACCGTGCGAATTATGACGCCGCCGTTTCCTTGTAAGTCTAGTTTTTGACAGGAAAAAAGGTATCAGGTTTTGAGGAAGACATTTGGATTGGGATTTAGATACTAGACTTACTGTACCCGGACACCAGCTCGCGTGGTACTCCGTCCAACAAGTTTCACAAGCACTTGAGTTCACTATTGTTCATAGTTCGACATCAAATAATGTTTTAACACACAATAACAAAGATTTCTCCCGCACACTACTGGTTGCGACAGCAATGAGTTTGCTGTACAAAACGCAAAACTAAAGGATTTCTCCCGCATGAGAATTCCACACAATTAAAATATAGGCTTAACTTCCACACTGGACAGGGAACTCTTCCCTGGTGGTCAAAGCACACACGAAATAATAAAACCCAGACTACTTAAAATATGTGTGTAACCGGTCGCGCGAGTGACTAAAAGTGAGGTTATATTTGCCGGCGGCCGCGTGGTATCGAACCGACTGAACGAACAACGGAAAAAAAGATGGCGTCGGCCGACTAGCTGGCGTCAGTCACAGGCCACGGTCTGTCAGACGAAAATGGCGCGAAACAACAAAACGCGCATATGTTACGAAACTAAACATTCACCCGCCCCGGACCGACCCATCGGTCCGCTCAATGCATGGCAGGCGTGATAATGTAGCTACTGCTCGCTTAAGAACTGAATCCCCCACCTGAACTTCTGCAACTCGAGGAGTGCCATCACTACCCGGAAACAGGTTGAGAATGCGCCCCCGGCGCCAACGCAGTGGCGGTAGGTTGGCATCCTTAACCAGAACGAGATCCCCAATGCAGGGGGGGGTTCAGTCCTGTCCGTCCACTTAAGGCGTTGCTGCAGAATGTGCAAGTACTCAAGCGACCAACGCTTCCAAAAGTTTTGAGTCATTTGCTGCAACAACTGATAACGCGACAAACGATTGCTATTCACCTCCGTATAGGGATATTCCGGCAAGGCGTTAAGTGGGCGGCCAATTAAGAAATGCCCTGGCGTCAGGGCCTCTAAATCATTTGGGTCTGAGCTGAGCGGTCACAAAGGGCGCGAATTGAGTACAGCCTCAATTTTACAAAACACGGTCGCCAGCTCCTCGAAAGTCAAAATTGTTAACCCTACAACGCGCAACAAATGCGTCTTAGCGGACTTTACAACCGCTTCAAAAATACCACCCCAGTGAGGGCACGCTGGTGGATCGAACACCCAGGTAATGCCCTGACGGGAGGCCCGTGCTGATGGCTTCTTCGTTCTCCCTTAAGAACGTTACAATTTCCTTCATACACCGATCAGCACCCTTAAAGTTGGTACCACAATCCGACCTGATCAGCGCTGGTCGCCCTCGTCGCGACGTAAATCTCTCCAGCGCTGCCAAAAGGCCTCCGTAGAAAGGTCGGCCACGAGCTCCAAGTGGACGGCCTTGGTGGCTAGGCACACGAACACGCACAAGTACGCCTTGATAGACTTTGCGTTCCGCAGGCGTGATGCCTTCACCATGAAAGGGCCTGCGAAATCCGTTCCCACACCTGCAAACGCCCAGGCCTCCGTCACCCGGTCCGGTGGAAGATCTCCCATCTGTGGCTGCATTGTGGCTGCCTTCAAGCGGTAACAAGGCAAGCACCTAAACACAACGCTACGTACCGTTCGTCGTCCCGATAAGATCCAAAACTCGCGCTGTAGAATGGCCAATAGCGCATTACAGCCCGCGTGCGAGTTTTTCTCATGACGATCCCTGACTAAGAGCTCAACTAAGGGTCCCCTTTTGGAAGTAACAGTGGATGCCGAGCCGAAAGGGCAGGCTAGCGTTCGAAGTCTGCCTCCAACCCTGAGCATACCTTGCTCATCCAGGAATGGGTTGAGGCGCACAATTCCTCCCTTCAGCTTTCCACGTCCATCCCTGAGCAGCCTGACCTCCTCTTCAAAATGTTCCGCCTGGACGACTCTAACTAATGAGCATAGAGCCGCATTCCGTTCCGCAGGCGAGAGGACAGGTGTAAAGTTCCGTTCTGCTTGAGGCTTCCTGCAGTTGTTCACGAACCGTTTGATCCAACCTGTCACCCCAAGAAGTTTGTCGAGGAGCTATACCGTTCCAGCAAGAAAGCTGGGTTAGGCTTCGGTACGAGTTGCCCCACGTTCACTCGCAAACCTCGATCAGGTGGCCCAAGCGGCGCCCTGCACTCGTTGAATGGCCATTCCTGCGGCGACTCAGTCAGCCATTGAGGTCCCCACCACAGTGGGTGACTCACCAAATCAGGTGCCCTGCACCCGCGCGAAGCGCAGTCCGCTGGGTTCCATTCTCCCGGTACGTGCCTCCACACTAACGGAGTTTCCGACCCCGTAATCTGTGACACCCGATTTGCCACGAAAACCTCAAGTGTATGTACCGACGTCTGCAACCAGCACAGAACTATCCGACTGTCAGTCCACGCGTACACCGTTTCATCCAAGTTGATGGTACCACGCAGATTGCAGGTTACATGATTTAGCAAGCGCGCTAGAAGAGCTGCCCCTGCCAATTCCAATTTGGGGATGGTCCATCTAGTTCTGACTGGTGCCACCTTACTTTTGGCCATAACCAGACGCACGTGCACAGTTCCCGTTGAACTTGCTGTCCGAAGGTATACAGCTGCCGCGTACCCTCGCTCCGAGGCGTCACAAAACCCATGTAGGGTAGCCTTACATCCCACCGATGGGACTAACTTGCGGGGTATCGCGATGTGCACAATCCCTGGTAAGGTGGTCACAAACTTGAGCCAATCCTTCAACAACTCTCCGGAGAGTTGGTCGTCCCATCCTAAGTTGGCTAGCCACAACCTTTGTAAAAGCACTTCGCCATGAACGTAACCGGGGCGATCCATCCGTTAGGATCGAACGTTCTAGCGATTGTCGACAGTACCGACCGCTTAGTCCAAGTTTTCTCCAAAGGTCGGGCTCAATCTTGTACGTGAATACGTCATGCGTTGGCCTATATTGCACCCCGAGGATGCCCAACGTGTTTGGATTGTCCGGGTTCTCAAAGAGGTGCGGGTCCTGATGGAACTCGCCTGGCAAACCAGCCAGGAGCTCTGGGCAACTGGACAACCATTTCCGCAACTCGTAACCTCCTGAACCCATGATCGCGATCAGCTCGTCTCGTAGAATTAGCGCCTGCTCCACGCTATCAGCACCCGTGCAGATATCGTCCACGTAGACGTCGCGATCCAGTACTGCTGCGGCTCGAGGGTATCTTACCCTTTCCTGTGCGGCCAACTCTCGCAGCGTACGTACTGCCAAATACGGACTTGGCTTAAGTCCATACGTCACCGTGTTAAGTTCGTATGTGACCATCGGCTCATCTGGGCTCTCACGCCACAAAATCAGCTGATACCGACGGTCATCCGGATGTATCATGGTTTGGCGAAACATCATTTTGACGTCTGCGACGAACGCTACCTGGTGCAAACGAAAGTCTGTGAGAATGTCCACAATGTCCCGGTTCAATTTAGGACCCGCGTGCAAACATTGGTTCACAGACACACCATTCGAGGTAGGAGCAGAACCGTCAAACACCACCCGTATTTTCGCCTCAGGTGACTTCAAGACAGCCAGGTGTGGAATGTAATAATGCTCGACACACCTCCAATTCAGGCTGGACACCGACATGTGGCCCAATTGAATATATTCCCGCATGAATTCTATATACTTCTGCCGAAGTGCTGGGTCTCGCCTCATCTTCCGCTCCATTGCGAGTAGTCTCCGTTCCGCGAGCTGTCGCGAACTACCTAAAGCGGGGCGGTTTGGGAGAAAAGGTAGCCTGGTCACGAATCTGCCTGACGAGCATCTCGCAGTGTTGTATTGATAGAACAACTCGCACTCGTCATCCTCTGGCTTCCGTCTGTCCGCCGTGGGCGGCTCTTCAGACTCCCAAAACCTCTGCAGCACCTCTGACAGCACACTACCATAGAGGACCGTATCCCCTTCTGGTAGGTCCTGAGGTCTCCAAACTGGGCCGAAAACAACATACCCCCCTGTGGTATCTACGGCCACCAAACCAGCTTCCTGGAGTACCTTCTTCCTACCGCACCATAATCTCCCGAGGACGTCTGACCCGAGAAGTACGTCCACCGTATCAGGAGTATCAAAATCAGGATCAGCTAACTCCAACCCTGTGGTTAACCCTCGTACCGTTGGTGGTAACCTAACCTGAGGGAGTTTCCCAACCACTTCATCCAGCACCACGGCTGAGACTTGATAGCTGACCCTGTACATGTGCTACCTAATGCGAACTCAAAGTTCGTCTGACCCCGAATGTCAGGCACATTTAGGCCCCGATGCCTACAGCTTCATCCGCACTTGGCTGTACATTTAGGCCTAGCCTACTCACCAGCTTACTCGATACAATACATCCCTGAGCCCCTGTATCCAGTAGGGCTCTTACTTGAATGGTCCGGCCACCGTATCCCCATACCCAAATCTTAGCCGTTGGCAAAAGTACCGTGATTGGACGGGGAGCCGAAGCTGATGAGTAGGCGGCGATTACCTAGCGGGAATCTAAACGCGGTGAGGCCGCGTCCCGCGGGGTATCCTCGCTACCCAAACCTGTGTATGGGTCCCACTCCTGCTGGTAGGAGGTCTGCCCATAAAGGCCATGGCTGGAGTTCTATAGTACCCCGACGGCAAACGTCCGTACCGAGGTTGCGCCTGTAGCCGCGGGTACTCAGGCATAGGCGGAGGCATGCGTGGGTCTTGAGACCCAACCAGGTGGCTCAAGCCCGCAGAATACTGCATGTACCCTGGTGGCTGCCTAGTGCTCCCCTGACACCCGCCCGTTTGATCCCGTACCTGGGATGGGTGTCCTTGGCCATGTTCCCGTGTCGTTCCTTCCCAATCCGGCACCTGCTGCCGTGGTGGAGATCGTCCCCACGTCCGTTGGTAAGTGGGCTCCGACTGTTGACGTCCCCCTGCCTGTCCCTGTGACTGATGCGGAGGTGGGCTCCTCCTTGGAGGGGGTGGGGAGCGTTGCTCCCTCCCTTGGTGGGCAGGCTCCCTTCGCTGATCCGATCCAGCGCTGCCCCCGGCGCCTCCGGAGCGATTCATGCAGAGCAGCGGATGGTGTGCACCCTGGCAGTACCTACAGTTGGTGCTTGAAGGGCACTCTCGCACCTGATGCGGCCCCAGGCACCGAAAACACCAACGCCTCTGCTGTGCCACACCCCGTCTCCTCTGAACCCGCTGCGCAGCAAACTCCTGACACGCTGTCACCCCGTGGCCTGTCTCCTGCAGTAGGCACACCCTGATTCCAATGCGGTGTTGTACCGCCTGGGTTGCCTACTGTTGCCTCCTCGCGCCGGTGCACCCGGCCGTTCCGGGTGGCGAGGGGCAGAGGTCTCCTTGCGTGGGGCTTCACCAGCCTGGACGTCCACTCGCCTGCTTTCGGCCTCGAGGAACGACTTCAGATCCTCGTAGGTCGGGAGGTGGTCCGAGGACTTGCCCCCGTGGAGCTGCTCGAATCGAGCGACCATTTCGCTCGGCAGGCGGCGAAGCACTGTGTGGACCAAGATATAACCGTAGCCCGCCACTGGCAAACCCTGTCGCTCTAGTGCGCTGACCGCGACACTGACTGGGTGGAAGATTTTCTCGCGGAGGTCCGTACCTCGCGTTATGGTTGGTATTGACAGCCACTGGTCTAACAGCCTGTCTACAATCAGGCGCTTGTTTCGATACCGGTCGGTAAGGATCTTCCACGCCACCTCATAATTGCTATCCGAGACCGCCAAATGCGTCAGCAATTCATGAGGCTCTCCTTGTAGCCTGGACATCAGCTGAGCCATCTTGTACGCTGGCATTATGTCCGTCCGTGTGTGGACCACGCTGCTATACAGGTCCTCAAACGCCGGCCAGTCGGCGTAATCGCCTGCAAAGACTGGAACCGTAACAGGCGGAAGAGGCACCTGTAATCCTTGTCCTACTTTACCACGGAATGGCTTTTCCTTTCCGTCACGTCGCCTAGATATGTCCGCAGCTGCCTGCTCAATGTCCTGTGCCAGCTCCAAGCACTGGCTTACATCGCCCTCGACCAGCACCTGATCTTCAGGGTTAGGAGATTCCTCAAGGAGCATGAGGCACTCTGTGAGGTGTTCCGACACAACCCGAACCCGTTCATCTGCCTGTAGTGCACTTTTCAAGAGCGCGTCCTCCCGGTCCTCGCGGCCGATCATTGCCGCTGTGGTAGTAAACCACCTTAATTCTGTCTTTATAGCAGCCTTATACCTGGCGATCGAGGGAGCCATGGTACCAACTTTTACACACTCGACTTAATAAAAACGAAAAACCAATAAACAAATACCACAAAATAAATGTTAGTTGACTGGCCTAGACCTTACCGTTAAGGTACCGTTCACTAGGCAAACAATACAGTCACAAAAAAAAACCGAAACAATATTTTCCAAAATTAATAAAATATGTGGGTAGTATAAAAAAACACGCTTAATACTAAATTACGGCTAACTATGTTGCAATAAAGCAACCACGCTCTGCTACCAAAAAATGTTTGATTCCGAAGCTGATCTTAGCGCAGTGGAAGCAAGTTAAAGTTATCTTAAAATCTAAAACTAAATGGTCGATCAGCCTCGGAACAACATTTGACTACGATTCGTAGTGCTCTTTACTATAGCTAAATAAAATAAATTTAATGAGAGAATTTTGTTCCGGAAAGTTTCCGGCCGAGAAATTCTTGTTTCCAAAGTCTACTTAAACAGGACCTAGCAGCGAATTGCTTACCGTGCGAATTATGACGCCGCCGTTTCCTTGTAAGTCTAGTTTTTGACAGGAAAAAAGGTATCAGGTTTTGAGGAAGACATTTGGATTGGGATTTAGATACTAGACTTACTGTACCCGGACACCAGCTCGCGTGGTATTCCGTCCAACAAGTTTCACAAGCACTTGAGTTCACTATTGTTCATAGTTCGACATCAAATAATGTTTTAACACACAATAACAAAGATTTCTCCCGCACACTACTGGTTGCGACAGCAATGAGTTTGCTGTACAAAACGCAAAACTAAAGGATTTCTCCCGCATGAGAATTCCACACAATTAAAATATAGGCTTAACTTCCACACTGGACAGGGAACTCTTCCCTGGTGGTCAAAGCACACACGAAATAATAAAACCCAGACTACTTAAAATATGTATGTAACCGGTCGCGCGAGTGACTAAAAGTGAGGTTATATTTGCCGGCGGCCGCGTGGTATCGAACCGACTGAACGAACAACGGAAAAAAAGATGGCGTCGGCCGACTAGCTGGCGTCAGTCACAGGCCACGGTCTGTCAGACGAAAATGGCGCGAAACAACAAAACGCGCATATGTTACGAAACTAAACAGAGTTAAAAAATATGGTGCAAGCAATTTTCGACCTTACTGACATTTGACAAATTTCAATATTGTAGAGATGTAGTAATAGAAAAATTTCAAAATTCGGAGGATTGTCAATAAATTCGAGAATGGCTTGCATCAATTTATTTGCTATGAAACCGATATAATGGAGTAAAACAATATGGTACACGCAATGACACGTTTTCCAACTTTAGAAATTAGAATCTGCGGCACAAAATAGAGAGTTACAGAAGGTTCACTCGGCCCCATTTCGGATTTTCGCGATTGGCACTTTGAATGTTTTTTTTATTTCTACCTATGTTTTTGGAGAAAGTTGTTAAGTTTCATGGACTGATTCACCCCTTAAAATATTTGCAGTATTTTTTTACATACCGTATTGTTACATGGACGGACATGAATAATAATAATGTTAACCATAGTTACATATATAGTGAACTTTTTTGCTATCCGTACAACATTTTTGTGCAACTGACAACTTCGAATGCCAAGAACCTGTGGTGGTGTAGTACTGGCAACTGGATTCTCAGAGGAACTCAAGGTAACTAAGAAGGTATGGTTGCCACCATAGACTTATATATATAAAGTTGCCACGAACTTCATATTTCTTGGATAGAATCATACTTCGAGCAACTCATCTTCCGTCCCGTTCCGGCCCGGAAGGGAGTGGGTATAGCTACTTTACTCTATACAAATATTTCTGCCATTTTTTGCGGGGGGAGAGGTAAAGCTGTCACATCAAGTTAGTGTTGGAATCGACAATATCGATACTTGACCTTTCGATTAATTACATCAGTCTACTCAATATTGTGTCATATTATTATTGCATTTTCAAAAGCAACTTAGTTCTCGAGAATAGGATTTTGTAGTAAATAGAAATATTGGCGCAATAACATCATTTTAAATATTGCATAAGGTACCCTAAATTTAACAAAATATTAATTTCTTTCCCCAAAGACCAGATAATACAATTATGTAGGTACAATCAGTGCAATACCTACCTACTATTCACTGATAATTAAGTATCATAGGATATTATGTAAGGGAATTTACTAAAAAACCATCTGCACAACAAGTCATACATAATAACTTCGACTATCCCGATGACGTAGTGGTTAGTACCTACCCCTGTCTTCTACGCCAAGGCTCGTGGGTTCGATTTCCACCAGACACAAATATTTATAAAGTAAATTTTCAAATATTCGTGTTTTATCTGAGCAATCCGGCTGACAAAGGCCACCGACTGGACCGAAACGGTCGCGAAACCGCGATGTAATAAGAAGTAGGTTAGTGCGAAATCCTTTTTATATATATAATTAAAGTTACAATGTCGCACTTAAGTTTAAACAATTTAAAGGACACCAAGTCGTCCAACGACCTGATGAGCCCTGTTTAGTTTCGTATCAAATACGCGCGGTGCGATTTGCGTCTCGAGTCATTTCTTTTTGAGCGGACGGCGCTGGCAACACTGTTTGTCCTTGCCCCGTCCTGTGGCCGTGCGCTCGCATCGTTGATGCGAATTTTAATTATAAATGGTGTAATTTAAATATAATAATAATAAATGGTGTGGTTTTCCCTGTTCGGTGGGGAAGTGAACCAAGTGGATTTGGTTCCGGCGCTTTGATTGAGAATCACGCGGCCGCCGGCAAAATATAACCTCACTTTTCGTCGCTCGCGTCGCGGCTGCCGATAGCCACATATTTTTAATTGTTTTCTTGATTGGGGGCCAACGGGGCCGATTTCTCATTCGGAGAGAAATCTTTTAGTTATTTTTGTGTTAAAAACATTATGTGATGTCGAACTGTGAACTATAGTGAATACCAAGGAAAGGATTTCGAGAACAAGCGGATGTTCCAGTGCAGTGAGTTTAGGTTATTCTCTATTCCTGTGCTCCTCAAATATCCTGAATACCTGATTCCTGTCATACCTAGACTCACAAAGAAACGGCGTCATAATTCGCACGGTAAGCAATTCGCTGTTAGGTTCTGTATTGCAGTGATTTAGCAACATTACGTGGAGGTCACCACCCTGATGACCTTTGGTACAACCGGAACTTGGTACATATGCTTTAGACATGAGCTGCGATAGTGCGGTAGAATATTAGTCGTATTGTAGGAAATTAAGGGCCGTTGCAGACGGATCCCAGAATTTCTCGGCCGGAAACTTTCCGGAACGAAAATTTTCTCATTAAATTTATTTTATTTAGCTATAGTAAGGAGCACTACGAATCGTAGTCAAATGTTGTTCCGAGGCTGATCGACCATTTAGTTTTAGATTTTAAGATAACTTTAATTTGCTTCCACTGCGCTAAGATCAGCTTCGGAATCAAACAAGCCCTGGTGCTAGAGCTTTTCAACCACCTACTGCATGAAGCAGGCCTTTGAAATGGTTGTGTAACGACAGCCGTCTAAGTGACCATAGACAGCAACCGGGACCGACGGCTGAACGTGGCTCCAAAGCACGGAACCATCTTGCTTCTCAGACAATCAGGTGGTTCAGCCTGTGTCCTGTGTCTTGACCAGTCTAGGAACATATACACAAAGTGATAAATATCAACTTTGTGAGCGAAAGGAATTGAACAACAGGCAGTCGGACTAGCCACTGCGCCACGTCGGCTGACATCCGATGTCACCCGATCGGCTGAGACTGACATTAATTTTCAATGAAACTCGAACAAAATCAGGGTTTCCCAAAATCCATAGTAAAAGTTGTTCAATTTCATAAACTGATCATGCCTGCAAAGTTTTCAGTACAGACCGTCTTTACATAGTATAGGTTTGTAACTATGGCGATAGAAAAAGTATCGACGTTTTGTATTAGTTGGCTCACTGCACTAGCTTGGGTTCAGTGTGGCTCAATACTTCAAGTTAAAATTATCGTTTTTTTCATTGAATATCGACTGGAAATGAACATCATTGAATAAGTAGAACAATCCCAAACTAACATTCTAATCTTACTTAGCAAGCTATTTACTGTTAATAAAGGCATCAATAAACTGAGATCGTTAATTGTTACCCATTATATGGTGGAATATTATAATCTTTATTTGTAAATTAACGATACTATGATTAACACCATTGTTCGACACAAAATAATAAAAAAAGGAACAAAATACAATAATTTTATTGTAGATCCACCTAAAAAAAAACCCCAAATCAGACATTTTGTACGACTTACTGGCAACACTTACGTACAATTTTCAATCGCAAATTTTATATATTATTTAGTGATATTGTACTAGAGGAATACTTTCAGATGAAAAGTGATATTGTTCTGTTGTAAATTTGTATTTTTACATATTTTTTTAGGCATTATTAGCTCTACAATTCGGTTTTATATCGGAGCTCATTTGACATGCGCGACTGGACTCGTTCTAGTAAAAGATCTGACAGCAACTGGTTTTTGTAATAAGATAAGCCCCCTTGGGCAAAGGCCGTGACAGAGGGGAAGTTCTTCGTATGGCGTCTCCATACCTAGCCTTCCTCCAAGGAATCATATGACGTTCTTGTATCAGATTTTGCTGTTTTGATTTTCTTCTACTTTGAGATTTTTGACCGTAAAACTCCTGACTATGTGACAATTGACAGTCGCGAAAATCCTAAATAGGGTCGAGTGAACCTTCTGTATACCAAGAAGTTTATAAAATATATGCTGTATACTCTCTATTTTGTGACAACAGTGTAGTGTACGTACACCGTATGTTTACCGTTTGTAGATGCCAGTTGTCATGTTGGTTTAACAAAACTGGTATAAAAAATGATAAGATTTAAAAAAATATAGTATTCCTATCATATAGGTATAAAGTGTTCCAGAGGGTGATATGTAATCTAATCACCAAGAAAGTTAACAACTTTCCCCAAAGGTGGGCGCATGTACCTGAGAATGTTAACATCTTTTTCCAAAGAAAATATCTTGAAATATGTAATTAATCTGCCATACCTACAAAAAGAGTGAGCCGGAACAATTTTCAATGGAGAGAAATTATCCGGAAAATATCCTAAAATATTAAAAGGAGGTCTGATTTCTCTCTCTACACATTTTTTTTCAAAATAAAACTAAAGTACCTAAATAAGTAAGTGCCTAAAGAAGTACTGAGAAGAACTTTAATTAAATTGTTCTCTGTTACGTCAAAGGAAATAGGTGCGAGGTCCATCAAAGCAAAGTTCTCTGGCGAATAGTTTAAAGTTTTAAACACCTTCTTACTCGTTGCACTTGCTTTAGAATACCAACCATAGGGGGAAGCTCCACATAATAGACGCGCGACGCGACGCGCTACCTTGACATCTGTAAGACAGTGATCGTCAGCCGTTATCGCCCTTAGTCCCCTTGACAGCCGATGTGGCGCATTGGTTAGTATGCCTGCCTGCCACGCAAAGGCTCCGGGTTCAATTCCCGGTGGGGTCACTCACAAAGTTGATATTTATCACTTTGTGAAATTGTTCCCAGTCTGGTTAGGACATTGCAGGCTGAACCACCTGATTGTCCGCAAGTAAGATGGTTCCGTGCTTCGGATGGGCACGTTAAGCCGTCGGTCCCGGTTGCTGTCTATGATGGCGATCGTTACACCAACCATGTTAGAGGCCTGCTACTTGCAGTAGGCGGTTGAAAAACTCTGACACCAGGGCTCATCGGGTCGTTGAACGACTCGGTGTCCCACACGAAAAGAAAGAAGAGCCCTTAGTCCCGGTATACTACAGTCCCGCTGTATGGGACGCGCGTCTTACGAGTGTAGCTTTATTTCTTCTGTTTCATCGTCATCATCTCCCTGCCCTTATCCCAATTACATGGGGTCGACGCAACATGTTTTGTAGGAACACAAAATCATATTGCAAAAGGATTTGGCTTAATTTTACGACCGGCACCGCCTGCCAGACATCAACCCTCTTTGGGAATGCTGTCATAGGTTGTATTGCCGCCACCATTCGGTTGACCATGCTCGGCAAATATTGTAGCCAAGGTCAAAAACTCTACGTCGCCTTTTACGAAACACCTTGAGTAGAATAGGGGTGGCAGAATTCTTAGCCGCTACCACTCGGCAATCTTACTACAACCACTCGACAACTTTATTTCTTCTGTTTCATACATTTTATGTGGAAACGGTTGCAAGCATCGCGACGTCACACGTCTGACGTCTCCGACGATCACTTGTTTGACAGATGCCATCCTACGTGTCACGTCTACTCTGTACAGGTCCTTGCTTCTTATGGACCTAAATATACGAAAGTATGAATTTCCAGCTTACTCCCTAATTGGGGAAGACTTTTCCTGCCTCTAAAGTAGCTTAACAAAATTTGGTTGTTATAATACCTATCCAACTATCTCAGTTGAATAAGTATTTTCACTTGTGAATAGTATGACGTTCATGCTTTTAAAATTCACAATCATCATTTAAAATTCAAAACCTTTATTAATACACTAATTTTGCAGGTGATCACTCTATGTAAATAAAGAAACACGCTTTGAATATACAGGGTTATTTTTTAGTCAGTGCGCAAACTTTGCAGGGTGATTCTACTCGTGATTATGATCAATTTTTACTATGGGACCACCTGCGAATTCGCAAAAAAAAATTTGGGTGTTACATAGAAAAAATCATACCTACTCGGCAAAAATTTATGGAACAACCAATTTTTTTTTTATATATATTTCTATGGTGGCTTCATAGTAAAAGTTGTTCAGAATCACGAGTAGAAACATCCTGCAAAGTTTGCGCATTGACTTAAAAATAACCCGGTATAATACGGAATATAATGGGCGGCTTTTTATATCTACCGGGAATAATAAAAAAACACGCCGAAAGGAAGTCAAGGCACGAAAAAAATTTGGACCTCCGATAGTAAATCAATCAGCAAACCGGCGATTAAGTATGGAGGCCCAATTTTTTATTTTCATATGTCGATCTATTTTCCACGGAATGTTGTTTAGTTTCATTCATGAGTATTTTGACCTTCTTTCGTCTTGTTATATACCCTTTTGGTTACTCCTTGTATATATATAGGTATTTATCTATCAAAACTTACTCGTTTTCCGCTTATGAACTTAGCCGATCGAACTCAATCTGATTATGATCATCGCCCAGACAGATGTCTGCAAGACACTCGATCAATCCAACCATTACTAGGTCGTTATGAAACTTTGTAAGTAGGTTGGTACTTAGAGAGGGAAATAAATATATTATATGCTTTAGTAGTACAATAAAAAAAATTAAACTTTAATGTATCGGCGATTTAGTATGAAGGCCCAATTTTTTTTTTCTTATTCCGATCTATTTTCCACGGAAAGATGTTTAGTTTCATGAGTATTTTGACCTTCTTCCGGCTTTTTATACTTTATAGATATAGGTATTTATCTATCCAAACTTACTCGTTTTCCGCTTATGAACTTAGCCGATCGAACTCAGTCTGATTATGATCATCGCCCAGACAGATGTCTGCGAGAGACTCGATCAATCCAACCATTACTAGGTCGTTATGAAACTTTGTAAGTAGGTAGGTACTTAGAGAGGAAAATTAATCTAAAAGATGCTTTAGTAGTACATAATATTTATGTACATTTGATGTACATAGGCCAGCTTTAGTGAAAGATAATTATAACTTATAGGTATGTGTATTATTTGTTTCGTTTGCTGTTCTTCCTCAGTTGTTGTGATGTTTATAATATCTGTGTGCCATATATTTCTTCACTTGGTCTTTTTTTACCTTATTTTTTGAAACTTCTTGAAAGTTAGGTAGTTCCACCTGAAGCGCATTAGGTGCAATCTCCACAGAGTAGACGTGAGATGTGAGACGTAAAATGGCATCTGTCAAAAAAGGTGATCGTTGCATCGTCTCATAAGTGCGTCATCGCGACGCTTGAAACCGTTTCTATATAAAATGTATGCGACAGAAGTGAAGGCGCGCCTCGCATTGATAACTGCTGACGATCGCTAGTCTGACAGATCTCATATTGCGCGTCGCGTCGCGTGTCTACTCTGTGGAGCTTGCGCTTTAAAGCGAGTGTTTGTGACGGCTCAATTTTGTGATGTCGCGATTAATTAATGGATCCTTTTATCCGTAAATACAGAATGAATTGGTTACGTAACAAACTAGGAAAGCGCTGTACACACAACGTCCATTTCGACGTTATTTTTACCGTTTGAATAAAACCAAACCGTTTGACTTTCGCATCCGTCAACGCTCCGTTCGACATGCATCGTCGTATTTACGAGTATATGGAATCCCACCAAAAACATTAACTTGTAAAAAGAACCAAGTCTCGCCTTTCAGTTCATCTACTGTAAAAAGTTGTGAGATCCATGTGATGCCAAGTCGGTTATTGATTTATTCAAGGACTACTTCAGGGAACTTTCATCTTAAGCTATTGCGTAATTAGGTAACAGACATCATCTTACAGTAACTATATCGATATTTAAAAACTTTTATATTTACAATAACTAGAATGACTTGGCAATCGCACACTATTTGCTTGTGAGATACGATGGTCTAGTGCGATGGCCGGGTCATTCTAGTTATTGTAAATATAAAAGTTTTAATATCGATATAGTTACTGTAAGATGATGTCTGTTACCTAATTACGCAATAGCTTAAGATGAAAGTTCCCTGAAGTAGTCCTTGAATAAATCAATAACCGACTTGGCATCACATGGATCTCACAACTTTTTACAGTAGATGAACTGAAAGGCGAGACTTGGTTCTTTTTACAAGTTAATGTTTTTGGTGGGATCTCATTTATTTTTGTAGATAGTCTTCCTCTTTCTCTTATCTGGAACTACTTCTTGAGCCTCAGCTACAGATTTCCTCAAAGCCCATCCGCAAAGTTAACTTTGTAATCCTATACATTTGTATGGAAATACAAAGTTAGTTATGCGGTTGCAACCGAATTTTCAGAATGTTATAGTTTTCCCTTTATTCATACACTAAATACAAGGTGTATTCTAAGTTTCAAGCTCCTCAGTCTGCTAGAAGTACCTTAGAATTTTGATGATCGGTCAGTCAGTCAGTCAGTCAGTCAGGCAGAAAATTAAGAAACTTTGACTAACTATAACTTCTAAACTACTGGTCCAAATTAAATGAAATTTAAAATGTATCGTGTCTATGCAGTGCTTGATAAGATATTTTAAAATCAATGTTCTAAACTTATCGACAAGGGAGTTATGGGGGGGTCAAAAATGGCCTGAACTGGTTCGAGAAAAGGATGGTACGGCCGTGCCGCTTTCAGCTCGACTTGGTGGGGGCACTGCCGTGCCCCCAGATTAAGGTGAAAATTCGCATACGCTGCGATAGTGCAGCGCAACAATAACGTCGTCGGGATCGACGTTATGTGCGTAATGCGTCTTAAACTAAACTAAATAGTTTTGTTGCCAGGGCTGTCGCCATTTATGAATATGCGAATAGGTATCAGATATTTTTTTAACATCATTATTATACATAGTTATTTTAATGTTTGGGCCTATTTTATTAGTGACTAGCGGTTTACCCACTGCAAGTCGTTTTTCCGCGAAAAGGTTTTTCCCGGAATGTGTTATACACTTCGAGCAACGAATCTTCTGTCCCGTTCCGTCCTCCAAGTGTTATACATATAAACCTTCCTTTTGAATTACACTATCTATTGCAAAAAACTGCATTAACATCAGTTGCATGTTTAAGGAGGAGTAAGCAAATTCCACGACTGATAGACAGACAGAGAAACTCAAAAAACTACTTTATTTTTACAATTTATTAAAGTTTTAAAGAGCTTTGTAGTAAGTACGTCAGTAAAGTTAGTAAAGTAGTTAGTAAAGTAGTAAGTAAGTAGTAGTAGGTATTCTATCGCGGGATTTTTACTCCCATAAACAAGTATAGACTTTCTAATAACTCGGTAACTACCTATTGAATTTGCAAATATTTTTGCATTTTATGCGGAAAATTTGACTTTATAGTTACCCTACCCAATTTGTGACTTTAGTCTAGTTGCCTTGCCACTTTCTCCATTTTTGACTCGTGTCGTATAATTTTGTTTACAGCCGCATTAAATTCAGTTTACGGCTGCCGTTAACTACATTTACGGTCGTAAAAAGTTCGGCTCGTGTTAATGGACCGCAACGCTAAAGATTGTAATTTATCGGATGGTTTATTTTTACGTATTTGTGCATTTGACAAGATTATTTTTATCTCAACTTTATACTCCCTTTAAACCCTTTTTAGATATAAACATGTACTTAACTTTTTTTACAACTATTTTTATCGAGACGCTAGTAAAGATATCAGTCTGAAACCTTTCATTTATCTATCACTTTGTGACTTTGTTCCCATGTTGGTAGCACGTAGCTACCTCTAGATGAACCCCCTGATGCTCGTAAGAAAGACGGTTCTGTGCCTCGGAGGACACGTTAAGCCGACGATCCCGGTTGCTGTCTTTGACAAAATAACTTACATACAGTAGTAGTAGGTAGTAAGCGGTTGAAAAACTTTTGACACCAGAGTTTTTCGGGTCGTTTTTTGACTCGGTATTACATAAAAGAAGAAGCAACCAGTTATTTTGATGAAGTATTTGGAGTTTTGTCGAAATGATTACACAAATATTCAACTAACCTCATTACTGCTGACCGGTAGAGTTTACCTTCTCATCGAAACAGCAAAAAAAAATATGTTCCTTCCCTAACGTCATCTCGCACTAGCTTATCTTATTTCAACTGTGCTGTTCCCTGGAATTTGTTATTATTCGAGTTTAGTAAAGAACATTAAGAAATCAAAAGAATAAACAGTGGAATAAAATACTGTGAGTAACTTTAATTAAATCATTTGAATTACTCTGTTTTGTTACCGGGTTTTGCTTTAACAACAGTTTTGCCAGAAGCCTAATTAAACTACCGGACGTTTCTCCAAATAAACATATTAAAAATGCTTTTTATTGTGGCAATGAAATTATTTTGAAACTGTATTAATTAACACTTTTATTTTTAAACTACTGGCTACATGAGTATATTATTTCATTTTATTTTTAAACTACTGACTACATGAGTTATTTGATACCAATTTTTTTTTCTATTGTATAGGTTTCGTTCATACGACAAATACTCCCAGTGTTAGATATACAGTTTTTGGAAAACTGGCATAATTTTTGAAAATCCTGGGAATTGAGTGTTAGACGCCAAGATTTACTTGCTTAATTCGCAGGCTAGGATAGAAACGTGATTCCCCAGTTGATAGTGTCGCCAGTACAGAGCCGAAGGTCGCAGGTTCAAATCCTGCCTGCGATGAAAATTTTGCAAGTTTTCCACAACAACTCCAATCTGACTCAAACTACAAAATACTTTTCCGTGAACCGCCGCCCACTTGTTGTCTAGTGGCTAGTGGCCTGTCTGCCTGGCGTCAACACGTCAATATTGTGAGCTGTGTGAAAGCTTTTCATATTGCTCATATCGCTATATGGGAAACATAGCTTTGTTAGTTTGTTACATCATCGTGTTTAGACTATAAAAATACAAAAGGTGAATTAACAGCCAACGCGCGGTTTCAAAACATAGTCAGGTGTGGTGTCAGCTTAGAATATCCACATATTTCCCGTGGGATTAAAGCATTGTTGTATCACGCTGACAACCTGCCACTATGATGATACTCAGTCTTCTTAATGACTCTCAAACTTTTGTCAGACGTGATGTAAATGACAGTTTTCTACAGCGGTTTACACTCTGCCTACCCCGCAAGGAATATAGACGTGCTATATGTATGTATGTATGTCAGGTGTAGATTTGATAGCCCCGGGGCTAAAACTGCAGAGTCAATCCGAAAAGTTACTTATTTCCATGAATATCTTTACCGTTTACAAGTCGTAAAAGTAACTGATTCCCTCTTAAAAATTTGAGTCTTTTAATTTCTTAAAGTACGTACCGTCCTGGAATACAACGTGTTACAAAACAACCAATAAATCTGAAAGGGTGTGGAAAGGTCCGTTGCAAAGAGTCAATTAACAAAAAATTAGAGCCATAGTATCGTTTTTGAAAACTACGAAAAAAATATTTTTTTATTAAATTACACTTATTTTTAATCGTGGCATCGCAACACTAATTTTGACAGCTCAGAGTTCAAATGAAGTTACGGACGCGGCGAAGCGTAGTTCGGTCTACATTGCTGGCTATTACATGAGTGTCATCAATACAAGAAACTAAGTCAACCAGCAATGTATGCCGAAGCGGACTTTGTTCGCCAGGTAGTGTAGCACCTGACTTAGACTAGTGATGTGATTATTTTATCGACTGATGATAATGAAAAATATTCTTTTTTTTGGTTAGTTATGTAACAGGTTGTATAGAGGTAAATAAAAAAGTTCCAAAGATTAATTCGACTGGAAATGTTACCAAAAAATAGTCCCAGATGTTACTGTTCCCAGGCAAATGGAAATAAAAATGTTCTGGTAGGTTTCGTATAATATATTATGATTTTAAGGTATGTAAGTACTTTCAGAAGCCTGGAAGAATTTATACTAATAGTTTTAGTGATAGAATTATACATGTTTACAACTTTAATGGCTAGATTTACGTGCTATCGTTAGTTTAGTATACTTTTGAACAGTAATGCAAATGGTATTTTGGTAATACCAGTAAACTTTAACACACTTTAACTGTTTAAACGCTTACGAGACTGTTTAAGTACCTTCACATAGAAGGTTGAAGTCTGTAAATCTATAGTTTTCTTTTACTCTTTGTTATGCCTCTTGCCAGTCATCATCAATATGAAATGCTAGCTCACGGCTGTCTGGTAAGGAAGCGACCTTGAAGTACGCTTACTTGGTAAGGCCCACCGCACACTGTAGACAAAACAGTCTACAGACAGGTTAGGGATGTGCGTCATCGGGACTAATCCACGTTTGGGAATATTCCCGAAAAATAAACATTTTTGGCACTTAAAAACTCCCGTGGAAAACTAGTATACCTAAGTAGATGAAATATAAGGTATACGAAACTGATTTGCCATATTCTGCATATGATTTTAACATACCTTAGCTCTTTAACGGTTACTAGACTACCACTACCAAAATTGGTATACTAGTAACTTCACATAGAAAGTTGAAGTCTTTAAATCTATAGTTTTCCTCTACTCTTTGTTATGTTTCTTGCCAGTCATCATCAATATGAAATGCCAGCTCACGGCTGTCTGAAAGGACGCGACCTTGAAGTACGCTTACTTGGTAAGGCCCACCGCACACTGTAGGCAAAACAGTCTACAGACAAGTCAGGGATGATGTGCAGTCATCGGGAATAATCCGCATTTGGGAAAATTCCCGAATATAAAACATTGTTTGCACTTCAAAACCTCATGTGGTGGATAATAAACTGCCCAAATAGTTTATAATATACGCGGAAATGACCTGCCATATGATAATATGGCAAATATTGTAGACGTTACAGTGATTCGTTACGGTTTCAATATGTAACGATTAATAGAGGCATAATCCTTACAATAAATTATTATTTTACTGTCATAGTAATTCTGATTTGATTTCCCAAACCATACCATAACAGCCACAACACAACAATCCACTGTGGACATACCACGCTTGGCAGGTGGATTGACGAACGCAGTGCATGATGTTGCTTCTACAGGGAACGCTGCTGCCCATTCCTTGAATGAATCCCTTAGTCGCTTTTTACGACAACCACGGGTAGAATTGGGGTGATGCTATTCTAAGCCGACATCACACGGCTACACCATCCCAGCAATTTGAAATGCTTCCGCACCGGGAAATTTATTTTGGTAAAATTCCCACTTGGAAATTATTTCAAGATTGTTCCCGACTATGGCACATCCCTGACCTACTGCAGACTGTTTTGTCTATAATGTGCGGTCGCTCTAAATTCTGTTGTTGGGGGGAATATGGTTGTGTATTTGTAAGGCTGCTTTCTGAAATGGATAGCTCGCGGAATATTTGAAGGCGTATTATATTCTGTCTGTTGTATCTATTATTCTGTCGAGTTTATGTTCTTAAATTATTTGTTGTAAAGAATTTATTATCAAATTCGGCTAGCATTAACCAAATTCTAATGCGACCTGTATTTTTGGTCGAGCCGGTTACTTTAAATTTAGCCACGGTATTTCAAAGTCGCTAAGTTTGACAAATTATCAATACAGCAATGTTTTCAAAGATCTTCGACGCAAGCTCCACAGAGGAGACGTGAGACGTAAGACGAAAAAAAATTTGTTCCTCCCATAGTAACTAGTTCTGAGTTTTCGCTATCGGTCACTAGTAAAATTTCACGCTATATAGAAAAAGTTTCAGATATCATACGTCTCTCATCTCCGTCTCATGTCTCACGTCTCCTCTGTGGAGCTTGCGCCTTACAAAACGAACACTCTCTATTCAAGTCAGTCAGTCAGTTTACAACTCCTGACGCCGCTACGAGCTACGACTGATGTAGCACTCTCGTAGCGTCTCGTAGACACATCGACGTAGCTATTTGCTACGAATATACAGTTTCTGCCATGTTTGTGATGCAGGCAAAAGGCAAACACGTTTGTGTTTTGTTATTTTAGTAAGTAAGTTTAAATATTATTGTCTCTTGTTTGTTGTTTTGATTAAATTCTCACTAATTTATTCATTCTATTACTACATACCTAGTTGATTTCAAAATATATACAGAGTGGGACAGCACTCGGAATACTGAACAACTTTTCCCACGAACATAGGTACGGCGAGATAAACGCACGGCAACGTTCAATTGTTCGATTTTCCACTTTATTTTCATACGAATATGGTTTATGTCAAACGGTTTGACAGACGTAACTGTCGACGCAGCATTGTGCGATGCCGTTTGACTTAAACCGTATTCTTAAATGGTAGGGTGGAGAATCGAATGAATGACGTACAAACGGACGTTGCGTATGTTTCCTGGAATATTCTCATCGGAAAAGATTCATGGTCTGAATGCGCCATATCAATTCTAAGAAGGCTGTCCGTCCCGTCTTTTGCAGGAAATGAAACTGCCAAATAACAACTTGCTTACGAACAATTTCACTTTTCGTGCGTTTCTCTACACGCAACATTCGAATTACAGACACAAAGTAAGCATTGGCTGGCGCTAATCCAGAGAGCCGGCTTCAAGGCAACGACGCTATACTCACACAGACATCCACACGCCGTCGTTTACGCGCAATCTCGAACCGGTTCGAACCGGCTAGTAGCGAGTGTCAACAGCATTCGGTGCGGGCGGACGGCAAAATTACGACTCGCAAGTGCCAATATTTTTGTATAGTATGTTATAGTGTACGTTTGATATAAGTAAGGTAATAATGTAAAACCTCTAGGTATATAAGTATAGGGTGAAATTTTACTACAGACCGGTAGCGAAAACTCAGAACCGGCTAGTGATACTAGCCGGTTCTGACAACTTTCCCGAGGTAACATAGGTCGAAACACGAAAAAAATGTTTGGACCTCTCATAGTAATTAAAATCAGCTGATCGGCAAATTTGTATCGGAGGTCCAAAAATTTTTTTCCTATTTCGTCCTATGTTCCTTGTAAAACACACTATATTTGACCCAGGCATATTAAAATTCAGAAAAAGAAAGTAGCAACCCATAAAATCTACATAAATGATCGGAAGAAGGGGCGCGAGCTGTCCTTCTGTAAATTGTCTATTTTGTGTTACAGACATATCGAGTTATAATAAGAGTTATAACGACGCTCGCGATCGGTGACTCCCTCATCGCGTCAATAACCATAAAACTAAAATTAACCATCTATTTAGTAGGAGTCGATAGAAAAGTAGGTAGACCAATAATTCAAGGTGTAAGGAAAAGTACCCGTGAAAATGAATAAAAATGTGACCTCCCATAGTAAATCAATCAGCTGATCGGCGACTTTGTGTGGAACGTCAAAATATATTTATCACTTTTCGACCCATGTTCCATGGGGAAATTTGTTCAGTTTCATGTGCCTTGACTCCCTTTCGGCTTGTTATACCATTTTTGTTACTTCCGGTCCGGTATGTAACTAATGTATCCTATTTACAACATAATGTGAATAGTTTACTCGCAAACTCCCTGTACAGGGAATTTAGTTAGTTAGTCGGTCTAATGTATCTACAGGGTGTTAGGGACGGTGTACCGAAAACTTTGCAGGCATGATCAGACCATCAAACTGAACAACTTTTACTATGGAGCCAATGGTGGGAAACGAAAAAAAATTTCCGACCTCCCATACAAAATTCACGATCAGCTGACTTACTTTGTATGGGAGGTCGGAATTTTTTTTTCTTTTCCCACCATTGGCTCCATAGTAAAAGTTGTTCAGTTTCATGGTCTGAGCACGCCGGCAAAGTTTTCGTTACACCGTCCCTAACACCCCGTATTCTGTATTAATTACAGCTTTGGCAAGCAGATACGGCAGTAGTCCATAATTAGAGCGGGTGTAGAGTTAGCGACCAGACAGACTACTAGACGGCGAGCGCAGATAATGCGACAAAAAACTAACAAAAATATCCAATTTTAATGCAAAATTAGCAGGTTTTGTAGCGTGAGGAGCTCTAATGTCATCTGAGAGTATAAGTTAGTTAGTTAGTTGGTGTAATGTATCTATTCTGTATTAATTACAGCTTTGGCAAGCAGATACGGCAGTAGTTGGTAATTAGAGCGGGTGTAGAGTTAGCGACCAGACACACTACTAGGCGGAGTTTAGTTAGTTAGTCGGTCTAATGTATCTATTCTGTATTAATTACAGCTTTGGCAAGCAGATACGGCGGTAGTCAGTAATTAGAATTAGCGACCAGACAGCCTACTAGACGGAGTGCGCACATTATGCAACAAAAAAACTAACAAGAAAATCCAATGCAAAATGTGCATTTATTTAGCGTGTGGTGCTCTGATATATGTCATCTGAGAGCATTAGTTAGTTAGTTAGTTGGTCTAAAGTATCTATTCTGTATTAATTACAGCTTTGGCAAGCAGATACGGCAGTAGTCAGTAAGAGCGGGTTTAGAGTTAGCGACCAGACTGACTACTAGACCACAAAATTGAGAATTTACAGATAATAAGTGGCAAAAATCTAAGGCCTTTATCCCCCAATTTAAGGTCCTTGTTAGGTGTCGCTCTCCAAATGCATAGTACCTATTTATTACTACAATGTTAGCTCTTTGATAGGACCGTTTCTTTATTTAAGTAGGTATACACTAAAGAGTTTATAGTAAGCTTCTTGAAGCGCGTTATGCGAATGACATGGCAATTATTATAGGCAAGACGCAGTCGCATCATTTCACAAGCAAAAAATAAGCTGTGTTAGCCCAGATACTGGGTTATTTGTAAGTCAGTGCGCAAACTTTGCAGGGTGTTTCTACTCTTAATTATGATAAACTTTTACTGCGAATTCCCGAAAATATTTGGATGTTCCATAGAGAAATTCATACCTAGTCGGTAAAAATGTATGGAACACTCAAAATATGTTTTTAGAATCCTCAGGGGCCCCTTAGTAAAAGTTTTTAAGAATCACAAGTAGAAACATCCTGCAAAGTTTGCGGACTGACTAAAAAATAACCCTATGTACGATGAAAGATCGTGCATATTGATGATATTTTTAATTATGTGATCTGACGAACTTAAATTGGCCAATCAGCACGTCTCGGACTAGACTTTATGTGTACGGTCGGTTATACCACATAAGGTACCAGGGGTACACCAAAAGGTCTGAATTATTTTTGTTCTTAGTGATATTTTTTTCTTCAAATGAATATTTATTAGTAAGAAGATGCTTCTCTTATGTGAATATGTTTTATATTTTATTATTTTTTCACTGGAATAAAAATAATAGTTCTCCTGGCGTAGCCCTGGACTCTTAAGTGCTTTTTTCGTCTAGTAGGCTGTATGGTCGTTGTGCAGAGCTAACAAGGTCAAGGCCTTCGTTAGGAACAAGTGTCAAAGAACCATACATCACGCTTTAAAAACATACGTCATAATCTTCCTGCCCTTATCCCAAATCAGTTGGGGTTGGCGCATCATGTTTTTTAGAGCACAAAATCATGAAAAAAAAACTTTTTATGACCTGTGTCCTGTCCTGTCAATGTATTTAGAATCATCAATCAGTTGCGTTGCGTCAATATTTTATCAAGATCGTGTAGGCTCCCACATGCGAAATTCAATATGAAAATTGTATCCCATTATAGTAATATTATTTGACGAGAAGATTTTGTTCCCAGTCTGGTTAGGACATTGCAGGCTGAACCACCTGATTTTCCGAAAAGTAAGATGTTTCCGTGCTTCGGATGGGCACGTTAAGCCGTCGGTCCCGGTTGCTGTCTATGATGGCACAGTCGTTACACAACCATGTCAGAGGCCTGCTACTTGCAGTAAGCGGTTGAAAAACTCTGACACCAGGGTTCATCGGGTCATTGAACGACTCGGTGTCCCACACGAAGAGGAGGAAGAGAGAGATGAGAAGATAACTTACAGGCCTACAGGTCATTAAATCGGGATTTGGATGAATCGGTGTCCCACTCGAAAATAAGAAGTCCATCAAATCAAAATTGTTATTAAATCGCTGTGCCAGAACCACTTGTGCGCATGGAAATGACTCAGGCACGTCAAGAAGCTAACAGAGCTTATATCATTTCCGTGATCGGACGATCAGCTGACAGCGCCAGCCCTTATCCCTTCCTACTACACGGCGACTTAGTGTGCTTTAGGTTACACTTCACTGAATATACAATCTCTCTTTTTCTTAGGGTGAGCGAGTGAAAGAGAACCACTTGTACGCATGGAAATGACTCAGGCACGTCAAGTTGCTATCAGAGCTTATCTCATTTCCGTGATCGGACGATCAGCTGACAGCGCCAGCCCTTATCCCTTTCTACTATACGGTGACTTAGTTTGCTTTAGTTTACACTTCAATAAAAAAAACCTTTCTCTCATTCTAAGAGTAAGTGTGTGAAAGAGAACCACTTGTACATACGCATGGAAATGACTCAGGCACGTCAAGTTGCTAACAGAGCTTATCTCATTTCCGTGATCGGACGATCAGCTCACAGCGCCAGCCCTTATCCCTTTCTACTATACGGCGACTTAGTTTGCTTTAGTTTACACTTCAATGAATATACAACCTTTCTCTCTTTCTTAGGCGCAAACTCCACCAAAAAGACGAGGGCATAGGACGTAAGAATGACAGTTGACAGACAAGTGATCGTCAAATATTCTTCTTAGTTTTTGACGCTAGCTGTCATGGATGCGACGCTTTGGCGACGCTTATGTGTGCCTTTGTCAATACTTTTTCGTACATTTTGTATGGAAACGTCGCGATGTCAAACGTCAAGCGTCATGCCTTACGCCCTATGTCCTTTCCTTGTACTCTCTGTGGAGCTTGGGGCTAAGAGTGAGATAGAGAGAGCCACTTGTACGCATGGAAATGACTCAGGCACGTCAAGTTGCTAACAGATAAATAAATAAAAAAAAAAAAAAAAATTATTTTTCTTTAACAAATTAAAGCCTTAATTACATAGGTGTTGGTGTCTCTATTTAAGCAAGAATAGCCTGTGTTTAGAGACACCGCTCCTCTATAACAATAAGTAAATTTATTAGAAGGCCGCACGGTATTTTACCACCGCATACAAGGACAAAGCAAAAAATCTTTATATAAATGCAAAAATAGAAAAATCAAAAGTTATGTTTGCGTGCGTGTGTATGCGTGTGTATGTGTGTTTGTGTTTGTGTGTGTGTGTTTGTGTGTGTGTGTGTGTGTGTGTGTGTGTGTGTGTGTGTGTGTGTGTGTGTGTGTTAGTTTGTGTTTTATACTATACGATCCAACAAAGACTCAATTTCTTCATACAATTTGGGTTGAAGCCACTTTGATAATATTTTTTTGCACTCTTGATAGCTTTTGTCATATATGTACAATTCTTTGTTCACTTTGTTGTACAGAAAAGCAGATCGTGAAATGTATTGCCTGCTAGCAAACATAGTTTTGGTTGAAACTGACTGCATCACAATATCCTTTCGGCGTTTCGTTAACAGATCAGAATTAAAGGATATAGACCTATGCGTTTTCAGGATTGCCATTAGTACATATAGTTTCCTAACAGAAAGTAAGTCACTCATGCGATACAAATCAACAGTAGGGAAGCGTCTTTTTTTGAAGTACATGACTTTAATTAGCGTACGTTGTGCTCGTTCAAGGTCAAGAAACTGGATCTTCGCAGCACCACCCCATACTGGAATGCAATAAGTGATAATAGATTGGGCTAGAGAAATATATATTTGATTGATTAGATAATTAGAAGTGTCTTTATCGGAATTTTGGTCAGGTAATACGTGTCTTAATTTTTTAAATATCCATACTAGTTTTCTAGTTCTGTTTATGACGTGCTCTAGATGTGGGTACCACGATAACCTTTGGTCAACAAATACACCTAGGTATTTAACTTTCATAGCTTTGACTATTGTTGGACAATTGCACAAGACTCTATTTGAGCCCACAGAACACTTATGTATCTTTAGACTGAAATCGCTTTGTGGTTGTGAGTTATTGTAGATGCTAAAACATATGAAGTTTGTTTTAAAGGTGTTAAGGGTTAGAAGATTATCTTGAAGCCACTGAGCAACCTGTGCGAGACCGAGCTCCGCACTTTCCCTGACTATGTTCCAAGATTTGCCAGCAAAGACCACGGCCGTGTCATCGGCGTACGATAGAATTTTAGCGTTTGGTACCACCATACTACACAAGTCATTAATGTAGATAAGGAACAGGGTAGGTCCCAAAACGCTACCTTGGGGTACGCCACACAACACGTCCGCATCATCACTAACACAACCAGGAAGTTTAACCCTTTGTTTTCTACCCGACATATAATTCTCAAAAAGAGCAAGCGGTGTACCTCTAACCCCGATCCTTTCAAGTTTACGTACGAGGATGGGAATGGAGACAGTATCAAAAGCTTTTTTCAGGTCAAGGAAAACCGACATACATTTGTTACCTTGATCGAGTTGCCTGGTAACAAAGGAGCTTAGCTCAGAAATTGCATCTTCTGTCGATCTTCCTTGCCTGAATCCGAATTGATTTGGTGATAGTATGTCGAATTTATTTAAATAATTCAGTAACCTTATGTTTAGGAGTTTTTCTAATATTTTCGATATAGCTGGCAAAACAGATATAGGTCTGTAATTATTGATGTCATCTCCATCCCCACCCTTGTAAACTGGAGTTATAATAGATTGCTTTAATAGTGAAGGGAAGATTCCTTTTTCGAAACACAAGTTTGCCAAGTGAGTAACGACGGGTGTTAAGTCATCAATAGCCACTTTCAGAAATTCGTTTGGGATATTATCCCAGCCTGGAGCACTGTTCGATTTTAAGTTTAATATGATACTTCTTACCTCATTTGTATCAGTGTTGAGCAGAACAAAGGAGTATGGTGGTGGCTGTATATTATCTAAGGGATAACTAAGTGTATTAGATACGCCAGATTGAACTTCTTTTGCAAGTTGCATTCCTATATTCACAAAATATTTATTAATAAAATTGACTGATTCAGTGGGCGTGTGTTTAATATTTAGCAGTTCAGTATTCGTGTTCTGCGATTTATTAGTATACGTAATGTTTTTAATATTATTCCAGAGTAGTTTATTGTTATGCAAAGATTTAATAATATTTTCCCGATCATATTTCCTTTTTTGTTTTTTAATCAGATTGTTGCAATAATTTCTGTATCTTCGGTAAGTGATACGTAGAATATCATTATTCGGGTCATTCTTTAGTTTTTTTTGTAGTTTATTTCTATTTCTTATACATCGCAAGATTCCCGCAGTTATCCATGGTTTTATAATTCTTTTGTCACATGGTACAGAAGTCACTGCAGTACTTAATTTTAAGCTGTCTACAATTTTATTTATTAAAGATACAGTTACCTCAATAGGATCGTTACAAAATAATAGATCAGCTAAGTGTTTGGTTTGCAAATATTTTAAAGCATCCTGGAAATTAACTCGAGTTTTAGTTTTATTTTCTTTGAAATGATTTTTTACCTTTGAAATAGAGAGCAAGGTGGTGTAGTGATCTGATATCGTCGTATTTATAATCGCTATTGTCGCTTTATGTTTTGTTTTGCTGATTTTCAGCATAAAATGATCCAAGCAATTCTGTTTCCTTGTAGGCAAGGTGTGACCAGCTAATATGCCGTAGTTGGCTAGAGTGTCAAGATAATGCATTCTATTTCTGTACTCTTGTGGTAGTTCTTTAATTTTGGGTCGGATATTAATGTTTATATCTCCTGTAATTACAATACTCCTATTTGAGGGAAGCGACTCCAAATGTAAACTTAGAGAATTAATAAATTTTTCTGCATTTGGGTTCGACGGTGAGCGATAGATGCAGAGAATGGTTTTATCTAATACATCCACTTGAAGGCATGATGCATGACATAATTTTACTTCCTTTGCATTATGTTTTAGAGATTTTTTAATATAAACAACAACACCGTCATTTTGATTTAATTGACATTTAGTGCTGTAGGATACGTAATTATTCATCTGCGGTAGAGGTTTGTTTTTATTTAGTCTACATTCCGTTAGTGTCAATAAATCAGTATCAAAGGGTAACATAGACAGGTTTAAAAGAAAATCATCGAAATTGCCGTATATACTTACTATATTCTGTGAAAGTAAAGTGAAGTCAGTTTTATCAATATGCATATGTCTTCCCAAATCATTAATATCGCACTCAAATGCATCAGCTATTTTTACTTGGTCTAATTCTTGTAATGTCTGTAGGGAGTCACCCATTTTTAGAACGAAATTGGGTGAGACCAGTGGCATTAGTAGGTAGTTTTTTCTTTAGTGTCAGTTTGGATTTTAAGCCTTTATTGGTGTGTACAGAAGTTTGTTTAGTCAATGTTGTAGTGAAAAAAAATGGTGTGTAAATTTTGTGTGTGGGTGTGTAAGATAGATGTGATTGTGTGGAGTATGCACGTTTGAACGGTTGAATAATGGTTATGGTGGAAGTGTTTATTATTTCGCACAACAAATATTAAATTGCGTGTCTGAATAATACTTTCCTTAACTCTAGAAAAAAGGCACAAACAAATTTCAAATAATATAACAATAACCCTGAGGCATAGATAAAACACAAGAAACATGATATAGTGCAGTTTATATAGTCAGTCCTGTTCCAAAAGTAGTTTATGGACCTGTTCTTCTGTCTGGATCATTATTATCGGGGTGTTTTCACTTTTTCGTACGTATACTTTGCCGTAGGATGTCCACACAAACTTGTAGCTCTTAGACTTTGTCAGGTCACGAGCCAGGAAATGCAGGCGAGCGGCTTTCTGAGTTAGATTTTCCGAAACGAAAATTGGTGTTTCTTCAAGCGTCTTGAAACCAAGGTGCTTCGCACGTAGCTTGCTTTTGTTTTTTATGTTGAAGGACTTAGCCATTTTTAAGTAGTCAGTCTTTAGTATAACTGAGCCGGTTTCAACTACAATGGGAGTGTTTCTTTGTTCAGGCTTCTTACTCCTTACTCTGTAAATATCTTTGATATCGGATTTGCTCACTTTGCAGTCAATTGTTTCTGACAACGCTATCACCATGTCAATTAAATCTTGTTTTGTTTCCGATTCCTTTTTCGGTACACCTTTTATTTCAAAGTTTGTTTTCCGATTGGCAAGCTGCATATTATCCAGTTTGTCCTCCAGAAATATTATGTATTCCCGGTTTTCCTGTGAAATTTTCTCCAATTTCTTTATTTCCTGTTTCAGCTCTTCATTTTGAGCAGACATATTGATCAGTGATTGCTCAATGCCTTTATTTGAGTCTTGTATATCCTTCATTGTTAAATTTAGCTGTCTCATTTCTTCCTTATGCGTATTAGTGAGGGTAGTTATCAGCTGTCTCATTTCCAACTTAAACTCCTGAAACTTAGCTTCATCGTACAGTTTGTCTGTGTGAGCCACATGTTGAGCCCTTCTGCCAACCCGATGTGATACAGTATTGAGCGGGGATACACTGTCGTCCGATACACAAATAGACATATCCGGGTCGGATACTGCTTTGTGTAGTGTGGAGTGAAACATCGTTGAAGGTTTTTGTATCAAAACAGACGCAAAAACAGGTCGCGCATTTAGCCGGTTGATGTTCACCAAACGTCGCCGTCGCCGGGAGAAAATTATCCTGCTTGCGTTGATGAACGACCCCTTGTCAAATCACTCGGCGATGATATTAAATATTACAATATCCTTTTTGCACAATCACTGAGCACAAACGTCACAAATCAATTGAAAATGTTCAATATGTCTTGCAAAGCTTCTTTTTATACACAGTTTAGCCACACAGCGGTACTTTAACCTTTGATACAGAAATAAAACACGGAGCGGTACGAAAACAATGTATACACGCAGGGTGCGTTCAGGGAAGAGATCAAACAGAGCTTATCTCATTTCCGTGATCGGACGATCAGCTGACATCGCCAGCCCTTATCCCTTCCTACTATATGGCGGCTTAGTTTGGCTTAGTTTACACTTCAATTAATAAACAAATAGATGTGTTAAAAAACAAAAAACCCGACTGCGGTAATTTTTAAGTAGTATTTTGCTGTAAAAATCCGCCATCTTGAATCTATATAGTTTTTTAATATAGCCAGTGTCACTTGCGCTGCTAAGACGAATTTCAAAATCCAACTATCCGTTTGGGCTGTACCCCGTGAAAAAATAAATCTTGTCCACATACATACATACATACATACATACATACATACATACATACATACTCTCGAAAAACAAACCCTCCTTCTGAGGCAGTCGGGTAAAAACCTTTCACTCTTTCTAAGAGTAAGTGAGAGAAAGAAGATCACTTGTTTACTTAACTGTTACTTAATTACTCTCAGTCACGTCAAGTTGATAACAGAGCTTATATCATTTCCGTGATCGGACGATCAGCTGACAGGACCGGCCCATATCCCTTTCTACTATACGGTGACTTAGTTTGCTTCAGTGAAGGTACACTTCAATCCTACTAATATTATAAAGGTGGATGTTTGTGTGTGTGTTTGTTACGACATCACGCAAAAACGGCTGATTAGATTGACATGAAACTTTGCAGAAATATAAAAGGGCATCTGGAATAACACATAGGATACTTTTTACCACGGAAAAATGTCTCATTCCCACGGGATCACGCATTTTCCAATATTTTTGAAATAGGTGGCGTGACTGAGCCGATTCGCGTTTTAAACGTTTTCGCCGAAAACTAACAGCGACATCTCTTGGCGAATAATGCTATTTTCCCGCGGAGTTTGCTTTAGTTTACACTTCAATGAATATACAACCTCTGTCTCATTTTAAGGGTGGGTGAGTGAGAGAAAACCACTTGTACGTATGGCAATGACTCAGGCACGTCAAGTTGCAAACAGAGCTTATCTCATTTCCGTGATCGGACGATAAGCTGACAGCGCCAGCCCTTAGGTATCCCTTGTTACTATAGGGTGAATTAGTTTGCTTTAGTTTACACTTCAATAAATATACAACCTCTCTCTCTTTCTAAGAGTATGTTAGTGAAAGAGAACCACTTGTACGCATGGAAATGACTCGGGTACGTCAAGTTGCTATCAGAGCTTATCTCATTTCCGTGATCGGACGATCAGCTGACAGCGCCAGCCCTTAGGTATCCCTTTCCTACTATATGGCGACTTAGTTTGCTTTAGTTTACACTTCAATGAATATACAACCTCTCTCTCATTCTAAGGGTGAGTGAGTGAGAGAAAACCACTTGTACGTATGGCAATGACTCAGGCACGTCAAGTTGCTATCAGAGCTTATCTCATTTCCGTGATCGGACGTTTAGCTGACAGCGCCGGCCCTTATCCCTGCCTACTATACGGCGACTTAGTTTGTTTTAATTCAATAAATATACAACCTCTCTCTCATTCTAAGGGTGAGTGAGAGAGAGAAAACCACTTGTACGCATAGAAATTATTCAGGCACGTCAAGTTGCAAACTGAGATTATCTCATTTCCGTGATCGGACGATCAGCTGACAGCGCCAGCCCTTATCTCTTCCTACTATACGGCGACGTAGTTTACTTTACACTTCAATGAATATACAACCTCTCTTTCTAAGAGTGAGTAAGTGAGGGAGAACCACTTGTGTAGGTCGAAACATAGGAGTAGCTATGAATCTAAACTTTTAGAGCACTTACACAATCTTTATTCTGAGGTGGACTATAACATAATGAAGGACGTGCCTATTTCGGCCAAGTACATTTATTTACCAAGCAGCATTGTACATCAAAGTAACAGTTTGCGCAGTGTAGTAACAACAAGCGGTGACACTGTCGCAAATTACATCCTCAATCGGTCGTTTCGTCGTTTACGTAATTCTCAGGGCACTCTCGAAGCGGATTGACAAAAAGGTCAACAAATTCTGACATTTTGTTGTATAATATGTTCTGTTTATTCCTCTTTTTATATGGGGGTGACAGGCGCTTGGGCATATAGCCCTAGCTAAATATGAAATAACGATGATGTCTACATAACATACCTATATTTTAATAGGTATAGTGGTATGAAAGATTATACACGGTGTCCCGACCGTGGTAGTGTTTTTAGCAAGTAGATAATATAAAGACAGAAAATAGCCTTATGAAATTTTTAATTAAAAATATTGTGTTAACATTAATTTATCTTTTTTTCCTTATTTCAGAGGGTGCTAGAGCCGGCATTCTTCTCTTTGTCAGCCGACCGCCGGTTTCTGCTGCTCGCGCAAAATGTCCACAAGATCTACAGATATTCGTGCCTCGCTCGATACACCGTGTACGACATACTTACCACGTGAGTATGACAGCCTAGTACTTTTAGATGTTGCTAGTTGCTACTCTACTTGTCAGCTGACTGACAGTTTTTGCTGCTCGCGCAAAATGTCCACAAGATCTACAGATATTCGTGCCTGGCTCGGTACACCGTGTACGACATACTTACCACGTGAGTATGATAGCCTAGTACTTTTAGATGTAGTCAGCTGACTGACAGTTTCTGCTGCTCGCGCAAAATGTCCACAAGATCTACAGATACTCGCGCCTGGCTCGGTACACCGTGTACGACACACTTACCACGTGAGTATGATAGCCTAGTACTTTTAGATGTTGCTACTTTACTTGTCAGCTGACTGTCAGTTTTTGCTGCTCGCGCAAAATGTCCACGAGATCTACAGATACTCGTGTCTCGCTCGGTACACCGTGTACGACATACTTACCACGTGAGTATGATAGCCTAGTACTTTTAGATGTAACTAAACTCTACTTGCCAGCTGACTGACGCAAAATGTGAAGAAGTTAAGATGAAGCTAAACTCTTTGTCAGCTGACTGACGGTTTCTGCTGCTCGCGCAAAATGTCCACAAGATCTATAGATACTCGTGCCTCGCTCGGTACACCGTGTACGACATACTTACCACGTGAGTATGATAGCCTAGTACTTTTAGATGTTGCTACACTACTTGTCAGCTGACTGACAGTTTTTGCTGCTCGCACAAAATGTCCACAAGATCTACAGATACTCGTGCCTCGCTCGGTACACCGTGTACGACATACTTACAACGTGAGTCTGTTAGCCTAGTACTTTTAGATGTTGCTACTCTACTTGTCAGCTGACTGACAGTTTCTGCTGCTCGCGCAAAATGTCCACAAGATCTACAGATACTCGTGTCTCGCTCGGTACACCGTGTACGACATACTTACCACGTGAGTATGATAGCCTGGTACTTTTAGATATAGCTAAACTCTTTGTCAGCTGATTGGCAGTTTCTGCTGCTCGCGCAAAATGTCCACAAGATCTACAGATACTCGTGTCTCGCTCGGTACACCGTGTACGACATACTTACCACGTGAGTATGATAGCCTAGTACTTTTAGATGTTGCTACACTATACTTGTCAGCTGACTGACAGTTTCTGCTGCTCGCGCAAAATGTCCACAAGATCTACAGATACTCGTGCCTCGCTCGGTACACCGTGTACGACATACTTACCACGTGAGTATGATAGCCTAGTACTTTTAGATGTAGCTAAACTCTTTGTTAACTGACTGACGACTTTGCTGCTCGCTCAAAATGTCCACAAGATCTACAGATACTCATGCCTCGCTCGGTACACTGTGTACGACATACTTACCACGTGAGTTTGTTAGCCTAGTACTTTTAGATGTTACTACTCTACTTGTCAGCTGACTGACACTTTTTGCTGCTCGCGCAAAATGTCCACAAGATCTACAGATACTCGTGTCTCGCTCGGTACACCGTGTACGACATACTTACCACGTGAGTATGATAGCCTGGTACTTTTAGATATAGCTAAACTCTTTGTCAGCTGATTGGCAGTTTCTGCTGCTCGCGCAAAATGTCCACAAGATCTACAGATACTCGTGTCTCGCTCGGTACACCGTGTACGACATACTTACCACGTGAGTATGATAGCCTAGTACTTTTAGATGTTGCTACACTACTTGTCAGCTGACTGACTGTTACTGCTACTCGCGGAAATTTTCCTTAAGAACCATAGGAAGAAATATGAAATAATAATTTTGTTTCCTGTAGAAAATTTTCTTAGTACTCTAACATGATTTTGTGATGGTATCCAACTATTTTCATAACATTTCGACCTAGTTTCTTTGAGAAAGTGGTTCACTTTTAATATACTACTTACATAATTATCAGCATTTTTAACACCTGGTAGCACCAGCATTTGTAACACCATAGGACCTACTAAACAGTATTTTTAAAAGCACATGCACAGCGTATAAATGATCGAAATAGAGGGACGACTTGCCCTTCCGTAATTTCTCTATTTTCTGGCACATGCAAAACTCTCATAATCTCAGAGATGTTATTAAATAACTTTATTAAGTAACTTTTAAACTTCTCCTCCTTAAAGTTTACCGCTGTACTTACTGTCTTACTGGACTCTCTTCATAAAATAATCATAAATTCATAAGACTTGTTTTTATGCCGCCCTGGTACTTTATAACTCCGTCACGAAGGCTCGGTACTTGAATGTGGTCGATTTATTTTTTATTCATAAGTTTCTTGTACGCATAGCCTTTTTCCATGAAAGACGATACGCCCCTTGAGAATATGTGTGACACGAGCGAAATGATCTAGAAACTCTTTTGGATATAACTTTATTCATACGATGTCAAGAAGTGTGCCAATAGGTTCGGCGTTTTTATTAAGTACTCTGTTGCAAAATACACAGGTGCCCCTACTTATCATTTATCAGTGTGTTATCAGCAAGCGGGCATTTATTTAATCTGGTGATTCTAGGCATCTTAATGAACAACTTTTACCTCAAAATCAGCTGTTCCATTCGTTGTGTTAGGTTTTTGTATGGACCAGCTGATATTGTTCGTGATTTCGCAGACGGCTCAGTAGTAAAAGATGTGCCAATCTATAGATGCCTAGAATCACAGTTTGAATAAATGCCTGCTTACCGGTAACATACTGTGGTTCTTGATAAACCGCACGTCATTCTTTTTGGGCGTGTTCACTTAGTAACTTTTTTGGGCATGTTCTCTTGGTAATTTTAAGTACTTAAGAAAGGAAAAAAAATACAACTGTATAAAACCGGTAAATTGGTACATATCTAAGAAAGGAATTTCGACGCTTTACACAGTTCAAAGCAAGACCGTACGACTACGTTATATGTTTGGCAAAGCCTATGCCCTACATTCCTTACTGTCCCTTAGGTTATTAATAGCTACCAGCCACATAGTTCAACACGCTGCCACCGTACACCGTTCCTAAATTAAACCAGTCCCTGTAAGACAACGACACACTGACACCCTACACCGTTCCTAAATTAAACCAGTCCCTGTAAGACAACGCCGGAACCCTCAGCGATGACAAACCTTTAGTAACCGTACACCGTTCCTAAATTAAACCAGTCCCTGTAAGACAACGCCGGAACCCTCAGCGATGACGTATCGGGGACCCGCTGGGACTGAGGGGTCCCGAAGCCACAATTTCATTAGCGTGGCGTGACTTATTACTAAAATAGGCCATATTATGTATCTATAACTTACTAATTTACATAAGTCTAGCTTTCATTACACATTTTTTCTTCTACGGTTTTGACTAAATCCTTTTAGTCCCTTAATGTTTCTAATAAATCAAACCTTTAGTAACCGTACACCGTTCCTAAATTAAACCAGTCCCTGTAAGACAACGCCGGAACCCTCAGCGATGACATATCGGGGACCCGTTGGGACTGAGGGGTCCCAAAGCCACAATTTCATTAGCGTATTAATATGACCTAGTTGTTTATTTAGTTACACATGTTTTGTTCTAAATCTTTTCTAGTGAATAAGTACCTTATCGTATATATAATAGGCATAGGCCACTTTGTGAATATATGAGAAACTATTTTTTATACACGATATACATAAGGCAAAGCCTATGCCCGCCCTACATTCCTTACTGTCCCTTAGGTTATTCATAGCTACCAGCCACATAGTTCAACACCGTTCCTATATTAAACCAGTCGCTGTAAGACAACGCCTGAACCCTCAGCGATGACGTATCGGGGACCCACTGGGACTGAGGGGTCCCGAAGCCACAATTTCATTAGCGAAGCGTGACCTATTACTTTAAAATAGCCCAGATAAGTAGCTATTAGGTACTTACTTTTATTTACATATACTTTAATTACCTACTCATGTTTTCTTCTACGATATTGACTAAATCCTTTCTAATTCTTAAGTTTCTTATAAAGAAGTAAGTACTAAACTTTTGCCAATATTGAACATATCGTCAATATCAAATATTAACCTTAACCTTAAAAGCCATAACAGTCCACTACTGGACACGGGCCTCCCCCTTTGGGGGGGTATTGTCATAATCACCACACGTGACATAACATGTTAGTAAAACAGATAAATAAAGTCCGGTCTGACCTAAAACAACAGACAATCAGAATAAAGTTAATAATATTTAGTAGGTAATGTCGCATTTTCGATCTAATCAAATGATATAAAAACTACTTAGGTACCTAGTTCTATCAAAACCACTCATAAAATCATGGCAGACTAAAAGCTCCCATCAAAACTCGTTTAAAAGCTTTCAACTTCTGATCAGTATCTTGCTCAATTAGACTCCAACTGCTGGGGACCTAATCTTTTAAATGTGGATATTTTGATCGAACTGAATTTGGTTTTTCAAAGGAGTACAGAACGGCTTAATGGAATTACAATATCAATAAAAAGAGACCGTGAAATTATAGATCGTTTACTATAATCTAGGTATATAATTTTAGGCGACAGGCTGACAACCTGTCACTATGGGGAATGGGGATACGCCGTCTTCTGAATGACTCTCGAATGTTTGTCAGAGGTGATGTTATTTGGACGTTATTTACAGCCATTTATGTTCTGCCTACCCCGATTTCTCACAATTAATAACATATTTATCAAACGAAAAAAATATGTTTTCAATCGTGAAAATCAGAGTCGCTAAAAACTGTTTTTAATTAAAATAATTAATGTAAATTATTTAAAGCCCCTCCTAATATTTGGTAGAGTAGGTCGGGTGAAGATGTCGTTAAATTTCTGCTAATGGTTTTACCGGAGTAATTTCCAGCCGCGAGCAATCTGGAGATTGACAATCTCTTGATAGGCTGCTCTCGGGGTCCAATTTGTACTAACTGCTGCAATTTACCTATTTAAAAAATCAACCTGTAGCGATATGGTTTCAAAATAGTAGAGAGTATGGTATGTCGTGTGATGCCGGCTGTTGTTTTTCTTTTGCCCGTCGTACTCACTTGAGTTTACCTCAAAGTGGCAAATGGAGCGCCATGCAACTGTTATACGGTGGCAAATGCAGCCAGTGGCCGTCTCAACTATAACTCAAAATAATATTTTTAATCATTGTGTAAGAAAGTCCTGTGTTTCAAGGAAGATGGTGGAACTAAATGCTTCTTTGAAATTAAAATAGAGCATTATCATGCCTTGACAAGGACGTGCCACGTAAATAAGTACTTTTCTAAGTCGCATTTATCGAGACAGAAAGCAAAATAATTATCATCAAACAATAATACCTATTTGAAAGCTCCTTTCAACAAAAGTTTAATTAACGTTGATGTTTGAGTAAAGATTCTATCAATCTTTAGCAATTAACTGATTGATGATCTTTTGGAATATTAATCTTAATTTGTTCCCAGATTTTCTCAAAATTTATGAAAATATCAAATCTTCTAAAATTTTAATATTAACCCTTAGCGAGCTCCTTGCCACTTCTGTCAGAGGTTAATCTTAATTTATATGAATAACGTCTAGACTCTAGACAGGTATTAATTTAGATGCCAATGAAATACGAAATTTGCGAGGAGGTACCACTACTCATTTCACTTTTATTTAGCGTGTTACCGGCAAGCGGGCATAGAATCACCAGTTTGAATAAATGCACACTTGCCGGTAACACATTGTTTAGGTTTTAGTCTGCTTGTTCTTTCATTCCATTTTCTTGCAATAATTTTCTTTTTCGTCAGTTTTGCGCTATCGTGTTAGATACCTATTTACCCTTACCCTAATTAACAAAATATTTTAAAGCCATGTTCTATTCACAAAACTGGACAACTCTTATTAGAAACTTTATATGCAACAACACGTAGGTACCTAGGTAGGTAAAAAACTCGCAGTTTGACCCTCGTTGGTGAAACTGGCTTGATTCAACTTTAATATTTAACGCCACGGGTTGGGCAAAGTGAGTTGCCAACAACCGTAATGATAAGGGTCGGAGTTACTGACCTGACCACTAGAAAATGCAAAAAAGTTTGCGAGTTTTAGGAACTCTAGGTACAGAATAGTTTGTCGCGGCGAAGTGAGTTTGCGGTTCTTTTATAAAAGTATTTTCTGAATTCCTTCCACAAAAAACGGGATCCGGCAAAATACAATACCGCAAAAACATGTGGTGTTTGTGAACTCTACCTACCTTGTACAGGTGAGAACAAACTAACCTTTTCACGTTCCTAACGTCTCTCATTTAAATTACTAAACTTTCATTATAACTAGCTTTTACCTTTGTTCGTAGGGTCAGGGTTGCCACACTGATAGAAAACCTTTGCATTTGAAAACGGAAAATCTGAGATGATTTATGCAGTTTAATAAGTTTTTTTTGGTTTATGATGCTGGCCTAGAATAGCATCACCCCAATTCTACCCGTGGTTGTAGTAAAAAAACAACTAACGGTTAATTATTCAGAAAATGGGCAACGGCGTTCCTTGTGAATAAAACATCTTGTACTGCGCTCGCCAATCCACCTGCCAAGCGTGGTGAGTTTGGCAATAGCCCCGAAAATGGGAGGCCCGTGTCTAGCAGTGGGCTGTTGTGTCTGTAAAGGTAAAGATAATAAGTTTTTATGGTAATCTCAAATAGGTAGGCTATTTGAGATAAATTACATTTCCTTTGAAAGAAACTTTTTTCCGTTAAGCTCAGTGCCATATGATTGGCCAGAAAAATCCGCACATTATAGTTATTTAGTTAACTATCGCGATAAGATCCGTTACAGTAACTACGAGTATTAAGTGTGAAAGTAATCGCGAGTGCTTTAAAAGTTACGTAGAAAAATCGCCATTCCATATAAACTGTGGGTAATTGGATCTGGCAACTACAATATGGTTTGAATAGTTAAACTTGCGGGGATTTGCTCACCTAACTCGACCTGTCTGTGTTTTGAAAGCCTTTTGTTACACGCTTTAGCAAAATTTACATAAGGTGCAATTCACAATGAAACTTATTTACTTATTTGAACGAATGAATATTGTTAGAAAAGTATTACTACGGTAAAATAACGTAGAGCTCCCACACAAAATGTGTGCCGAAAATTTCATTTGGTTTGTCTATTTTGTAGCTTAGAACTATAAGTATCAGAGTAATTTGATAATTTTTGATCATTTGTAACTATTTTCTTACTATTTCTACAGTTTTTAGTATTTTCACCTACGAAACTAAGCTAAGTTAATAATTATCTACCTAATTCATAGATAAAACTGACATGAAACATCTCAACTCTATTAAATAAACAAGCCATTGTTCATTAAAAGTTAACTTATACAAGTAGATGTGTTAAAAAACAAAAATCCCGACAGCGCTTTTTTAAAATAGGGTAAGTCCGGGATATATGCCCAACTAATTTTATTATTTTCATATCTTTTTGTTTAAAAATAATAAGCACATGGTTTTCATAAATATCCAAACTTTGGACCATTACTTATTGATTTTGAATGGTTTTTTGAAAACAATTCTATTACTGGTCGGTATATTCCAAGTTAAAAATAAAACTGCAAACCGGGATAGATGCCTCACATGCCGTATATTTGCCCCAGAGCGATTTATTTGATGGGGATATATGCCTTTGGTGGGGATACATGCCCTTGACAAGAAAATAGATATTTTGAACATGTAAACATACATTTATTAGTATATATTTATTATTTTAGCAAACAAACAACAACAAAACTGCGTTGTCTCCTTGGCTGGCTGCTTTGTATCTGGTTGGCTGTATTGTCTCCTTGGCTGGCTGCATCGTCTCTGGTTGGCCGCGTTGTCTCTTAGGCTGACTGCTTTGTATCTCGTTGGCTGTATTGTCTCCTTGGCTGGCTGCTTTGTCTCTTGTAGGCTGCGTTGTCTCCTTGGCTGGCTGCTTTGTCTCTGGTAGGCTGCGTTGTCTCCTTGGCTGGCTACTTTGTATCTGGTTGGCTGTATTGTCTCCTTGGCTGGCTGCAACGTCTCTGGTTGGCCTCGTTGTCTCCTTGGCTGGCTGCTTTGTATCTGGTTGGCTATATTGTCTCCTTGGCTGGCTGCATCGTCTTTGGTTGGCCGCGTTGTCTCTTTGGCTGACTGCTTTGTATCTGGTTGGCTGTATTGTCTCCTTGGCTGGCTGCTTTGTCTCTGGTAGGCTGCGTTGTCTCCTTGATTGGCTGCTTTGTATCTGGTTGGCTGTATTGTCTCCTTGGCTGGCTACTTTGACTCTGGTTGGCCGTGATGTCTCCTTGGCTGGCTGCTTTGTCTCTGGTTGGCTGTGTTGTCTCCTTGGCTGGCTGCGTTGTCTCCTTGGCTGGCTCGTCGTCTCTGGTTGGATGCGTCGTCTCTGGTTGGTTGCGTTTTCTCTTTTGGCTATTGGCTGCTTTGATTGTCTGATTAACTGCGTTGTCTCTTGGGCTAGCTGCGTCACCTCTTTAGCTGGCTGCGTCGTCTCTTTTGCTGGCTGCATCGTAGCTCAGGCTGGCTGCATCCTCGGTCCAAGCAATAATTCGCGGTTGCACGTCAGTTTTACTTTTATATTTGCTGGGCATTTCCAGTCTGAAATATAAGACAAACATTAAAGTTAGGCCAGGGATATGTGCCCTTAGGGCCACATATCCCAAAAAATATTGGGGCACATATACTTTTTCACGGGGATATTTGCCCTTATCACAAATAAATATAAATACTAACATTTTATTTAAAAATTTGCCTTATTAACAAACTACATACCCTAGTCCTTATATGTACGTAAAAAGAAAGTGCACTTACCTGGTAAATCCAAAGTTATTGAAGACCAAAATTCGTCCCTAAAGTAAAATTCCGACTGTTTGTCACGTCGCCGTCTAAAACACTCCTACGCATATCAGCACGAGCCAACGCTTTGTGGCAGACTGAAGAGGGGAGGGTGTGCAATTGTATAATAGAGTCATTTTTTGTGTGTGTGTTTTACTTTTCACACAACTGAACTGAGGCACATATCCCGCTTGGGCGTATATCCCGGACTTACCCTAGTATTTTCCAGTAAAAATCCGCCATCATGAATCTATAATTTTTTAATATAGCCAGTGTCACTCGCGCTGCTGAGACGAATCTAACGACACCTCATATGTCAAAATCCAATTATCCGTTGGGCTGTAGCCCGTGAAAAAGAATTTTCTTGTCCACATACGAGTATATACATACATACATACTCTCGAAAAACATAACCCTCCTTCTGCGGCAGTCGGGTAAAAAGTCAACTAAACTTGAAAGTCAACTAATCTACCTTAAGCCACAAACCTGTCGTACTCCTAATTCTAAGATAACATTCAAAGTTCCAAAGTTATTAAAGTTTGCTTGAAAGTTTGGCACGAAAATGCACACGTAGGTAATCTACTAGTTTTGTTTAGCCTAGGAAAGGTTACTAGATATTTTAAAAGTTCTGTTTGAAATCTTTTTACCTGACTGCCTCAAGAAGGTTATGTTTTTCGAGAATATGTACTATGTATTAAGAAAATCGTTTTCATGGGCTACAGCCTACAGCCCAAACGGCGGGGCGGATCTTGACATGTGTGTGAGGTGTCGTTAGATTCGTGTTAATAGCAGCGCGATTGTCACTGACTATTTTAAATAATCTTAAATGAAGATGGTGGATTTTTACCGCAAAATACGAGTTGCTGTTTTTTACACTTCACTGCACGAGGTACAAAATGGCAGGCCTAATGCCACGCAGCTTTCTCTATCAGCCAAACAGAGGGTAAACAGAAAGAAAATGATGCGGGTGCACTCGGGTGTGGAATCATTTCAAGGACAATGCACATCTATCTACTTAAAAAATACATACCTATTATTCCTAAAATCTAGTTACATGTAACATACCTAAAATACTAATGTCATTTAAATCTTCGTGATTAATGTTATTCTGTTTAATATCTGTCAACATTGCATACCAACCCAACCACAATGCCATACCACGTTTGACGTAAGTAGGTACTAAGTAGGTATACTAAATTTGGATATTGGTAACAGCATATACCCACCTAACTTAATTTAATTACATACCAGGTGTAAGGCACGGTGTACCAAAAACTTTGCAAGTAGGTATGATCAGGCCACGAAACTGAACAACTTTTTCTATGAAGGCCAATGTAGCTTCGAAACGAGAAAAAGAATTCGGAATTTTGTACGAAGTCGTTTTTTTCTTCTTTTATCAACATACTATGTTCCATGTTCCATGTAGAAAGTTGTTCAGTTTTATGATTTGATCACGCCTGCATAGTTTTCGTTACACCGACCCTTACACCCTGCAATTAATAAACCCATCCCGACAATGCCGAAACGACTACTACTTACTACCTACTACAGCCACAAGAGTCCACTGCAGATTAGCGAGCGCAGTTCATTCAAAAATGTTTCAATCGCAGGGAACGCTGCTGCCGGGAGTTCGTATTTATGATACCAACGGGATGAATCTGAATGATACTATTCTGGCACCACTTGGCCTATTCTGAGCCCAAACTACAATTTAACTAAATACAATTCGCTGCACGAAATAACCACTGGGACAGATTATTTTATAACTGGAATTTAATTTAAACTTTATCTCCGAATGCGATGGTCCGTTGTTACAGACAGACAGGCGGAGTAGAATAATACTGCTCGCGAAACTATTGTCCAAAATGTATGACAACTACCTTGTTACGTTATAATTTAATTGAGATACTTTTGGGAAATTCTTAACCACATGAAATATCAGATAACTTTTTATTCATTCATCCGATATTTTACCTACCTTACCTTATTATCTATTCAACAAAGAATTATATAAATATAGGCTACTCACTAGTAATTAAATGTAAACAAGTATCTACGCCGAATAAATCTTTTTCGTTATCTTATCTTTTTAATCTTTTTTTCCACATTTAATCACGAATAATTTGTAGAATTCAGCGCGTATTACCTACATTTACTTTCAACGATATTCTACTTCTAAATACGCAATTGAACATGATTGAACTTATTTAACCAAATTTTGAATTCGGGATCATCAAGCAACGATGAACCTAAAGGTGGGCTTAAAAACCAAGCGACAGCGACAACGACGCGCGTCGTTGCCGCTGTCAAATGACTGGTTTGTATGGGTTTGTATGGGGAACCAGAAAAACCGAGCGACGGCGTCGTTGCGGCGCGCCACGACGCCGTCACGTTGACAGCGTGCTGAGAAGCTTAGAGTTTGTATGGGATGCGGTCGGGTTTTTCTACAAGACCGCAGCGACAACGACGCCGTCAAAATTTGACGGCGACAACGACGCGCGTCGTTGTCGCGTCGCTTGGTTTTTAAGCCTATCTTTAGGATGTCAGGTCCGTCCTTGCTCGATGTTCACGATCGTCAAAAATCAATATCTAGCTATACTTAATATTACCTATAGTCCTATACTTTTCATTTGTATAAACGTTTCTCAAGCCCTATGACCGTTCCTGAGAACCACTGAAAGACACTGAATAAAGCCGTTTTCTCTATTCTTGGAACTTTTGGGAGTTGAGGATGTTTTGAGCCGCAGACGTTTTATGGTACTAAAATTATTGGATCAGGGGGTCCTCGCAAATTTTTAGGATATTGTTTGATATGACGTACACGAAGCCTCGAAAAGCGCTGAACGCTTACCGGCTAGATGTTGTAGTGACTGGATGGCGAAAACGGAAGATCGTGCCTTGTGGCGTACCCCGGGGTAGCCCTACGTCGTGCAGTGTACTTCTGCTGCTGTAGGCTGATCTGACGTGTAAGTTGCTTAGCCTGTTGCACCCTGTTTCGCCGTCGCGTCGCCGGCTTACCTACGAATTCTTGTGTCAACTGGTTTCCGGCGGCTTCTTGACACTAGTTCTCTTCTCTAAATTTCGGTCGACACGTGATATCTTACAGGTACGCGATTACAATAATATTAAATTGTAATCTTCTAGAAAAATTGTATTGTAATTTTCTATTAAAAAGGTAGTTTCAATTTATTTGGAAATCTTTTCAAGGCTCCTTTTTTCTCTAGCCTCATTGGAAGATTTATTTTCATCCAATAAGAGGAATAAGAGACTAGTAACAAAAAAAGTATCGTTGCGAAGTTGAAATGGGAACAAAGCCAGCATTGTGTGGTGAACCAATTTTCTTTCAACCACGATATTAAAAAAAGGCTGCGTCCATTTAAGCGTAGGTTGAGTGAGGGTATTACGGACCAATTTGAACCGTTACACTCGTATGATGTCAGCATGTGCGTTAACAGGATTGGAAACATTGAAAAGATTTTTAATGTCTTTCATAGTGACCCACTTTCCCAAAAACGCTACGCTCAAATAGTCAAACTGAACAAGTTTCCCTAAGGACCAAAGTTCAAAACCTAATTATATGATTGAACCCCCCATAGAAAATTGCTCAGGCAGCAATTTTTCTCTGTATGGGAGTGAGACGTCCAATATTGTGTTAGGCTTTGGTTCTTAGGGAAAGTTTTTCAGATTGACATGTTCAGCTTAGCGTTTTCGGGAAAGTGGGTTGTCGGTTCCACCCAGCATAGCCGTAGGTATTTAAAAAGTTCAGAACAAAGTTTTGTCAATAGTCTCTTCTTAAATTGGGATAAGGGCAGGCAGATGACGATAAGTCTCTTTTTAAGATCGTCTTACAAAATATAGCCAAAGATGTCATTGACCGCTTGAGCTTGTGGCCGATCCCAATCCGGCCCATAATATTAATAAAGGTATTGTTCTATAAATTTGTAGGTAGGTAACTAAATAAATAAATTGGAAAAGTGCTTAGTAACCACCATTTTAGTGGCAAGTTATCAAAGCCATTGATCAAACCGTGCGTGATCGCATGTCGTATTTTATCGACTTTAGTTGGAAAAAGTCGGCAAATATACAAAATTATTTATTATTTCTACTAATAGAGGCAATGACGTCGGGGCAGTTATGTTTATTGATATTTTAAATAGTCAAACAATTATGTCGTTAGGCTAGGTCAACATCAAAACAGCAAAACGAGTTGGACTTAAATCTATCAAACGTATTTCGAATGTGCTACTGAACTTAGGTTATGATTGCGCTTTCATAAAACTGAATGAGGTTTTACTTACACAAATCTTCTCTACTTCCTTTCACTCTTTAACTCTACCTACCTACTAAAACTGTCTGCTCTCCGCATGTCATTAGCTCGTGTCGCCGCGGACTCTCCACAAACTCGCGTTATGTAAATAGGTACCAGGCGAGCATGCAACCGAGATGAACTTGAGAAAATCTCTTCTACTTCCTTTCACTCTTAATACGACCTACCTACTTAAACTGTCTGCTCTCCGAATATCATTAGCCCGTGTCGCCGCGGACTCTCCACAAACTCGCGTTATGTACTTAAATACCAGGCGTACATGCAGCCGAGATGCAAACTTTAGAAATCCCTTCTATTTCCTTTCACTCTTTAACTCTACTTACCTACTAAAACTGTCTGCTCTCCGCATATCATTAGCTCGTGTTGTCGCGGACTCTCCACAAACTCGCGTTATGTAAATACTAGGCGTGCATGCAGTCGAGATGAACTTAAAAATCTCTTCTACTTCCTTTCACTCTTTACACTGCCTACCTACCTATTAAAACTGTCTGCTCTTCGAATAACATTAGCCCGTGTTGCCGCGAACTCTCCACAAATTCGCGTTATGTAAATACCAGGCGATCATGTAGCCGAGATGCAAGATGCAAACTTTAGAAATCTTCTTCCTTTCACTCTTAACCTACCTACTAAAACTGTCTGCTCTCCGCATATCATTAGCCCGTGTCGCCGCGGACTCTCCACAAACTCGCGTTATGTAAATACCAGGCGAGCATGCAGCCGCGATGTGAACTTTACCGCTTAGTAAACTGACTTCAAAAAAGAGATTTTCCTCTATGTTTTACGGAACAGACTGCACTACTTACTTGCTGAACTTCTTCTTCTATCAAAATAAGGTTCTTTCCATAAGATTACATGAACCTTATGGTAGTGCCTATAGGCGGTTAAAAAACTAATACTATGGTTCATCGGATGGTTCGTCGACTCGGAATCCCAAAAGAAAATGGAATAAGAGACCTGCTTCAAAGTACAGTATAAATATGTAAATCTAATAAAATTGACGGCAACACTCTTGAACTATATCGTCGCTGCATCTGAGATGTACGAGGCACGATAACGCTGTCTCCTCTACTTGAAGTAATGTAATGAAATTGCTCTGGCTTTGCCCAGAAAACTAGACTTTAGTACGTTTTTCGAAAACCAGAGACAAAGGAGAATTTGGTACATCTTTGTTTGTGTTTTATACAAACTGTAAAAAAGTTGTCCACAATACACAAAGCAGAAAGACTTTTTGATTCTGTCATTGTTAGAAAACTACTTATCCCTGAGGAACAAAGGTAACTTTTAGCTCAGGAAGCTACTCACTTAGTACGAGATATCTACAAAACTGGCCAATAATTTGTCATGGAACGTCTAAAGATAGCTCACACCTAAACAACCTTAGTTCAAAACCTAACCACCATTTTCTTTTCCAGAGAATCGTACCCCCTCACGCCGTTACCCGACGAGGTGAACGGCGTCATCACCGAGGGTCCGCAGCTGCTGCTGGCCATGTGGACTCCCAAGGGTCACGGTCTGGTCACCGTGAAAGACAACGACATCTTCTACCGACCAGCGCCAAGGTCTTCGACGGGGTACCGGGTGACAGACAATGGGGTGCCCGGGACGATATATAATGGAGTGCCTGATTGGTTGTATGAAGGTAAGTTATAAGGAAGTAAGGAAAGGTCTATGAAATGCTCAGCGGCAAGACGGATTCCTACCAGGGATGCAGCAGTTGCATGCAGTTGGGCCATATTTATGCCCTATGGTAGCGCTTAAGGATAGCATTAATCAGGCTATAAGCATCTCACAGTTATGGTCCCAAAGGTCACGGGATGATAACCGTGAAGGACAACGACATCTTCTACCGGCCAGCGCCCAGGTCCTCAACGGGGTACCGGGTGACAGACAATGGGGTGCCCGGGACGATATACAACGGTGTGCCTGATTGGTTGTATGAAGGCAAGTTGTAAGAAACTTAAGAAAGCAAGGAAAGGTCTAGAAAATGTTTAGCGGCAAGACGGCTTCCTACCAGGGAAGCAGCAGTTGCATGCAGTTGGACCAAATTCATGTCCTATGGTAGCGCTTGAGGATAGCATCAGTCGAGCTATACAGCTATAGGCGTTAGGCGTCTTACAGTTGTGGTCCCAAGGATCACGGGCTGGTCACCGTGAAGGATAACGAAATCTTCTACCGACCAACGCCAAGGTCCTCAACGGGGTACCGGGTCACAGACAACGGGGTGCCCGGGACGATATACAACGGAGTGCCTGATTGGTTGTATGAAGGTAAGTTAAGAAGTTAGTTTTATGATCTTATGTTTGAACCATGTTTGCTTACAAATAAAATATTGATTCATTGATTGATTGATTGATAAAAGGAAGTAAGGAAACGTCTAAAAATCCTCAGCGACAAGACGGCTTCCTACCAGGGAAGCAGCAAATTCGCGCAGCTGCACGAAATTTATATCCTATGGTAGCGCTTGAGGATAGCATTAGTCGAGCTATACAGCTATAGGCGTTAGGCGTCTTACAGTTGTGGTCCCAAGGATCACGGGCTGGTCACCGTGAAGGATAACGACATCTTCTACCGACCAACGCCAAGGTCCTCAACGGGGTACCGGGTCACAGACAACGGGGTGCCCGGGACGATATATAATGGAGTGCCTGATTGGCTGTATGAAGGTGAGTATAAACTTGAAAGCAAAGACCTAGAATCTTTGAAAATGTGCAGACGTGAGACCTGTAACGCTTGAGGATAGCATTAGTCAGGCAGTAACCATCTCAAAGTTGTGGTCCCAAGGATCACTGGTTAGTCACCGTGAAGGACAACGACATCTTCTACCGACCAGCGCCCAGGTCTTCGACGGGGTACCGGGTGACAGACAATGGAGTGCCCGGGACGATATACAATGGAGTGCCTGATTGGTTGTATGAAGGTGAGTTCGGAAAAAAAAAGGTCTAGAAATTGCTTAGTGGCAAGACGGATTCCTACCAGGGAAGCAGCAGTTGCGCGCAGTTGGACGAAACTCATGTCCTATGGTAGCGCTTGAGGACAGCATAGTCGGGCTATAGGTGTCTCACAGTTGTGGTCCCAAGGGTCACGGGCTGGTCACCGTGAAAGACAGCGACATCTTCTACCGACCAGCGCCCAGGTCTTCGACGGGGTACCGGGTGACAGACAATGGGGTGCCCGGGACGATATACAACGGAGTGCCTGACTGGTTGTATGAAGGTAAGTTATAAGAAAGTAAGAAAAGGTCTAGAAAATGCTCAGCGGCAAGACGGCTTCCTACTAGGGATGCAGCAGTTGCGTGCAGATGGACCAAAGTCATGGCCTATGGTAGCGCTTGACGATAGCTATAGACGAGCTATAGGCGTCTAACAGTTGTGGTCCCAAGGGTCACGGGCTGGTCACCGTGAAAGACAACGACATCTTCTACCGACCAGCGCCCAGGTCATCAACGGGGTACCGGGTGACGGACAATGGGATGCCCGGGACGATATACAACAAGGTACCTGATTGGTTGCATGAAGGTAAGTTATAAGGAAGTAAGGAAAGGTCTAGAAAATGCTCAGCGGCAAGAGGGCTTCCTACCAGGGAAGCAGCAGTTGCATGCATTTGGGCCAAATTCATGTCCTATGGTAGCGCTTGAGGATAGCATTAGTTGGGCTGTAGGCGTCTCACAGTTGTGGTCCCAAGGGTCACGGGCTGGTCACCGTGAAAGACAACGACATCTTCTACCGACCAGCGCCCAGGTCTTCAACGGGGTACCGGGTGACGGACAATGGGGTACCTGGGACGATATACAACGGAGTGCCTGATTGGTTGTATGAAGGTAAGTTGTAAGGGTTCATCGGGTCGTTGAACGACTCGGTGTCCCACACGAAAAGAGAGAGAGAGTTGTAAGGAAAGGTTCAGAAATCGCTCAGCGGCGACGGCTTCCTACCAGGGAAGCAGCAGTTGCGTGCAGTTGAACGAAACTCATGTCCTATGGTAGCGCTTGAGGATAGCATAGCGAGCTGTACAGTTGTAATCCCCAAGGGTCACGGGCTAGTCACCGTGAAGGACAACGACATCTTCTACCGCCCAGCACCCAGGTCCTCAACGGGGTACCGGGTGACAACTAGGGTTTCTGCCCGGGAATTCTCGAGGCGAGAATTCCCGGGAACTTTCTAATCTTCGTTCCCGGGAAATTAGTGTCGAGAAAAATCGAGAATTTGAGATATCATTACAAGGCATCAACTTTTTAAATGAGATACTTTTGCTGACCTCACTACTATTTACTGGACTATTTGCCGTTAGGCCTATAAACAAGCAGCGCTGTCCTTTGATAGCAGTGCGGCACAGCAGTCCACTGGTGGACGTAGTCCTTCTCCAGGGTACGCCACAAGGTACGATCTTCCGTTTTTGCCTTCCATTCGATCTCTTTGGTCCATTTGGCCGGAGGACGCCCAACGCTACGCCTGCCGAGACGTTGCCTTCACATGAGGACCTGCTTACTCCACGACAGATGTGACCGACCAGGCCACTACTGAAGTGGGTCATCATATTTCTGGAAAACTTCATGGTCTACACCGTCGACACTGGCTCAAGGATTACAGGTTGATTGAACATGTCCTTGGTCCCATCCAAGTTCATCCCAAGTCCACTACGCCTCGAAACCATATCTAGACTGGAGAGCACTACAGCACTTCAGTTTTTGAAGAGCGTTGTGACTCCTTTCTTTTAAAAAAAAGCGACAAAATTGCTGCTTCATTAGGTTGTTTATCATTCAAGGTTGTCGTATTGGCTATCACAGAGTTGAATAGCCTTTTCAGCCCTTCAATGACATATTTTACACCAGCTTTGAGATACGCCTCGATTTCGTCTATATCTTATATTTTGTTAGACGGGTGATAATCTACGTCTTAATGCACAAATAAAGTTCTTGTTACCGATTTTTATGATTTAAAATTTCAATAAATCCATGAAAAAACGTATTAAGAGTAGAATATGTGAACTTTTTTCGTGATTTACATGGGAAAATATACTTAAATTGAAATTTCTCGAAAGACCCGAGAAGACCCGAGAAGTGACGCTCGAGAATTCTCGATTCCCGGGAAATGAAAAAGCTCGAGAAGTCAGAAACCCTAGTGACAACGGGGTGCCCGGGACGATATACAACGGAGTGCCTGATTGGTTGTATGAAGGTAAGTTGAGGAAATGTCTAGGAAATGCTCCGCGGCAAGACGGCTTCTGACCAGGGAAGCAGCAGTTGCGCGGTTGGATGAAACTCATGTCCTATGGTAGCGCTTGAGCATAGCATAGCTGTAAAATTGTGACCCTTAAGGGTAAACGGCGTGATTACCGAGGGTCCGCAGCTGCTGCTGACCATGTGGACCCCCAAGGGCCACGGCCTGGTCACCGTGAAAGACAACGACATCTTCTACCGACCAGCGCCCAGGTCCTCAACGGGGTACCGGGTGACAGACAATGGGGTGCCTGGGACGATATATAATGGAGTGCCTGATTGGTTGTATGAAGGTAAGTTGTAAGGAAGTAAAGAAAGGTCTAGAAAATGCACAGCGACGAGACGGCTTCCTACCAGGGAAGCAGCAGTTGCATGCAGTTGGACGAAACTCATGTCCTATGGTAGCGCTTGACGATAGCTATAGTCGAGCTATAGACGTCTCACAGTTGTGGTCCCAAGGGCCACGGGCTGGTCACCGTGAAGGACAACGACATCTTCTACCGACCAGCGCCCAGGTCTTCGACGGGGTGCCGGGTGACAGACAACGGGGTGCCCGGGACGATATACAACGGAGTGCCTGATTGGTTGTATGAAGGTAAGTTTAAGGAAATGTCTAGAAAATGCTCAGCGGCAAGACGGGTTCCTACCAGGAAAGCAGCAGTTACGCGCAGTTGGACGAAACTCATGTCCTATGGTAGCGCTTTAGGATAGCATAGCGAGCTGTACAGTTGTGTTTCCAAGGGCCACGGCCTGGTCACCGTGAAAGACAACGACATCTTCTACCGACCAGCACCCAGGTCCTCGACGGGGTACCGTGTGACAGATAATGGGGTGCCTGGAACGATATACAACGGAGTGCCTGATTGGTTGTATGAAGGTAAGTTGTAAGGAAAGGTCTAGAAAATGCTTAGCGTCAAGACGGCCTACGACCAGGAAAGCAGCAGTTGCGCGCAGTTGGACGAAATTCATGTTCTATGGTAGCGCTTGAGGACAGTATCAGGTGAGTTATAGGCGTCTCACAGTTGTGGTCCTAAGACTCCTAAGGGTAACGGGTTGGTCACCGTGAAGGACAACGACATCTTCTACCGACCAGCGCCCAGGTCTTCGACGGGGTACCGGGTGACAGACAATGGGGTGCCCGGGACGATATATAATGGAGTGCCTGATTGGTTGTTGAAGGTAAGTTACAAGCTCGGGTTACAAGGAAATAAGGGAAAAAATGCTCAACGGCTAGACGGATTCCTACCAGGGAAGCAGCAGTTACGCGCAGTTGGACGAAATTCATGTCTTATAGTAGCTCTTGAGGACAACATAGCGAGCTATACAGTTGTGACCCCCAAGGGTCACAGGCTGGTCATCGTGAAGGACAACGACATCTTCTACCGACCAGCGCCCAGGTGTTTGACGGGGTACCGGGTGACAGGCAATGGGGTGCCCGGGACGATATACAACGGGGTCCCTGATTGGTTGTATGAAGCTAAGTTGAGTGGAATTAAGAAAAAGTCTAGTCTAGAAAATGCTCAGCGGTAAGATGTCTTCCTACCAGGGAAGCAGCAGTTGAGCGCAGTTGGATGAAACTCATGTCCTATGGTAGCGCTTGAGGACAGTATAGTCGAACTATAGGCGTCTCACAGTTGTGGTCCCAAGGGTCACGGGCTGGTCACCGTGAAAGACAGCGACATCTTAACTTTTTGGTTACAAAGTTAATACAAACGAAGCAAGCGGAAAAAAATTCACGCCACCGATGGGATTCGAACCCACGTCTTCTGACAAGCCGGGTCAGACGTGTTAGACCGCTACACCACGGAAGCTCTAGCCCAGGCGGCGAAATTGTAAACCACTTGCTTCGTTCATATATTTTTGTCACTTGACTACTTACGGGTAGCTTAGCGCCATCTATGACATTTTAGTAGAACTATACAGTCACTCAACTGACAACATTACGTATGTACGAGTTGACGAGAGATGGAGCTTTTTCCGATTTGTGAATGTTTACTATTTTGTAGAAATTTTCCACAAGATAGTAATTTTCTTTTCTTTTTTTTTTATGGTGGCGTGAATTTTTCCCGCTTGCTTCGTTTGTATTAACTTTGTAACCAAAAAGTTAATATCAATATCTAGTGTTTGATTAAAACACCAAGTGTTCAAAAAAATTACTATCTTGTGGAAAATTTCTACAAAATAGTAAACATTCACAAATCGGAAAAAGCTCCATCTCTCGTCAACTCGTACATACGTAATGTTGTCAGTTGAGTGACTGTTTAGTTCTACTAAAATATCATAGATGGCGCTAAGCTACCCGTAAGTAGTCAAGTGACAAAAATATACGAACGAAGCAAGTGGTTTACAATTTCGCCGCCTGGGCTAGAGCTTCCGTGGTGTAGCGGTCAACACGTCTGACCCGGCTTGTCGGAAGACGGTAGTTCGAATCCCATCGGTGGCGTGAATTTTTTCCGCTTGCTTCGTTTGTATTAACTTTGTAACCAAAAAGTTAATATCAATATCTAGTGTTTGATTAAAACACCAAGTGTTCAAAAAAGAAAAAAAAAATTACTATCTTGTGGAAATTTTTTACAAAATAGTAAACATTCACAAATCGGAAAAAGCTCCATCTCTCGTCAACTCGTACATACGTAATCTTGTCAGTTGAGTGACTGTATAGTTCTACTAAAATGTCATAGATGGCGCTAAGCTACCCGTAAGTAGTCAAGTGACAAAAATATATGAACGAAGCAAGTGGTTAACAATTTCGCCGCCTGGGCTAGAGCTTCCGTGGTGTAGCGGTCTAACACGTCTGACCCGGCTTGTCAGAAGACGTGGGTTCGAATCCCATCGGTGGCGTGAATTTTTTCCGCTTGCTTCGTTTGTATTAACTTTGTAACCAAAAAGTTAATATCAATATCTAGTGTTTGATTAAAACACCAAGTGTTCAAAAAAAAAACAAAAAAAAAATTACTATCTTGTGGAAAATTTCTACAAAATAGTAAACATTCACAAATCGGAAAAAGCTCCCATCTCTCGTCAACTCGTACATACGTAATGTTGTCAGTTGAGTGACTGTATAGTTCTACTAAAATGTCATAGATGGCGCTAAGCTACCCGTAAGTAGTCAAGTGACAAAAATATATGAACGAAGCAAGTGGTTTACAATTTCGCCGCCTGGGCTAGAGCTTCCGTGGTGTAGCGGTCTAATACGTCTGACCCGGCTTGTCAGACTGTCTAGACGTGGGTTCGAATCCCATCGGTGGCGTGAATTTTTTCCGCTTGCTTCGTTTGTATTAACTTTGTAACCAAAAAGTTAATATCAATATCTAGTGTTTGATTAAAACACCAAGTGTTCAAAAAAAAAAATTACTATCTTGTGGAAAATTTTTACAAAATAGTAAACATTCACAGCGACATCTTCTACCGGCCAGCGCCCAGGTCCTCAACGGGGTACCGGGTAACAGACATCGGGGTGCCTGGGAAGATATATAATGGAATGCCTGATTGGTTGTATGAGGATGAGTGTTAACTAAAAAGGAAAGGCTAGAATCTTCGAAAATGCTCAGAGGTGACATGGATTTCTACCAGGGTAGCAGCAGTTGCACGCAGTTGAATCCTAGGGTAATGCTTGAGGACAGCATTATTCGAGCTACAGTTGTCTTAAAGTTGTGGTCCCAAGGGCCACGGGTTGGTCACCTTGAAAGACAACGACATCTTCTACCGACCAGCGCCCAGGTCTTCGACGGGGTACCGGGTAACAGACATCGGGGTGCCTGGGACGATATATAATGGAGTGCCTGATTGGTTGTATGAAGGTAAGTTGTAAGGAAAGGTCTAGAAAATGCTCAGCGGCAAGACGGCTTCCTACCAGGGATGCAGCAGTTGCATGCAGTTGGAGAAAACTCATAGCGCTGGGAAAAGCATAGCGAGTTGTACAATTGTGAAGCCCAAGGGCCACGGTCTGGTCACCGTGAAGGACAACGACATCTTCTACCGACCAGCGCCCAGGTCTTCGACGGGGTACCAGGTGACAGACAACGGGGTGCCCGGGACGATATACAATGGAGTGCCTGATTGGTTGTATGAAGGTAAGTTAAAAATAATGGTCTAAAAATGCTCAGCGACAAGACGGATTCGTACCAGGGAAGCAGCAGTTGCACGCAGTTGGACGAAACTCATGTCCTATGGTAGCGCTTGAGGATAGCCAAGCGAGCTGTACAGTTGTGACCCCCAAGGGCCACGGGTTGGTCACCGTGAAGGACAATGACATCTTCTACCGACCAGCGCCCAGGTCTTCGGCGGGGTACCGGGTGAGCCCGGGACCATATACAACGGAGTGCCTGATTGGTTGTATGAAGGTAATTTATAAGGAAGGAAGGGAAAGGCTAGAAAATGTACAGCGACCAGACGGCTTCCTACCACCTTCTTTCTTTAACCTGAATGTTTACCAACTACTTATTGTTCTGTAAGACTGTTACCTAAAAGCCCAAACTAATCTTTTTAGAAAGCTTCAACGGTGACAGAATTTTCCATTACACAAAAGGAGCTTAACTTTAAGAAATTGTTCCCTTCTACCTATATAATAGTACAACGTACAGCTTTGTTGAACCGCTGACATTTCACATGTTCAAACAAAACAGCGCTCGTCCCATCTCGTTTACCGCATCCAGACGTTTACTCCATTCAGCCCGTAGTAGCTAAAAATAACGGGACAGTTTTCAGCAGTACAGCTGAACTTGACAAGGCGATTTAATTTTCCAACCGAGAGAAGTTTATAAGTACTGTAATATGCTTATGAAAGCAGCTATTCGTGATTGAAACAACTTTTTGTCAAACATAATTACTTGGGACTGTGTGTCAGCGGCTAAGAATGGTCTGGAATCAGTTCGCCGACTTGCTCGTTTCGCTAACCGGCGCGATTCGCCAACTCGCTTTCTGCCGACTGGCGTGCTAGGCCTACTTACGCCATTCGCCGACTCGCGGTTAGCAAACTGTCATGATGTACAGTGAACATAATAATAGTTTATGGATCTGTATTATTGTACAAAAGAAAATTTAATACGAGAACGTAATATACTATGATATGAAATTTTGAATACCTACTAGGGATAAACTTATCAAAAGAACAACTGAACAACCTTTTAAATGACTTGTTACATAGGTATTAAAAAATTTAAAGCGTAAGCTCCACAGAGAAGACGTGCTTCGTAACGCGTGGGATGGCATCTGTCAGAAAAGTGACCGTCAACCGTCTTCGATGCGACGCGCGTCTCAAATATGTAGCTTTGTCTCTACGCCATAAGCTCCACAGAATAGACGCGTGATGCAACGCGCAACATGACATCTGTCAGACAAGCGATCATCGGAGACGTCATCGTTACACATGCATACGCATAGCCATAGACTTACAATCTCATTTGTGATGTTAGCGCTTAAATGTTCCTTATAAAACTGAACAACTTTCAAGTTTAAACACCTTTCAAAACTGAATAACTTTTAAAACTGAACAACTTTTTAGAACTGTTTAAATTTAAAAACTGAACCACCTTTTGTTTACAGATGCAAACAAAAAAAAATTACCTCCCATGCTAAAATTCGATAATCCCAAAATAAGCATAATGTTTAAAAAATGTGTAATTGACTGTACACTGTAACTATAGTTTACCAATAGCTCAGTCGGCGAATGGCGTAAGTAGGCCTAGCACGCCAGTCGGCAGAAAGCGAGTTGGCGAATCGCGCCGGTTTGCAAAACGAGCAAGTTGGCTTACCGCGCGTACTCCCTAAGAATACTGTCACTCCTAGTCCACTCAGGATCTACTCCGGAAAAAGCGACCGACGTAGAGTTTTTACCTCGGCCCGTCACCCTCATGGTGGCGGTGCGGTAATACCACCTACAACCACAAAATCAGTTGAGGTTGGCGTAACATGTTTTGTTAGTACACAAAATCATGTAGCAAAATAATTCGGCTATGTCACAGAATAAATAAATGACCGGCCGCCTGCCTAACGTCCACCCTCTTTGGGAATACTATTGTAGGTGGTATCACCACAACCATGCGATTATCCGTCGACAGATATTCAGCCGAGGTCAAAAACTCTACATCGTCTCTTACAAAAAACCCTGATTGAACTAGGGGAGGCAGTATTTTTTGCCGCTAACACACAGCAACCTTAGCTTCATCTCATCACACATACCTACTAAAACGAGTACGCTGCACCACATAGAGCAACCCCTTTTCATGTGTATAGAATCGCGTATAGAATAGCTGGTGACGTGACTTGTTAGCTAAGTGAACTAGAGAATTCCAAGATGTACCTACCTAGTGCTTGTTGAATGGAAATATTCAGCAGAGAAAACCGACTATTTGTTTAGTAGCATTTTTTATTCCTGCTGTGCGAATTCAGTTTTCGTTTTATGGCGATAAAATTACACTCGTTGAAGTTAATACATGAAATAAGTAGGAATGTAGATAGATTATATCCGTTACATAAAGCAGAGACGGTAATTTAATAAATAGAAACAAGTTCAAAACTGTGTAGAACAAACTTGTAGCTAGATGCTACACAGTTTTCGTAGCAAGTTGTAGCTAGTAGGAGTAGTACACTTGCTACGAATACAATGTATTGCTAGCTACAATTATAATACATGAAACGTGGTTCATATGCCATTTCTAGACACAATGATACGGCACCCTTCGTGCGCGATTCCGACTCGCACTTTGCCAACTTTCCTAGGTACGACGTGACCGCTAGATATGTCAAAGCGAATTCTTGTAAAGCGGGGGAATTGAAATATCTTGCACGACAAATTACCTTCAGGTATACGAATTGCAACACAAAACAAATTGGATTCTGGTTAGCCTTTTCACAAATTTGAAAAGCGTCGTCGCTTCGCAAACGCCTTTGAGTCGAATACTAAGCGTGCTTCTGGAACAGTTTATTGCAAGAAATTGCATGTTTTTCCTTTGCGAAAGCATTTTTGGTCCTTATAAATTGAGGCTAAGGACTTCGAAATCCTTGCGAGTTAGGCTGTGAATTATTTGATAGCATGAAGGTAACTTAGAAATCCAAGATGTTAATTGAAAGATGATCATACACATGCCATGCCATGCATCTATATTCGAATTAAAGATTAGCATATAAAAACTCATGCGGTCTTAAACCGCCTTTTTCAGTTCGTTGTAACGGAGTCCGCTTCAGTCATTGAAGTCATAGTCTATCCATTTCCTCCTGGGTCAGCCTGGTGATCTTTTTGTAATAGATTTAAAAGAAAACTTCTTTGAAGTCATAAACCTGCCAGATTTAGACTTGGTTTTATTGTTTAGAATTCAGCCAAAGCCATACCCAGAAGAAATAGCTGCTATCATAAGCAGGCAGCTGCAAGTACAACAGCCAGGCTTTATCTTAACGACCTCCTTCTTGGACCATTTGCCCAGGCTCGGGAACGCTGCCAGAATTTAACGTTTTTCTGCTCTGCTTCAGACAATATTTTATTGTTTGGAGCTGGATTTTATGTGAATACTTTGCTGTTTTGTCGTGTAAAAAATTTAGAGCAAGATGTTTTTTGTGTTCCAGTACGAATTTATTTTAATTTTTCAGAAGTGAAAATTCACAATAGGCTGAACTTTTCTTCCAAACGAACCATACCGAGGCATTTTTTCTTATGGACTGGCTCTACAGTTTTAGCCCCGAGTCTTGTAGATAGAATTGATCGTTGTTTCAAATCAGGCTCAAAGAACCAGGAATATTGTGGATGGGAGGAATTGAAGACACTAGTTCGATGGTATATTTATTGACGTCACCACGTATACTTTGTATAGATGTGGCTAGATCGTAGCTTGGAGACGAACATCAAGAGATAGAAATTTGACAGGCATCGATCGGTGCATCAATAGCTCAGTGGCAGAGAGGTGGGGCGTTGACTCATGCGGCCCGATTTTAAGCCCCGGTCGATGCATGACATTTTTTCAATTCCTTATTTTCATTTATGAGAATAATATAGCACTGTGAGTGCATTAAAATCCCAATAGACTACTTCTGACTATTTGGTGGGTACCGAGGTCCCACCCGACACTGGGATTCCTACGTCATTCCGAAACCCTGTTAATCGAGTGAGTAGTGCTCAAATAGCTGATACTATCAGCCTGATAGCGTTGCGTAGGCGACTGCTAGACTTATAAGCGCTGATAAAAGGGACTATGCCTCGAACGCGCTTGTCTGAATGAGTTGCTTTGTTAATTACCTATTTTAAAAGTAAATGTCAGTAGTTTCGATAGTGAATCCTACGGGTAGCGAAGATCTACATCCATTTCTTTTATATATGTTACCGGCCAAACCCGATTTTAGGATAAACTAGTTTTTCCTAGGCCAAAGTAGTTTATCCTACATGCGGTTGGATAAACCAGTATAGACTAGGCTAAACCGGTCCGTCCGATGGCCGATAAGAGAAACTAGTTAATCCTAGGCTGAACTAGTTGAGCCTAAAATCAATAAGTACACTTCAGGATAAACTGGTTTGGCTTTATTAAAAATGATTAAGGCTACAGTGACGGAGCTCTAGAGGGTAGAGGGTAACGTCGGACATCCTGGAGACTTCGGGTACCCTGGAGGCTCGAACACCCTAGAGGGTGGGGTGTAGCATCGGACATCACTACACGGACGGCCTACACTGATGTAGATCTAGATAGAGCGTAAAGGGTATAATCGCACACCCTGGAAGCATCAAACACCTGTGAGGCTCGATTGCCCTGGAGGGTGCGGGGGTAACGTCGGACACCCCGAAGGCTCAGACACCTTGTAGGCCCTGACGCGAGCACTTGCAACGCTGTCGGCGATAGCTCTCACGAGCTGTCACATTACAAGTGTCGCTGGTCTGTGGGAGCTGGGAGCCCAGCCCACGGCAGGCAGCGTCCGAGCTTTTAGGGTGTCCGACGCTACTCCGCACCCTCCAGGGCGTTCGAGAATTACAGGTGTTTGATGCCTCCAGGGTGCACGTAGTGCCTCACTGTAGGGCGTCTTTCCAGGGCGTCCGAGCCTTCAGGGTGTCCAATGCTACACCCCACCCTCTAAGGTGTTCGAGTCTCTAGGGCAGGGATGGGGAAATGGCGGCCCGCGGGCCAAATCCGGCCCGCGGAGTGATTTCGTCCGGCCCGCGGTCACTGACTGATTTTTATTAAGTTTGGCCCTCAAGTTCAATTAATCACGTTAATAAGTAGGTCTGTAAGTTAGATAGTAGTAATAAGTAGCAGAAAAACAACCGCTTGAAATTATTGAGCTTCAGTGTGATGACACGTTGAAACAAATGTACAAAGATTCAACAAAAATTGAATTTTACGAGTCATTGTCAAAATGTAAGTTTCCTAATTAAAGTAAACATGCTCAGAAAATGTTTAGATCTTCTTAACTGTGAGCAAGTGTTTTCCACAATGAAGCTGCGTAAGAACAAACTGAGGAACAAATTGACTGATGAACACCTTGAGTGTATTTCAAAAGTTACGTCAAGTAATTTGAAGCCAAATTTTGACGCACTTGTAGACGAACAGTCAAAATTTAATTTATCTCATCGACCAAGCACATCAAAACAAACTTAATTTCTTGTACATTTTTTTAGTAATTAATAAACTTATTTGGCCCGCTTACAAGTTGTGATTCTTTGATATGGCCCTTTCCAAAATGTATTTCCCCATCCCTGCTCTAGGGTGTCTGAAGTCTCCAGGATGTCCGACGTTACCCTCTACCCTCTAGAGCTACGTCACTGTAGCCTTAACCATTTTAACTAAGCCAAACCAGTTTATCCTGAAGTGTACTCATAAATTTTAGGCTTAACTAGTTCAGCCTAGGATTAACTAGTTTCTCCTATCGGCCATCGGACGGACCGGTTTAGCCTAGTCTATACCGGTTTATCCAAGCGCATGTAGGATAAACTACTTTGGCCTAGAAAAAACTAGTTTATCCTAAAATCGGGTTTGGCCGGTAACATGTATAACTCATTTCCTTAACACCCGTTGTACATTAAGCGTCGCCTACGTACATACATCGTCTCGTCTCTGGTGACGTCACGTCGCTTCAATTCCAATCAATCTCGCGCAGAAATGTGATAAGCATCGACCGAGTTTTCAATAACGGGATATTTCGCGCGCTTACGTCATGTGGAACTTATCTGTAAGGGCGGATTCGGAGTTCGGAGTGTTAAGAGCGTGTTAGGACTATGCGCAACCTATTTACCTCGCGCTCGCGTTGCCTTTTTACCCCTGACGCAAAGTAGTTATTGGCGGGTTGTGTCCCCTGCCTGGCTCAACTATAAGTTTCGCGGTTATACCTTGTTCTAATACACGCTCGACAAGCGCAGCCTACGCATTAAGCTGCCTCAGTCGAAGAAAAGCAAAGTAAATTTAACGTAAAGAATTTTACTTTTAATAACTTTTGAAAGTAAAGAATTCCGCTTTTAATAACTTTCGAAAATATGTCGTTGACAAGCATCGACCAAGTTTTCAATTACGAGATGGTTCACGCGCTCACTCACATGTCGAACTTTTATTTGTAACGGTTGATGGAAAGAACAAATAAAGTATTTTCACATTTAAAGACTTTCTGAATATATCGTCAGCTTGTAGACCGTGGTAGAAAATAGAAAAATATGACCGAATCGCGAAAAATTTGCAATAACGCTTCGGATTCACATTGCGAAACTTTTATCTGTTTCAGTACGAAAAGAGCGAAAGAATAGTAAGTTAATACCTATTACTTACGGATTTTTACGTTGAAAAACTTTCGGTAATATTTATCGTCAGGTTGAAGACATGGCGGAAAGTTTTAGTAAATATGACTTCTCATAGGTAAGCATTGACCGAGTTTTCGATAACGGGATGGGTCATTTGCTAATAGAAAAGAAAGATCATCTTGTATCGGAAACAAATCACGCGCCTAACTAGATAAGCACAACTAAACCAAGTTAGCAAGAATCAGACGCCCCCTGCAAATCAAAACTGTGACAGCAGAATTAATCACGTTAGCCAGTAGTGGTCGCAAAACTAACCAACTTCCGCCGGAAGTTGTGCAGCTTTGTTTAACAAGTCAACTTGTCGATGTCGGGTCATCAATAATAGGAGAATAATTTGTTTAAGACGTGTAGTGTAGGACAGGACCTTACCTACCACAAAAAAGTTAGACGAGCGTTGGAAGCGTGCCCAGCGTTTTTTTGTATGAAGATTAATTTTAAACACGCGTTCAACATTTGTCTAACTTTTTTGTGGTAAGGCCATTAGATTTTTTCAGACTTTAACATATTATGGCAATACCTAAATTGTTACTTTTCTAGACGTACAACATAGTTTTAGTCCGGCTTGTCGCTATCAATCACAAGATAATCGAAACCTTAATAATATAATGGTTCATGACTTAGCATGAAAGACTGTACCTACCACCCCAGGTCAAGCTAGATGTTGATTTCAGCCCTACCACAAAATATTAATAAGCCCGTCTACTTTAGAAAGTTATCAATCTTTTGTAAATACAATTGTTTTTCAATTCCTAATTCGCCCTGCCCTTCTTTGGAGTTGTTAGACTATAATTTATTGTAAGTTCCCCTAAGTTGTTTTTACTTGCAAACCATTTATCACGTTGACTAATACACCGGGGGTACAATAATATATTTTTTAAAAGTCATAATATGTACGAGTAACAGCGACATGTATTTTTTGTAGTATTTAGAAGGCAAACTTAAGACGTGTCTCCGGCTAGTGTTATTGTTTTCAAACAAAATACAAAAACATTGAAAAAATATCGATATACATTGCGGCGTTATTATAGAGATAGGAATGGTCACGCCGCAATGTATACCTATCGATGTTTTGTGTTTTTTTTTTAAACACAAGAGCAGGAGACAGCAGCTTAAAGCAGCACCATACCACAAAATCATGCGGTGCTTTAACTCACAACTTTCTAACAAACCCCAGTAAGTATAAGGTAAGGCAAAATGATAAAGTTAATATTTGTAATATATCATCTTCCTGTCTATTTCCCAAATCAATTGGGGGTCGGCGCAACATGTTTTGTTAGAGCACAAAATTATGTAGCAAAAGGATATTGGCTTGTTTCATGACCGGCTCTCTGGGATCTCTGGGAATGCTATTGTAGGTAGTAGGTATCTCCGCCAACATGCGGTTGATCATAGTCGACAGATGTTTAGCCGAAGTCAAAAAAGCTCTACGTCGCCATTTACGAAACACCCTAAATGAAATAGGGATGGCAGTATTTTTAGCCGCTACTTTACAATTTCATATTGTAAATCTACCTACACAAAACCGAAATCCATCTTTCAAAACGAAAAATAAAATGGAGAAATCAATTTGTATTTAATTATCCCGTCTGAGATATGACGAGAATAAAAAAACTGGCTTAGTGCGAGTCGGACTGGAACTCGAAGGGTTCCGTACCAGTCTCAGTAAAAATACACTTTTTATTTACATTATTTTTTGTTATAGTGGCAATAGAAACACGTATGAACATGATTATTGATAATTAAATTGTCTATCTTACAAGGCTAATTGACTGACTGATCATTCCGACTGATTTCAAATCGGCGCTAAATAGGCACTGACAGACAGCGATGTCTTAGCCAAGTGGTAGCGGCTAAGAATTCTGCCACCCCTATTCTACTCAGGGTGTTTCGTAAAAGGTGACGTAGAGTTTATGACCTTGGCTACAATATCTGCCGACCATGGTCAACCGTATGGTGGCGGTAATACCACCTACGATAGCATTCCCAAAGAGGGTTGACGTCAGGCAGGCGGCCGGTCGTTAAATTAAGCCAAATCCTTTTGCAACATGATTTTGTGTTCATACAAAGCACGTTGCGCCGACCCCAAGTAATTGGGATAAGGGCAGGAAGATGATGTTGATCAGACAGCGATGTCTTAAAACAGGGCCATTGAGGTACGGAACCCTAAAAACCGTTTTTCACTTAACAGATTCAGCGGGATGCCCTTCAGAAGAGCGTGGAGGGAAAAACTCGATCCGTTGTGAAAAATTATCATTTAAATGGGCCATTATGAAAAGCTCACCGGAAAGCTTATACGGACAGGATGAGATACTGTATTACAAAAAAATTACGACCGATGTGGTGCAGTGGTAGTGCGATTGTCTGTGGCAAAGATTCCAGGTTCAATTTCTCGGTGGGGCACTAAAAAGTTTATATTTATCATTTTGTGAATTTGTTCCCGGTCTGGTTAGAACACTAGAAGCGGAATCACCAAGTTGTCAGAAAAGTAAATAGTAAGCCATCGGTCCCTGTTGCTGTCCATGACTACTTAGAGGGCGTAGGGGTCGTTGCAAATCCGTGTTAGAGGCCTATTTAAGACTCTGACACCAGGATTAGTCGGATGGTATTTATTTATCGACCCTGTGGCCTACACGAATTAAAAATTAATAAAAAATAATTTCTTTAATATATTTATTTCGCTTGGTTGATTCTCATGCCCTTAAATAGATGCACAGCATCGGCTATCATAGTGTCATGACCATCCAATGTGGGAGGCCAGGTTACTCTCGTAGCGTAGGTGCCGGACGTTGGATTCAATATTAAAACTTCCAGTTATTAGCACACTATAATAGCAAAAGGACCTTACAAACAAACTTACGTAAGGTTAACACTCGAACCGTCAATATAGATAAGTCTTGTCATAAGCTAGCGGCATAAGAACAACGGTCCAAAGTCCAAACTATCTATCCTACCCTGAGCTAGATTGTACCTGCCTGCCTGCCGTGTAAAATCTATAGAGGTGTGTTTGACCTGTTGCTTTGAGGCAGTGACCCACATTCCGGCTATGCCAGGTGGAATAGATATATGGAGAATAGCTACAGTACGCGAATGAGTTCATGACCATGTTGAGGAATGCGGTAGTGCTGTGACTAATTCATGTTGATGTCAATATCGAGAATTGTTGCCGAACAGTTCAGTTCAGACTACTCATAGTTATTAGTTAATGGGTTGTTTTTCCTACAATATTGAGTAGGTAGGGTATCGTTGAATAGGTCTTTATAAATTAAGGGCAGGTTTCTTTAAAACAAAGTAACTAAAATATATATGTCTCGAGACATTTGCTTATTAAAGGGGCCTTTTTAGCCATAGTTTGTTCGAACTGTAACTTCACTGTTTGTGAATAATATTAAAGAAGTATTTATGGTTTCTACAGAAAACACAACACAACGACAAAATATCGACAACTTTGTGACACACTTTTTTCCCATCACTCGACTGCGGGCGAATGCGGGTAGTTGGGTAACCGCGGGGCGCGCCGCCCCCGCGCGCCTCCTCATTCCCCGATGGCCAAGAACTCATTCGCGTACTGTAGGTCTAGTATTGGAATAATTTCGCTTGTGAAAGTCTGCTACTACTTACTACAGCCGCAACTGTCCACTGCTGGACTTGGGTCTTTCCCTTTCAGGGTGTACCTATTGCTATTCTTACCGCTTTGCGGATTTTCGAGAGCAGTGCGAAATTTTTCAATCAATCACTTGCTGCCCATTCCCTGAATATTTATGCAATACCCACGTGCAGAATTGGGGTGAAGCTATTCTAAGCCGTGCCTGCCCGACACGCACTACCACTAGGAAAGTCTGCCATGCATAAATTGTCTCACTGCTAGTACCCAAATCTAATCAAATGAGAAATCAGCTTAAACTAGTTTATCGTACAGTTTATAAGAATTCCTTTTTATACCTTGTACAATATACATGTTAGCAATAAATAAATGAAATGAAAAGAAAAACCAGTATTGGTTGATCCCTTGAAAGGGTCTACTTCTTTTTTTTTATTGGGTAGGTAGGTTACTGCTGATAGTATAAGGCGCAAACTCCACCAAAAAGACGAAGGGTATAGGACGTAAGAATGACAGTTGACAGACAAGTAATCGTCAAACATTCTTCTTAATTTTTGACGCTAGCTGTCATAGATGCGACGCTTTGGCGACGCTTGTGTGTGCCTTTGTCAATACGTTTTCATACATTTTATATGGAAACCGTTTCCAAGCGTCGCCAAAGCGTCGCGATATCAAAGCCCCAAGCTCCACAGAGAGGACATAGGACATGCCCTACGACGCTTGACGTTTGATATCGCGACGCTTTGGCGACGCTTGGAAACGGTTTTCATATAAAATGTATGAAAACGTTTTGACAAAGGCACACACAAGCGTCGCCAAAGCGTCGCATCTATGACAGCTAGCGTCAAAAATTAAGAAGAATGTTTGACGATTACTTGTCTGTCAACTGTCATTCTTACGTCCTATGCCCTTCGTCTTTTTGGTGGAGTTTGCGCCAAACGTCAAGCGTCGTAGGGCATGTCCTATGTCCTCTCTGTGGAGCTTGGGGCTTAGCAACAAACTCTTCAAGGACATGTTTTACTGCCTCTCAAGTCTCAAGGGATAAATATCAAGAAATACTAGTGTCAGTAAAAATAGGTGTTCTTTCTCTCCATATTTTACACCCGCAAAAAGCGCGGATGAAAACGAGAACCGGATATAACCGGTTTATATTATCCTTATCTATATCGTAGTGTATCACTCACTTACCCGGATCCGGTACTCTCAGAAGAATTTCACCCAACCTCTTTTAACGGATCAACCTATATAGGGTTTCTTATAAACAGTACGAAAAGCCAAATTAAGTTGATCCCGTAAAGAGATAGGTTGATGTTGCGAAGCACTTTCCTTCGGATAGGTACTTTTAAACGTAGTTTTAACAGATGAAATATTATAAAAAATTATCGATTATTTTTATCATTCTGCAGGGTCGTCTCTGGCAGATACGGCTCTTTCGACTAGTTTACGTGTTTGTTAACGTTCTAAAGTTAGTCCTTGTGGTACCTGATAGGTATTTCTGCAGCCGGCTCTCCCACTACAGGATAGAAATCCCCCGAAAAGTGTTCCTAATAAACTATGGGTCCTACTCTCTCTATTTCACTTACTATCTAAATATATTCAAGGGTTCCGAAGGTTCCGAAGATAAATGGCAAAAATGCCATAAAATATTTTCGATCGTTATTCATTGAGGGCAGCTTTTAGTCGTGTTGAAATATGGTGGTATGGTTTAGGAGGATCATGCCCATATTTTACTCTGATATACTTAGTAATAGGTAGGTACATATATTTTATTCAAAATGTATAGATGTTTGGATTCGTATCTCACTTTTTTGCAGTGTAGCAAAATACATTTGCATTCCTTCCTTCCTTTCGAATGGTACATCGAGTCATCCAACTATCTGATAAACTTTGGTGTCATAGTTTTTCAACCAGCTACTACAAGTAACACGCCTCTGACATGGTTGGGTAACGACCGTCGTCTAAGTGATCATAGACAGCAACCAGGCTTTTAAGGATTTTTATAAGCCTTCTATTTCGGATGCTTAGAATTCAGGATGTAATAAAAAAGTACCTATCAATGGTATAAAAATACACCTGCGCACAGTTTAGTTTTGCACTATTTAAATATACGATATTAAACTCAGCAAGCATCAAAGACTTCCCGTATAGTTTTGCAACTTCACACACGTGAATTCTCAACAATCTTAAATTCTGCTACGCTGCTATACTTACGTATTGATCATGATCACTTAGGCGAGTTTCGAGTAAGAAAAGTAAAAATCCACCTAACTAGTTAAGGGACCAACTTAAACTAGTTACTCATACAAACACTAAGAAAAACTAGCATTACCTAGTTCATACCTTAAATGGGTCAGGTGGATTTGCTGGCGATAAAACATCACAAATCCTTAGAGGATAACGCTAGGAAACCTATCTTTCCATATCGCGTTCTTGTCTAGCTTTCGTATAGGTAAGCAGTATCTTGATTGACAAATGGTTTTCTAGTGAAGCCAGCTTAGTATACTATCGCCAGAAAATCCACCTACCTATTTGAGGGGTAAACCAACAATATACCTACTAGTTTTTCTTCGTATTTGTATGAAAATCCAGTATAAGTTTCTGGTGATAGTAGATTTTAATCCAGTTTTCGTAGAAAATCAGTCCGCTGAGCGGGATGTATGGGAAATCGAAAATTTTTGTTTCTCGTTTACAAACATAAGAAAAATTTGCTATAGTTTTACCATGCCTGAAATATTATCGGTCTTATTCAGTTGCTAGAGTAGAGACATTTCGTAATATCGAGATTCGTATTTATAAACCAATTCCAAGAGTATCCGATATACTTACCTACCAGGGTATCATGAGATCAGACGAGTGTCAGTGACCGTCCACATGTTAAACGAACAGCTGAGAAATATTATTAGACGAGACAGTGTAGTAACCTTACGAGGATTTAATATACAGGGTGGCTGTGAAAACATATCTCTAATTTCGATTTCAATTTCAACAATCATAGCATTGAATCAGTAAGTATAGGTACTGTCAGCAGCACATCAACTCAACTCCTCTTATAAGGAATCAGCATGTCCTGGTTATTCTTAATAACTGTATGCAGATCTAGTATAAGTTGCTTCCCTAGATATTACTGATGAGTGTAAAGATTGTTTATACCTACCGATTGTTTATATCTCCGGACGTTGCATTGGTCTTTTTGTGATATAACTGTTTCCTAACTAACGTAGTATGCAAAATCTTTATGAGTATATTACGCTGTCATTATTCAGATTTGGAAGCAGCTTGCCTACTTCTTACTTCGAGCAAACATCTCGTATTCCCATTGGAAATCAACGGGCCGATACTTTCTCTCGGATAGGTATTTAATGTTTCATGGAACAGCTATTTCGACGATTGATGTTATTCGTAGAATCGTTGTTTTTTAATAAACATCCATTCGTTGTACGCCACCATAGACTAGAAACATAAAGTTCTGAACACCGTCAAAAGGCGGAAATTGGAATACTTTGGCCACATAATGAATGCGGAATGAAAAATATAAACTCCTGCAACTTTTTATCCAGGGAATACAAGGTCTTCGACTACCAGGCAGACATAAAATATCTTGGCTCAAACACCTCAGAGAGTGGTATGGAATGGTCGTTATTTCGAGCGGGCCGTTGATAAAGTGAAAATTGCCATGGTTTCCCGAAGAAGAAGAAGTGACTTATCTAGGAAAGCTGTTAAAATTTAACATCAGTAGCAGATCAGTATCATAAAAAACGCTTGTTAATACCCATTTAGCAAAGGTGAGAGCCCACTGTATACTATTGGCACGGTGCATGGCGCATTGACGCAGAAATGCAAGTGGCTGCAATGTGCACCGGATGCAATAGGGTTATATCTGTAATATTTATAAATCAATAAGGCGAGAGTTCAAAATAAATGCTTTATCGATAAACGCCCGCAGGACCAGTTGTACCATTGGACAGTACCATTGATGGTACAACTGGGACAAAATTATCCCACCTGTACCATCAATGGTACAACTGAGACAAATTTTGTCCCAATTGTACCATTGGACCAACAGCTATATATAAACGAGCAAAAATGTGTATACATTATATATAATCGGGATCTCGGAAACTGCTCCAACGTTTTTCATGAAGTTTTGTATATCAGTGGGTTTGGGGGCGACGGGGATAAAATCGATTTAGATAGGTATAGAGACATTTCCAAAAATCGTTGCTCACCCCTTTTTATGACATAGCAATCTATTTTGAATATTACATACAAACAAGAAAGAATTGTATCTAATAATATTTATTTGGGACCTAGAAAACGGCTCCAACGATTATCACAAAATTTTGTAAGTAGGGGTTTTCAGGGGCGATAAATTTTTAACTTGACTGCTGTCATCTGAAATGTAGGTAACCTCAAGACCTACAACTTCCTCTAAGAAACTTGTAGGCTACCATGCCTAGTTTCCGAGATAAATGAGTTTTTAATTTGACAGCTATCATCTGAAATGAAGGTCTCCTCAAGACCTACAACTTCCTCTAAGAAACTTGTAGTCTACCATGCATAGTTTCCGAGAAAAATGAGTTTTTAATTTGACAGCTGTCATCTGAAATGAAGGTCTCCTCAAGACCTACAACTTCCTCTAAGAAACTTATAGTCTACCATGCATATTTTCCGAGATAAATGAGTTTTTAATTTGACAGCTGTCATCTGAAATAAAGGTCTCCTCAAGACCTACAACTTCCTCTAAGAAACTTATAGTCTACCATGCATATTTTCCGAGATAAATGAGTTTTTAATTTGACAGCTGTCATCTGAAATGAAGGTCTCCTCAAGACCTACAACTTCCTCTAAGAAACTTGTAGTCTACCATGCATAGTTTCCGAGAAAAATGAGTTTTTAATTTGACAGCTGTCATCTGAAATGAAGGTCTCCTCAAGACCTACAACTTCCTCTAAGAAACTTGTAGTCTACCATGCATAGTTTCCGAGAAAAATGAGTTTTTAATTTGACAGCTGTCATCTGAAATGAAGGTCTCCTCAAGACCTACAACTTCCTCTAAGAAACTTATAGTCTACCATGCATATTTTCCGAGATAAATGAGTTTTTAATTTGACAGCTGTCATCTGAAATGTAGGTCTCCTCAAGATCTACAACTTCCTCTAATAAACTTGCAGTCTACCATGCATAGTTTCCGTAATAAATGAGTTTCTAATTTGACAGCTGTCCTCTGAAATGTAGGTCTCGTCAAGACCTGGTAAATCTTGGAAATAAATAAGTTTTATTTTGCCACTTGTCAAATATTTTGTAATTGTGACATTCCACATTTCAAACAATTTCATGAATTTATAATTATTCGAATTTTACATTCATTGCTTTAATTTGAATGTGCAACAACATTATTGATGGTAACAAGCGTAGAGTCAGTATTTCAACATAAATTTTCAGAAATTCCGAAATGCGAGTAAAGACGGGTGAAATTTGTTATACAATTTTTCATGGTACAGGTGGGATAATTTTGTCCCAGTTGTACCATCAATGGTACTGTCCAATGGTACAACTGGTCCTGCGGGATAAACGGCATCGTAACGACAGGATCGCAAATAAACTAGACTGGTACATTTTAATATATCATCATCTTCCTGCCCTTATCCCAATTACTTGGGGTCGGCGCAGCACGTTTTGTTGAACTCAAAATCGTATTGCAAACGATTTGGCTTAATTTTACGACCGGCCGCCTACCAGACGTCAACCCTCCTTGGGAATGCTTTTGTGGTGGATTAACCGCCACCATACGGGTGGCCCTGGTTGTTTGGGTCGGGTTTATCCCTCGGTCGTCTCTTACGAGCCCCACCGGAAGAGAGGGGGTGGTGCTATTCTACTCTGCCGGCACCACACGGCAATGCCGGCACCACACGGCAAACACGGCAATGCCGGCACCACACGGCAATGCCGGCACCACACGGCAAATATATATCACACCTATATCCCGTGCGGGGAAGGTAGGGCGTAAACGGCTGTAAAAACGGCCATTAACACCTCGTCTGACAAAAGATTGAGAATGATTCAAAAGACTGTGTATCGCCGGTTTAATACTAAAGGATTGTGCCCAGCAGCAAAAGCACTTCCTCGTTCTTTATCTAAAAAACATTTTAATATATATCACACCTATATCCCGTGCGGGGAAGGTAGGGCGTAAACGGCTGTAAAAACGGCCATTAACACCTCGTCTGACAAAAGATTGAGAATGATTCAAAAGACTGTGTATCGCCGGTTTAATACTAAAGGATTGTGCCCAGCAGCAAAAGCACTTCCTCGTTCTTTATCTAAAAAAAACAGTACGCAGAAAAAAGAAAAGCGCTGCGGGAAAAGGCAAATAGACTTGTTCATAGATAAGCAGGTCCCTGGCCAAATCCCTTAACACTTTCTCGTTGTGGCAGCCCTGTGCCGTGACGTCATCACTTGCTCCACATACGCGCGGTTAATTTCATATTTCATATCGCTGCAATTCGAGGAGCTGTCATACTCAACTGCAACTCAAGAGATATGTTAGCTGTCTATTTCAGAGTTTATGTTGGCTCAAACGTGTGAGATATGAATGAGTTTAAGAGTACATTACGTGTATTACCAGTGGCGTATTAACCCTTCAACAAAGTAATGAAGGCATCACGTCTTAGGGGCCACCAGAAGAAGCTCCAGGGCCCCGCGACCGATTGGTGCCACCAATTGAAGCATGCAACTATAACTAGCTGTTTCACTTCTGTGTTCGTTGTTTATATGTCGAACTCTCTTTTGTGCCGGTGCATTAGTACAACTGTGCTCTTTTTGAACTAAAAAATTGTCCTGTGTCTTGGCCTCTCCCCTACTTTAAATAAGAGTAAAATCTCGAGCAACACCAGCTTCGTTTGTGTTACTTGACTTCTTCTTAACATACAGATAAGGGGCCCACAAGCATGTGTTTTTTAGGGCAACAAGCAGTCTTAATCTGCCCCTGGTAGTAACGCAGAGTCAAAAAAGGCACAACATTTCAGAATCTTATACAACACTTTTTGTGCAACTGTCTGGGCACGTGGCCAGATGGCTCCTTAGGTATACAATTTTACAATCAGAACAGAAATTGAAAGAACTTGTCCTTCTCTAAAACATGTCGTTGAGTCCAGAGATCTAAGTTGATCTTTAAACCTTTGAAAACGCCCATATAAGGTGCGACACCCTTCGAAGGAGATGGCGAGATGACTTAGATGCATGTATTTCTAGGAGTCTACACGGGGGCTGGGAGTCCGAAATTGAAGACCGCGATAGGTGGCGCAGAAGAGCGGAGGCCTTTGCCCACCAGTGTTGAAAAAAAATCCCTTTTGTAGACCACATGACCAGAAACTTACTTTAGCTACCTGTTTATTAAAATAGCTTTCACTTGTTACAGAAGAGATCCTGAAATCGCGCCAGGCGTTGTGGATGTCGGCAGATGGCCACATGATGCTCTACGCCAGCTTCAACGACAGTTTGGTACACGAGCAGAAGTACCCGTGGTACGGCACCTCGCTGGACACAGACGATCCAACTAAGGTATGCCTGTATGATATTTTAAATAATAACTTTCTCATGTGTACCTAATTTTGTCGCAAAAGTGTCTCTGACGGTTTCGACTGCTTATGGCAGTCTTTCTCAAGGAGATCGAGAACTTACATACGTCCGCCCATCAGCACTGAACACAGCATACGGTGTGACTGTATGGCAGTGTCCATAAGCAATCGAAACCGTCGAAGGCACTTCTGTGACAAAATTACGCAAGAGTTAGATGTTATTTAAGTTTAAAATGAGTGACTCTTGTTCATTAGATAATAAAATACTTAGTATGTACCTCTATGATCTTTACCCTAAAGCAGCGGGTGTAGCTTACAAATGGCAGCTGGGCATTGGATTGCGCATCAGATTACATACCAAAGCATAGGTAGTCAAGTCTGATTACGAGTGTTACGACGAGCTTTTTGGACTGCACTAGTAAATGACAAAATGTGTTCAAATTAAACGGTCCAAACTCAACCTTTACTCTGGTTGTTTATAGGTCTCTTTTTGTAAAACTTTCTTTGTCTATCATTAAACCTCCAAATTTTTGTTTAGACGTATCCGGAAATCAGGAGCGTGAGGTACCCGAAACCCGGCACCAACAACCCGACCTTCACGCTGACCATCGCAGACATCGCCGACCCCAGGCACATACGGATCAATCGCCTCACACCGCCCAAAGCAATCCTCGAGGAGGGGTAAGAATCATCACATAAGCCTATAGCAGTCCACAGCTGAACATAGGCCTCTCCCAGGGCACGCCACAAGGCACGATCCGGAAATCAGGAGCGTGAGGTACCCGAAGCCTGGCACCAACAACCCGACCTTCACGCTGACCATCGCAGACATCGCCGACCCCAGGCACATACGGATCAACCGCCTCACACCGCCCAAAGCAATCCTTGAGGAGGGGTAAGAATCATCACAAAAGCCTATAGCAGTCTACAGCTGGACATAGGCCTCTCCCAGGGCACGCCACAAGGCACGATCCGGAAATCAGGAGCGTGAGGTACCCGAAGCCTGGCACCAACAACCCGACCTTCACGCTGACCATCGCAGACATCGCCGACCCCAGGCACATACGGATCAACCGCCTCACACCGCCCAAAGCAATCCTCGAGGAGGGGTAAGAATCACATCAGCCCATAGCAGTCCACAGCTGGACATAGGCCTCTCCCAGGGCACGCCATAAGGCACGATCCGTAATTTTGGAGCGTGAGGTAACCGAAACCTGGCCACCAGATATCGCCGACCCCCGGCACATACGGATCAACCGCCTCACACCGCCCAAAGCAATCCTTGAGGAGGAGTAAGAATAGCTATAGGTACAATTTTAGGAAAACTTGCAATAGTTTCTACCGCAGGCAGGATTTGAACCTGCGACCTTATCTATCTGTACTGGTGGCCGAAGCCACTACCAGCTGGGCTACCGCGGTTCTATCCTAGCCTAGCTCTGTCTCCAGTGGGAAAACAAGTTTTACAATAATTGTATATCTAAAACGGGGAGGGTTTTTAAATTTGGTATTCGCTATACAATTATTTCTTTAGATAAAAGAAGAACCAGGAGATAAAAATGCATGGTATTCATAGTAGCGTAGGCTTGTATAAAAGCTATAAAAACCCAAAGGCCGACTACGCGGCATACAATGGGTGCAACAAGCTAGGCCACTTTATACCGCCAAAAGCTATATTTAAGGAGGGGTAAGCAATGGCGGTTGCTCCACCGACAAGAGTACAGCCCTTAAATTGAGAAGAAGAAGAAGCAATCAAATACATAATCACAAACAATTTAGTATTATTCCGACAATCATCTCTTATTAACAACGGCGACGGGACCTTACTCACATTAGCAGACGGTTCTTGTTAGTATATGGACAAAACATCTTACGTCGACTGCTGAAGAAATAAGTAACTACAACGACCCATAATAAGTATCAAGAGAAAATTTAATAATAAGCATAAGTTAAGAAGCTTTTACTACACATATTCTTATCTCATGCTTACTTTACCCTAATCTTTTAATTAAACTTCATGAGAAGGGCTTACTCGGATATGCAGCAAAAGTAACTGCCGCCTGCCGAAATTGCTTGACTTTCGCCGTACAAGCAAATTGGTCGGCATTCACTTTACAAGCGGGGTAAACAGTTGCGTGGAACGGAGCGGGCGAATTATTTTCGCCGTACAAGCAAATTGGTCGACTTTCACTTTACAAGCGGGGTAAACAGTTGCGTGGAACGGAGCGGGCGAATCATTTACAAACAGACTCGTCCTAATCCAAAACAAACACGTTGTGGAACGCTTACTGGTATATAGGGTCTTTTGCTCAAGCATTTCTTAAACCATTTGAATCCATGATTATTATGAGTTACCTATATATCACTCATAACATAACTCATGGATTATGAGTTAAATAAGAATGAAAAAGGAATATTAATTTTTTATTACTTACAAAAAACAGATGATTTAATGATCTCTGAAATTCTAAAAGCATTAACTCATTAACTCGTTTTGGAATCGATCCTACCCTCCTCTGTTTTAAAAAACTTGCAAACTATTGCAGAGGATTTGAACCTCCTACTTCGCTTTCAGTACTAGCGCTGCCATATAGTAAGTGCAGCAAGCTCGTCACAAGTAGCCCAAGCAGCTCATTTGCTTTTGACGAAATAATGTTCCTTAGTCTCCCCTATTCTATGTCTTTGTAACTGGATACTAAAAAAATCACGTCGTTTTACTGAAGCGCCCCCAGGTGAGTTGTTCGCGTAACACCTAGCCAACAACACTCCCCAGTCAAATCTTCATTTATCACTGAAAATCCTCCGTATTGGAGATAATTGGCAACATATACACAAACAATTCTCTCATCCCAAACGCATGAGTATACCGTCTTGGTCCGTTGTGGGTAAAAAGACCCACTGTTGTTTACTCTTTCACAAACAACATGTTGTATTGTGCAAAGAGATTTTCTCCATACGCAGTCAAGAGTAATGGCCAGAGGGTCAACGCAACCCTTGGGTCCCATTAAGCAAAACACTAGAGTTACATAAATGCTAAATCGCGCTTTTGGTCCTTCGTCAAAAAGGACCCGTGACGTGGACGTATTTGGTCGTATTTCTTTCAGTCAGTGACCGGAAGTATTAAGCCAACGGAAATACGTTGGACCGGAAATGTATTGCTTCGATTTCTAGCGTCGATTTTTATATTTGAAAAGTCCACGAATGCAAAAATATATTAAGGAGAGCCCAGTCGGAGAATTTTGTCCAACAGTAATAATATCTATTGTGAAAAAGATAGGGAAAAAAGGTAAGACGGCAAGGAAAACGCAGACTCACTGTACGTAAACCGTTATATGATTGAGGAAAACGTTTAAGAAAAAAATATTAAGTGTTTTAGTTTGTCTTGTCATAAAGCTATTACGCAAAGGGATATTATTTCAAGCATCAAGCAATAAGTAGAGAAATTATATCTTGCAAATTCAACCAACAAAATATACCTACATTCTGTGCCTACATGTCAGTCATTCGTAATAAATAGGTACCTAACAATAAATATCTAATAACTCTACGAATAACTAAAATTCAAAGTTAAACCTGTGAGTTAAACACGAGGTGCATATATCTCTTTAATTTTTTTAAAGTAAAATCGTGAAAACACTAGTAAAGCCGCAATGCTAATTATGGGTAAAAGATAATGTAAAATCATACATATTTTTTGCAACAGTAGCTCCATTTGTTGACTTTACAGTGATGAATTGTTGAAAATGTTACATACCTACACACGAAACTTACCATCGAACTTTTTAACCAGACTTTTTTTTTACTTTACGGACGTAAGTCCATTTAACTTTTGTATGGGAGTCGATGATCTGTTACAACTTGAGCTGTTACCAATATTTTCCATTATAACATATCTATATCTGTACATTAATAGGTCCCTAGGGTCCGATTAAATAAGACCCAGTGAGGAAGATACATGTGCGAAGTGTAACGAAGGATCTGTCCGTCGGATCCTACTGGGAATACAGGACCAGGCAGGAAAAAGGTTCGGGGATTAGTAAAATGTGTTCGTCCTTGAGCACACAACTGCGTAACATTTTTATAAACGCCTATTATTATAATCTAAAAATATTTCTTGTGGAAATGAGAACTATCCTAGATGTTAAACAGGGCTAGTATCCACATATCACAAAAAGTTTCATTATAATCCGTAGCATATCCGTGGTCTAGTTTCGGAGATTAGCGCGAACATTCAATTCAAACAGACGACAAAAGTAAAAAAATAGATGACGCTGCAGGTTTTTTAAAACATTCTATTGTTTTGTTTTTTGCAAACTTTACATCGACCTTTTACCGTTTTATTATGTGTATAGACTTTCTTCTGTGTAGGTATATAAGTATTTCTTTTTTGTCAACAGGGACTTCTACTTCTCAAGCGCGCAATGGGTGTCACTCACAGAGGTGTGCGTGGTGTGGCTGACCAGGTTTCAGAACCTTTCAGTAGTGTCAGTCTGCAAGAGCCCATTGTGGGTCTGTCAGGAGGTAAGCTGTCAAGATAAAAGATTAAATTTGCGTTTCGCCTCTCGGGAATTTAGCCCTACCCTAGATTCAGTTTTCTTCCAAGGCTTTGATACTTTATTTTCCAAACCTCAATTTTCTTCCCAGGTGTATCGGATATCAAGTACGGACGGCTGGGTGGAATCAGCCCCGTCGCCACTCTGGTCTGCCGGTGGTGGGGCGCTGGTGACCCTGGCTCCTATCAGGGACGGTCCAGCCGGATTGTTCCGGCACGTGGTCAGAGCAGAGCATATAGCGCATGGGCAGAGGGCGCTGCCTCTGACGCACGGCAGCTTTGACGCTGTGAAGCTGCTAGCGTGGGACCATGCGAACCAACACATGTGAGTTTATGGTTACCTGGTACTTCAGAGTTGTTTCAGCTCATAGTCATCAGAGCTTAGCACACGAGCAAAGGGCGCTGCCTCTGACGTACGCCAGCTTGGACGCCGTGAAACTGCTGGCGTGGGACCATGCAAATCAGCACATATGAGCTTATGGTTGTCTGGTACTTCAGAGAAGGCCTAGCAGTGTTGTCAGAGCAGAAAACTGTAATATCGTATATTGAGAGACCGCTGCGTCTGACGCACGGCAGCTTTGACGCTGTAAAGCTGTTGGCCTGGGACCATCCGAACCATCATTATGTAAGTTTATGGGCGCCTGGTACTTCAGGGAAGATCCAGCAGCAGTGATTTCTGTTATATCGCATGTTCAGAGAACGCTGTCTCTGTCACACGGCAGCTTCGACGCTGTAAAGCTGTTGCATGGGACCATTCGAACCAGCACATGTGGGTTTATGAGCACCTGGTAATTCAGGGAAGAAGCAGATAGGGTTGCTGTTAAAAGTTGAGGAAGCCACACTTTATGCTACGTTGAAATACTTATTACGAAAGAAAGGCATTTGGAAATAACGTGAACTTGTTTTAAAGAGTCTGAAATGAAGTCATTTATTATCCGTTTCATCCAAACCCCAAAACCTAAGTTAGGTACTGAAATTTGCCCGAAATTGCCTGGCAACAGTACGAGCCAAGGAATAATAAAAGGCAGCAGTAATCAATCCACGTCGACGGCAAAATAAGGTTTAATTTCGTTAACGCTTACTCATGCTTAGGGAGCAGATGATTGTCTGTTGCTTTCATTCGTTCACATTGTTCTGGAAATTCTGCCTCCTGGCTGACCCTGCAGCCTTAGTCAGTGGCTAGCTAGTACATAGGTATGTAAGTATGTACCTATCATTAGTTTTAACAGTCTGCGTTTTAAATGGGGTTTTTTAAGACTTTGCGCAAAGAAGTCAAGGTATCTGCTTCTGAAACTGATTGGCTTTCCCCAACGTACATACCTAGATCTATAGGATGTCCTTAACAAAATTATCCGAATAGCTGTTTTCAAATATAGGTATTCGAACCTGTGACCTATGTAAGTAATGTAAGTAGGTAAGTAGGTACCTATGTTATGATTATGAGAAAGTTAATCAGATTAAGCCGTGTGGTGTCGGCAGAGTAGAATTTCACCACCCCAAATCTGCCCGTGGGTATCGTAAGAGGCGATAAAGGGCTTCCGGGAGGTGGGCAGCAGCGCCTCCCGTGTTGACAACATAGTCCACAAACACACACTGCGGTCACCAACCCGCCTGCCCAGCGTGGTGACTATGGGCAAAACCCTCCATGGATAGGTCGATAAAGAAACGGCCCCTAGTTCCCGGCCGCCTTACTACCCCGGGCTACGGTAGCGGCCCGGGTAATAGTAGGGCAGGGGGTTGCGAAGAATCCCCGGGCTACGGACGACGGCTGCCATAAACTGACCCTGGCGACGTATAATGGACGCAGTCTGCGGCTGGACGAAAGTCTCCAAATTCTTGAGGTAGAATTAGATAAGATACGGTGGCATGTTCTTGGGTTGTCAGAAGTCCGAAGAGAGGGGGAGGACACGATAGCCCTAGAATCAGGTCACCTATTCTACTTCAGGGAAGGGAGCGCACAATCCCAGGGTGGCGTAGGGTTCCTTGTCAATTAGGCTCTCTGTGACAACGTGAAGGAGATCAGCAGCGTCTCGAACAGGGTAGCGTATCTCGTACTGAAGCTGACCGAGAGGTACTCTCTCAAGGTCGTACAGGTATATGCGCCGACTTCGAGCAGCTCAGATGAAGAGGTGGAGGCCCTATACGACGACGTGTCGAAGGCCATACACCAAACCACTAAGACCCACTTCACTGTTGTCATGGGGGACCTCAACGCTAAAGTGGGACAGGAGCACGGCGAATCAAGCTTGGGACCACATGGCTACGGGAGCAGAAACCAGAGGGGCCAAATGCTAGTCAACTTCCTTAGCAGGCAGGGGCTGTTCTGTATGAACACCTTTTATCAGAAAAAGCCCCAACGGAAGTGGACCTGGAAGAGCCCTGACGGCAGGACGAAGAACGAGATCGACTTCATCATGACGGATAAACGGCATATATTTAGGGATGTCTCAGTGATCAGTAGGTTCAATACCGGAAGTGATCACCGACTAGTAAGAGGCACCCTAAATATCAACTTCAAGCTAGAAAAACCGCATGGTGAAGCAAGTTCTCCGTCCCAATCTGCCCCAAGCCGGACATGAGGAGTTCCAACTTGAACTGAAAAATCGATTCGCTGCCCTGGAGACCCCGACAAACGTTGATGAGGACCTAGAGGGCATAGTCGAGGCTGTTCGCGAAGTGGGGACGAAGCATTTTCGTAAAAGGCGAACAGATAAGAAGTCCAAACTTTCAAGCGAGGCCCTGGAACTGATGCGAATTAGACGGGAAACACCAGAGGATGCATTGCCAGATCCCCAGTCACTTAACAAAAAGATCCGAAGTATGGTAAGACGCGACCTCCGAAGCTATAACACTCGACTCGTTAAGGAGGCGATTGAGAAAAACCGAGGTTCGAAAGTTTTACCAAGACACTGGGAAGGAGTCATCTGGCAAAGCTAACTACCTCGAATGGTGTAACTGTCACATCGGTTCCAGAGATTCTCGCTGAAATTGAGGACTTCTATGGAAGTCTGTATGCCTCGCATGCGAAAAAGCCTCCACCTGATGCGACCCCAGACCCAAGAGCTCCTCTCTCCCGCCACTTTACAGAAGATCTCCCGGACGTAGATATAGACGAAATCGCGGCGGCTCTCAGACAGCTTAAGAATGGGAAGGCTCCCGGGGAAGACGGAGTGGCCTCTGAGCTACTTAAGGCCGGTGGAAAACCTGTCCTTGAGGAGCTGAAAAGGCTTTTCAACTCTGTAATAGCCAATGGGACAACCCCGAAGGCGTGGAGCAGAGGTGTAGTGGCATTGTTTTTCAAAAAAGGAGACAAAATGCTTCTCAAAAACTATAGGCCGATCACACTTCTGAGCCACGTCTATAAGCTGTTCTCGAGAGTCGTCACGAATCGTCTGGCATCAAGATTTGACGCCTTTCAGCCACCGGAACAGGCCGGGTTTCGTAAGGGCTTCAGTACCGTGGACCACATCCATACTGTAAGGCAGGTTATACAGAAGACAGAGGAGTACAACCAACCACTGTGTATGGCTTTTGTGGACTACGAAAAAGCCTTCGACTCTATCGAAACCTGGGCTGCTTTGGAGTCCTTGCAGCGGTGTCAAGTCGACTGGCGGTATGTGGAGGTGCTGAGAAACCTTTATCAAATGGCTACGATGTCCGTTCAAGTACAAAACCATAATACAAGACCCATCCAACTGCTCCGTGGTGTAAGACAGGGTGACGTTATATCCCCGAAACTCTTCACCAACGCATTGGAGGATGTCTTCAAAACTCTACAGTGGGATGGACTGGGCATCAACGTCAACGGCGAAAGTCTCACGCATCTCCGCTTTGCCGACGACATAGTCATAATGGCCGAATCGCTGCAGGACCTGCAAAAAATGCTATCTAGTCTTAACTCTGCCTCGAGACGTGTTGGACTTGGGATGAACTTGGATAAGACGAAGGTCATGTTCAATCAACACATAGTCCCCGAGCCGGTCTCCGTCGAAGTTGTCCAGAAAAATGTGTACCTTGGGCAAACTTTGCAGATGGGAAGAGACAACTTTGAGGCTGAAATCACCAGAAGAGTGCAGCTTGGCTGGGTAGCATTTGGAAAGCTGCGTCATATCCTCGAATCATCTTTGCCACAATGCCTCAAGACCAAGGTGTTCGATCAATGCGTCCTACCAGTCATGACCTACGGAGCCGAGACGTGGAACTTGACAGTAAAACTGGCCCACCGGCTACATGTCACTCAGAGAGCCATGGAAAGGTCTATGCTTGGTATCTCTATAATGGATAAAGTCCGGAATGAGGCCATCCGAAAAAAGACCAAAGTGACGGACATAGTCTGGAAGTGTAGCAAGCTGAAGTGGCAGTGGGCTGGCCACATTTGTCGTAGAACCGACGGACGGTGGAGTAAGCGGGTTCTCGAGTGGAGACCACGCCTCGGCAAGCGTAGCGTTGGACGCCCTCCGGCCAGATGGACCGATGACTTAAAAAAGGCGGCTGGTAGCGACTGGATGGCAAAAACGGGAGATCGTGCCTTATGGCGTTCCCTGGGGGAGGCCTACGTCCAGCAGTGGACTGCAATAGGCTGAAATAGAAATAGAATAATCAGATTGGTGAGTGAGTTTTGCAAGTATTTACTTGACCTCTTTTCGGTTTGTTGTAAACTTCGAGTAACACGGCCTACAATGTTGTGAATAGGTAGGTAGGTACTCTTAGGTATAAAAACGCTCAAACTAAAATTACTTAAATAACTATACTGAAATAAATTGATCATTACGAAACTTAAAAGACAAAGTCACTTGACCTGGTTCAGGAGCTTAAAGGCGGCTAAGCCTACCTGAGCAATACGAAAGTCGCTTTGAACCACGATTCTTGTTTTGATTAAACTTTTTGAATGCTTTTTCTCCTATTTGTATGACAAACATGGGCCCCTCACTTTATAAACTTCTCTTCTTGCAGATATTACCTGGGTATACCGGAGGGTAAACCAGGGCAGCAGCACTTATACAGAGTGTCGTCTGAGGCGCCGCGAGCCGGCTCGCCGCAGAAGCTGCCCTACTGCGTCACATGTAACACGCAGGTAAGAATCGGGTACTTCATAGACTCGGTGTCATGACAAGCAAGCAGCATTTACCACAGCAACGGCCTTGTTGCGTTACGTGTAACATGCAGGTAAGCCGTAATGCTTGCTGGTCGTTTGGAATACTACCAGGGCAGCAGCACTTATACAGAGTATCGTCTGAGGCGCCGCGGGCCGGCTCGCCGCAGAAGCTGCCTTACTGCGTCACGTGTAACACGCAGGTAAGAATCGGCTAGGTAGTTTACTCGGTATCCCACACGACAAGCAAGCAGCTAGCGCTTACCACAGAAACCGCCTTGTTGCGTCACGTGTAACACGTAGGTAAACCGTGTAGCCATGCTTGCTGGTCGTGTGGTACCTATGCTACCAGGGCAGCAGCACTTATACAGAGTGTCGTCTGAGGCGCCGCGAGCCGGCTCTCCGCAGAAGCTGCCTTACTGCGTCACGTGTAACACGCAGGTAAGAATCGGGTACTTCATAGACTCGGTGTCATGACAAGCAAGCAGCATTTACCACAGCAACGGCCTTGTTGCGTTACGTGTAACATGCAGGTAAGCCGTAATGCTTGCTGGTCGTTTGGAATACTACCAGGGCAGCAGCACTTATACAGAGTATCGTCTGAGGCGCCGCGGGCCGGCTCGCCGCAGAAGCTGCCTTACTGCGTCACGTGTATGTAACACGCAGGTAAGAATCGGGTAATTCATCGACTGGGCCACACGTGTAACACGTAGGTAAACCATGTAGCCATGCTTGCTGGTCGTGTGGTACCTATGCTACCAGGGCAGCAGCACTTATACAGAGTGTCGTCTGAGGCGCCGCGAGCCGGCTCTCCGCAGAAGCTGCCTTACTGCGTCACGTGTAACACGCAGGTAAGAATCGGGTACTTCATAGACTCGGTGTCATGACAAGCAAGCAGCATTTACCACAGCAACGGCCTTGTTGCGTTACGTGTAACATGCAGGTAAGCCGTAATGCTTGCTGGTCGTTTGGAATACTACCAGGGCAGCAGCACTTATACAGAGTATCGTCTGAGGCGCCGCGGGCCGGCTCGCCGCAGAAGCTGCCTTACTGCGTCACGTGTATGTAACACGCAGGTAAGAATCGGGTAATTCATCGACTGGGCCACACGTGTAACACGTAGGTAAACCATGTAGCCATGCTTGCTGGTCGTGTGGTACCTATGCTACCAGGGCAGCAGCACTTATACAGAGTGTCGTCTGAGGCGCCGCGAGCCGGCTCTCCGCAGAAGCTGCCTTACTGCGTCACGTGTAACACGCAGGTAAGAATCGGGTTGGGTAGTTGATGGACTCAGTGTCCCTCATGACAAGCAAGCAGCGCTTACCACAGAAACTGCCTTACTGCGTCACTTGTAACTCGCAGCAAATAAGCCTGTAGAGAATCTTGTGGAATAGGATACTACCAGGGCAGCAGCACTTATACAGAGTGTCGTCTGAGGCGCCGCGTGCCGGCTCGCCGCAGAAGTTGCCTTATTGCGCCACGTGTAACACGCAGGTAAACCGTGTAGCCATGCTTGTTGGTCGTATGGTACCTATACTACCAGGGCAGCAGCTCTTATACAGAGTGTCCTCTGTGGACCCACCTGGGCTTGAAACGCAGCCGTCGGCATCGATAAACCTGGAGTACCTACTAATCTATAAATCACACTGAATTCCCCTTTCTTTCCATACCTTCACCCCTTTCATATCACAAGGCGTTGATACTTCATTTTCTGACTGTTTCTGACAGCACAACCCGCCTGGGCTTGAAACGCAGCCGTCGGCGTCGATAAACCTGGAGTACTACGGCAGCCTCGCGTCTTCTGGAGACAGCACCTGGGACTCCGAGTGGATGGACGAGGAGATCCCCACGTCGCCGGCGCCGACGAAGAAGAAGAAGAAGAAACAGCCTGGTAAGTAGAAAAATATAGTTTGTTGTGTAGTGCCAGATCATCCCATACCCGGTCGTCAAAAAAACGTCTAAAAACTGATAATAACAGGGAATGCCGTTGTATTCGCATCTTGAATTATACTCGCTAATCCGCCTGCCTTGTGTGATAAATATGACAAATACATTCCAACCAGGGAAGGCCTAGGTGGACCTTCATGCTATTTCCAGCAAGGCAAATTGTCCCTGCTAAAAAGTCAATCTTGTAAAAGTAGCTACTAATCTAAACGACAATTACAGCCACAATAGTCCACTGCTGGACATGGTCCTCCTCCGTATTGGGGGGTATTGCCATACTCACCACCGTTGGCAGGCGGAATGGCAAGCGCAGAGCAAGATGTTAAAGTTCACAGGGATCGCTGCTGCCAATTCCCTGGATGTTAGTTGTCCAGGGGATCGGCAGCATAATTATATAGTCGCTTTTACGACACCCACGGATAGAATTGACATTTTGTTAGGCTTCTACCTCTAACCCTAATATTAATCCATGCTTTCTCTCACAGAAGCCTTACCTCAAAACCTGCCGTGCCTATACCACGATGCGCACTTCAGTCTGTCATCAGCATACTTCGTGCTGGAGTGCCTTGGACCTGGAGTGCCCACCGCAAGCCTTCACAGAACAGCGCTTCCAGAGCCTAGACTGATCGCGCATCTAGAGAACAATACTGCTGTTAAGGTAAGAATTTGGATTATACATTAATTAATTTAACCATTTTTTGTACACAAGAAACATGACAGGGCAAAACAGAAAGAAAATGGACACAACAAGCACTGCTTATCTCAAAAAAAATACTCATAAGTAAGCTATAGAGCGCACCCCACTGGGTATAAACGGCCCGGGTGGCACTAGTACGAACCCAAGCTCTCAGTCCATCAGTAACAAAACCACAGTGACAACACTATTGAACATCAGAGGCCTTACCACAAAAAAGTTAGACATGTGTTGAACGCGTATTTAAAATAAAACTTCATACAAAACAAACGCTAAACACGCGTTCATCGCTAGTCTAACTTTTTTGTGGTAAGGCCCCAGGTATCCATCGATCTATTGCTTACGCTTGACAGTACAGCGCGGGCGATACGCGCACTCTATAGCTTGCTTACATATACATTACGAAGGGTATTTTCTATCTTCACAAAACAGGTTTGATATTGGCTAGAATTTAATTTTGTCCTAATAAGTCAATGATTTTTTGTACCTCCTAGTTTTTACAGAGGAAAGCACCCGGAATTGAAAACCGTTTCGTTGCACAAATTAATAAGCTCGTTCAAGTGTTATTTTCTAAGAAAAGTCAAGAGCTTTTTACGTTTCAAGCATACTTCCCTTCAAACTTAATTATGTAGCTGAAATAAGATGATTTCCACGACACTTAATTATCTCAAGGCTTGTCTGATGCTATTATCTTACTGGGAAATAATTACAAAGGGTATTTCTGTCGCAAGGAATAGGTGTTCCCCGTCAGATATAATCCGATCTTGTGCTTTCGTTGTGAAGGTACTTACAACAAAGACGCATTATATTGTAGACTTCGTACTTTTCCTGGCTTCCTTTTGTTAGGGCACCGATAATATAATAATTATAAGGGTAGGCCAGAGTCAGAAGAAGTACGCGTGAATTTCGCACAGGTTTGGGAACAAGTAGATGTGTTAAAAACCAAAAATCCGACTGCGGTAATTTTAAAGTACTATTTTTGCTTTAAAAATCCTTTATCCTAAATCTATAATTTTTTAATATACCTACTTAGCCAGTGTCACTCGCGCTACTGAGACGAATCTAACGACACCTCATTTATGACTAAATACCTACCTACTATTTTGAAACGCGTCATATTATAAGCAAGCAGACTGATTATTTGCCCTATCCGTGGAATAAATATTTTTCGTTACAGACAGACCTAGGGCAACTAATTATGTATTAATCTTGCCCACGCACGAAATTATGCGTGACTGACAAAAATTAGTACCAAAACAAACAGAAAATGGACGTGAGACTGAATAAACACAAGCCTGCCAAGTCTAGTGCCATTTGGCACGCGCCGTTTTCAGAGCAGATTGAAAGTATCGTAAAGCCGTGTGGTGCCGGCAGAGTAGAATAGCACCACCCCCTGTCTTCCCGTGGGGGTCGTAAGAGGCGACCGAGGGATAAACCCAACTCAAACGGCGAGGGCCAACCGTATGGTGGCAGTTAATCTACCACAAAAGCATTCCCAAGGAGGGTTGACGTCTGGTAGGCGGCCGGTAGTAAAATTAAGCCAAATCCTTTGCAACACGATTTTGTGTTCAACAACAACAAAGTATCTATTTGAAACAAAGTCGATTTTGGAGTTTTCGCAGGAAAGTTCACTGCACCGCTTTGGTCGTTTGCTCTTGCCACGCTAGTCTTCTTAAACTTCAATTTAGTCACAATACATAATCCGTGTGGTAGTGGCTAAGAATATTGCCACCCCTAGTCCACTCAGGCTGTTTCGTAGGCGAAGTAGAGTTTTCGACCTCGGATGAATGTCTGTCGACTAGGTATGGTCAACTGCACGGTGGCGGTGATACCACCTCTTTCTTAAAGAGGGCTGACATCAGATAGGCGGCCGGCCATAAAAGTTGCAAAATAATTTTGTGTTCCAACAAAACATGTTGGTCCGTCCCAACTGATTTGAGATAAGTGTAGGAAGATGATGCAGTTGATTTTTAATTCGCTACGTCAATGCTAGATGCGCGTCAGCTCTTTCAAGTTTTATCAAAGAGAGGTCTCTAAATTGTGGGTTTGTAAAGTTACTTATATGAATATTTATGAGATTTCTCATTAGATATACACGGACGGATCCGGCCGTTTTGTCTTCAGGGTCATTGCATGACACTGCTCAGTAAGCAATGAGTTTACGACTGAAATGATGAGTCTAGCAGTTAAATTCATAGTAGGCAGTATATTTTACTGTTTTATCATCATCAAAGGGACAAACTCGCTTCATTCTAGTTTATTTCATTCCTACTCGTATCTAAGTCTACGACCTATGTCTATTATGTCTATCTTACTACGCAACGAGCAGACTGGCGAAACAGATACATAATACACAAAATATATAAAGTGGTGCAGACTTTCCGTGTAAAGAAACGTTATTGCCTCTTGGCTCAGAGCGCCCTCTCTCTACATAACACCTGAGAATCCATACAAAGTATCCCATTCTTCAATCAAGATCAAACACGTTGAAATAAAATAAGCTTATTTCACATTTTTCTACAGGAGCGGTTAGCAGCGATAGCCCTGCCAACTCCTCGGACGTTCTCAGTCCAGCTCTCCAGCGGTAACGCAGCCAGGGTGCGGCTTCTGCTGCCTCCAGGTCTTAGAGAGGACGAGGTGACCAAGTACCCGCTGCTGTTGAAGGTGTAAGTACCAGGGGAGCAGAACCTTCCAGCATTCTAGCGGTAACGCAGCCAGAGTTCGCTTTTTGCTGCCTCCAGACCTTGGATATGACGAGGTCAAAAAGTACCCGCTTCTGTTGAAGGTGTAAGTACCAGGCGAGCAGAACCTTCCCCCATTCTAGCGATAACGCAGCCAGGGTACGGCTTCTGTTGCCTCCAGGTCTTAGAGAGGACGAGGTCATCAAGTATCCATGCTGTTGAAGGTGTAAGCACCAGGGGAGCAGAACCTTCCAGCATTCTAGCGGTAACGCAGCCAGGGTGCAGCTTCTGCTGCCTCCAGGTCGTAGAGAGGACGAGGTCACCAAATGCCCTCTGCTGTTGAAGGTGTAAGTACCAGGGGAACAGAACCTTCCAGCATTCTAGCGGTACCTTCTGCTGCCTCCAGGTCTTAGAGATGACGAGGTCACCAAGTATCCACTGCTGTTGAAGGTGTAAGTACCAGGCGAGCAGAACCTTTCAGCATTCTAGCGGTAACGCAGCCAGGGTACGGCTTCTGCTGCCTCCAGGTCGTAGAGAGGACGAGGTCACCAAGTACCCGCTGCTTTTGAAGGTGTAAGTACCAGGCGAGCAGAACCTTCCAGCATTCTAGCGGTAACGCAGCCAGAGTTTGCCTGCTGCTGCCTCCAGGTCTTAGAGAGGACGAGGTCACCAAGTACCCGCTGCTGTTGAAGGTGTAAGTACCAGGCGAGCAGAACCTTCCAGCTTTCCAGCGGTAACGCAGCCAGAGTGCGGCTTTTGCTGCCTCCAGGTCTTAGAAAAGACGAGGTCACGAAGTACCCGCTGTTGTTGAAGGTGTTAGTACCAGGCGAGCAGAACCTTCCATCATTCTAGCGGTAACGCAGCCAGGGTGCGGCTACTGCTGCCTCCAGGTCTTAGAGAGGACGAGGTCACCAAGTACCCACTGCTGTTGAAGGTGTAATTAATTACCAGGCGAGCAGAACCTTCCAGCATTCTAGTAGTAACGCAGCCAGGGTGCGGCTGCTTCTGTCTCCAGGTCTTAGAGAGGACGAGGTCACCAAGTACCCACTGCTGTTGAAGGTGTACGTACCAGGCGAGCAGAACCTTCCAGCATTCTAGCGGTAACGCAGCCAGGGTGCGGCTTCTGCTGCCTCCAGGTCGTAGAGAGGACGAGGTCACCAAGTACCCACTGCTGTTGAAGGTGTACGTACCAGGCGAGCAGAACCTTCCAGAATTCTTACGGTAACGCAGCCAGGGTGCGGCTTCTGCTGCCTCTAGGTCTTAGAGAGGACGAGGTCACCAAGTACCCACTGCTGTTGAAGGTGTTAGTACCAGGCGAGCAGAACCTTCCAGCAACCTAGCGGTAACGCAGCCAGGTTGCGGCTTCTGCTGCCTCCAGGTCTTAGTGAGGACGAGGTCACCAAATATCCACTGCTGTTGAAGGTGTTAGTACCAGGTGAGCAGAACATTCCAGATCTCCAGCGGTATTGCAGCCAGGGTGCGCCTTCTGCTGCCTCCAGGTCTTAGACGGGACGAGGTCACCAAGTATCCACTGCTGTTGAAGGTGTAAGTACCAGGGGAGCAGAATCTTCCAGCATTCCGACGGTAACGCAGCCAGGGTGCGGCTGCTGCTGCCTCCAGGTCTTAGAGAGGACGAGGTCACCAAGTACCCACTGCTGTTGAAGGTGTAAGTACCAGGGGAGCAGAACCTTCCAGCATTCCAGCGGCAACGCAGCCAGGGTGCGGCTTCTGCTGCGTCCAGGTCTTAGAGAGGATGAGGTCACCAAGTACCCACTACTGTTGAAGGTGTAAGTACAGACATTTACAGAATTCCATATAGACTTTACAGAGACATGCACATGAGCTTTAATTCTAAAGTCGTTTGAAGCCAAACTCCACTCACACATACAAAGAAGCGCGTAGTAAACCGATTATAGCAAAAGAATAAGATGACTAATCAAGCACGTTCCAATAATGACTAATAGTGAAATGGGTAACAAAATTTCGCACTCCGTGTTAAATGTTCGGATGGCGCATTGGTAAAGACAGTGGCCTACCTATCAGGGATGTCATGGTTCGTATCCTCATGGGTCGATTCTTTTTTATTAGAACTTTTTTTCTTTAAGTATTTTTATCGTAATTAAACTAAAGACACGTGTTATGTGAAATTTTCCACCTTGACCTTTCACTATAATATAAAATAATGATTGGCCTCTGAGGATTATTAAGCTTTCTTTAAACATTTTAAGTATTTTTATTTTTAATTTTGAAATAATGTTCCTTTCACGGCTTAAAATAGCATCACTCTATTTCTACCCGAGGGTATCCAAGGGCCGAATCCAGGGAATGGGCAGCATTGTGCAGCGTTCTATGTCGTAGTTTTTGATAAAACTAGGTTTTTGTCCAAAAAGCTAGGCGCTTGAGATAACAAAATTTTAACGTAAGTTTTGCCAAAAATTTTATCATAATCCTAAACCAAATCAAGTTCTTAATCAAAGACTACATTACATTAATGTTTTTGGCAATAATTTTACCATATTTAATCCTAAACTACTTCAGGTTCATGATCGGAAACCTATATTGTTATAGATTTTCTATCAAAATCCTAAACCAAATTAATGGTTATGATAAAATTGAATTTTAACTTTGTTATCTCTTTGGTTTTTGGTCAAAAACCTGGTTTGATTAACATCGCTGCGACATATAGCATTAACTTCACCGGTTATTGTAGCAATTGTTCTGTGGTTTTGAATTTAAAGCGATTGCATTAAGAGTGAGTATCGAGGAGCGCGCATTGTTTTGCATGTGTGTGTATAAGATGTAAACACAACGTGTAAACGATTTTAAAAGTGCATAACTTCAGCGTGTGCCTATATCCACTTATAACTATCACTGTACCAGGCGAGCAGAACCTTCCAGCATTCTAGCGGTAACGCAGCCAGAGTTCGCCTGCTGCTGCCTCCAGGTCTTAGAGAGGACGAGGTCACAAAGTACCCGCTGCTGTTGAAGGTGTAAGTATCAGGGTAACAGAAATTTACAGACCTCTATTTGCTACGAAAGCGCTACGATGGCGTAGCTTGCGTAGCACATTCGTAGTCTGGTACAATACAAATGGTTATCAGTGGACCACAATAGTGGACGGTTATACACATAGACAAATGAAACCTTTTTCGCGCAGCGACGTTTTCACGTTTTGGTTCTCAGTGGTTATACGGGGTTATTTTTAAGTCAGTGCGCAAACTTTGCAGGGTGTTTCTACTCGTGATTCTGAACAACTTTTACTATGGGGCGACCTTCGAATTCGCAACAATAAAATTTGGATGTTCCATAGAAAAATTCATACCTACTCGGCAAAAATATATGGAACACTAGTAGAAACACCTTGCAAAGTTTGCGCACTGACTAAAAAATAACCCTGTATTACTACACTACATAAAATACTTCTATTTGCTACGAAAATGTTACGACGGCGTAGCTGGCGTATTTTATATTCGCAATCTGCTACAATACAAAATGATTGGCAATGTGTAGACCACAATATAATAATTAGGTACGAGTACAATCATAACAAAAGTAAAATTACCTAAATAATGTGCGTTGCCTATCCATTCTACTGTCTATCAAAGTAATCAGACATTCGTGAAATACATTGTAATGTAAATGTACGATACGAATTATTTCCCAAGAGATCACATATAACGGAGTGTTCTATATTCCTTTTCGCAGTCAAAACGTCGCATCTACGTGAGATGAAAATGCAGATGGTTATTTTATCTACTAACAAACCCCTTTTTTATTTTTTCCTCCGTCCCAAAGAGAATACCTTTTTTCTAAACTTTCCGGAAGAGATTGTTTTCGGCGATATTCTTTTTGTTTTCTTAGCTCGATCTACTTCTGTGTATTAACAAGTCAGAAGAATGTAAGGCGTAAGCTACATAGAGGAGGCGTGAGACGGAGACGTGAAACGTGCGACTTCGCGACGCTTGAAATCGTTACCATATAAAATGTATGAAACAGAAGACACAACGCTCCATATAAAGTGTATGAAACAGAAGAGACTAAGCTACACACGTGAGACGCGCGTCGCATCGATAAAGGCTGACGATCCCTTGTCAGACACATTTCTATTCAGTGAAGTTTGGCCCTAAGCTACAGATTCAAAACGTCCTATAGTACTTCCCATCACAGCTCTTTTCAATAGTAGATACTCTACTCTGATTCATTTCCGGCTAGAGACGATCGACGAATTTCTATTATCTTTTGCACGCTTTCAACTTTCGCAAAACTATACATTGCTGCTTTGGTTTTAAAGCTGGAATATCCATGCGAAACAAAAGAAGAAATGTATTTGTACCGGCGAGGAAAGTGGTGTGGAACGGTCAGGCGTTTTGTGATGCAGCCCGCGCGTCGATCAACGAATGCCATATTCTCTTCAAGACCCTTTCAACTTACGTCAAACTATCCACTGCTGCTTTTCATTCAAAGCTGCAATATCCACGGCAAACAAAAGCAGAAATGGACGTGTAGTGTTGAAGTTTGTGTGGAACGGTCAAGCGTTTTGTGATGCGGCCCGCGTGCCTGTAATATTCGTAATCGGAATGCGATCGGACACCCGGGACTCCATTATACAGGCTACAGGGATTGATTCTGAAATGCTGACTCCTTTTTTGTAGTATAGGCAAGCATTTGTCAGTCAACTCGCCTTTTTGATACGTGACAATGCAAACGATGGCCGAGCACCCTTTGCAGATATTGTTCCGATGGAATAGACTTGTGTGTGAACATCGTAGGCGTATGGAAACTTTGTAAAGTCATAATAATTGCAAAATGTTATGCTACTGAAAGATTGTATGTACCTACTTAAAGTACCGCTAACTCATGACATGAACGATTTAAAATTTAAGGTCTCGTCTGTTTCATTCTGCAGCTATAATTATTGCTTTTCTAGATGAAGCAACATTTACTGAATCGTGCAACATAATTTATGGCTGGCTTGTCGATATTGATCGCCTGCAAAACCACCTACATACGCCATATGTTCCATGAGGAAAGTTGTTAATTTTCATGGTCTGAGCTCGCCTGCAAATTTTTCGTTACACCGTCCCTTACACCCTGTATGTAAGGGACCAACTTTTACTGGTATAAGTTGATCCCTTACCTAAATAGGTAGCTGGAGTTTCTGGCGATAGTAACTGAAGCTGACGCAAACGCAAATAATTTTAAGAGCGGGTACTTCAAGAAACAAGATTATATTTTCTACAGCAAAGTATGCAGGCATACAAATAAATAAAATTATGTTACTAAAACTACTGCTATATTCATACAGGTTCAGCACCGACCTTATCCGACCCCTAATCATTTATTCAGAGCAGCCTCTTTCAGAATAGAAAGGACTTATACTGCCGACAGGATATCATTTTATATTTAATCCCCTTTTAAAACTTGAGCCGCGGGATCCATTTTAATGCAAATAGAACGAGAAAACAACAATTAAAAGTTTAGAACATGGTTAACCCTGGACACGTTTTTGACAAATATCCATTATCTCTTCTAAGCCCTTAGATTAATTCAAAGGAACAAAAATTCGTAAAATATACTGTTAATGAATTTTCTTCGAAGCGTTCTAATTAATACCTAGGCTTGCCTCGACTCGACAAGCGTAGCGTTGGACGACTTCCGGCCAGATAAGCAGACGACTAAAAGAGAGCGGCTGATAGCCGGATAGTGGTTTACCGTTTCGAACTACTACCGAATGAACTGTTAACAGTCTATAGCGGTTACCTTTTAAATGGGATTTCCGATCCCTAGCGTCTAGCAGTGGTGACTATGACAGCAGTGGCGGATTTGCCATAAGGCCTCCTAAGGCCCGGGCCTTGGGCGGCCTAATATGGGGGGCGGCCAAACGTACAAAAAAATTTACGTCTACAAGATTAAGAAAGAATAATAAAATTCAAATGCAACTCGCATAACTTATGATTCTAATCTTTCTAACTAAATCGCTACTTTCTCGTATTCAAAGTACGCGCTCCACAGCTCCAATGGAGACCCGCCCGCGCTCCGCGCCCCGCTTGCTCACTTCGCTCGCAACACGTTTTGCGTTGATGTTTCACCACTCGCTCTCCTTCTCTGTTGCTTCTACTATACTATACCAATTTTTATCGTGTAAAGTCGGGCTCGCTTCGCTCGCAACACTTTTTGCGTTGGTGACCCACCACTCGCTCTCTTTCACTGTTGCTTCTACTATATCAATTTTTACCGTGAAAAGTCGGGCTCGCTTCGCTAGCAACACTTTTTGCGTTGGTGTTCCACCACTCGCTCTCTTTCAATGTTGCTTCTACTATACCAATTTTTATCGTGAAAAGTCGGGCTCGCTTCGCTCGCAACACTTTATGCGTTGGTGACCCACCACTCGCTCTCTTTCACTGTTGCTTCTACTATACCAATTTTTATCGTGAAAAGTCGGGCTCGCTTCGCTCGCAACACTTTTTGCGTTGGTGACCCACCACTCGCTCTCTTTCACTGTTGCTTCTACTATACCAATTTTTACCGTGAAAAGTCGGGCTCGCTTCGCTCGCATCACTTTTTGCGTTGGTGTTCCACCACTCGCTCACCTTCACTGTTGCTTTTACTATACCAATTTTTACCGTGAAGTGTCGGGCTCGCTTCGCTCGGCCCCCGACATAAATAAATGTAATTGTAGGGTTTGACATTTGACATAATCTATCGCCAGAAAAATCATTAATAGTTATACTTATCTGCAGGCACGGAGCACCAGGAACGCAGCTAGTTACAGAGCAGTGGGCCTTGGACTGGGGATCACTGGCAGCCGGCGCTGGTGCTGTGCTGGCTTCAGTGGACGCACGGGGAGCTGGAGGCAGGGGACTAGGCGCGCATCATACCCTGCACCGGCGGTTAGGCACCGTCGAGCTGAAGGACCAGCTTGAAGTCGCCGAGTGAGTATCTAGTTACTTACATACATATATCACGCATCTATCCCATTAAAGATATAAAGATATAAAGATATAATATTATAGAAAATAATTGCGATTGTAGGAAATAAGCTGAACCTCTTGGGCTTTTGTTAGTTGGGAACCGCTGGTTAGATTCAGACTATGAGAATAACCTTTTATTTTATCCCTCACGCAGATACCTGCGGGATTCCCTGCACTTCATCGATGCGCGTCGCGTGGCCGTGTGGGGACGTGCTCACGGCGGGTTCCTCGCCGCGCTTGCACTCGCCAGCCCGCTCAATGTGTTCCACTGCGGGATCGCCATCACGCCCATTGTACGCTGGCGGTATTACGGTGAGCTCGACCTCTTGGTAGTTTCTGTCATCCTACTTGTCTTACTACTTGACGATTCCCTGCACTTCTTCAAACAATGCTGTGTAACCCTCCTTGGCGGTACGACAGTAAACTACACCTCCTCGTTGCTGCTCTACCTACTAAACTAGTCCTAATAAATTAACTTAGATAGCGAATAGATTTCTAAAATAACAATCCACCAAAATCTAGATCATTGTGGTCTCATAGGCTTGGTATGCACCAGATGAAATTAAAAAGCCTCCTCTTTCTAACTAGCATTACACTAATTTTAATCACTTAATCCACCCTCAGCTTCAGCATACGCGGAGCGCTACATGGGCTTCCCGAATGCGACGGGAAACTACCGCGGCTACGCGGAGGCTGACGTCACCAAGCAGGCACCAGCTCTTCACGACAAGATGCTGCTGCTGATCCACGGGACAGCGGATGACAATGTCCACGTGCAGCAGACGATGGCGCTGGCCCGGTCGCTGGCCGACCAGGGCAGCATGTTCAGACAGCAGGTAAGAGACGTCAGCAGGGTTTAGTTTTTCAGGATAAGATGCTGCTGCTCATCCACGGGACTGCGGATGATAATGTCCACGTGCAGCAGACTATGGCGCTTGCCCGCCTGGCCGACCAGGGCAGCATGTTTAGGCAGTAGGTAAGAGATGTTACCAAGCAGGCAGCAGGTCTTCACGACAAGATGCTGCTGCTGATCCACGGGACTGCGGATGATAATGTCCACGTGCAGCAGACGATGGCGCTCGCCCGGTCGCTGGCCGACCAGGGCAGCATGTTCAGGCAGCAGGTAAGAGATGTCATGAGGCTCTAGTTCTTCAGGATAAGATGTACCTTCTGATCCATGGGACTACGGATTATAATGTCCACGTGCAGCAGACGATGGCTCTAAGCCGGTCGCTGGCCGACCAGGGCAGCATATTCAGGCAGCAGGCAAAAGATGTCAGCAGGCTCTTAGTCCTTCACGATAAGATGCTGCTTCTGATTCACGAAACTGGTCAACGGCAATGTCCACGTGCAGCAGACGATGGCTCTCGCCCGGTCGCTGGCCGACCAGGGCAGCATTTTCAGACAGCAGGTAAAAAATGCCACCAAGCAGGCATCAGCTCTTTACGATAAGATTCTGCTGCTGATGCACGGCACTGCAGATGATAATATACACGCGCAGACGATGGCGCTCGCCCGGTCGCTGGCCGACCAGGGCAGCATGTTCAGGCAGCAGGTAAGAACATGATATAATCAATAATTTACCAGGTCTAGGGCTTGACTTTAGATTCAACATGATTCAATCCCATGGCAAACTAAAAGATCTTATTTGACGACTATCTTGCCATATGATCCTATCAATGCAAAGTAGCAATGGAAATATCGCCCAATCTTCTATCGCGTGGGACACCGGATCAAACGCGTTTGGCGTTACAGAACAGCTAAATCTGACTTTATAATAACTTCTCTCAATTGTATTTTATTTTTCAACCAACAGATTTACCCTGACGAGGGCCACAGCCTGGAGGGCGTGAAGAAACACCTCTACCGGACCATGTCGGGGTTCCTAGATGACTGTTTCAAGAAGCAGGTGCCGCCGGAGACGAAGGCCGGCCTGCGCAACGGCGGCAACCTCGACTGAGACACGTGGAGGGACGAGGAGTTGTACTCTTGGTGAGTTCTGGTAGCCTAGTAATTCCTGAACGACTCCTGTAAGAAACAGGTGCCGCCGGAGACGAAGGCTGGCCTGCGCAACGGCGGCAACCTCGACTGAGACACGTGGAGGGACGAGGAGTTGTACTCTTGGTGAGTTCTGCTAGCCTGGTACTTTATGTACGATTGTTCTAAGAAATTGCATTTCTTTCATAGAATCTTGGGGCCTTATCACAAAAAAAAACAAGTGTTGAACGCGTGTTTAAAATAAAACTTCATACAAAAAACACTAGAAACGCGTTCAACGCTGGTTTATCTTTTTTGTGGTAAGGCCCTTTATCTTTACGAGTGTAAAGCTGATTATTAAATGTCATAGACTCCACTCTACGCCATAGATGTTGCTCATGTCCGTAGCTGATAATGTCTTATTTTTCTTCCAGGTAGAAAGATACTAGAGAACCAGCACAAACTAGGAGCTAACGCAACAAACTGCAAGAGAACCCGTAGTACAAGTTTCCCCATATCCTTAACACGTCTACTGCCAACGAGTGGACTGCTCTTCAATCATGAACTTTGTGATATAATGTTGTTTAGTATTTAATACGAGTGCTCGGTTTGAAAATGTTTGAAATATTTAGAGACACTGTAACAGTCTACTGCTGGTCATTTTTTCTTACTTAGCAGGTTATTTGGACAGCACAGTATATAGCGTGAAATTTTACTAGTGACCGATAGCGAAAACTCAGAACCGGCTGGTAACCAGGAACAACTTTCCCCAAGAAACATAGGTCGAAATACGAAAAAAAATGTTGGACCTCCCATACAAAATTGCCGATCAGCTGATTTGAGTTACTATGGGAGGTCAATTTTTTTTTTCGTATTTCGACCTATGTTCCTTAGGGAAAGTTGTTCCTTATCACCAGCCGGTTCTGAGTTTTCGCTATCGGTCACTAGTAAAACTTCACCCTATATAATATTCACTGAGACTCTAAGCGAACTCTGTTTTTTTTGGGTTTCTTATCCCTTTAGTCACCTTTTACGATTTAGTTTGTCAAAACATGGTGTCAAGCTATTCCTATCCGGCACCACATATTCCCGCAAGTCCTTGAACCCTTTAACGTATTTAGGACTTAGGTGTTTAAAAGTAAAATCAATAGTTAGAAAGGAGTAGGTATGTTTACTGCCTTCTGGTATTTTCAATATACATTTGATTTCCTTAAAAGGTCACCAACTTGGTAATTGACTTGATTTTAAAATGTAAAGTTTAAAATCTGCCATTGCAAAATGTCATCAACATAGGTCCACCTTGAAGTATTCAAACATTTTTGATTGAGCGTTTGAGTGTCAGTCAATAAAGTGGATGAGAAATTGTGAAATAAGGGTTTGTAGTAGACTACGAAACCCTAAAATTGTGTGTAAGTGTAGACGCCTCCTTTATTTTAAGACGTGATGATCTGATGACATGAATGAAGAAAATGTAAATCATATTTCATGAAAATGTAATGCAACATAAACTGCACTAGAAAAATAAGATAATTTTGAATTGATTTAACTTTGCATGTATTAAATTCATTAAATTGTATAAATATTCTGTCATGTCATGAAGTAATATTTCTTTCAATAGCGACATGAACTTTCATTTACCTATACTATAAAATTAAGGAATTGAATAGAAGTTCTCTAGTCAATATAATTTGTGATCTAAGTAGTTACTTAGACCTTATAGGTATCGTGTTATCGATTATCCTTTACACTTCAATCTGTGTCAAAAATTATGTTGGTTGACTAGTGTAACTTATTTAAAATCGTTTGATTTTAGATTTAGAAGTGTAACGGTTAATCGGATAATTCGATTTATGCTAATATAATACAACTTGCGAAGATAAAGAATGAACCAGAATAGGCAACATTGTCGTTTGCCTCTCTATCATATATATGACATATGAGCAGGATTTATATTGCCAATTCGGGTTCATTCTATATCTGCGCAAGTTATACCAGTATGGTTGTGTGAAAGAAGAAACCGGGAATATGAAGGAGGAACAAGAAATCAACTGATCAATATTTCTTACTATCTCCTTAGAAAGAAGGAGTTATTACTCGATTTTTTTGTAAAAAGATGATACGGTACGCCATTTTCAAATACTTGCAGTCGCGTGGAGTAAAATTTAAAATATACATCGCGCTCAAAAGTGGTAAAGTGTAATTTCTAAATGACAAATAATTGTACAGAAATAAGAGTATTTCCGATTTAGACTTTGTATAATCAAGGCGCATTTTAAAACGTATTTTAGACTCCAATTAAGTTTTAAAAAGTGATTAATCACTACATTATTCGCAACGGAAAAGCTAAAATACTTTTAAAGATACGCTAAAAATAAATTCTTAAACTAAATTGCTCACTTCCATTTAAAGTTTTGCATGCCTCTAGTCACTTCATTAACTCATTGAATTAGTATTTAAAATAAAATCTTATTAAAGACCAATAGTAACTACGTTAAAGTATTTTATTAAAGAATAATAAATTTTGAATAAATAAATTAGACAAGTTTTGAATTTAGTAAATTTAGTGCATTAATAACTTAGAGAGTTTGAAATCATAATTGAATTTTAAAAGGAACTAAAAATAGCAATAATATTTAATAATTGATACTTAGTGAAATACCTCCTTAACCGTAAGTAAGATCTAAGCACTCTTCCAAAAACTAGTTCGCAAGTTTGATTAACATTTGTAACATGTAAGCGAAATTCGATTTTACTGTAAGCGTACTTCAAAATATTGTAAACTTGTTTTAATATTCAAATGCCTTTCCAAAATTTATAAATTAAAAGGAGTTGGCTTAGTTTACGTTGGATCTAACGCGAACTCCAGGCGTCCAACGTTAGGTATTTAACGTAATCTATACGAAATACTCGCGATAGACGCATATTTTTGAATCAGTAGTTCCGATAGTAGTGTCCGATTTCTCACCATTCGTATCGCACGTTCTATTCGAATCCATTGATGTTAAATGCGAATGGATTCGTGTGGTAAAGTTTGATACAATTATGCAATTCATGGCAGACTGGCGCATGCGAAATCATATTTTATTCCTGATTCAAACATGAATGACGCGTAGAGCTCAATTTACGATGGAGGCAAAGACATTTGTCCAGTACCAGGCGAAATTAGATCCTGTGTGATGTGGGCATTTCAGTATTAAAATCAAGTTCCTCGAAATCTGTGTAAATAAGCGAGTCCGAATCTAAGCTAAGAATAAACCAAAGACCTAAGTGCCAAAAGCGTCGTACTATAAATCGTTTCATATTAGATTAGTATGAGAAAGTTTGGCTCTAGAAAACGGTGTCACTTTCAACAAGCAGTAATTTCTACATACATTTTTCTTGTAAAGGCTTTAAAAAAATACAATTTAATCGAGTTGACAACGTGTCTCTCTGAGATGTGGTAACACCACCTGCCATCTTAGTCACCGACTCAAAAATACGTCCCCTAGATTTTGAAAGTAACATACTTGTGTAGAAAATGTTCTCTTACTGTTTTCTAGAGCCATTCTTTCTGTATCGGTTCCCGTAACTCCCTTCGTAGTATTGTTAATAGTTAAAATACCGAATCCATTTAAAGTAGGTCATTTATTGTTACACTGACTTTGGGTACAGTTGTTAATAACAAAAAAATATATACCTACCAATGCTTAGCGTAATGTAATGAGTCAGCTTACGCTGGTTAAGAGAAAAAATTTAAGTGTCCAGCGTTGCTTGACCTCCCAATAGTCAACTGTAATATGGCGTGTGGAGGTCAAGTTACTCTGGCTACTGAGGTTTTTCTATTGAAAACCAGAACTGTGCCGCTACGCTGGCAGTACCCCGAGCAATCACACACGACAAAGAAACGATCAACTTTAGGTACCCAAAGTGAGTAAAAAATGTTTATGCGAAAACGACACCAAGAAATCCCTTGTTTTAAAATAGTTCTTAAGTAGTCACTACACAGTTTTAACACGTGCTATAGAATGCTGAATTGATAATGTGTGGTCACCCCAGTGGCTGTTTTTTTCACTTAGATACGATAGTGAGGTTACATACAACAAGGCCGTAGCAGTGAAACTAAAATCTTAAAATTATAAAGTGGATTTCTGACTCTATACTGAATTACAACAAACTGAGTATCGAAAATTTATCGGCCAATCAGCATCAGTGTTTCATGAAAATCCATGCAGTTTTTTATAAGAATGTTTTTCGTTACATAAAGTCTGGTTTCTTGTCAACCTTTTTGTTGCATACCTATAGGACTAACAGTTATAGAGTCTGGCTAGCGAGTCTTTGGACGTCAAATAATTCAAATATTTCAAATGGCAACATGTTAACACTGAAAAACTACAATAAAACAATTTTGATACTTACTATTTTTTTGTTTTCTGCCCTTTAGTTTGTGTTAACCTTGCCTACCGGTATGTATGTATGATGTATCTACCGGGAGTAACAGAAAGGGTATAACAAGCCGAAAGGAGGTCAAGGTAGTCATGAAACTGAACAACTTTCCCCATGGAACATGGGACGAAATACGAAAAAAAATTTGGACCTCTCAGAGTAAATCAATCATCTGATCTGCGATTTTGTATGGGAGGTACAATTTTTTTATACAATTTTACAATTTTTTTATTATTTATCCAAATATTTTTTTCATAAATCGATCGACCCATGTTTCATGGGGAAAGTTGTTCAGTTTCATGAGTACCTTGACCTCCTTTCGGCTTGTTACTCCCGGTAGATACATCATACATACATACCGGTAGGCAAGGTAAACACAAACTGAAGAACAAAAAACAAAAAAAATAATAAGTATCAAATTTTTTTATTGTAGTTTTTCAGTGTTAACATGTGAAAGATTTTTAAAATTGGCGCCATTTCCGTGTCCAAAGACTCGCTGGCCAGACTCTAACTTTCAAACTGCGCTAAATACAAAAAAAAAAACTAAAATAAGAATCCTATGTGTTTCTTTTCGATGTGGGAAAATTGTGCTCCTACCTATTCACTACCTACTCCGGATGATACGTGATATTCCCTAGATTTTCCAATGCCCTGGGGTGCCGAAGGAGCTTTTTGTTTACGAAGCAAGCTTGAGTGACAGTTGTGAACGCACAGATTGTGATTTTTGCCTTATCGATGTTCCGTGTTACGTTAATGATAATGACAGAGTGATGTATTGCTGGCAGCGTTGAATAGGTATAGCTGATAGTTGACAGATATTGTGCTTGAAATAGGGATGATTTTTGCTTTTACACATATAAGATTTCTTAGCATTTGGCAAATGATTTTAGTGACCAATCTCAGTCACAACAAATTGGATGAGCTAGAATTAATTAAGGATGAAAAAATAAATAAAAAAGCAAGTATGCTTTGTCAACAACTGAGCGAAAAACTTCCACCTGCAGAAGTTTCTATTTTTCCGTGAAATTCTTTTATGTATCCCAATTATTTCAGGCACAATTTCAGCAGACATGCATGTGTATAGCAAAAGCAATACCTTTTAAGAACAACACTCAAATGCGAATATGTGATTGCAGTTTTATAATCTTTATAATAGTTTTAGATATTACCTTATTTATTTTACTTGTAATAAATTAGACATAGTTCATTCCTGCGTTCTGTTCCTTCGCTTATGAAACGTTTCATCTTTTTAAAATTTCGAATATTTTTCAGCGATTGTACATGGCTTTTAAAGTCTAAATAGGACTTCCGACTTTTTTAAATCTAAATATAATTTCCAAGGGTCCAAAATTTGTTTGAAAATCTTTACCTACCTAGTATTCCCTTGTGTTATTTATTAGGTATCTAGAAATTAGACCTGGTACTTAATTTAAACATTAAAATAAGTATGTTATCGTGTTACCATTAATTATTATTACAAATTGCAACTCTCTGAAATCTGATTAGTTATTATCACTATAATTATAACTTAAATTGTGTAATAAGTATTATGAATTACAAGGTATTATAATTCTCTTATTGTATGGGAAGTAAAATATCTTGTGATAAACTTGACAAGTTAACGCAGAATGTTCTAAGAAGTTATGTGACCAAAGTTACGAAAATATCTCTAATGAAGTAGTGAAACATCTCTAATTTTGGTACATCTTAGATGAAAAACCTTGTGCGTGTACGTTGGTATAAGTAGACAAAGAAAAAAAGGTAAAAAGAAATTGTTACTATTGTAGTTTTTGCGGGCATTCTCTGTTATCTTGTCAAAAGTTATTGTTCGTACTAAGTACAATGTTATTGCTACTACATATTTTATTTGACTGTTATCTAATGAATCGTACTTCACTCACTTCATCGAGACTTAATATTGCATTGGAATCAATAAATAGATACCTACAATAAAATGTTACTGAGTTTTATTTGCAGAGCAGCCCTAAAATACAGCATACCAGAAGCTACACTATTTTAACTGTTGATTTGAGGTTGAAAATAGCGATTTTCATATCTGATAGATTTATCGCTCTATCAGATTGGATCCCCAACAAAACTAGCTATATCTGATGGATGATCTTAATAGAAAATCTACAAAAGTCAATTTGATTTAGTGTAAGCATGAGAACTGCTTCTTAACTGTTCCTGTCGTTTTAAAGTTTTATTAAACTGAATAAACAGACCTAATTTTAGCATAAGAAGTCCGTCAAATCGTTGCCTATATCATCCTATATTAACAAGATCCAAATCTATGTCCTCTTTGGGAAAATCCATTTCAGCGTTACTTATAATTTTACACCAGCCTCATGTATTTTTAGATAAAGTTTGTGGGGTGGTGCTATTAGTGTTGTAGAGTCGTCGCGACCTTGAACTGTAGACAGCAGCGGCGCTGTCGCGAGCAATTGTAGCGTCAGCAAAATAAGACTGGCCCTCCAGAATTATTCTTTTACCTTTTACCACACAGAAATGCATGGGGAACGCATGGATGACAAAGAAAGCTGTGTATGTGGTGTATAACAAACAAAACTCAAAAAAAGGTATAACTTTTGAATGTACATGCAGTGGAACCTTGTGCTAACAACCAGTTTTTATATCGTCAACCCAGCAGAACCAAATGTTAAATGATAGTCTACGTTAAAAGTAAACATGTAGTTGGAGAACCCTTAATTTTTCCTTACAAATATCATTCGATCATCATTCTCCAGAAACCAATAGTTTAGAAGCTATAACCGATTAAAGTGAGCGTTCACTCAGCAGGACCCTTTCATAGATGACGGTTTACAGTGTGGTTTTCAATGGCATGCCCGATTTGGAAAACCATGACTTTGAGTATGTAGAATAACTGTCGAAATCAGTCGCACACAAACCGGAATTTGTAGGGACACCGTTTAGATGATATAACGAAAAGAAATGTGTCTGTTAACGGTTTTGATTGCTTTCACAAGTATTTTTCCAGAATATTTCTTGTTTTTTTTTTCCTGACCGTACCCCGTTCAGCCGGAGGCTGTTTCGGCTGTAAGCGGAACAGACAGCTCGGATTTGGTAGTGTCACGGCCGCAACGAATTTACACAGCTTGAAACAAAAGTTTGCTATATTTGGTTGTGCCACAACATTTATTTTGTGAACTCAACTAATAGACCTTTATAACTAACCTTTTTCCAACAAATAAACGATTCTGTATTCTGTAACAAAATCTGTGCTGTAATTTTTGAAGTGTGTGTGCCGGCTTAGAATAGCATCACCCCAATCTTTCCCGGGGTTGTAAGAAGGGTTGTCGTAAGAAGCGACCAAGGGATTTGGGAGTTGATAATTATGTATTGTTATTTTAGGCGACAGGCTTACAACCTGCCTGTCACTATGGAAGTCTTCTGAATAGGCGCGTCCACACTGACCGCGGCAGCTCGCGTGCTCAACGCCTCGCGCGGCATACGCTCGGGGTCACCCAAGATCATGCTCGGGCGAGCGCGCGCAGGCCGAGCCAAAATCAACGCCGCTCAGGCGGTTGCCTCGCGCATAGACTACGCTCTTAGCGTGTTGGTTTTTTTTTTTTGTTTTCGTACAGGCGAAGGTCTTCAGACTGTACTGCCGGGGAACCACAATGCACGACATACTCAATGCACAGCAGGTTAATGCACGGCAGCGTATTGTACAGCAGATCATTGTACGACATGATGGATGGATGGTCTTGAAATACGGGCCCGGACCGATAATGTACAGGGGTGGAAATGGAATCAAAACAAATGACGTCACAGCGGATGTAGTGATGTGACAGTGTTGACTTTGATCGACTTATCGATTAATTATTCGAACATGACATGCAAGGCAACCCACGGAGGGGGAGGGGCAGTAAAAAAAACCACATTTAAGGCTCAACGTTAGCGACACTAAAAAAATTCACTGACTGAATACGCAAGTGATTGAGAAACCACATTATGAATTACCGACAATAACTCACAACAAAGAATTTTTAGAATCAGTAAAACCTTGGAAAAACTGTGTACTTTAGTTATGTAAGCCGAAATTGCTAAAAGTGGCCACTTTAAATAAATGGATACCAATTTTTATACATTTTATTGATCTTTGTGGTTATTTATTGTCGGCAATTCATAAATTGGGCTCCAGATGACCAGCGTGTTCAGCCAGGATTTTTTCCTGTTTGGGGCGCCACTAGTCTGAAGTTTAGCCTTAACGCAAATCCGACACAGTAGGTTAGGTTAGGTTAGAACAGTGCCCCCCTGGAGCAAACGAAGTGAGCGACCAAGCTTACTAAAGAATATATTTAATATAAAAACAATATCGATTAAGTTAGAAATGCATATAATATTATCGATCTAGTCACATCACTATTCTACCACAACACGTGATGTCGCCAACCATCATGTCGTGCAATCCACCCCCGTGCAGTTTCGGTACGGGGTGATGGATGGCGACATTGTTTTGATTCCTTCCATCCACCATGTCGTGCTTCATCACGTCGTACATTACTCTGACGGCCAGTATTATGCTGTACAATACAATGTCGTACAGTGTAGGGACTTGTCGTGCGAAACAATGTCGGGCAATGTCGTCCATAGACAACAAAAGAGGAATCTACCATCTTGTTTTGACTGTCAACTAGCTAATCAAATAGCTTGTTTGAGTGCTCGGCTGCCTCGGTGCTCGTTAGTTTATCTAAGCGTCCAAATGGGCCGAACTTGGCTCGCCTGTTTGCTCGCCTGCTACCCGAGCGTATGCCGCGCGAGGCGTTGAGCACGCGAGCTGCCGCGGTCAGTGTGGACGCGCCTTTTCAAAATTTTGTCAGACATGGTGTATTTACCATTTTTTACAGCCGTTTATGCTCTGCCTACCCGGCAAGGGATATAGGAGTGATATATGTTATGCATTTACAGATTGGAATATGAACATGACAATTCACGGAAGGTCAAAATCCAAAAAATAAAACTGCAGGTCGAACAGTCTGTGCTATTTCCGTAAGGGATTAAAATCCGAGTTCGCCCTTCTAAATACGGAGTTAGGCAGCCGTTTTCACTGACTAAAAATATTTGTGCCGCTTGTTTGAGCCAGCCAAGGTTGACGTGTGACCTTAGCACAAGTTTAGACTCTAAACTTTAGAGGCTGTAGTCTGGCTGTAGAGGAGCTATTTTTGTTGTACTATGTTGTGATATGAGTCTGAAACTAAGAAGACGTTCGTTTTGTATGAATACGAAAAAATCGCTTTCAGCTATCACCTTATGATATTACTCTACCGTAGGACTGCTGGAAGAAAGGACAATGCTCACGAAGTATGGAAAAAATACCCAGGCCCGGCGCAAACATATGTATCTCAGTTTGTCAGTATACATGAGTAATGAAATACCATATATGTGCCATTACCAAAAACGATGGCTAAATGTAATAAATTGCTATTTGTTTTTTGACAGGGATTGTATTTACATTGATCAATAGTAGAAGCTTTTCAACTGATATGTTGATGATGACAATGATATTTAAAGGACTTTGCGAGTATAGAATATTAAAACAACTGTATACATAATAAAAACATCATTTATTCAAACTCATCCACAATTTCTAAATCTAATATTACATTTTGGAGTGCAAGTGCTGGGTGTGCAAAACCATCTTGATGCCTTGCCCACCCAAGGTAATATATCACCGACATAACATGTGCACAACAAACTAGCGTCCTTTTTCCATGTATGCGTGAAATAATATTCGGCAATGCCGAACTCGTCACAGTGGACGAGCACACGTAACACAATTGTCCATTTTGATAATTGTCCATTCATATGCAAAATCGGAAGTCCAGAATAACGCCAATGTCAAAGAAATATCTAAATGTGGTAATAGAAAATAAAGCACAGATCGCAACAAACACTGAAGAGAGACTGCGCATGATCATATCATTTTGTCACTTATACAATACACCTTTTCTAGGTATAAAATGGCACGAGGATATTGTAGTATCCACAAGAGTAAGCGAGATAGCACACGTTTGCATTGTTTCTCGTCTGACCAATTCAACAAGTCAAGTAGTCGATAGTTTTCTCGAACTACCCGCAATACCGCGCGCGGGAGTTTTCGCGATTTCTGCCTTTCCCCGGTCGTAACCGGAGTCTCTGTAGCACCCGACGACCCAGACAAGACACCTAGTCGCATGCGACGCCTCCAGGACCTGCCTGTTTTTACAGGCAGCGATTCGAGACATCGCCCATGAGCCTCAGCCTCGAAGGCGACTCCCCGTCGGTCGCTTCACGCCCGACGAGAAGATGCTACAGTGCAGTCTTGCTCGCACTTGTAAGACTTATACCACTCTGTAATGATGCTCACGGTGAATTCGGAGCATATTAACTCAATAAAATAATGAAAGGTCAATATAGCAAAACAATCATAAAAATTACACCTTATAAAAAATAAATTGCAGTTTCCTATATTTAGCCATCGTTTTTAGTAATGGCACATATATGACATTTAATTACTCATTTATATTGATATACTGAGATACATACAGTTTGCGCCGGGCCTGGGTTTTTTTTGAGCATTCTCCTTTCTTTTTAGAAATAAGTAGTACCTGTTGTGTTGTTTTTCTTAATGTTTTTATCTGTGTTTTATCTTGTGTGCAATAAACAGTTAAATAAATAAATAAAAAATTAGTATTTGAAATACTTTCTCAATTATTTTTTTGTTATAATTTATAAGCAAAATTAGCTATCTGTGGCCTGGTATGAACTGACCAGCCTAACAGTAATAATAATAGTGTTTATATAGGTACGAGTAACGTCTACCAAAAGCATCTAAAGAGGGTCCCTTACAATGCGAGCCTTTACAATACTAAATGTGCGATGATGACAAAAAAATTCATAGGTTCAATTTTATCACATTTTATTTGTCAAAAGTGATGTATTTAAAAAAACTATACAATATCAATTCCGGACACATAATTATTCCATTCATATCATTATCACTTCATACATTCATGTACGTGTTAAGAAAATGTTTAGTATAAAAAAATATTCTATCGCGGCGTCGGAGGGCATATATTCCATTGAAAGTCGGTTTCATCTGCAGTACCTAAAACAATCGTGTCTTAGTTGAATTATATTGAAAAGTATCCAGGTGAACTAATGAAGAAAAATAAATAAAATACTAATTTTGTTACTTCAGTACTCATTATAACTTCGGTACTGGCGCAGTGTAGCACTCCTCTTAAATTATTTTCACGTAAAACGACGAGCTTGCTCATATGCAATTATACAGGGAGTAACAGAAAGGGTATAACAAGCCGAAAGGAGGTCAAGGTACTCATGAAACTGAACAACTTTCCCCATGGAACACGGGTAGAAAAATGAAAAAAAAAAATTGGACCTCCCATACAAAATCGCCAATGAGCTAATTGATTTACTATGGAAGGACCAAATTTTTTTTTCATATTTCGACCCATGTTCCATGGGGAAAGTTGTTCAGTTTCATGAGTACCTTGACCTCCTTTCGGCTTGTTATACCCTTTCCGTTACTCCCGGTATATTGACGCAATATATATTGTGTTAGCGTACCAATTTGAAAGTAAAAGGAGTAATAGCACAAATCTTATGGGTTCCACATTTCGTAATAAATACATCATTAGGCGCGTCCACACCAAGCGAGGCATACCAAGTACAGTACAATTTGGACGACTAAATAAATTATAGGCAAACTTCTTCGTAGATTTTAGCTCAGCCCGCGCGCGTTCGCCCGAGTACGAGCATGCGTTGGCTCGGGTGAGGCACGTAATTTTTTTGTCGTTTGCCGCGCGAGGCAGCTTGCTTAGTGTGGATGCGCCTATTCATTCATTCTATTTAACTTGATAATGATATTAAAATGTAGAATAAACCTACCAATGTTAGCTATTGGGCGTGTTCTGCGTGGCGCTCTTGCTCATCAGCTTGGCCACCATCTCCTGCACTCGCTTCATCTCCTCTATCTGCGTGTTCAGCTGGTACAGTCTGTATATATACCGCGTGTTTACATACCAATGTTAGCTATTTGGCGTGTTCTGCGTGGCGCTCTTGCTCATCAGCTTGGCCACCATCTCCTGCACTCGCTTCATCTCCTCTATCTGCGTGTTCAGCTGGTACAGTCTGTATATATACCGCGTGTTTACATACCAATGTTAGCTATTTGGCGTGTTCTGCGTGGCGCTCTTGCTCATCAGCTTGGCCACCATCTCCTGCACTCGCTTCATCTCCTCTATCTGCGTGTTCAGCTGGTACAGTCTGTATATATACCGCGTGTTTACATACCAATGTTAGCTATTGGGAGTATTCTGCGTGGCACTCTTGCTCATCAGCTTGGCCACCATCTCCTGCACTCGCTTCATCTCCTCTATCTGCGTGTTCAGCTGGTACAGTCTGTATATATACCGCGTGTTTACATACCAATGTTAGCTATTTGGCGTGTTCTGCGTGGCGCTCTTGCTCATCAGCTTGGCAACCATCTCTTGCACTCGCTTCATCTCCTCTATCTGCGTGTTCAGCTGGTACAGTCTGTATATACAGGGTGTTAGGGACGGTGTAACGAAAACTTTGCAGGCGTGCTCAGACCATGAAACTGAACAACTTTTACTATGGAGCCAATGGTGGGAAACGAAAAAAAAATTCCGACCTCCCATACAAAGTCAGTCAGCTGATCGTGAATTTTGTATGGGAGGTCGGAAAATTTTTTTCGTTTCCCACCATTGGCTCCATAGTAAAAGTTGTTCAGTTTCATGGTCTGAGCACGCCTGCAAAGTTTTCGTTACACCGTCCCTAACACCCCGTATACTGCGTGTTTACATACCACTGTTAGCTGTTGGGAGTATTCTGCGTGGCACTCTTGCTCATGAGCTTCGCAACCATCTCCTGGACACGCTTCATTTCTTCTATCTGCGTGTTCAGCTGGTACAGTCTGTTTTCTCTCTCTAGCACCGTCTTTTCTAGTTGTTTGATTGTCTGTGGATGAAAGATACATACTGTATTAGGTAAATATCCTGTGATTACGAGTTTTACAATAAAAAAGGCAGGTCTTATTATTAAACGAACAAGTATCACTCATTTTTTTTTTTTTTTTTTTTTATTTATTAAACTTTATGCACATCTGTACAATGGCGGACTTAACGCCAAAGGCGTTATCTCCCAGTCTACCTTAGGGCATGTGGAAAAAACAGGGCAGGTGCAATAAAAGCTTTACAGAATAACTACAAATCAAGAATCATACATTTAAACAAACAACAAAAACGGAAGTTATAATATAATGTTTATAATATTATATACACATAACCTCAAATACACACTAATACATACAATATATATAATTATATACACTAATACATACAATATATATATATATATATATATATATATATATATATACCTATATATATATAGTTATACCACTCATTATGTAGTTTTTACGCGACTTACTTGTTAATTAGTTGGTAGAAGGAGTAGCCCTCTACGTTTCGGCTGATTACGACAGCCTTCTTCACGGAGGACGACAATCACACACGCGCGACCGCCAGTTGCGATTGTCGACTAGCTCGCGCCGCTGCTGCTGCGCGCGCTGAGATGGTAGGGGGCGCTGCAGTAGCCGCAGTTGGTGACTCTTGTTGTGGTGGATGCGGTTGAGTTGCAGTTGTAGAGTCATCGAAAAGTCCCGAACAAACTACGCTAACTATATCGTCACTTTTTATGTTGTCCACTGACACCGGCAATACCGTTTTTAGCACTGGCTTCCACGACGGCGATATCGACCAACCACTATCTCTATTAAAATTCGGACGACGGCTTATTTCAATGGCTTCCCGAACTTTGCGGGGCACATAGAACTTTTCCCTAGCCAGAATAGCTGTCTTGTCGAACCGAATATAGTGGTTAGTGAACGTATCAAGCGAGTGTTCAGCTACCGCCGACGTCACCGTGTTACAGTTCTTCACGCTACGTATGTGCTCGGTGATTCTTTCGTAATTAATTTCGTAATAATTAATTCGTAAAAGGTGTGACAGATAAAATCGCCTTTTTACTGCGACGGAAATACAACATCAAGACTATTTTCCGACCCCACACTCAAGTAAAACACTGGCTAAGATCACCGAAAGATAAGGAGCCCCTATCCGGACCAGGTGTTTGCTCTATACCTTGTGAGTGTGGTAAGAGCTATATCGGGGAAACACAACGGCACGTCTCTACAAGAATCACCGAGCACATACGTAGCGTGAAGAACTGTAACACGGTGACGTCGGCGGTAGCTGAACACTCGCTTGATACGTTCACTAACCACTATATTCGGTTCGACAAGACAGCTATTCTGGCTAGGGAAAAGTTCTATGTGCCCCGCAAAGTTCGGGAAGCCATTGAAATAAGCCGTCGTCCGAATTTTAATAGAGATAGTGGTTGGTCGATATCGCCGTCGTGGAAGCCAGTGCTAAAAACGGTATTGCCGGTGTCAGTGGACAACATAAAAAGTGACGATATAGTTAGCGTAGTTTGTTCGGGACTTTTCGATGACTCTACAACTGCAACTCAACCGCATCCACCACAACAAGAGTCACCAACTGCGGCTACTGCAGCGCCCCCTACCATCTCAGCGCGCGCGCAGCGAGCAGCGGCGCGAGCTAGTCGACAATCGCAACTGGCGGTCGCGCGTGTGTGATTGTCGTCCTCCGTGAAGAAGGCTGTCGTAATCAGCCGAAACGTAGAGGGCTACTCCTTCTACCAACTAATTAACAAGTAAGTCGCGTAAAAACTACATAAAAAGGCAGGTCGTTTTATTAAACTGTAAATAATTTGGGCGAGTGATAAAGGCGCGTTTTTAGCAGCATTAGCAAATGTCCTTAACAGGGGGTTCATGTCCAGCATTGGACTAATTAACTAACTCAGCGCTGATTCAGCGACTCAAAGAGGATCTTCGTCTCCGAAACGAGCTCCTTTCACAGCTTCACTGGTCCCTGTCCTGCGCGATCTCTTGCCAATTGTTGAGTTACATCCACCAAGTCCCACAGGACGCCGTCCTTGAAACGACCCACGTACGCTCTTTTTGCTCCTCGATCCTCTCCCATTCTCTCTACGTGACAGAGCCAACGGAGTTGGTGAGTTCTGGTCTCGTATAGTAGATAATGTTGGACTAGTTCTTCTAATTCGACATTCTTCCGCACGTGCCACCTGGAGTCCACCTATCTTGTAGGACTGGACTGGAAGCTAGCAATTGACTGGAAGTTACCGTGTCTCTATGGTCCAGTTCTCGTTTGAGCGCCAGTTCGCTGGCCGCAGCTTCGTCGAGTCGTTTATCGCGCGCTTTCACTCGCTCTTCGAACTTGATCAGTACCTTGCACTGCGCTCGCTAACCCACTGGCTAGCAAATACCCCTACAGTACGGTCATTCGAATAGGCCATATTTGACATCAGTCGAATTCATGTTAATGCTATGACATAAGATCTGTTTTTGTTTGTTAACATACTTTCTAGTATGGGTTTGCTATCAACTATAGCCTACTCGAACGGCCGTACTTTAACTGGGGCAGGTCTATGTCCAGCAGTGGACTGAAAGTGTATATTACCGTGTCAATATGCTCAATTTCACTCGCTCCTTGAACTTAATTAGTACCAAGTCCAGCAGTGGACGGTAGACGCTGATATGGTAAACAATAATAAATATTAGAGGTATTACCGTGTCCCTATGCTCCAGTTCTCGTTTGAGCGCTAGTTCATTGGAGGCAGCTTCGTCTAATCGTTTGTCGCGCGCCTTCACTCGCTCCTCGAATTTGATCAGTACGCCGGCTAGCTCGTTGTTTTTGCTCGTCTGAAAACAAACAAAAACATTTACAAAATTATTTTTTTCATAACGCAACACTGGTTATTGCAATTTTAGGCGACAGCCTGACAAACTGTCACTATGGTGATACACAGTCTTCTGAATGACTTGACTACCAACTTTTTGTCAGTTGTGGTATAAATGGCCATTTTTACAGCCGTTTGCGCTCTGCCTACCCCGCAAGGGATAGAGGCGTGATATATGTATGTACAACACTGGTAACTCTGGTGAGGGCATCCACAGGACATAAATAAGTGGTCCGACTAGCCGTTTGGGCTGTAGCCCGTAAAAACAATCTTGTCCACATACATACATACTCTAGAAAAACATGACCCTGCTTCTCAGGTAGTCGTGTAAAATACAGCTCAATTCTGGGCGTAAAAACCGAACAGTGCATTGTTAGAAAAATGAAGCATGCTAGTTACCTGTTGCTCGAGTTTTTTCTGTAGCGATTTAGTTTCCGCTTCGGCCTGTCGAAGCTTCTCTTCTATTTCTCGCTCTCTCAATTTCAACTCGTTCTCCATATTCTGGAATGAAATAGTAGTCACTTACTTCTAATTAAAAAAAAACTTTTGGTTAGCTTATATACGGTTACATTTAATTAAGTACAAATCTCTTGAGGGTGTAATCTACTCACAAAACTGAACAACTTTTGTTAGAAACTTTTCTTCGAAATTATTATATCTAGCCTACCAGATCCCACTGCTGGGCAAAGGCCTCCCCCGCGGTCTTCCACTTCTTTCGGTCCAAAGCAAGCTCGGTCCACTCCTTATTATAGGCATCAAGATCGTCACGCCAACGTTTCCGGGGTCTACCACGGCGCCGGGACCCGCCTTGTGGTACCCAATGGTTGGTGACGATTCTAGCCCATCGATCCGGGTGCATCCGACAGACATGACCGGCCCACTCCCATTTTAATTTGGCGGTTTTAGTGCCTACGTCAGTTATACCCGTCTTGGCTCTTAGGGTTGTATTACGGACTCTGTCTATACGTTTGACGCCGAGGACACTCCGCTCCATCGCTCTTTGGCAAACCTTGAGCTTGGACTTTTGACCCTCAGTTAGCGACCAACTTTGGGCACCGTAGGTTAGGACAGGCAGAATACACATGTTGATGAGTTTTCTTTTAGTGATATGGGCAGTTCACCCTTGAGAAATGCTTTAGCGACCAGAAGCTTTTCCAGGCATTTTCGATGCGACGATCGATTTCCTTCTCTTGCCTGTTGTCGAAAGAGACAATCTGGCCTAGGTATATGTACTCATCAACATAATGTATTATCTGCCCGTCGACCTGTACCCTACGTTTCGTGCTGTTGGTCATCAGCTGAGTCTTCGTCCTGTTCATTCGAAGTCCAACCTCAAGGCTTGCTGCACTCAAACCTTGAAGCATATGCTCGAGTTCCTCTGCCGTGTTAGCAAACAGAACAATATCGTCGGCAAAACGGAGATTGGTCAATCGTTTTCGCCGACGATAATGCCCTTTGATTCCCAAAGTACCGACAAACTTTTAAACACTTCTTCCAAAGTCGATGTGAACAATTTAGGGGAAAGGGGGTCACCCTGCTTCACGCCCTTTTTTATGTCGAATGATGGACCTGGAGAGTGTAATTTGATTGAGGCTGTACTGTTTGCGTAAACCAGTTCCAAGACCCTGACATATGTCTCTTCTATCCCTTGCTTGCGAAGAGCTGTAAATATCGCCGAGTGTGTGAGACTGTCGAAAGCCTTGGAATAGTCCACGAACGCAAGGTATAGAGGCGTGTGGAACTCGTTATGCTTTTCAACTATTTGGTTGAGTGTATGTAGATGGTCGGTGGTTGAAAATGATGGGCGAAAGCCAGCCTGTTCGGGTGGTTGATGGCGGTCTAAATTTCCAGATATGCGGTTCTCTATGATTTTAATGAATATTTTATAGATGTGGGATATTAGACTGATCGGACGATAGTTATTGATATCCGACTTTTCGCCTTTTTTATGGAGTAAGATGATATTTGAGTGGCAAAAGTCTTTGGGAATTGAACCTGTGATAAGAATGCTATTGAAGAATTTGGTTAGATAGGGAATAAGAACTGGTTTTCCGACCTTAAGAGCCTCCGCGCTGACACCATCTTCCCCAGGACTTTTCCTGTTTTTCGCGCTTTTTAGGGCTCGAATTATTTCGCCTTCCGTAAACAGGGGTATCGTGTCAGCACATGAGTATTCGACTGAAGGGGCTTGTGTTTTTGAAGGATCTGGCTCTGAATATAGACTCTCATAAAAGTCCGTGCAAATGACAACAACTTTGTCTCGGCTGGTTTGTTTAACACCGTTGTTATCCCGTAAACTAGTGATCCAGGATTTATTCCGTGATATACCTTGCTTTGCTGTACGTAAGCTACTATTGGTTTCTAAGGCGCTTTGGACTAGTTCAGTATTGTATTTTCTTATATCATATCGGATGCTTCTTTTCACTTCTTTGTCTGTTTTTCTATATAGCTCTGTATGTTTTTCTATTGTTTGTCTTTCTTCTATAAGTTTTAAAGATTTGTTTGATAGTTTATTGTTTTTAGTTCTGGTCTGTTTAATCTGTTTGCTAGCTATCTTGATACTATTTATGATGTTATCGTATTGGGTTTGAATATCGTCTGTATGTTTGTCAATTGGCAAGAATTCGAAAGCATTCTTTAATTCTATATTAAATTTGCTGAAGTTATTAGTCAGGGTGTCCAGGTCAGTTGGTTTAATCTTGGGTCTAAATAGGCGTTTTCTGTATATTTTAAAGTTAAATTGTAACTTAGCGCGGAGAACTCTATGATCAGAACTGAATTTGATGGTGTTTATTACTCCGACGTCTTTTACTATATCTTTATTTGATGATAGAATAAAGTCTATTTCATTTCGTGTTTGGGTGTTTAGTGAAATCCAGGTCCAACGTCGCTGAGATTTCTTTGGGAAATAGCTATTGCTTATGGATAGTCTTTGTCCAAATGAAAATTGTAACAGTCGGGTGCCTCTTTCGTTTCGAACACCTATGCCAAATGGACCTAGAACCTCGGTATTATCGTTTTGCTGCCGAACACCAATTTTTGCGTTAAAATCGCCCATAACAATATTAAAAGTTCCTCTACATTCATCGCAGGCTTTGTTTAGGGTGTCGTAGAAATCTTCTACCTCCTCGTCACTATGCGATGTAGTAGGTGCGTACACTTGAATGAAAGTCAGCGTTTTGTTATGAGTAAGTGCGAATTTCATAGCTGCAATTCGGTCGGAATAACCTTTAAATTCGAGTATGTTGTTAGTCCATTTTTTTGCCACTAAGAAACCAACGCCATAAAGACCATTAGTGGTGCCAAAGTGGTAGAATGTTCCGTTTGGTCTTTCTGTAGTTAATTCTCCCTCTCTCCTTACTTCGGCAAAACCAACTACGTCCCAATTGATGTAATCCAGAGCGTTATCAAGCTCAAGCAAGCGTTCGTCACTCATAAGAGTTCTTACGTTGTAAGTCAGAATATTTAGTTTATCGGAGTCCTTTATTATATTGGCCATGGTCGTTTGACGGGGAATCGACGTCGCCCGGGGATTGTATGCGCCCCTGGTCCCAGCGCCAGTTCGACTTCCGTCAGAGCCGGCCCGGCCACTGGGGCCGCCGGGAACTTGGGGCCTGGGCAATATGTTGTGGTTCATTATGTGGGAGGGTTGGGCCAAATAACCCACCATGCTGGTCCAATGCATTGTTGGTGGGTGGCCAGAGCCTCGTCCGTTAGTCAGCAGGATGCACCGCGAGCAGGAGAGGTTGACTTGGGACCCGAGAGGTGTTAGTTGGGTCCCCTTACATCCCTCTTCTTCGAAATATGAAAAAAAAAATTGGACCTCCCATACATAGAAGTGACACACTTTTTCAGCATTTTTGTATGGGAGGTCCAAAATTTTTTTTTATATTTCGAAGTAAAGTTTCAAACAAAAGTTGTTCAGTTTTGTGAGTAGATCACACCCTCAAGAGATTTGTACTTAATTAAATGTAACCCTATATATGGGAAGAAATTGAAAATATTTATTGTTTTATCATTACATTTTTTTATACGTATTCTTCTCATAAAACTTTGTTATAAAACAAAAACCCGACTGCGGTAATATCAAAGTTGTATTTTGCGAAAAAAACCGCCATGTTGAAATTATGAACTTCCGGGTGAGCCCTCGCTCCCCACCAAGTAGTTAGGTGTGGCTTTAACCGGCCCCGGGGCCGATAAGTGCAGAGCCCATCACAGAAAATAAAAACAAAAGAGAGAAACTCACAGCGATTTGTTGGCGACACTCTTTCTGTATAAGCTCTTTCTGGTTCTCTTTGTCGACCCGCTCGGCCGCTATTTTGACGCGGAACCCTCGCATCGTCGCCTCGGCGTCTTCGAGCTGCTTGTGGAGCTGCTCTATGGCTTTTTTGTGTCTGAAATTATTGGAAAATGATTCTTTATACCACGGCTGGATTGAGAAAAAGTCCCTTCTGCAGCAAAACGCAGTATTTCAGTTCAGTCTGATTAACACCACGAAAGTACTATCTAATCTAATGTGAATAAAAAGGAATCAATATGGAAAATTAAATTATACAAATAATAACCCAGGATCGTAGCAAGTGGAAGGAAGTAGTCTCTGCCTACCCCTATGGGAAAGACGCGTGATTATATGTATGTATGTATGTATAACCCTCCTTCTGAGGCAGTCGGGTAAAAATATGGTTTCACGCTTGAACAAATCAATAATACACAACTATCTAATTTAGCATCAGCGTCCCAAACGAAGAGAGCAAAAAAGCAAAGATAATGAAATAACAGTACTATATTATAATTATATAAAAAAAAATACAATTAGAGAAATAACAATAAAAATACGTAATAAAAAATAAAAACAAAAATAAAAAGCAAAAAGTTCCTGCATCGGCCGGGAATCGAACCCGGGCCGCCCGCGTGGCAGGCGAGCATTCTACCACTGAACCACCGATGCTGATGCCCAAAGTGTCGAATTAAGCGTACGTATGGCTCGAGTGAAAGTGTGATAGATAAGCTATTTATTGGGGCGAATTTGTGACGCCACAATAGTTTAGTAAGAGAATGTTTGAATGAAATATTATTAGCACGCGTTTTCTTATCAGTATCACTGCGAGCGTGAGTCACTGTATTCAAATCTTAAAAGTTATAGATAATGGATCAATTTACAATGGTTAGTTACATGTAATTCTTTAACCTAACCAGTATAAGTTGACCTCACATTATTGGTTGGAATGTCGCCTACTTACTTCTCGTTTTGAGTCTGCGTGGCGTACAGAACCTCGTGTTGATGCGTGGTAGCTGCTTGTGCCATGGCAAGTGAGTGTTGGAGTGATGCCATTTGTTCTGTTGCTCCCTGGGGATCTGCTTATACTGGTGTCTCATACAGTTGTTTAGAGTAACCGGTATAAGTTGATCTCTTACTATTAACTACTTACTTCTCGTTTTGGGTCTGCGTGGCGTACAAAACCTCGTGTTGATGCGTGGTAGCTGCTTGTGCCATGGCAAGTGAGTGTTGGAGTGATGCCATTTGTTCTGTTGCTCCCTGGGGATCTGCTTATACTGGTGTCTCATACAGTTGTTTAGAGTAACCGGTATAAGTTGATCTCTTACTATTAACTACTTACTTCTCGTTTTGGGTCTGCGTGGCGTACAAAACCTCGTGTTGATGCGTGGTAGCTGCTTGTGCCATGGCAAGTGAGTGTTGGAGTGATGCCATTTGTTCTGTTGCTCCCTGGGGATCTGCTTATACTGGTGTCTCATACAGTTGTTTAGAGTAACCGGTATAAGTTGATCTCTTACTATTAACTACTTACTTCTCGTTTTGAGTCTGCGTGGCGTACAGAACCTCGTGTTGATGCGTGGTAGCTGCTTGTGCCATGGCAAGTGAGTGTTGGAGTGATGCCATTTGTTCTGTTGCTCCCTGGGGATCTGCTTATACTGGTGTCTCATACAGTTGTTTAGAGTAACCGGTATAAGTTGATCTCTTACTATTAACTACTTACTTCTCGTTTTGGGTCTGCGTGGCGTACAAAACCTCGTGTTGATGCGTGGTAGCTGCTTGTGCCATAGCTAGCGAGTGTTGTAGGGACGCCATTTGCTCTGTTGCTCCCTGGGGAGAAAACCAACAAAGTTAGTATACAATGTGTATCGTACAATACAAATTACATGAAATAAAAAATGTAAAAATAATATGTCGTAATATATTTTAGAAACCCACGGGAAAATGAGTTGCAGCGATTGGAACGGCTAACGGGCCGCTAGCGGTAGTGTCTATGACAGAGAAACAAAAGCGTACATGCACATATCACGCTCATATCCCTTGCGGGGTAGGCAGAGCGTAAGGGGCTGAAAAAAACGGCCGTTTGCAGCACGTCTGACTATAATTTTGAGAGTCATTCAGAGACTGTATCACCATAGTGACAGGTTAAAATTGCAACTACATAATTTCTCAAATCCCTTAGTCGCTTCGACGGCACCCACGGGAAAGACATGAGGTGATGCTATTCTAAGCCGGCACCACACATAAAAGCGAGTTTATTTTATACTATGTTTGGAGATATACCTGTAACGCGACCGAATGCGAATGTAGCCGCTGTTCGAGGCACGTGATCTTGTAGCTGTATAACTCCATCACGCTAGATGTCGCTATGTCAGAGAACTGTAAACAAAAATATTATAATTATCAATTGATTTAGTAGTATAGTTTAGGAAATACTTATAGCCTAAGAGTATTAGACAAAATATATAAAATCCTTTGCTACTACTACTATTACAAATACAACAGTCCACTGCTGGACATGAGCCTTCCCATATCGGAGGGTATTGCCATACTCACCGCGCTTGGCAGGCGGTTTTGCGAGCACAGTACAATGTTGCATTTACAGGGAACGATGCGGCGCATTCCCTGGATGATTATCTCTTAGTCGATTTTTACTACTCCCATGTTTAGAAATGGGGTGATGCTATTCTAAGCCGGCATGGTTGATTGATCCAAAACGTGTCAATTCAATGTTCAATTATTTCTTACTGGTGCGTTAATCGCACATTCCAATCATTCGCAGTAGTTACATTGAGTAGTTCCATGATGGTACTCTGTCATCTGCAATAGTTTCGAGTTTTCCTCCACATTTCAATATGGCACCTTTGTACCTTGTTTTCTTGTAGTGCTTCGTTCAGTCGAGTGATAAGAGCGTCTATAGCATGTTCCTGAGCCGGGGCGAGTCTTGGTGCTGCGGTCCACGCTGATTCCGCCTCGGAGCATTCGCGCAGGCTGCAGTCGGATGATATCTCGGTCATCTGGAGACTATCATTGAAAACCTAAGGAAAAACGTCCATTCTCCTATGGTTCCGGAACATATAATCTGTGTACCTTGTTTTCTTGTAGTGCTTCGTTCAGTCGAGTGATAAGCGCGTCTATGGCATGTTCCTGAGCCGGAGCGAGTCTAGGCGCTGCAGTCCACGCTGATTCCGCCTCGGAGCATTCTCGGAGACTACAGTCGGATGATATTCCCTCCCTTAGAGTATAGAGTATAGCAAGCTAAAGAGTGCGCTTTACTAAGTATGAACGGTTGACACAAGTATGAGCGTAACTTCTCTGTCCATCAGTAGCAAAACATAGTGACAACGATGGTGACATAAGTATCTATAGTCTATAGCATGTTCCTGAGCCGGGGCGAGTCTTGGCGCCGCAGTCCAAGCCGATTCCGCCTCGGAGCATTCTCGCAGGCTACAGTCGGATGATATCTCGGTCATCTGGAGACTTTCTCCAATAACAGCTGTCTAGTAAAGACCCAGTGCCTTTGGCATGCATCCCAGTGGTCTATACGGGGTGTTAGGGACGGTGTAACGAAAACTTTGCAGGCGTGCTCAGACCATGAAACTGAACAACTTTTACTATGGAGCCAATGGTGCGAAACTAAAAAAAAATTCCGACCTCCTATACAAAGTCAGTCAGCTGATTGTGAATTTTGTATGGGAGGTCGGAATTTTTTTTTCGTTTCCCACCATTGGCTCCATAGTAAAAGTTGTTCAGTTTGATGGTCTGATCATGCCTGCAAAGTTTTCGGTACACCGGGACGGTAACACCCTGTATGATACATACAACCTTAGAAGTGTCCCCGTCTTTACCTTGTTTTCTTGTAGTGCTTCGTTCAGTCGAGTGATGAGCGCGTTTATAGCATGTTCCTGAGCCGGGGCGAGTCTTGGCGCCGCAGTCCACGCTGATTCAGCCTTCAGCCTCGGAGCATTCTCGCAGGCTACAGTCGGATGATATCTCGGTCATTTGGAGACTTTCATTGAGAACCTAAGGAAAAAGTCTATTCCCCTATGGTCTTTGTATAATCTGTGTACCTTGTTTTCTTGTAGTGCTTCGTTCAGTCGAGTGATGAGGGCGTCTATGGCATGTTTCTGAGCCGGGGCGAGCCTAGGCGCGGCAGTCCAAGCCGATTCCGCCTTAGAACGCTTTTGCCCGTAACATTGTAGCCACTTAACATAGTACACCTCTTTTGTACCTTGCATGTTCCTGAGATGGGGCGACTCTAGGCGCGAGGGTCCAAGGTGATTTAACCTTAGAACGCTTTATTAACATATATAACAGAGTGACCACTTAACATAGTTACATAGTACTACTGTTTTGTACCTTGTTTTCTTGCAATGCCTCATTCAGTCGAGTGATGAGCGCATCTATAGCATGTTCCTGAGCCGGGGCGAGTCTAGGCGCGGCGGTCCAAGCCGATTCCGCCTCAGAGCATTCTCGTAGACTACAATCTGATGATATCTCGGTCATTTGTAGACTTACCCCTATAACAGCTGTCTAGTAGTGACGCATTGCCCCGCATTAGTACGCACTCTTTTTACCAATAATATTGTTAATACCTACCTTGTTTTAATGCAATGCCTTATTTAGTCGAGTTTCCGAGTAATGATATCTCGGTCATCTGAAGACTTTCATTGAAAACCTAAGGAAACAGTCCCATTCTCCTATGGTCCCAGTACATATAACCTGTATACCTTGTTTTCTTGTAGTGCTTCGTTCAGTCGAGTGATAAGCGCATCTATAGCATGTTCCTGAGCCGGGGCGAGTCTTGGCGCGGCGGTCCACGCCGATTCCGCCTCGGAGCATTCTCGCAGGCTGCAGTCGGATGATATCTCCGTCATTTGGAGACTTTCGCCGAACACCTGAAAGAAAAAAGTATGCGACGAATTCAGAACCTCCTCCTCTTTTGTTTTTTCGTCAGACAAAAATGGTTTTAAAATGACTACACTAGAGGCACAATTTGAAATACCAATGAGGTCAAAAAACAGATGGACAGAAGTATGAATTGTAATACCTCATTTGCACATAAATGTTTTTTTACAAATTTTCAAAGTCCTACAAAAACTTAATAGTCCTACTGGCTCGAAAGGCAAATGTATGAAACATGCTGCGCCTGAGAGAAGAGTTATGAAATTTGGTACACTTAATCTTTAGGGTAAAGGAATCGATTTGACCCGTAGTACACAATTTAAAAAAAATCCTGCAAGGAGTTATGAAGTCATCTTTTTTTTGTATGGGAAAAAAACTTTTTGTATTAAAACCTATCGTGCGTGGTATTAAATGAAAGGTCTTGCTAACTCGATTCTAAAAATATATTACATTATTATATTGAAGTCATTTGTTTCAAATTAAATAGGAAATAGTTTTCGAAACATGCCAAGTTTGGGCTCCTCCAGATATGATACGACTGAATCATTGCTTATGAAATATACGTAATATGATGTGCGATATCCTCATTTCCAACCTCAAGAAAGGGTACTACGGATTTTCTTTTATTAAGTTTTTTTTTTTTTATTTTTAAAGTTACATACATTTTTCATCCTTTTATTCACTAATTTTGTTCTGTCATATGGGACATAGAGTCCAAAAACGACCCGATAAACCATGGTTGCTCACGTGACATGGTTTTGTAACGACCCTTGCCGCCACCGCGATGGGGCCGACGGTTGACCGGGCTCTCCGAAGCACATACCATTGTTTTTTGTGAACGAATATAATGCACCTATGATTGAAAACTCATTTGGCTTTATTTTTATGCTTTTCAGTGTCCAATATTAAACTTTTGATGCTATATTTCAACTAAATGTGTTTTCATAAATGTCTGTAACTTTAAAATTCGAAAAAAATACTTTTTGAAAGAAAAACCGTAGTACCTTTTCTTGAGGTTGGAAAGGAGGATATTGCACGTCATATCACGTATATTTTATAAGCAATGATTCAGCCGTCCCATATCTGGAGGAGCCCAAACTTGGCATGTTTCGAAAATTATTTCCTATTTAATTTGAAACAAATGACTTAAATATAATAATGTGATATATTTTTAGAATCGGGTTAGCAAGACCTTTCATTTGATACCACGCACGATAGGTTTTAAAACAAAAAGTTTTTTTTTCCATACAAAAAAAAGATGACGTCATAACTCCTTGCAGGTTTTTTTTTTAAATTGTGTACTACGGGTCAAATCGTTTCCTTTACCCTAAATATTAAGTGTACTAAATTTCATAACTCTTCTCTCAGGTGCAGCACGTTTGTAACTACCGCTAGGACTATAAACAGTATCATAGGCTGAGAAAATCCACGAGAGGTTTTGCTCTATTGCTATTAACTATGACACATGGTGAAAATCTTGGTCCACCTTTATATACGGAATCAATTAATTGGGAGTCAAAAGAACTGTATTCGAGTTCGAATTGAGAAAAAAAAATGTGCAGACTGGTTTTTGTATCAAATCAAAAATTAAAATGATGTCGCTTTTTGACTGTCTGTCGTGGAATTCGCTAACTTCACCTAAACTACGTTTTTTGTAATAGAGTGATTACAGAGGAAGGTTTTATATGCATAACACATGCCGGGAAAATTACCGTTTCAACAAGAAAAATGAGTTGTAGCGGGTGAAACCGCTAACAGCCTGCTAGTATTTCATGATATACAGACCTTGTTCATTTGATCCGAAGGGAAGTAGTGGTGTTTGACCAGCTGCAGTATCTGCCGGCGCCGCGGACCGTTGCTGCTTGTCAGACCGGCGCAAAGCAGTTTGCGGACCTGAAATATTCATAAAGATAAAGATAATAATCATTTTTTTTATCAGTCACGTGCGAGGTCTACCCACGCACGAAGAGTGCCGTACCATTATGTATGAAATGGCATAAAAATCACTTATGTTGTTTGGGAAACTCCCTTAATTTTGATTTTATTTTTAGTACTTGTTGTACAGTAATACATGTTCTGTGAAAATTTCAAGTTTTTGAGATACAGCCTGGTGACAGACGACAGCCAGACAGATAGTCTCAGTACGGCACCCTATAAAACAAAAACCTAACCGCGATAATTAATTTCGAAGTATTTTTTTTAGTTAGATAGCCGGTCATAAAACATAGCCAAATCCTTTTGCTACATGATTTTGTGTCCTTACAAGACATGTTGCGCCGACCCCAACTGATTGGGATAAGGGCAGAAAGATGATGATGATGACCTTGACTTACCTGGTGATGTGCCAGTAGTCTGTTTAGTGCTGCATCCCAGTGCCTGACGGGGGCCAAGGCTAGTGCGACCCGACAGCCTAAAACAACCGCTTGTTGAGCTTGATCGGCTCCTACTGTACCGAGCTGAAATGCATAAACAATACACGATTGTGAATAATCTAAAAGATAGTGACATGATCAGGAAGTGATTATAAAAAGGAAATTTTAGTAATGCTGTGTTGCCGGCTTAAAATAGCGTCACCCCATATCCTTCCCGTGGGTGTAGTAAGAAAGAGTCAACAAAGGTATAAGATAGTTGATGTGTAGGTATTGCAATTTTAGGCGAAAGGCTGGCAAACTGTCACTATGGTGATACAAAGTCTTCTGAAGGAGCCAGTAACTTTTGGTCAGACGTGGTGTAAATGGCCGTTTTAAAGTCGTTTACGCTCTGCATACCTTGTAAGGGATGTAGGTAGGCGTGATACATGTATTTATGTAATTTAATTCGTTTTATTAGAATCAGAGTTCAATGGGAAACGACTTAGATCTAAGTGTAGCAGGTAAAAGTTGATGCGTTTAGGAGCAAACTTCAAGACTCTTCACCTGTGATGTGTAGTGGAGTACGCTATACAACGTATCTTCGAAGGCGTCAGGGGTTACTTCAGCGACCACGCGTTCAACCGTCTCTTGTTGCTCGCATAGAGAACTCACAGCTTGCAACTGAAAATTGAAATATAAAAAATCTAATTAATTGATTGAAGTCTATCGAAGGGAGTTGAATTTAATTGGAACTAAGGCGGGTATTCATTGGGACAAAGTCCCACGACATTGCTTAAATGCAAAAGTTCCCAAATGTTCCCAATGAAGAAGCATTTATACAATGTTGCAAGACAAAGTTCCCAACGAGGGTGCGTCTTCATTGGGAACTTTTCCGAAACATATCAGATACAATATCGCGGGTATTTTGTCACCAATGAATTACACCCGCCTTAAATATCTTTGAAGTAAATTGAAATAAATTAAAAAGTGAAATAAAATATATTGAAAAGTGTTTTGAAATCAAGTTAAATGAAGTAGCCTATCGTCAGTTACCTCTATACATACACTAGGAAATTTTTAGTAGGTATTCTATATTTCAATGTCATATCATACCCACTGCAGGCCTGATTTCCCTGGCTCTAGAGTGGGCGGTACCAGTAACGCAGGCAGACCGTCACCCAGCACGCATAGCACTTCTTGAGGCAGCCTGCCTTCATCTGGAAAAATAGATATGCAGAGATGTAGCTAAAGAAAATGTTTCAAGGGGAGAAAAAGGCCAAAACACAAAACAAACCATGGGGAAATTAAGTCGAATTCATCCATCATCATACTATGCCTGCCCTTATCCTAAATCGGTTGAGGTCAGCGCAACATGTATTGTTAGAGCACAAATTCATGTAGCAAAAGAAATTGGCTTCCCCCTTATAGGGGGATACTTACCACGCTTGGCAGGCGGATTGGCGAGCGCAGTGCAAGGTGTTGTATTTACAGAGAACGCTGCTGCCCATTCCCTGGATTCATCCCTTAGTAGCTAATATTATTAGACCAAATACTAAAACTAGGAAATCGAAATTCATTTTTGTATTTGGAGAAAATAGTACCATTCTAGTAGCTATATCACTACCACTTTCACTACCTATACCAAGTGGCGTACCTTTATATTGCGAGACGACTGCGGCGAATAGTTCTAAAGCTTCAGGCAGACACATGGTACTCGCCTTCATGCACAGGCAGATCAAATGTGGATGGTGCACGCGTAGCGCGTATAAGTCTGTAACGTAGAAAATGTACTTATCAAATTCTGGTAAAAACACTGTACAGTAAAAAAATATCCCTATACAAACAATTTAAAGTAAATAAATGTAAATGCATGCAATGTAATCTTTCGTTTAGGACAAAAAGTCGGTAAACAACCATGTTTAGTTTTCGTATAAAATGGGCGCGCGGTGCTGGCAACACTGCTCTGTCATTGTCACGTCCTCTGCCGTCGCCCGCATCGTTGATGCGAATCTTAATTATAAATGGCTCGCGTCGTGGCTGCCGATAGCTACGTATTTTAATTATAAATGATTGGAGGCCAACGGGGCCGATTTCTCATTCGGAGAGAAATCTTTTAGTTATTTTGTGCTAAAAAACATTATGTGATGTCGAACTGTGAACTATAGTGCACATTGGAGGAAAGGAGTTCGAGAACGAGCGGATGTTCCAGTGCCGTGAGTTTAGGTTATTCCCTATTCCTGTGCTCCTCAAATACCACCTGAATACCTGATTCCTGTCATACTTAAACTCACAAAGAAACGGCGTCATCGTTCGCTCGGTAAGCAATTCGTTGCTGGGCCCTGTTTAAGTAGATTTTGGTAACAAGAATTTCTCGGCCGGAAACTTTCCGGAACAAAATTCTCTCATTAAATTTATTTTATTTAGCTATAGTAAAGAGCACTACGAATCGTAGTCAAATGTTGTTCCGAGGCTGATCGACCATTTAGTTTTAGATTTTAAGATAACTTTAATTTGCTTCCACTGCGCTAAGATCAGCTTCGGAATCAAACATTTTTTGGTAGCAGAGCGTGGTTGCTTTATTGCAACATAGTTAGCCGTAATTTAGTATTAAGCGTGTTTTTTATATTTCCCACATATTTTATTAATTTTGGAAAATATTGTTTCGGTTTTTTTTTGTGACTGTATTGTTTGCCTAGTGAACGGTACCTTATCGGTAAGGTCTAGGCCAGTCAACTAACATTTATTTTGTGGTATTTGTTTATTGGTTTTTCGTTTTTATTAAGTCGAGTGTGTAAAAGTTGGTACCATGGCTCCCTCGATCGCCAGGTATAAGGCTGCTATAAAGACAGAATTAAGGTGGTTTACTACCACAGCGGCAATGATCGGCCGCGAGGACCGGGAGGACGCGCTCTTGAAAAGTGCACTACAGGCAGATGAACGGGTTCGGGTTGTGTCGGAACACCTCACAGAGTGCCTCATGCTCTTGAGGAAGCTCCTAACCCTGAAGATAAGGAGCTGGTTGAGGGCGATGTAAGCCAGTGCTTGGAGCTGGCACAGGACATTGCGCAGGCAGCTGCGGACATATCTAGGCGACGTGACGGAAAGGAAAAGCCATTCCGTGGTAAAGTGGGACAAGGATTACAGGTGCCTCTTCCGCCTGTTACGGTTCCAGTCTTTGCAGGCGATTACGCCGACTGGCCGGCGTTTGAGGACCTGTATAGCAGTGTGGTCCACACACGGACGGACATAACGCCGGCGTACAAGATGGCTCAGCTGATGTCCAGGCTACATGGAGAGCCTCATGAATTGCTGACGCATTTGGCTGTCTCGGATAGCAATTATGAGGTGGCGTGGAAGATCCTTACCGACCGGTATCGAAACAAGCGCCTGATTGTAGACAGGCTGTTAGACCAGTGGCTGTCAATACCAACCATAACGCGAGGTACGGACCTCCGCGAGAAAATCTTCCACCCAGTCAGTGTCGCGGTCAGCGCACTAGAGCGACAGGGTTTGCCAGTGGCGGGCTACGGTTATATCTTGGTCCACACAGTGCTTCGCCGCCTGCCGAGCGAAATGGTCGCTCGATTCGAGCAGCTACATGGGGCAAGTCCTCGGACCACCTCCCGACCTACGAGGATCTGAAGTCGTTCCTCGAGGCCGAAAGCAGGCGAGTGGACGTCCAGGCTGGTGAAGCCCCTCGCAAGGAGACCTCTGCCCCTCGCCACCCGGAACGGCCGGGTGCACCGGCGCGAGGAGGCAACAGTGGGCAACCCAAGCGGTACAATATCGCATTGGAATCAGGGTGTGCCTACTGCAGGAGACAGGCCACAGGGTAACGGCGTGTCAGGAGTTTGCTGCGCAGCGGATTCAGAGGAGACGGGGTGTGGCACAGCAGAGACGTTGGTGTTTTCGGTGCCTGGGGCCGCATCAGGTGCGAGAGTGCCCTTCAAGCACCAACTGTAGGTACTGCCAGGGTGCACACCATCCGCTGCTCTGCATGAATCGCTCCGGAGGCGCCGGGGCAGCGCTGGATCGGATCAGCGAAGGAGCCTGCCCACCAAGGGAGGAGCAACGCTCCCACCCCCTCAAGGAGGAGCCCACCTCCGCATCGGTCACAGGGACAGGCAGGGGACGTCAACAGACGGAGCCCACTTACCCAAGGACGTGGGGACAATCCCCACCACGGCAGCAGGTGCCGGATTGGGAAGAGCGGCACAGGAACGTGGCCAAGGACACCCATCCCAGGTACGGGATTCAACGGGCGGGTGTCAGGGGAGCACTAGGCAGCCACCAGGGTACATGCAGTATTCTGCGGGCTTGAGCCACCTGGTTGGGTCTCAAGACCCACGCATGCCCCGCCTATGCCTGAGTACCCGCGGCTACAGGCGCAACCTCGGTACGGACGTTTGCCGTCGGGGTACTATAGAACTCCAGCCATGGCCTTTATGGGCAGACCTCCCTACCAGCAGGAGTGGGACCCATACACAGGTTTGGGTAGTGAGGATACCCCGCGGGACGCGGCCTCACCGCGTTTAGATTCCCGCTAGGTAATCGCCGCCTACTCATCAGCTTCGGCCCCGTCCAATCACGGTACTTTTGCCAACGGCTAAGATTTGGGTATGGGGATACGGTGGCCGGACCATTCAAGTAAGAGCCCTACTGGATACAGGGGCTCAGGGATGTATTGTATCGAGTAAGCTGGTGAGTAGGCTAGGCCTAAATGTACGGCCAAGTGAGGATGAAGCTGTAGGCATCGGGGCCTATATGTGCCGGAGATTCGGGGTCTGAAGATCTTTGAGTTTGCATTAGGTAGCAGATGTTGAGGGGTCAGCTATCAAGTCTCAGCCGTGGTGCTGGATGAAGTGGTTGGGAAACTCCCTCAGGTTAGGTTACCACCAACGGTACGAGGGTTAACCACAGGGTTGGAGTTAGCTGATCCTGATTTTGATACTCCTGGTACGGTGGACGTACTTCTCGGGTCAGACGTCCTCGGAGATTATGGTGCGGTAGGAAGAAGGTACTCCAGGAAACTGGTTTGGTGGCCGTAGATACCACAGGGGTATGTTGTTTTCGGCCCAGTTTAGAGACCTCAGGACCTACCAGAGGGGATCCGGTCCTCTATGGTAGTGTGCTGTCAGAGGTGCTGCAGAGGTTTTGGGAGTCTGAAGAGCCGCCCACGGCGGACAGACGGAAGCCAGAGGATGACGAGTGCGAGTTGTTCTATCAATACAACACTGCGAGATGCCCGTCAGGCAGATTCGTGACCAGGCTACCTTTTCTCCCAAACCGCCCCGCTTTAGGTAGTTCGCGACAGCTCGCGGAACGGAGACTACTCGGAATGGAGCGGAAGATGAGGCGAGACCCAGCACTTCGGCAGAAGTATATAGAATTCATGCGGGAATATATTCAATTGGGCCACATGTCGGTGTCCAGCCTGGATTGGAGGTGTGTCGAGCATTATTACATTCCACACCTGGCTGTCTTGAAGTCACCTGAGGCGAAAATACGGGTGGTGTTTGACGGTTCTGCTCCTACCTCGAATGGTGTGTCTGTGAACCAATGTTTGCACGCGGGTCCTAAATTGAACCGGGACATTGTGGACATTCTCACAGACTTTCGGTTACACCAGGTAGCGTTCGTCGCAGACGTCAAAATGATGTTTCGCCAAACCATGATACATCCGGATGACCGTCGGTATCAGCTGATTTTGTGGCGTGAGAGCCCAGATGAGCCGATGGTCACATACGAACTTAACACGGTGACGTATGGACTTAAGCCAAGTCCGTATTTGGCAGTACGTACGCTGCGAGAGTTGGCCGCACAGGAAAGGGTAAGATATCCTCGAGCCGCAGCAGTACTGGATCGCGACGTCTACGTGGACGATATCTGCACGGGTGCTGATAGCGTGGAGCAGGCGCTAATTCTACGAGACGAGTTGATCGCGATCATGGGTTCAGGAGGTTACGAGTTGCGGAAATGGTTGTCCAGTTGCCCAGAGCTCCTGGCCGGTTTGCCAGGCGAGTTCCATCAGGACCCGCACCTCTTTGAGAACCCGGACAATCCAAACACGTTGGGCATCCTCGGGGTGCAATATAGGCCAACGCATGACGTATTCACGTACAAGATCGAGCCCGACCTTTTGGAGAAAACTTGGACTAAGCGGTCGGTACTGTCGACAATCGCTAGAACGTTCGATCCTAGCGGATGGATCGCCCCGGTTACGTTCATGGCGAAGTGCTTTTACAAAGGTTGTGGCTAGCCAACTTAGGATGGGACGACCAACTCTCCGGGGAGTTGTTGAAGGATTGGCTCAAGTTTGTGACCACCTTACCAGGGATTGTGCACATCGCGATACCCCGCAAGTTAGTCCCATCGGTGGGATGTAAGGCTACCCTACATGGGTTTTGTGACGCCTCGGAGCGAGGGTACGCGGCAGCTGTATACCTTCGGACAGCAAGTTCAACGGGAACTGTGCACGTGCGTCTGGTTATGGCCAAAAGTAAGGTGGCACCAGTCAGAACTAGATGGACCATCCCCAAATTGGAATTGGCAGGGGCAGCTCTTCTAGCGCGCTTGCTAAATCATGTAACCTGCAATCTGCGTGGTACCATCAAATTGGATGAAACGGTGTACGCGTGGACTGACAGTCGGATAGTTCTGTGCTGGTTGCAGACGTCGGTACATTCACTTGAGGTTTTCGTGGCAAATCGGGTGTCACAGATTACGGGGTCGGAAACTCCGTTAGTGTGGAGGCACGTACCGGGAGAATGGAACCCAGCGGACTGCGCTTCGCGCGGGTGCAGGGCACCTGATTTGGTGAGTCACCCACTGTGGTGGGGACCTCAATGGCTGACTGAGTCGCCGCAGGAATGGCCATTCAACGAGTGCAGGGCGCCGCTTGGGCCACCTGATCGAGGTTTGCGAGTGAACGTGGGGCAACTCGTACCGAAGCCTAACCCAGCTTTCTTGCTGGAACGGTATAGCTCCCTCGACAAACTTCTTGGGGTGACAGGTTGGATCAAGCGGTTCGTGAACAACTGCAGGAAGCCTCAAGCAGAACGGAACTTTACACCTGTCCTCTCGCCTGCGGAGCGGAATGCGGCTCTATGCTCATTGGTTAGAGTCGTCCAGGCGGAACATTTTGAAGAGGAGGTCAGGCTGCTCAGGGATGGACGTGGAAAGCTGAAGGGAGGAATTGTGCGCCTCAACCCATTCCTGGATGAGCAAGGTATGCTCAGGGTTGGAGGCAGACTTCGGAACGCTAGCCTGCCCATTTCGGCTCGGCATCCACTGTTACTTCCAAAAAGGGACCCTTGAGCTCTAAGTCAGGGATAGTCATGAGAAAAACTCGCACGCGGGCTGTAATGAGCTATTGGCCATCCTACAGCGCGAGTTCTGGATCTTATCGGGACGACGAACGGTACGTAGCGTTGTGTTTAGGTGCTTGCCTTGTTACCGCTTGAAGGCAGCCACAATGCAGCCACAGATGGGAGATCTCCCACCGGACCGGGTGACGGAGGCCTGGACGTTTGCAGGTGTGGGAACGGATTTTGCAGGCCCTTTCATGGTAAAGGCATCACGCCTACGGAACGCAAAGTCTATCAAGGCGTACTTGTGCGTGTTCGTGTGCCTAGCCACCAAGGCCGTCCACTTGGAGCTCGTGGCCGACCTATCTACGGAGGCCTTTTGGCAGCGCTGGAGAGATTTACGTCGCGACGAGGGCGACCAGCGCTGATCAGGTCGGATTGTGGTACCAACTTTAAGGGTGCTGATCGGTGTATGAAGGAAATTGTAACGTTCTTAGGGAGAACGAAGAAGCCATCAGCACGGGCCTCTCCCGTCAGGGCATTACCTGGGTGTTCGATCCACCAGCGTGCCCTCACTGGGGTGGTATTTTTGAAGCGGTTGTAAAGTCCGCTAAGACGCATTTGTTGCGCGTTGTAGGGTTAACAATTTTGACTTTCGAGGAGCTGGCGACCGTGTTTTGTAAAATTGAGGCTGTACTCAATTCGCGTCCTTTGTGTCCGCTCAGCTCAGACCCAAATGATTTAGAGGCCCTGACGCCAGGGCATTTCTTAATTGGCCGCCCACTTAACGCCTTGCCGGAATATCCCTATACGGAGGTGAATAGCAATCGTTTGTCGCGTTATCAGTTGTTGCAGCAAATGACTCAAAACTTTTGGAAGCGTTGGTCGCTTGAGTACTTGCACATTCTGCAGCAACGCCTTAAGTGGACGGACAGGACTGAACCCCCCTGCATTGGGGATCTCGTTCTGGTTAAGGATGCCAACCTACCGCCACTGCGTTGGCGCCGGGGGCGCATTCTCAACCTGTTTCCGGGTAGTGATGGCACTCCTCGAGTTGCAGAAGTTCAGGTGGGGGATTCAGTCCTTAAGCGAGCAGTAGCTACATTATCACGCCTGCCATGCATAGAGCGGACCGATGGGTCGGTCCGGGGCGGGTGAATGTTTAGTTTTCGTATAAAATGGGCGCGCGGTGCTGGCAACACTGCTCTGTCATTGTCACGTCCTCTGCCGTCGCCCGCATCGTTGATGCGAATCTTAATTATAAATGGCTCGCGTCGTGGCTGCCGATAGCTACGTATTTTAATTATAAATGATTGGAGGCCAACGGGGCCGATTTCTCATTCGGAGAGAAATCTTTTAGTTATTTTGTGCTAAAAAACATTATGTGATGTCGAACTGTGAACTATAGTGCACATTGGAGGAAAGGAGTTCGAGAACGAGCGGATGTTCCAGTGCCGTGAGTTTAGGTTATTCCCTATTCCTGTGCTCCTCAAATACCACCTGAATACCTGATTCCTGTCATACTTAAACTCACAAAGAAACGGCGTCATCGTTCGCTCGGTAAGCAATTCGTTGCTGGGCCCTGTTTAAGTAGATTTTGGTAACAAGAATTTCTCGGCCGGAAACTTTCCGGAACAAAATTCTCTCATTAAATTTATTTTATTTAGCTATAGTAAAGAGCACTACGAATCGTAGTCAAATGTTGTTCCGAGGCTGATCGACCATTTAGTTTTAGATTTTAAGATAACTTTAATTTGCTTCCACTGCGCTAAGATCAGCTTCGGAATCAAACAAACCATATTAATAAGAATGAGTAATGGAAAAGAAAACGTTAATGAAAATGAAACACCAAAAAGCGAAAATAAAAATGGATAAATATCAAGGCGCATTACCAAGAATTAAGCGGCCCCTTGTAATTGATTTACATACTTGTACACAGTTTTCTGTTGTTATATAGAACCAAGAATGGGAAGGTAAAAGCAAACCTATTTCTAGCAGCACAGATTAATTGCTTTTTGATTTACCGTTTTAAATTTTTTGTAACTAAAACAACATACCCAATCCAATGAGAACAGTGAGGAACTTGAGTATATTCCGCAGGCAGTTGATATTGGTTTCGGGTTCCGCCGCGTCGTCCGGAACCACGTGGAACAGCCCGTCCACTTCCTGTGGAATGGAATATTGTTACACAGCTTCAGATGCCTCCAGATAACCTGGTTCATTGAAAAAGGGACACGACATGGCTACATTATTGTATGCGTGTTTTTCATATTACATGACATTAGAGCAAGATGTCGGCAATAATGTTGCCATTTCGGCTTCTTCTTCAATAAATCAGGTAGTACAAAGCCTCAATTTAAATTTTACTTTGGCGAATTGGCGATGACTGCTGAAAATTATAACAATAATTACCTTATTGCTAAAAGAAATATCTTTCTGATTTCTAATGTGTGTATCCGATCTTATAACATACACTAATTTATTCAAGCTTATAATAAAAATACGCAGGGAAATATGGGTTTCGGAAAAAAGGAGATAACTTTCTTATGATGAGGTGCGTCCACACCAGCCGAGGCTGCTCGCTGCCTGACTGCCTCGCGAGGCATACACTCGTGCGCAGGCGAGGTAAGTTCGGCCCAATTTGGACGCCTAAATAAATTAATAGGCAAACTTCTGAGGCGCATAGTTTTGGCTCGTCCCGCGCGCATTCGAGCATGCGTTGCAGAGGCAGAAGCAGCGGGTCTGGTCGCTTGGTGTGGACGCGTCTATGCTTTGGCGTGGTTTGATAATTATGATATGATAAATACCTTGAGTGAATCTTGCAGAGAATTTCCAAAGTGCGAGTAGGAGAGCACCATGCTGCGAAGATTGCTATCCGTACACAGATCATTCAAGAACGTATACGCATGCAACAGCTGTGTTTCGTCTTTTTCACTGGAAGAAAAATATTAAATTAGAAAACTTACTTTGTGTAACAATTGTATGCATTGATTGGCGATGATGGCCTCTCCGACCGATTTCGGCCATGGGGACCACTTCTACACCCAATCAAGTCGAGGCTGATGCGCCCGTAGGTAGCTATTGTAGCCAATTTCAGCAGTAAACTCTCGTGCACAGTGTAGGCACGTGAGTTTGCCATAAGGCGTGTCCACACCAATCGAGGCTGCTCGCGTGCTCATTGCCTCGCGCAGAAAAACTCATACTCGTGCTCGGTCGAACGCGCGCGGGCCAAGCCAAACTCTACGCGCCTCAGAAGTCTGCCTATTGATTTATTTAGATATCCAAATTGGGCTGAATTCGGCTCGCCGCGCATGAGCGTATGCCGCGCGAGGCAATGAGCACGCGAGCAGCCTCACTAGGAGTGGACGCGATTAAAGACAGCATTATAGTACACACATACATACTTATATCACACATATATCCCTTTCGGGGCAGACAGTGTAAACAGCAGTAAAAACGGCCATATAAACCACATCTAACAAAAATATGAGAGTCATTCAGAAGACTGTGTATCACCATAGCGTCAGTTAGTAAGTCTGTCGCCTAAAATTGCAATATGGACAACTCCTCCCAGACAGTTCAACAACTTGCAACCTGTTGAGATCTATTATTAGCTAAAGTTTACGTAACTATACTAACAGCACAGCTTTGTGGAAAGTCTTCATGGTGCAGTTCAAGTAGCTGTGCACGTCGGGTTGCCTCGTCGCGGCCGAGCCTCGTGTGGCGCCTGACAGACAGAGCAACAGTCTGCATACCTCCACACCTCCATAGCCTCCGTCCTGAAATAATATGAAATATTACCTTGCTTTATACATGGTGTTAGGAAAAGTACTGTAAGTATTATTAATTACTTTTTAAATTATTTTAAACATGCCCAAAACACTATGTTATACCTACAGAACTTGTTTAAAGGAATATACAACTTTTCTTACTAATTACAATTATACAGGATGTTCGGAAACATAATATCATATAATCTTAGGAGAAAAAGTATGTAACTGATTTGTCTCCAAAACTAGCAAGTATACACAGATTATAAGATAAAAACGGCCGTGCGGTGCAGAGCAAACAATGGCCCACCTTCTCTCTTGTCCAAACTGTCCTAGTACTTGCAGTATGCAGGACCTGCTGGAGGCTAATAGTCGGGCGATAAATGTAGCCAAATATTGGGCAGATAAAATTTAGTTGTTGTCCTTGATTCGATGAAGAAGAAGATAAAAACTGCCTTATTCTCATTGGGATACTGGTATTTGTAAAAGTTGACCATTAACAAGTAATTTCTTACCTTCAAACTGATAAGATGCACTACAAAATCCTTTGTATCAACAGTCCTCATAAGTGCATAGATTGCAGGTAAATTCCCATAACACACATTGACTAATACGGTCAGAGATTTGTGACCGATGGTGCGTGTTTGAGGGTCTGTCATTTGTTGCATGATGAAGTCTGTTAGTTGCTTCATCAAACTGGTCAAGTATGACTCCTGCCAACTTATTTTTATGCCGTATGAAATGTCCTGAAAATATTTATGTGGAATTTAATTATCAATAGTTTTCAAGCAATGGAGATGTATTGAAGTAGTAGATTTAGAAAATGTTACCTGCATGACTGAAAGTAGTTTGATTTTCTTGTCATTTGATATAGAGTCAGAAAGCAGTCTAGCCAAAATTGGCATAAACCTGGAAAATATGTAAATAATTTCAATTATCTAAAAGGTACGTAGTTTCCCTAAGAGAAAAGAATAACGAAATAAAAACTTGACTACCTAGCTGAGAAGTAAAGGGTGTTATATGAAAACACACATTCTGAGCTAAACTTTTTATGCATGCTAACACTTAACACATTATTCAGTCAAGACATTAATTTATGAATATCAGGTTTTTAGGTGGCCAGCCTCATTGGTTCATTGATATGGTTTCCCACACAAAAGAAAGACATACTCATAAAGGTAAGTTTTTAGTAGAAAATGTAGACAATGGTTGATCTGGTCATTAGACAACTTGGTGTCCCAAATGAAGATAGAGTAGACAGTAAATAAAATATACTGACTTGTAAGTGTGAGTGAGGGCATGTCTTGCGCTAGGTTCGATACAGGCCCGACTGAGCACTGCAATTCCAGCCCAGTGAGGTCCCCTGCCATCAGACATCACCCTCCACAGGGAGCTGAAGAACGCACACACCTCGGACCGACCCGGCGAGAAGATCGACAGGTCACATGACGATGCTATAAGCTAAAAACAAAGAACATTATAACCAAAAACAAAGCCACAGGGAGCAAAAAAAACACGAGTGTATCAACTTACTCCGAGGTAGCGAGTCATCAAATTCACAGCGGTCTCGCTGTGAGTAGCCTCAAATTCACGTGCTGCATTCACAAAAGCCTTCAAATGGCCAAATTTACTACTGTCGCCAGAATTATTGTTCAATGTTTCGCAACCATCCACTTCCATGTTCGTTGTCATCCAAACTAACAATTTCACAAGTATACGATGCACACAATTTGCCGTAGTGTAAAACAAAGCCAAAAATGTTATTTTTATTTTACGAAATGTCTTCAAAAATAACTAAAAAGTATAAAAATTGCAAATATCTCGCAGGTAAAGTTTCAATTTCAACTGTTTTCTAACGTCAGGCAGCCATTTTGAATGTTTATGAAATGCTACGTCGTGATTGGTCCTTATCCCTTCCATAGACAAAAAGCGTTCTTTTTTTTTGAAAACCACCCGTGCACCAAGCGAAATAAATACCACATTAGCAATCGATCGATTATACGTCTGTGAGTTAGTGCAATTTTTGGTGCAATTAGGGCAACGCAGTGCAGCCAACATTATAAATATAAATTTTTGACACTTGTCAAAAAAAACGTGTCGGCGAAAACGCTTTTCGTTTGTTTTTCTTAGATAATTCTTCACATTTCCTTCTTGTTACTGTAATAAAATATTATTTATTCATAATGGGCGTTGATGTCGAGACCATTTCACCTGGAAACGGTTAGTATTATTGTGACGTTACCGCATAACCTAAAAATAGTTGCGGCGTTACAAACACCTATTTTTGTTTTCAGGTTCTACATACCCAAAGGCGGGACAGACCGTAGTGGTCCACTACACTGGAACTCTGACGAATGGAAAGAAATTCGATTCGTCGCGAGACCGTGGCCAGCCCTTCAAGTTCACTCTCGGCAAAGGCGATGTCATCAAGGGATGGGACCAGGGATTGGCAAAAGTAAGCTATTCTTCTAAAAACATCGAACACGATGTAAATTAGCTGCAGATATTTCAAGAGATGAAACAGCTAAAGAAAGTGTAGGTACCCCTGACCAAACTTTTCCATAATTTGGGTCAAAATTCTGTATTTAGAAAAACTGATTGTACTCTGGTCAGAATTATTTTGTAGGAAGTAAAAACTGATGTATCTTTAGAAATGCTGTCTGACTTTGTAAGCTAGTTCACCAAAGAAAATATTTCTTGCACATCTGCCAATGAAAACATGTTTTAACTGAATGTATTCTTTACAGATGTCAGTTGGTGAGCGCGCTAGACTGACTTGCTCTCCTGACTTTGCATATGGCTCAAAGGGCCACCCAGGAGTGATTCCACCGAATTCCACATTGATCTTTGATGTTGAACTCTTGCGTGTTGAGTAAACTTGTACCTGTATTGCTATGTACTTCATGTGTTGGATCTTTGTTATTTTATAATAATAGGATTATAGATTAATTTAAACTATGTTTAGAGCATTTAAAATATTTAACTCCTAATAAATACAGAACACAGTGAATGTGTTCTAGAAATTGGGCTTCATGTCCTCAGAAACCTAGTTCATTTTGATATTCTGCATTTATAATGTGCATTGCTTTAAAATATGTAACAAAAGTTTTGCTTATGCCTAATATTTAAAGACTTTCATCTTTAATTGTGAAAACATGTCTTTTAAAAGTTAACCATTTGGGACCTGGCTTTGTCCACATCACAAATTGTACCATGCTTAGCTTCCTGCATCTTAATTTAATGTTTCATAAACAAAAGTATTCTATGTAAAAATATGTTTATTTTAATATCACATCCTCCACCTTATCTAATTTCTTTGGAATAATCTAAGCACATACATATCATGTACGTATACGCAGCGGGACCCTAAGCCAGAATGGAATGAAACTTATGTGGTCTTGTAGGTATTAATTTGTACCTACAGAAATGTGAAATAAAAAAATTTGTACCTCTGTAAAAAAAAAGTTATGGACCAATTTGCAAAACGTCAACCCAGCGGGACCCCACTTAAAATGACAGTTTAGACTAAAAGTAAGCATATATTCGGAAAGCCCTGAATTTGTACCTTCCAAATATTATTCGATCATTCTCCTGAAGCGAATAGTCTAGGAGCTATAACCGATTAAAGTCAGCGTCAAGCCAGCGGGACCCCATGTCAAAGTACAATCCACACTTTAAAAAAACATATTTTTGGAGAGCCCTGAATTTGTACCTTCCGAAATTACCTTTATACAGCTTGTAACATTAATATTTCACGAGATATTAACGATTGAAATTTTATAGTCTAAGAGTCAGCGCCCAAAAAATATTTGGTGATTTATAGTTACCATCTTAAGTTCCCCTACAAACAGAGTACCAAGCTAGTATTCGAAGAAGGAATACTGACATTTTACCGTAACAATCGATTTTAGTTATACAGAACGAATCATATGGATGGATATAGTAGGTACTTTAATATACGTATACGTTTTTTTTCTTCCATCCATCTAGATGACTGCTGCGAAACTCAAAACTCGTCTTCTCGGGAACTATGTTTGTTCCGCCGCGCCGACTTCGACGATTCGCCGACTTAACTGCGAATAGGGTCTCGTAAGAGGCGACTAGAGGATTTCATGTGTATTGCAATTTTAGGCTACACGCTAACAACCTGTCGCTACGTCTATTAGCTAACAAACTGCTTATGGTATTTATGATGATTTCCCCCTACCTACGCAAAAAAAACAGCCTGTCGCTATAGTGATTTACGACTTATCTGAAACGGCCCTCAAGTATTTTCTTAGAAGAAGTTGTAGATCTTGTCTTTGCTATATCTACATATATATGAGGTGACAGCTGTCAACTTAAAACTCGATTTTCTCGGAAACTAAGCATGCTAGACTATTAGTTTCTTTAGGAAAGTTGTAAGCCTTGATGAGACCTACATTTCATGTGACAGCTGTCAAAATTACAACTCGTTTTCCTCGGAATCTATGCATGCTAGACTATTTGTTTCTTTAGGGAAGTTGTACGCCTTGATGAGACCTACATTTCAAGTGACAGCTGTGAAATTCACAACTCGTTTTTCTTGGAAATTAAAGATGCTAGACTATTAGTTTCTTTAGAAAATTGTAGGCCTTGATGTGACCTACGTTTCAATTCAAGTGGCAGCTGTCAACATAAAAACTCGTTTATCTCGGAATCTATGCATGCCAGACAATTTGTTTCTTAGAGACAGTTGTTGGTCTTGAAGAAATCTACATTTCAGGTGATAGCTGTCAAACTTTAAACGTTTTTCTCGGAAACTATGCAGGCCAGACAACTAGTTTTTAGGGAAGTTGTTTGTCTTGAACAAATCTACATTTTAGGTGATAGCTGTCAAATTTTAAACGTGTTTTCTCGGGAACTATGCTTGCCAGACAACTAGAGAAAAAGCATTGTTCAGTTTGACAGCTGTCATTTAATAGATCTTGTCTAGGCTTACAAGTTTGTCAAACAAACTAGTAGTATAGCATGCATAGTTTCCGAGATAAACGGGTTTGAGTTTGACATCTGTCACTAAAAATGTAGATCTCGTTAAGGCCTACTTTTCTAAAGAAACTAATAGTCTAGCACGCACAGTTTCCGAGATAAACGATCGTTTAGAATGACAGCTGACCCCTGTCATGTAGATCTCGTTAAGGCCTACAACTTTCCCAAAGAAACAAATAGTGTAACATGCGTAGTTTTCAAGATAAACGACTTTTTAGTATGACAGCTGACACCTGTCATGTAGATCTCGTTAAGGCCTACAACTTTCCCAAAAAACTGATTGCCTAGCATGCATACTTTACGAAATAAACGAGCTACACGTTTGACAGCTGTCACTTAAAATGTGAACAAAGGGATCTCACACACTTAAAATCTAAGTAAGATTTCAAATAAGGTGCGCTGTTCATAGCATAATCAATGTAAAGCGAACTCATGTGGTGGCAATTAGTTCCCATTCATCACTAGTGGCGACTGGGATTTTTTCGTCCCATTCGCCACTAGTGGCGATTAAAGTAGTGGCCAATGGGAACAAAGGAACTAATCCTAACAAAATAAATCTTCAACAAAAATGTATGAACACGGTGGGATAAACCCGAGATTTCAAAGCGTTCAGCATAGTGTTATTATTTATTCTTATGCTTTAGCCTTCTTTCATCTATGTAGGTTGCTTCCTTACATATTCCTTCTTCTGTGGCCGTACCGTACATTGCATGTCATGATGAACCTGCCTCGTGATATTATCACCTGGGAACAAACTACACTGATTACTCTTAGTAACTGTATGAAAAACCAGAAGCAGTTTATACTTTAAATCGATTGTCACTTTAAAATGACAGTATTCCTTCTAAGAATACTAGCTTGGTACTCTGTTTGTAGGGAACTTAAGATGGTAACTATAAATCACCAAATATTTTTGGACGCTGACTCTTAGACTATAAAATTTCAATCGTTAATATCTCGTGAAATATTAATGTTATAAGCTGTATAAAGGTATTTTCGGAAGGTACAAATTCAGGGCTCTCCAAAAATATGTATTTTTAAAGTGTGGATTGTACTTTGACATGGGGTCCCGCTGGCTTGACGCTGACTTTAATCGGTTATAGCTCCTAGACTATTCGCTTCAGGAGAATGATCGAATAATATTTGGAAGGTACAAATTCAGGGCTTTCCGAATATATGCTTACTTTTAGTCTAAACTGTCATTTTAAGTGGGGTCCCGCTGGGTTGACGTTTTGCAAATTGGTCCATAACTTTTTTTTTACAGAGGTACAAATTTTTTTATTTCACATTTCTGTAGGTACAAATTAATACCTACAAGACCACATAAGTTTCATTCCATTCTGGCTTAGGGTCCCGCTGCGTATACGTACATTAAATAATCAAAATGAATTTACGCAATCAGTGAAGCTCTATCACTTTACAAGAAGTATTCTGTTGAAGTAGGTAACCATTTTAACTTCAGAATCAACTCTTGATGATAGGTACCCATAATTATTGGCCATTGGCCAAATGACTGGCCAAAGTAATAAATAGACATTTAACCTTTTGAACGCCAACGACAACTATAGTTGCTAAACGATTGCGTGCTTACGACGCCACTGACAACTAAAGTAGTCTTGCTTTGCTTTATTTATAACTTCAATTCTGTACTGTTTAAGACACCTGACTGCTTGTCGCATCACTAGCCGATCTTCACATTTTTGTATGCTTGGCGTCGGGGGTGAGGCGACGTAAAAAAACTCTGGCGTGCAAAAGGTTAAATATCATCATAATTTAGTACCTATTTAGTACTATTTGGTACCTATGCTTAAATATTTAGTACCTAAATAATAAAAAAGATATTGAACAAATAAAGTGGTCAGTCATTCTGATGTCTGAATGACTGGCCACATTTATGATTTCCATGAAAACGGCTTTATAATAATGCATTTATCTGTGAATTATTTAGTACCTAAACATCTTTTTTCTAGATTTTTAAAGCAAGCCGAACAGTTTTTTTTCATCAGTATGACTTGCCAAAGTAATAAATAGACATTTGAATATTGCCATAATTTAGTACCTATTTAGTACTATTTGGTACCTATGCTTAAATATTTAGTACCTAAATAATAAAAAAGATGTTGAACAAATAAACTGGTCAGTCATTCTGATGTCTGAATGACTGGCCACTTTTATGATTTCCATGATAACGGCTTTATTGTAATGCATTTATCTGTGAATTATTTAGTACCTAAGCATATCTTTTTTTTTAGATTTTTAAAGCAAGCCGAACAGTTTTTTATATCAGTATAATTTGTCAAAGTAATAAATAGACTTATAAATATTGTCAAAATTTAGTACCTATTTAGTACTATTTGGTACCTATGCTTAAATATTTAGTACCTAATTATTAAAAAAGATATTGAACTAATAAAGTCGTAAAAAAAACTGTTCGGCTTGCTTTAAGAATCTAGAAAAAAGATATGTTTAGGTACTAATTAGGTACTAAATAATTCACAGATAAATGCATTATTATAAATCCGTTATCATGGAAATCATAAATGTGGCCAGTCATTCAGACATCAGAATGACTGGCCACTTTATTAGTTCAATATCTTTTTTATTATTTAGGTACTAAATATTTAAGCATAGGTACCAAATAGTACTAAATAGGTACTAAATTATGATGATATTTAAATGTCTATTTATTACTTTGGCCAGTCATTCTGATGGACACTTCCTTTTCTTAGAACTTTCTATTAGAAAACTGATTTGTGTAAACAGAAACACTACTTCAATACAAACTCTAAGATTGTCCAGGGTAATAATTCATCAAAGGTACTACAGTGTTTTTAGTAAAAGGAGTTCTGCACAGTGCACAAGTCTCCAGAGCTCCGTAACAGCAATTCATACAAAAGATATGTCCACAATGCAACACACAGGGCTGCATCATCTCATCCAAGCAAGCAACACATGATCGGCTGCTATCAACTTCATTGGGAAAATCTCTCATCTGATCCATATGTTTTTTGGCCTGATAAACACTTTGACCGCAAGATATAAAAGCGTGCAATAAGGTCACTATGCCCAAAAGCCTCAAATGAGCATAGTATGCTGCAGCTGCTGGCCTTACATGGACATAATCAATTCCAGTCACCGTTTTCCCAATTTGTACTGGACCACCATTGATGTAACTCAATGCCCGATGTATACTTTCTATTTGAGGCACCATACTGTTCATAGCTTTCAAAATAATCAGAAAAGTATTCTGCGCTTCAGGCTTCAGTGACGTGTTCTTCTCGATGGACTTTTCAGCATTACGAAGCAGTTGCCTAGTTAAATTCTCACCAAATGCTGATAAAAGTATGCTCAACAGCCGACTGTAATATGTAGGTAGATTGTGGTAAGATTCGTCGACTTGCACGATTCCTGAATACTCTTCTCCAAGAGTTTGAAGGTCCTTCAAGGTAGTAAATGATTTGTAAAGTACAGAAGATAAGGGTGCTGCTTTTGGTGTGTGATGAGAGGGCATCAACCTGGCACAAGATTCTGCTAGCTGTTTCTCATAGAGATCGTCCTTCTGCCAAGCTCGCAGCACTTCCGCGGGCTGCGCTGCTGGCAAAGCCATTGCATTGAGATACTTTTTCTGGATAAAATAATTACGCCACAAATCACACTTTTCGACTTTGAGATTTTTGTGTTGTGTGTGATAATCGAATCGCGCTTTTTATTATAATTTGTGAATAATGTGAGGCGCAAAAACGAGATAGCTAGTTGCACATTGTAAAGCTCTGTCTCTTTCAGTGAAAATGAAAACGGTAAAATTTCATAAAAAAAGCGCAACCTTGACAGTTATAGTGTTGTACAAGGATTAGCAAGCATCCGATCCGAGTGTAAAATGAAATCGATTTATCGATTAACGGTTATTAAAACCGGTTATATACCGCCATCCATGCGCTAAAAACGCAACGTAATGACCAAGTAATGACAGTTCTTTTCTTTCTTGTCTGTGGGTCTTGTTCCTTCGCTTTTGCATTGTAATCGTCGACAGCGTTGCCAACTGGGTACATTTTACACATTTGACGTACTATTTTAGGCTCCCATGTGTAGTGTGTAATCCTGGCCTCTCATGTGTAATTTCGTAAACTCGCAGCCAATTTAATAACTCAAACAATTAGCGCTGCTTGCTATTCACTTATCGAAACGTAAAATTAATTTTAAAAGAACATACGCACGTCACAACGCAGACAGAAAGCTATTTTACATTTCTCTTGCTCTAGATGAAATTAAAATCATCCTTTTCCACACCACAGACAGATGGATCAGCCACCTAGTCGTTGTGGTGTAGTGTCACACTACCCATCCGCGTTCGAAAGTATGTTACCAGTGTTTCTGCCTACCCTCCCTCGGTCGTCACGTAGGGCTGTGTTGAGCACCCGTAACCCTGGCCTTCCATCAGCAAGGGCACTCCAGGGCCCTGCGCCCCGAGGGCAGGCTACGCTTTATGGACCAGGCGTAAGAAGATGCCTACCAGCGCGCCGTGCTTAAGAGTCGCGACAGAGTTCGCCCGAACGAACACAAAGCTATCCCACGGGTTCTAGACGCCCATGTCCATCGTGGACGCCGTCCACGCCGGGTTCGGCCTCTCGCCACCTACTGTCGCCGCGGAAGCGATAACTGCTGCCTGCTTCTCCCTCGCCGTCTCCGCTGTCCTAGCGTGAGCTGAGAGACAAGAAACAATAGGACCTGCTCGCCCTTCAGCACGCCGCCGCACCTACCACCCTGAATGCTCTCAGGAGAGTGCTGCAGCCGTGCAAGCGGGAGCGCAAAACGCACAGCGCGCAGAAGAAACCCGCCGAGAAACCGCACGGTTCTGGCTACTAGGGTCACGTTGCCGCTGTCCATGCCCTGTTGAACACCTCAGGTACTGGAGACAGCCCAGCGTCGACATCTGCCCAGACATTTATGCATCTACGTTGACGATGCCGAAGCCTATGCCTCGCAAATCCAGGAAGACGCCGACACCTTCACGATGTCCATAAATATGACAGGGTGCAAAGCCGCCGCTGATAGTGGTCAATCTGTTCCCGAACAAGGTCGCGATTAGAGACCTCCCCGTGGACACAGACCCGGAGGACATCAAGGAGGAGCTGACCACTCTGGGCAGCGAGGTAGACTACATGCGCCCCATCAAGGCTAGCCGGCCACATGTGCCAACTGTGGCGGCTCGCACCCAGCCAACAGTCTCAATTACCCCGTAAGGGGCGCAGCGCTTCTTACGAAGCCCGTCTAACTGAAGAGGACGGAGGCGGCACCGCAGGGGCAAGCCAACGTGGCTGTATCTCTTATGGTGGCTGCCAACGGCCTCTTCAGAACTACGACAACAAAGAAGCGGAAGCCTAGGAGGCGAAGGAGGCGAATATCACCCTCACCCCCCAGGACGTGGAAGCACCGGGCCAGCCACGTCATGTCAAGAGCCACCCATGGGTTCGATGGACGCGATCGGCACCTCACAGGGTACATCTCAGGGGGAGAAGCCGAAGCACCAACCGGCCCCAAGACAAAAGAGCTTACGAGCAGCCTACCTAGAAGAGAACAGAAAGGTCCTGATCAGTGCAATCACTGCGGTCCAGGTCGCGCACCGCATGGGGGCGAACTGGACCTTTATCTTCGCCTCCAGCGCCTGATTCCGTCATACGACCGGGTCATGGCCACCATGACGAACTGGAGGCTCTGGGATCCAGATAGGCTGGTCAGGGTGGTGCTGTCCAGCACAGCCTGACGTGGCCATCAGCTGTCCATATCCACTACTCCACATCGAGTAGATAGGACCGTGGGCACACTCCCAGAGATGCCGCTGCTGGCTGACGGTCACTAGCTGGGCCTTCCTCAATGGAGAATCACCACGGATAATCACGGTTAGAGTGGCTCAGCCACGTGAATGTCTCCCCCCAAGCCACAAGCGGCCGTAGAGAAGAACTCCATGATCGACCTCTCGTTCTTTTCCACGTGTGTGAAAGGGACATTTTCAGAATTATGAACTATCTTCAACTCTGGACAATTCCGTTCAGAAGTTTTATTGATAAAGCACGGATGAATGTCGCCCGGGTCATTTTTCTCAAGAAAAAATAATTATAAAGAAAAAAAATGCGCATGTGTAATTTTACTTCGAAATGTGTAATTTTGGCGGCGGAAATGTGTACTTTCGAAAGTCGGTTGTGGCAACACTGATCGTCGAACCGGGACATATATATAAGTAATCTGGGGTCGAACCGGAGTGAAATAAATGCAAAAACTACAGTGTATTCGTAGTTAGAAGACGTTATCTAAAAACCATGGCGTCTGAACGCTATAGTTTTTCCCTTACAACCTTCAGCCCTTCAGGGAAATTAGTGCAAATCGAATATGCCTTAGCCGCCGTTGCTGCCGGCGGCACGTCCGTGGGTATAAAAGCCTCGAATGGTGTCGTGATTGCAACCGAGAACAAGCACAAGAGCATCCTGTACGATGAGCACAGTGTCAACAAGGTGGAGATGATCACAGGCCACATTGGCATGGTGTACTCTGGTATGGGTCCCGATTACAGACTTCTCGTGGCTCAGGCTAGAAAGATGGCGCAGCAGTATTACCTGATGTACCAGGAGCCCATCCCGACCGCGCAGCTGGTGCAGCGCGTGGCGACCGTCATGCAGGAATACACGCAGTCTGGTGGCGTGCGGCCGTTCGGCGTATCTTTGCTGATCTGCGGCTGGGACAATGACCGTCCTTACCTATTCCAGTGTGACCCGTCTGGCGCGTACTTTGCGTGGAAGGGCACTGCCATGGGCAAGAACTTCAACAATGGCAAGACTTTCTTGGAAAAGCGATACACAGAAGATCTGGAGTTAGATGATGCTGTTCACACTGCTATATTGACCCTCAAGGAAGGCTTCGAGGGACAGATGACTGCGGACAACATTGAAGTTGGCATTTGTGATGCAAGCGGGTTCCGTCGGTTGGAGCCCGCTCACGTTAAAGACTATCTTGCAAACATCCCCTAATCTATTTACTATTATATTTTATGTACTGCTAAATTCAAATAATTTAGTAATAAAAATATGTTTATAACTTTGAATTTAATTGTTTGGCCCCAAAACGGCAGGTATTCATTGGGAACATTTCTAGGACAAACATCTGAAACGTTGCATTGATACATAGTTCTCAATAAAGACAAATTTATACAATGTTTCTTGGGTGCATCTTTATTGGGAACTTGGTAGCAGAAACATTGAATCTGATACAAAGATTTGGAATTTCGTCCCCAATGAATACCTGCCCAAAATAAAGAGCATTGATGCCCCAAGCATCCACATTCATACTATGTATTAGTTTTCTTTATAAGTATAAAACTTTATTAAACAGAATTAAAAAGATATTGGAAAATTCAAAGACTTTTTTAAAGCTAAAAGTTTATTGAAATTGCATAGCAGTCAGTCAATAAGATAACATATTAGGATAACATTACTTTGATGGTTTAGCTTATAGTTCGAGAGCCCAGGGGGTAAGTGGCTATCTCATAAGGTACCACGATAGGCTAGGTTTGGATCGTTAACCAAGACTTAAACAAGTCGTATGACCCAGGTCTGCCAGAGCCAATCCTGCCGAAACATAAAAATAATCGATATTTTTCAGAGTCATTTTTTCGTAAAAAATATGTCATAAGGTACCACAATGAAAGTGCTGGCATCAGTTAACCATTGAAAAATTATGTAAAAAAAGGTTGGTCTGCCACTGCGCACCCTGCCGGAAGTGCTTGCCAGACCTCTCCAAAGATGCCCTTCCGACACCCCTAAACTATCTCATCAGGTACCCGACGACCACCACTACATAATAGCCAAGATCACTCTGACAATAGATCACAAGGTCTGCCAGGCCTAAACTTGCCGCATCCTAGTGTTTCAGACATTTGAAGTTGTAGGTCCAGTGTGAAAAATTATATCTTTTCCCCGTGTTTGATTTTGATGGTGCCTTAATACGAAATGCTCTCCATAATGAGGAGCTTCGAGTCATATAGGACAGTTGGGTGGAGGGTTTCAGTATTGAACACAGTCCTGTCAAAAAGTTTGAAATGGAGGTTTGGTCTATGAAAACTGGCCTATAGCTTATTCCCCCCGGGTTTGATTTTGATGGCGCCTGTATGAAATGCTCTCCATAACTAGGAGCTTTGAGTCATATAGGTCAGTGAGGAGGAGGTCTCTGTATTGTACACAATCCTGTCAAAAAGTGTGAAATTGTAGTTAAAGTGTATGAAAACTGGCCTATATCTTTTCCCCCACTGGTTTGATTTTGATGGTGCCTTGGTATGAAATGCTCGTAATGATTAGGAGATTCGATTTGTATAGGTCAATTGGATAGAAGGTCTCTGTTCTGTGCACAATCCTCCTAAATATGAAAATATTCGATAACTTCTGCAGATTTTATCAGTTAAAATTGTCATATCATAAGGAACTCGAATAAAGTGCTTGCATCAGCTTACCATTGACAAATAATGTTAAAAACTTGGTCTGCCACTGCACTCTGCCGGAAGTCCTTAGATGAGATAGGTTAGGGGTGTCGGGAGGGTATATTTGGAGGGGTCTCCCAAGGACTTCTGGCAGAGTGCGCAATGGCAGACCAAGTTTTCTTAACTCAATTTATAAATGGTAAGCTGATGCTGGCTCTGTCATTCGGGTACCTTATGAAATGACAATGTTAACGGAAAAAAATCTCAATCCTGCTAAACATGAAAATATTCGATATGTTCTGCAGATTTTTGCCGTCAAGATTCAAGATTCAAAACTTTTATTTCCAAGTAGATTCACAAAGAATACTTTTAGAATGTCAATATTAAACAAATCAAATATAATAAAAGTAGGTACATATAAAATTCAAATTATGATTAAGACGAAGTTACAATTGATTATGACAATTTTATACTCCTTGTAAGTCCTGATTTGGTATTCAAAACGAGTGCGTGTTTCTTGTGCTGCGCTGGAATTTCAGAAGTCCACGCATTTTTGTCATTAATATAATCATTTATAACATAAAGTTTTCTTAATAACAGACTTAAATTTACTTTCTGATAGACTTAATATATCTTCCGGTATTTTGTTATAGTATCGTATACTTAGACCTTGAAATGAAGTCCTAACTTTGGCTAGTCTAAACTTAGGTTGATCTAATTCATTTCTACTCCTTGTATTGCGGTTATGCCTTTCATAATTTCTAGTGAAAGTATTTATATTCTTTCTGACGTACATGATATTTTCGTAAATATATTGGCATGGTACGGTCAAAATATTAATTTCTTTAAACAGTTCTCTAAAAGTCACGACTGCAAAGTTTATAAATTGCTCTAATGGCCCTTTTTGAAGTACAAAAATTGTTTCAATATCAGCGCGACCCCACAACAAAATTCCATAGGACATAATGCTGTGAAAATAACTAAAGTAAACAAGTCGTGCAGTTGCAATATCCGTAACTTCTCTAATTTTACGTACCGCATAGGCAGCCGAGCTTAATCTTCCCGATAAAGATGTAATATGTGGACCCCATTGTAGCTTTGAGTCAAGAGTAATAAGAAAACTCTTCTGGTAGTAAATTCTAATTTTTCATTATTAATTTGTACATAATTACTCGAAGAATGTACTACATTTGGCAAAGTAAATAATACACATTTGTTTTCTTCGCATTTATAACTAAATTATTTGCAGTGAACCAACTATGAATTTGACCAAGAGTGTGATTTACTTCGTCATAATTATGTGCATGTCTATCAACCTTAAATATAAGGGATGTATCATCAGCAAATAATACAATCTTGGACAAGTTCTGTACCATGTAAGGCAAATCATTTATATAAATTAGAAATAAAAATGGTCCTAATATAGAGCCCTGAGGCACACCAATTTTAACACGAGCCCCCTGTGATTTGGCGCCATTTATTTGGACCCTTTGAGTTCTATTATCTAAATATGAATTCATCAGTTTTAGAGCTGTGTTTCGAATACCGTAATGGTCTAACTTTAGCAATAAAGTTTCATGATCTACGCAATCAAACGCTTTGGAAAGATCACAAAAACACCAATGGCATCCTTTGATTCTTCCCAGGCATTAAATACATGTTTCATCAGAGCAACACCAGCATCTGTGGTACATCCCTTTGTAAAACCGAATTGCTGGTTGTGTAACAAATTGTTTCTATTAAAATGGGACAGCATTTGATTGAGTATGATCTTCTCAAATACTTTGCTCAGAACTGGCAGAATAGATACAGGTCTATAGTTACTGGGATCTTGTCTGTCGCCAGCTTTAAACAGCGGAACTACCTTGCTATCTTTCATTAAATCGGGAAAGATGCCATGATCAATACAATCATTAAAGATATCAGCCAAATATGGCGCTAACAATTCAATCACTGATTTACAAACTTTAACTGACATGCCCCATAAATCTTCGGTGCTCTTAACCTTAATATCTTTAAAGTTTTTAAAATACACTGTGGACTAACATGATGAAATTTTAATTCCGAATTGCAGACATCTACATTTTGTTTCAGTAAAATAGATGAAATTGATGGTGAAGAGTTCAGTGATTCAGTCGTTTAGCGGTATATTTGTGAAAAATGACTCAAACTCCTGCGCTACATCTGAATTTGTACTAATCATGCCGTTGTCAGTATTAAGGGAAAAGTTATATTCGCTTGGCATAGTTTACCTGTTTCGCTATTAATAACTTTCCAGACAGCTTTAATTTTATTGTCTGAAGACTTTATTTTATTACTAATAAAATTTGCTTTAGCAATTAGACAAGCTATCTTAAAAGTTTTGGAATATTTTTACCAGCTCATTAAAACTGCCATCAGTTGTCATGTTTTTAAGCTCGTAAAGTTCAAATAGTCTATCTCTGCTAATCCTAAGACCTTTGGTCGCCCAATCACAGAATTTAAATTTCGTATTAATTTCTTTTGTGTCTATGTTGAAAATCAGTTCAAATTCTTCACTTAATAAATTAAAAAAGTCTTGGTATAAGGTATTAGGATTATCTAAGTTATAATTATGGAATGGTAATTTCTTCATCAATACATTTTGGAGTTAAATGATTTAAAAGACCTAAAAATTTATCACTGAACGCATTTCTTACTAAAATGTCTACATTAAAGTCTCCAGCAACAATAACATGTTTATTTGTTTTGTTACTAATTTGAGTACATCTTCCATAACTTCTAATAATGTAGTAAAATTGTTAGCTATAGGCGGTCTGTATACGCATACTATAACATGACTTTCCAGCTCAACACAAGATAACTCAGTACAACTCTCAACCGACAATCCAACAACATCCTTACGTTCCTTGAATTTAATATTATTTCTAATGAGTATTAATGAGCCTCCATGGATTGCGGATTTTCGGTTGAAAGAACTGGCAATACAGTAATTTTCATAATTTATTAAAATGTCATGATCATTTTGGAAATGTTCTGTAAAGCAGACTACATCATAGTTATGCTTTTCTAAAAACAATTCAATTTCAATACCTTGCTGGAAAAGCCCTGAATATTTTGATGTAAAACTTGTAATTGATTTAGCTTTTCCTTTGTCTTATGCTGAGTGCAAGAAGACCCGGTTTGTTTATGTCATTTACATCAGTCAAAGATGGGGTTTCCTTTGTCTTAAAATCTAGTTTAAATCATTATTAATAATGTTACTTATTAATGTAGATGATGACACGAATTTTGTGTCGCTTATATTATATGCTAACAATGTAGCGACTTGCTTCTTATAATAATCCGACAGGTACATAGTATCCTGAGTCAGTATAAATTTGTGAATAAAATTATTCACATCAAAATAAGAAATAGCATCGCTATGATGACATGTTATATTGTACAAGTGCATGTTCATTTTATGCACACATTTGTTTTGTTGTGCTGATAAATTTGTACAATATGGAAAGTTGCACAAAATGAACTTGCACTTTGTCTGATTGTGTAAATTGAGCAACACCTCAAGCTATTATCTAGTGCACTACGACTAATGTTGGAATGATTTCCTATCATAATTATTATAGTGGTGTGCTTGTCAAATTCCCTACAGCTACTTGTTTAACAATATCCTCAAAAGAGGCGTCAGGACAACACACGTTTGTCACTTGTTGATTTAAACGATAGTTCAATAATTGTCCAAAACCTACACCTAATTTATCCGAATAAATAAGAGTCTGTTTGGGATTTTCGCTGAAGGAAGGTCCTTTGTCGATCTGGATGCACTGTCACTGTCAAGAGCTGGTCCTGCGTGTGTCGAGTGGTAGGGCACGGGCATGGGTCACGACGTCGTGCCTTCGGGGTCGGGCAAGCTTGGCTGTGACGGTGGACGCCCTAGAAGAACGCGGTGTAGCGACTGGGGTGGGCGGCACTATAGCCCTCTCGATCTCGATGGGAGGCGGCAGGTGACCCCGCAGGCTGCACGTTGCTGTCAGCTACCGACACCTGGTGCGCCCTCGCATCTTGGTGCACGGCGGGGGCAGGAGCACGTGAAGCGCTCCTGCCGCGTCCACCGCGGTGTCCTCCACGTCGTCCTCGCCGGGTGGGTGACGTAGTCGTTGGTGTAGGCAGTGTAGGAGCTCCTCTCGTTGGTCCGGCTCGTCGAGTTCGCCGGGTGGGTGCTTCAGCCGCGATGGCAGGCGCGTCAGGAGCGGCAGGTGGTGCCCGCGCGGCAGGTGGCGCCCGCGCGGCAGGTGGTGTCGGCACGGCAGGCGGTGTCGTCGCGGCAGGTGGTGCCCGCGCGGCAGGTGGCGCCCGCGCGGCAGGTGGCGCCCGCGCGGCAGGTGGCGCCCGCGCGGCAGGTGGCGCCCTCGCGGCAGGTGGTGTCGGCACGGCAGGCGGTGTCGTCGCGGCAGGTGGTGCCCGCGCGGCAAGTGGTGCCCGCGCGGCAGGTGGTGCCCGCGCGGAAGGTGGCGCCCGCGTGGCAGGTGGTGGTGGCACGGCAAGCGGTGTCGTCGCGGCAGGTGGTGCCCGCGCGGCAGGTGGTGCCCGCGCGGCAGGTGGTGCCCGCGCGGCAGGTGGTGCCCGCGCGGCAGGTGGTGCCCGCGCGGCAGGTGGTGCCCGCGCGGCAGGTGGTGCCCGCGCGGCAGGTGGTGCCCGCGGGGCAGGTGGTGACCGCGCGGCAGGTGGTGCCAGCGCGGCAGGTGGTGCCGGCGCGTCAGGTGTGGCGAGTGCATCAGATGTATCAGTATTCACGGATGCCAAGGTGAACTCCTCATCTTCCATCAGCAGGTCCAGTTTTGTCTTCCGTCGTTTTGTCATTTCATAAGGTACCCGAATGACAGTGCCAGCATCAGCTTACCATTGATAAATTGAGTTAAGAAAGCTTGGTCTGCCATTGCGCACTCTGCCAGAAGTCCTTGGGAGACCCCTCCAAATATACCCTCCCGACACCCCTAACCTATCTCATCTAAGGACTTCCGGCTGAGTGCGCAGTGGCAGACCAAGTTTTTTTAACATTATTTGTCAATGGTAAGCTGATACAAGCACTTTTATTCGAGTTCCTTATGATATGACAATTTTAACTGATAAAATCTGCAGAAGTTATCGAATATTTTCATATTTAGGAGGATTGTGCACAGAACAGAGACCTTCTATCCAATTGACTTATACAAATCGAATCTCCTAATCATTACGAGCATTTCATACCAAGGCACCATCAAAATCAAACCAGTGGGGGAAAAGATATAGGCCAGTTTTCATACACTTTACCTACAATTTCACACTTTTTGACAGGATTGTGTACAATACAGAGACCCTCCTCCTCACTGACCTATATGACTCAAAGCTCCTAGTTATGGAGAGCATTTCATATTAAGGCGCCATCAAAATCAAACCCGGGGGGAATAAGCTATAGGCCAGTTTTCATAGACCAAACCTCCATTTCAAACTTTTTGACAGGTCTGTGTTCAATACTGAAACCCTCCACCCAACTGTCCTATATGACTCGAAACTCCTCATTATGGAGAGCATTTCGTATTAAGGCACCATCAAAATCAAACACGGGGGGAAAAAGATATAGGTCATTTTTCATACACTGGACCTACAACTTCAAATGTCTGAAACACTAGGATGCGGCAAGTTTAGGCCTGGCAGACCTTGTGATCTATTGTCAGAGTGATCTTGGCTATTATGTTGTGGTGGTCGCGTCGTGGTACCCGATGAGATAGTTTAGGGGTGTCGGAAGGGCATCTTTGGAGAAGTCTGGCAAGCACTTCCGGCAGGGTGCGCAGTGGCAGACCAAGCTTTTTTTACATAACTTTTCAATGGTTAACTGATGCCAGCACTTTCATTGTGGTACCTTATGACATATTTTTTACGAAAAAATGACTCTGAAAAATATCGATTATTTTTATGTTTCGGCAGGATTGGCTCTGGCAGACCTGGGTCATACGACTTGTTTAAGTCTTGGTTAACGATCCAAACATAGCCTATCGTGGTACCTTATGAGATAGCCACTTACCCCCTGGGCTCTCGAACTATTAGCTCTTCTACTGTACAATGCTAACCTTAGTATGAATAAGTCATAACAAGGAATACAAAACTTATGTTATTTTTAGTCAAATACCCAGTGGTTGCCAAACTCTTATGAAAATTACATATATGTATTAAGAATCCACCAAGTACAGAATGTATTTTATAAATACCTACTTAATTTTATGTTAGTGTGTGTACTTAGTTTAATAGTTACTTTACTTTGGAAATATTACGGTAGGTATGAAACCATCTAATGCATCTACACTTCTAGTCTTTAAATTGGAAACAACATGCAAAGTATGAACGAAAATCTATACAACCAGCGTTCAAGCACATACTTTCATACATTTTCATTTATAAAACAGCACATTCACAGCACTTCTCTCACGCCCACACACAGGGGGCCTGGACCCCCACCAGGGGCGGCGTGAGTGTCAGAAGAACTGGTGGTAGGAGTTGGAGGGCTGATGTCAGGTGCGCCGCCGCTTGGCTGGTGTTGTGGCTGGCGGCGTAGAGGTGTTGGCGCGCCGTCTACCACGTCGACCGCTGTCTTCGTCAGGCAAAGGCGAATCCCATGCTAGAAAGAATAAAAAATGTTACACAAAAAAAGCTTTATTAGGGCTGCAATTTACACATGCCGCGCCGCAGCATGTAATACGGCAGCATGATTTATTTAATACGACGTCATGGAGTGTGTGGAAAAGGTGCAGACATAATTTGTACTTATTTTACAGTTGTCCTTAATAATGAATGCTTACGTGTAACAGAGTTTCTGGATTTAGATTTCTCTTTCTGTGATGTGGATTTCTTGCTGCTAGAACTCTCACGAGGTCCGGAGGCATTCGAGTCGCGAGAATCTCTTCTGCGATCTGAAAAAATAAAGAAAAGCCATATGATACATATATCAATATCTTTGCAATTTTTTGTACTTCTTTTTTATAAATAAGTATCAGTCATTTAGTTGATTTTAGGTTGAAATGCACTGTCCCTAAACAGTCCAGGTATACTTTTTATACAGTCAGTTTTATAATCTCACCATAATCCTTCTCAGATTTGATGCTTGGTGTGTCAGTAGAAGCATGTGAGCTGCCACTTTCTTTACGAGTCTTGGTTGATACAGCAGTAACACTATCTTTGCGTTGACTGGAGGTAGCTGGAGCTGGGGCTACAAATATAAGAATTTAATAATAAAATTCTTTAAAAAGTTTTCTGATAAGTGGGATCACCATAAATAAATGCAGTAAACTTGAAAATATATAAAGTAGGTATTGTACACATACAAAATCAAGCTAATCAAAAGTTTATCAAGATAATCATAATCATAATATCATCCATCTCTATAACTTATGTATTATATAAATTTTTACCATCACCTATTTATATAACTATTTAGAATACATACACATATTAGACCTAAATAGTCAAATACACACAATATAAAATATTTTTGTTCTGTTTTTATTTACTTTTGAGTTACAAAATAATTTTACCAAATGAAAATAAGTAAATATAAAGAACCAATAATACCAAATGAAAATGTAAGTACAGCTACCTTTAGGGGTACTATCTTTAGACGCAGTGCCCCTAGAACTGCTTCTAGGGGTTTTGACCTTAGGCGATGGGCTCCGATCATCTAAATTGAAGAGTTCATTTATATTTACAAGCATGAAAAAAAATTAAAGCTCTATAGAAATTAAATTTTAAGTCATAATGCTAAAAACAAAATGGGAAGTTAAATAATAGCATTGTTACATGACAAAAACTCGCATAAGGCATGATCAGCTAGTATGTCTTGATATTAATTTACCTTCACACTGTGGCACTTCTTCTGCAGGCACTATTTCTTTAGATTTTTGTTTCATCAAAGTCCCAAATTCACTCTCCGGTAAGCTAAATGGTTGCTCATGATTAGGAAATGGTATAGGTTCAGTATCATCTAACATTGATAAATCATATAGAGTTTCCAAATGCTTCCATATGTCTAAAACAAATAATTTTAACAGTTTGATAAAAACCCAATAGATTAGTAAAAGCACAGTACATGATTTGATTACATTATCTCAAAAGTTTGAGCACCTCTGAATTATTAGCATAATTGATTGAAGAGCAATTAGAGGTGTTGCCTCTTTAAGTTAATCCCAAATAAACATACATACATAAATCACGCCTTTTCCCGAGAGGAGTAAGCAGAGACTACATAATATCTACTTTAGCTTGCTACAATCTTTGCCTACTTGCTACTTATTATCGGAAGGATTCTTAACTTTAGCTAAATATAGGTAGTAAAAACCAACAAACCATGCGTAGAGATTTCCTTAGTGGTGGAATTTGAAAGTTTCTCCCAAATACAAGCCATTTGAAAGTGTTTGTTGATCCCAACCGGCTTGTGATTTGCCATAGCGTAAAACAACTGGATATCCATGTCCACGTCCCATTCTACCGTATCACCGGCTTTCGCCTCGTTCTCTTCTTCACTTGAGACCATTTTTTACAGGTTTAGTCGTAATAACATTCCTAAAAATACTAAAACCCCAAACCAAACCAATCACAAAATGTTTGAATTGATTGATTGAATTGACTGATTGACAGTTTGTTTTTTATTGTTTGCTATCTCATATTGGAATCTAGCGTTTTTGGCTAAATAGACAATTTTGATAATCGATCGATTGCAACATTTCCGAATCAACTCTAGTTTTATTTTATCTGTGATGCGATGCCCTAACTAAATTAAAAAGTAAATTGTCAAATCGTAGCCAAGATTGAGGGAGGAATACGGTGGTTTTTATTTGCGAAAATCTCGAAAAATATCATGTTTTAGAGCGTACCTGCTGTACTGCACTCTAGTCCTTGAATAAAGGCATCACCATACACAATGGCAAATCATTATGAAGTGCCTAGCTGGTAATATTTTATGTTTATCTTAGGTTACTGCTAACCATTTTGGTATGATCATGATCAATGCGGATTATTCTTGCACTTTTTTATTGTTTATCCGCTTAAAATTCCGTGAAACTCTAGGTAAATTACCGAACCTTTAAATTTCCCTTAGAAATCGTTACTATATCCAATAATTTATCGTGACTGTGGCACAAGTAATAGATAGCTATATTTGCTTTTATTTATGCAGGGCTGGCAAGCCGCCTACTGGGTTGCACCTGGACGTGCTGAAAGGCGACAAGTTGATTCAGAAGCTGATGATAGACGAGAAGAAATGCTACTTGTTTGGAAGGAATCCTCAGATGAATGACTTCTGCATAGATCATGCCAGCTGTTCTCGAGTTCATGCAGCCCTGGTGTATCACAAACACTTGAACAGGTCATTCTTAGTCGACCTGGGCAGCAGTAAGTATTACTTTGCTGTATTTGAGTGAAGAAGAAGAGGATAGAAATCCTTTTAGCAGATATTGCTCATGGTATAATAAGATACTCCGCCTGGTATTTCTTTCCGAGACTCGTGAACCACGTGACCAACACAAGGCTACGTCATCATGCTTGTGGGTTACCAGAATTACCCACTCTTATGATGTTTTTTGTAAATCATATAAGATACTGTTAACTAATAAATAAAATTTAAGTGTTGCTGTAAAGTTAAAGTTAATACACACGTAAATCTAAATTATAAAATTATTAAGAAATATTTTTAACCCATTGTTCTGAGATTGAATTTACCCCATAACGTATTTTATTGAAATAAAGTGGCAATACTAAGTGACGTTGACTTGTGTTTCTCTGGGAAGGAAAGACCATGTTTTATTAGACTATGATATTGCTAATATATGTGTGCATCTTTATGAAATGAACACTAATAAAATTACTCAAAATAGTCAGAACCAACTAGAAATATTTTTCAGCACATCACACATGCATAGGGAATGCAATCTCGTACGAGATTCCAACCTAGCGAGATCTCGCGAGACTAGAAAGCTAGTCTCCCGAGATCTCGTAATTTACGAGATCTCGCAAGATTGGGCAAATTGCACTAAAAATATATGAAAATGTTTGTTTTAAAAACTAGCAATAAATATGATATGTAACATAATAGAAACTGCATAGGTATAATAATGATGTAAGTTTTATTTTGAAAATCAACAAAGTATTATTTTGAATAACATTTTTCTATGTACTTAGGTACTTAGGTAGGTAGTTAATCAGTTCAGTTAAAAGTCTTTAAATATGGGTAGTATTTAAACGCAAATCAAAAAATATCCTCTTTCTATGCAATAAGATTCCAAATTCCCATCGAAATTACTGATTGCACAGCATAATATTCAACTCAAAATATCACTAAACACACTACAATTTATTTTCGCAGCGTACAGCGTTTTTTCCTAAAGCAAAAGCTTTTTCATCAATGCACAGCTAATAATCTTAATGCACTTTAAACCTGTTAACTCTTTTTCTTTTAGATATAGCTTCTATTTTTATATTATTTACAGCAGTTTTTATTAGAGACTAGCTTTCCGTACGCGGTTTCACTCGCGGTATTTATCTGTTTTGTCTAATAAAAAAGTTTTGAATATACATTACATTTAAAATCCAAAATTTTAAAATATATTGCATCAAAGATCACGAATTGGAGATGGAGTTCGACTACTCGACAACAGATGGCGCCACTGTTGAGGGATTGGAAAAGCCCTTGTATCTTTAAAAATACGCCCTTTAATTTAAAACGGGAACTTTCTTGTTCGAGGGGGGATAACGGGCTATTGCACTATATAAGTCCCTTTATCGTACCGGGAATCCTTTTTGAGTTTTATCGGCACGTACATTTTATCAACTTAGTTTTATTATATATAATGATGAACCATGATCGTTAATCATACACATCGATATTCATATTTTAAATTGATGACGCGCATAGCGTGTCGTTTCTGGCACATCGCCGGCCGCTGCCGCGGCACGCTCGCTCCGCTCGCTCGGCTCGTGCGTTGTGGTCAAAGTTCTAACCTAACCTAACCTAACCTAACGCTTTCCGCGCCAGGTTCGGTTAGGCTATACCTAACGGAGCTATAAACTTATGTTTACTTACGTATGTTTACTGGTTAATATGCTACTGGGATAGTTATTTTGCTGTGAAATATGGAAAATTTGCTGTGCAATCAGTATTCATGCTATGTATGTAGTATTTTTGTACAAAAATAAATTTATCTGTATTGCATTATGAGGAAAAAAGTTATGTCATATTGATGTAAAATTTCGAATTATCTGCAGTTTATGTTTTGTTAAAAATTTAGTTTATTTGTAGTGAAGTAAGATATTTGATGTAAAAAAAATATAAATGATGAATATGTATTGATAGGCGATTATTTATTTGATATGCAATTTATAATATCCCTTTAAATATTGGTAACAATAATAATCAAGTACCTACCTACTTAATTCAGTCTTTTGCAGTAATAATTAGGTCATATCAATTACTATTTTTAGTTGAAACCATTTAAAAGTAATAGTAACATTATTTATGGCAAAGAAAAACGTTACTAAACAAAACCTGGACTTCTAAGTAATTAAATATAAACTTAACGTTCCAAGTACTACAAAAAATCTAATCAGCCACAACTTAACTACCTAGGTCAAGTTCTGAAAAGAATCTAATTAAACAAAAACTAAACTTCCGTGGTTAAATAAAACATAGTATAACAATCGAATAAAAAAAAGGAGTTATGAAGGTACGGAAAGGCAAATTTATCTAGTCTGAAAATGGCTTCTCAAGAAACACATCATGTCAAGAGTTTAATCTGACAGACAACTTCTGATTTTGCGTGTCATTTGCAGCCGCGCTATATTTACACGTCGTTACATCGATTTTGTCAATCTCGTTATCTCGCGAGATCTCGTTCGAAATTTGACGAGATACAATCTCGTAAAATATGGCCGAGATCTCGCGAGACCGGGATCTCGGCGAGACGAGATTGCATTCCCTAAGGATGTAAAAAAATCAACAGCAAATATTTTATGTGGTGAACCAGCCAATATGAAAAACAAAACAAGGAACAGGTTGAAATATGTTATTTTCATTATGTTCCTTGGGGAAAGTTGTTCAGTTTTAATTTTTTTATTTTCAACCTATGTTTCTTGGGAAAAGTTGTTCAGTTTTATGGGCTGGTTCACCCTTTTAAATATTTGCATTTTTTTACACCTAAATATAAAATAAGTGGTCCTGTCCATTTTTTTACTATGGTTAATTTCCTAAAATGTTTATGTAATGTAGATAGAATGAAGAGTCACTCTGATCAGATCACTAAACAAGTTTTACTTGTACATTTCCAGCCCATGGCACATACATCGGTCAGATGCGTCTGGAGGCCAACAAGCCAACGCAGCTGCCCATCGACTCTAACTTCCACTTTGGGGCTTCCACTAGGAACTACATTATTAGGTTTGTAACATGAAATCAAAATACAAAAAGAGGTAATTATTATTTTGGGATTTTATAATTCTTGAATGATTTTGAAAGCAATGTTTGAAACTGTGATGAAAAAAGAGAAGAAATCTATAAAGTAATATGGTCTTTTCACTGGTTTTATGTGTTTTACGAAACATGATGTTACCCAATATTTACTTACTACTTACCAGAATAACCTAGGACACTAATTATTTCGCCCAACTTAAGTTACTGGTTGTTTGTATGAAGTGGAAAGCCATCTAAACGTGAATCAAACCATTATGATATGACACAATACCCTTTTTTTTCCCATCTTAATTGATCTTACTTCTTTTTTCATAAATTCCCACCATACTTTGCAGAGAGCGTCCCACGGGCAACTCGCGCGGTATAATGGAGGATCTGCCCAACACGGAGGTGGAGGGCGCCTTGCTGGGGCTGCCTGAGACACAGACTGAGCTAGATGTTAGTATTTTCTAACAATAATACAAATTGGCTAAGTACAAGTCGGACTCGCGCACAAAGGCTGCCGTACCATTTTGTATTAAAATCGCATAAAAATCATGTTTCTTGTAAGGGAGCCCCCCTTAATATTTAAGTTATTCTACTTTGTAGTGTTTGTTGTTATAGTGGCAACAGAAATATGCCATCTGTAAAAGTTTCAACTCTCTACCTATTATGATTTATGAGATACAGCCTGGTGACAGACAGACAGACAGAGTCTCAGTAATAGGGTTCCGTTTTCACCCTTAGAGGCACTCTAGAAATGAGATATTTTTTGATCAGATGGCTATTATTTGTTATCAGCTAGCCTCGTAAAAATCCAATGTAATGAATGACAGTCAAAAGTATTTCATGGACACAAAAACATAAGTACTTCTTCTTCTTTTTCTGTGCCACACCCTAGCCTTCCAACAACCCGATGAACCCTGGTGTCGGAGTTATTTGAACTGGCTACTACAGGGTGCAGAGATACTTGTTTGTTACTTGAAAAAATGTTTTTTCTTTCAGAACTTAACAGAATTCAATACAGCACACAATAGAAGAATTTCAATGTTGGGGATCTCTACAGATGACGGAACTGATGTTATGAAGGTAAGTTGATATAATACAGTCACAAAACTGTCGAATTATGGTTAATCACAATACAAATAATGGTCAATGCTAATGTAGGCCACCAATGCCACCATGCTTGCTTCTCATTCATAAAACGTTTCCACCATTCCAGCCCCCAACAGGAACGAAACGCTCGGCCTCCATGCCGGCCGGCGTGCCTAAGAAGCAGAAACGAAACGTGTCCTTCAATGAAGAAGTGGATATCATCAACCCGGAGGACATTGACCCTACGGTCGGCCGGTTCAGGAACCTGGTCAAGTCGACTATAGTGCCGAATGCTAACACGCCGGCGAAGAAACTCAAACTACAGGCCATGGAAGATAGTGAGTGTCTCTCTAGAACTTTCTAACCTACTTGTCTAGCGTTAGTCTCCACTTTATAGCTTTTCAACCAACTTTACAGTTTGGTTCTTCATCCGCGGACTCGAAAATTTCATGTGTATTACAGATTGTGGCTACAGGTTGCCCTCCTGCCATTATAGTGATACACGATTTTTCTGAAACGACACTCATATAGTTGTCAGTCGTGATAAAAGTGATCGTATTTTTCAAATCGTTAATTTCAACCTTTTTGATTTCTTTAATTTCATGTTTTACTCTTTTCCCATAGATTCGCATCACCACTCGCTGCGACTGCAAGAGATCTCGCGTGGAACCAACTTGTACTCAGATTTGCCGGCGCCCAGCTCACATCTCAGCCTTATTGGAGCCAGGTTAGTGCTTGTTTTTAATTGTTAAATAGTATTATAATACCAACGATCGTGGAAAAAGTCTTATTTCTTAAAAATTATTAGATTAGTACGGCTCCTTAGCTGGAAGTATGGTCCCATCTGGCAGAAATCATGAAACTTGGCATGTGTGTAGCTTACATGTGTAAGCTTCAGGAAAAGAAGGGAAGCAAGTTGGACCCCCCCTGCTTCCCCTTTACCCCCTTTTATGTCCCAAATTTCAGTTATCTTTATTTTTCTCGGAAACGATTAAAGACAGGAGAAATTTGTCAAGGTAAGAAATATTCCTTATAAAATTGTCTACATAATTGTTCTTGGGTCTATATTGATAGGACTTATACTTTTCGAGTTATGCTTCTGGGAAACCCATAATTTTTTTGAAGGTGACTTTCAGCTCTGAATTAGCCATAACTACCATGTGATAGAATATTCTTTCAAACTTGCTATTGGATTTTATTAGTTAGGTAGTCTACAAAGGAAACCTGCAGAGACAACACTTCAATCACGCCTGTGGGGATCGGGGGAGGGGGGCAAAGTTTATTTCTTCCGAGCTGAACTTGAGGACTTCTGACTCCTTAAGTAAATGTGAGACGAGAAATTGAGTTTCATTTTCGAATATATCAAAGACGGGAGTATTCATTTCTGGGACGCTTTTTGGTACATTTCATACAAAAATATAAAAATATTAAGTGAAATAAGAAAAAAATATGTTTCGTTCTCATTCAAACGCTGTTTTCTTCATGACCTTGAGACATATTTACTAGATAATAACACATACTCAAAGACATACTCACCCGAATTATGAAGCAATATTTTATTTTCGAAAATATTAGAAAATACCTAGCCTACAGAAGCCTAAATATTTTTACAAAGTTATGTTTGTAGCTGGAAAAATTTCAAATTCATAAATTTTGTATGCAAAAATAAGATTACCAACCGCAAACGCATATTTCTCAATTGTCGCTAAACCATTCCAGATAGAGAAATGCCTTCATAGGAAATGTTGTTTATACTGAAGAGTTGTTTATGCTGATATATAGAAATTGAAGATCTGGAGTACTTGATGCGGAACATCAACAGCCCAGCTAAACTATTCGAGATACTGTAATGTCTTCTTAAACATCAAGTACTCCAGATCCTCAATTTCTTTATTCCAACAAAAACATAGGCGTGATTGAAGTGTTGTCTGCGGATTCCTTTGAAGCCTACCTAACTAACAACAGCCAGTAGCAAGTTTGAAAATATTCTATCACATGGTAATTAATTGGCTGGAAGTCACCTTCAAAATTATGGGTTTCCCAGAAGCATAACTCGAAAAGTATAAGTCCTATCAACATCTACCCAAGAACAATTATGTAGACAATTTTATAAGGAATATTTCATACCTTGACAAATTTCTCCTATCTTTAATCATTTCCGAGAAAAATAAAGATAACTAAAATTTGGGACATAAAAGGGGGGGTAAAGGGGGAAGCAGGGGTCCAACTTGCTTCCCTTCTTTTCCTAAAGCTTACACATGTAAGCTACACACATGCCAAGTTTCATGATTTCTGCCAGATGGGACCATACCTCCATACAAACTGCCAATTAAGAACTCGGACTAGATTAGATTAGATTATTTATTTTGTATTATCAAATTCAAAGTTACAATAGATGACATAAAATAAAAATGTCAAAGGATAATACAATCGTCAAACTAAATAAAATTGAAATAAATTATAAATTAATAACAATGTCAAACAGAATAAGTGTAGAAAATTATCAAAAAGCCAAAGAAACTTTTAATAATAATGTCTACTCTTTAGTACTACCTAATGTCAATATCAAATAAAATAAATAAAAAATAAGAAGAATGTCAACTTATCAAATAAATCAATCAAACACACACTTGGAGGAAGGCTAGGTATGGAGACGCTATACGAAGAGCTTCCCCTCTGTCACGGCCTATGCCCACTTGGGCTTATCTTATTACAAAAACCAGTTGCTGTCAGATCTTTTACTAGAACGAGTCCAGTCGCGCATGTCAAATGAGCTCCGATAAAAAGCCGAATTGTAGAGATAATAATGCCTTTAAAAATATGTAAAAATACAAATTTACAACAAAACAATATCACTTTTCATCTGAAAGTATTCCTCCAGTACAATATCACTAAATAATATATAAAATTAGCGATTGAAAATTGTACATAAGTGTTGCCAGTAAGTCGTACAAAATGTCTGATGTGGAGTGTTTTTGTAGGTGGATCTACAATAAAATAATTGTATTTTGTTCCTTTTGTTATTATTTTGTGTCGAACAATGGTGTTAATCATAGTATCGTTAATTTACAAAAAGATTATAATATTCCACCATATAATAGGTAACAATTAACGATCTTAGTTTATTGATGCCTTTAAAAACAGTAAATAGCTTGCTAAGTAAGATTAGAATGTTAGTTTGGGATTGTTCTACTTATTCAATGATGGTCATTTCCAGTCGATATTCAATGAAAAACGATAATTTTAACTTGAAGTATCGAGCCACACTCAACCCAAGCTAGTGCAGTGACCGTAATACAAAACGTCGATACTTTTTCTATCGCCATAGTTACAAACCTATACTATGTAAAGACGGTCTGTACCGAAAACTTTGCAGGCATGATCAGATTATGAAATTGAACAACTTTTACTATGGATTTTGGGAAACCCTGATTTTGTTCGAGTTTCATTGAAAATTAATGTCAGTCTCAGCTGATCGGGTGACATCGGATGTCAGCCGACGTGGCGCAATGGCTAGTCCGACTGCCTGTTCAATTCCTTTCGCTCACAAAGTTGAAATTTATCACTTTGTGAATATGTTCCTAGACTGGTCAGGACACCACACAGGCTGAATCACGTGATTGTCCGAGAAGCAAGATGGTTCCGTGCTTTGGAGCCATGTTCAGCCGTCGGTCCCGGTTGCTGTCTATGGTCACTTAGACGGCTGTCGTTACACAACTATTTCAAAGGCCTGCTTCATGCAGTAGGTGGTTGAAAAGCACTGGCACCAGGGTTCATCAGGTCGTTGGACGTTTTGGTGTCCTTTAAACTGTTTAAACTTAAGTGCGACATTTTAACTTTAATTATATATATAAAAGGATTTCGCACTTACCTACTTCTTATTACATCGCGGTTTCGCGACCGTTTCAGTCCAGTCGGTGGTCTTTTATCAGCCGAAGTGCTCAGACAAAACACAAATATTTGAAAATTTACTTTATAAATATTTGTGTCCGGTGAAATCAAACCCACGAGCCTCGGCGTAGAAGACAGATAGATAGTCGAAGTTATTATGTATGACTTGTTGTATAGATGGTTTTTAGTAAATTCCTTACATAATATCCTATGATACTTAATGATCAGTAAATAGAAGGTAGGTATTGCATTGATTGTACCTACATAATTGTATTATCTGGTCTATGGGGAAAAATTCATATTTTGGTTAATTTATACCTTATGCAATATTTAAAATGATGTTATTGCGCCTATATTTCTATTTACTACAAAATCCTATTCTCAAGAACTAAGTTGCTTTTGAAAATGCAATAATATGACACAATATTGAGTAGACTGATGTAATTAATCGAAAGGTCAAGTATCGATATTGTCGATTCCAACACTAGCTTGATTTGACAGCTTTACCTCTCCCCCCGCAAAAAATGGCAGAAATATTTGTATAGAGTAAAGTAGCTATAACGACTCCCCTCGGGCCGGAACGGGACGGAAGATGCTCGAAGAACACACATGACGCCAGTGAGAGTATAGTATTCTTTGCACACATGTCAAAAATCAATGTCAAACTCGTCAAACTGTAACGTAATATAAAGCAAAATATTGACAAAATATAAAATAAATAGAATACAAAATGTACATGTTAGTTTAGGTACTACATATTTATAGTAGATTCAAATTTATATAATAAAAATTCATAAACAGAGCAAAATTCGTTTTCCAGCAAAAGACATTTTAGTTGGCGATAAAATGCTTCGCGGGTTTGCTGTGGCCATTCCGTAAGGCGACGTACGCAGGACAGCCTACCTACGTTACGTAGTGACTGCCCCCCACAAAGCCGTCGATCGAATTGATTGATATTGCGGCGTACATCATCATCATCTTCTTCCTGCCCTTATCCCAATTACTTGGGGTAGGCGCAACACGTTCTGTTGAACACAAAATCGTGTTGCAAAAGAATTTGGCTTTATTTTACGACCGGCCTCCTACTTGGGAATGCTTTTGTGGTGGATTGACCGCCCCACCATACGATTGGCCCTGGCTAGGTCGGGTTTATCCCTCGGTCGCCTCTTACGACCCCCACGGGAAGAGAGGGGGTGGTGCTATTCTACTCTGCCGGAACATATGAAATTAATTCAAATAGGTATAGGCTAGTCATCGTCATTACACCGTTTTCTTTAAAATGGGTCCTACAAGTTTGACGAGGCCCTAGTCTGGCCAATATACGGATTGCACGTTTTTGTAGTATAAAAACGCTATTGGAATTGTTTTCGCAAATATTGGTCTGTTAGTTGCTAGTGTTGCTACCTTTCGTTGCTGGGACACCCTTTCAACCGCCTACTGCAAGTAGCGGGCCTCTGACATGGTTGTGTAACGACCGCCATCATAGTGATAAATATCAACTTTGTGAGCGACCCCACTGGGAATTGAACCCGGAACCTTCTGCGTGGCAGGCAGTCATACCTAACCACTGCGCCACATCGGCTGTCGGCTACATAATATCTAAAATAGTATAACTTATTCAATATTTGCATTACTATTTTCCAGACTGGGTCTGTCTCTGCCTAACCCCGCGCCGGACGTCGAGTTGGAGGGTCCGGAGCCTCATCTCAACATACATCCGCCTCTACCACACACAGGTAATATTATTGTCACATACACTATAGTAAGTTTATACCAGTGTAAAATTTAGGCGATAGGCTGACAACCAGTCACTATAGTAATACACGAAAAACCGATGTGGCGCAGTGGTTAGTATGCCTGCCTGCCACGCAAAGGTTCCGGGTTCAATTCCCGGTGGGGTCACTCACAAAGTTGATATTTATCACTTTGTGAATTTGTTCCCAGTCTGGTTAGGACATTGCAGGCTGAACCACCTGATTGTCCGCAAGTAAGATGGTTCCGTGCTTCGGATGGGCACGTTAAGCCGTCGGTCCCGGTTGCTGTCTATGATGGCGGTCGTTACACAACCATGTCAGAGGCCTGCTACTTGCAGTAGGCGGTTGAAAAACTCTGACACCAGGGTTCATCGGGTCGTTCAACGACTCGGTTTCCCACACGAAAAGAAGAAGAATACACGAAAATAGCTAAAACTACCCTTAACTTTTTGTCAGACGTGGCGATAACGACAGTTTTTTTACGTCTGTTGACGCTCTCTGCCTAGACGCTCTCTGTCGTAAAAAATACGGTCGTTATCGCCACGTCTGACAATTCCCCGCAAGGGTTAAATGCGCGATTTATGTATGTATGTATGTCACATACGCATGTCGTGTTACGCGTTAATTCATTAGCGTCCGCCGGGACTTGAACCCGGGACTGTGGGGTACCGTCCCAATGCTCTGCCAATTGAACTAGCCTGGCAGAACCTGATGAATTGTACAATCTCTTGGTGCTCGTTTCGAAGCGACGATTTAAGCGACATTTAGGAGAATTTGTCCACATTCTGAGCTAATTTTATCTTATTTGGTTCCTTCCTTTTAGCGCCAGAAGACGCGGGTCCGTCTAGCGAGCCGAAACGCAAGAAGTACGCGAAAGAGGCGTGGCCGGGACGGAAACCGGGACTCATTCCCGGGGTGTGAGATTCGATGTATCAAGTGTTTTGAACTGTGTAGTTACACCGGTAAGTTAAGTAGTTAGACAAGTTATGTAGAGAAAGAAGGTACTCTGTTTTTAGTGTTCCCGTAAAGAACAGAGAAAGAAACGTATTTTCTTGAAGTGTAAATTACTGTAGTTTTAGTTTTACTATACTTCCAAGTCGACTCTCTACCTACTCGATAAAACACGCACTTGTAAGCGTGGCTGAGATGTAAATCCGGGCTGAATCCAGGGCCTTTTTTCAATTTTTTAGCTATTAAATGCCAGCGACGTTCAACGGGTCATCCCATTGCCACTGTGATTTTCTATTCTATACTAAAAACTGTTAGTAGAATACAAAACTACCAAAACCATCCAACTGACATGCCATCGACACACAACTGAAACGATTTTTACTAAGCAGTTTTTGGCCCCTGGAATGTGACTTAAAATCGCAAAGAACAGCGCATAAAACATTGATGACATACTCTAGAGACCCAGAAAAATATTGTATCGATTTATTTAAGATGTCTCAAGATAATACTTTCTGCTAATTTATTTTAGTATTCGAAAACAATCCGATCTAAGTAGTCGCAGGCCCAGACTAGAAAGAGAAAACTTATCAATTATATAAAAACACTACATACTACATTACATTTACGCATGTTTTATAAGTTAACCATGGTTATGATTATGATTATACTGTAAGATAATACAAGAAATTAAAAAAACCTAGCTAGAGATGTACAGAATGTATGTGAATCGGTAAAATAAATAAAGGTGGATAAAAGTAGTATTTTTACGCTACCTATAAAAATATCTACGATCACTTATTTGCAGACATTTTTCATTTCTTGGATTACTTTCTTTCCATAAATTTGGCCTAAGAGGCCAGTGCTAAAAATTCAGTCTTTTTTTTAAATGGAAGATATTGCTTTTGTCTGCTATCTCACCTGTTGGTTAGTGTAGTGTCTTTATTTTACCAGTCTAATGTAATTTTACCGAAAAAAGTAGCTGCTCGGTGGAGTACAATACAGGGAGTAACAAAAAGGTATAACAAGCCGAAAGGAGGTCAAAATACCTACTCATGATACTGAACAACTTTCCCCATGGAACATGTCACCTGTAAGTTAAACTAAACAGAAACTTGTCAAATTGTCAACTATGACATAATTTTCGCATTGTCAGTTTTATTGAATAGGCCCCTGGGCCTCATTTAATAACAATCTGTCAAAATTGTCAAAAGCCTACAAATTTATCGAATAGTCAATGACAATTCGTCAAATTTGTAGGTCCTTGCCATTTTTCTGTCGTTTTTGTACATAATTGTCACTTTTATTAAACGTGTTATAATTATAACTAATAGTGATAATAACTTGTCACCATCGTAAATGCGTTTAATAAAACTCAGATTCCATGTTCGAGACTATTGACAATTATCAGTGACAAGACTGTCGCATTGTCGCGACATTTACGTCAGTTTCTGACATAATTGTCAGACTTGATTTTATGCACGCTAGTGAGAGTATAGTATTCTTTGATTTTATGTAACAATTAGTTATAAAATGATACATACAATTATCTACTGTATTGTATCCCATATACTAGTTGCTTCTGTGAATGGTCTCCCTCCATTCGCTCTCTGATTCGTGGAACGTCAAATGCAAAAATTATTGACTTGTTCTTTGGCGGCTCCGGAGTTATATAGGGTTACATTTAAATTAAGTACAAATCCCTTGAGGGTGTGATCTACTCACAAAACTGAACAACTTTTGTTTGAAACTTTTCTTCGAAATATGTAAAAGAATTTTGGCCCTCCCATACAAAAATGCTGAAAAAGTGTGTCTCTTAGTATGGGAGGTCCATTTTTTTTCATATTATTATTTCAAAGAAAAGTTCTAACAAAAGTTGTTCAGTTTTGTGAGTAGATTACACCCTCGAGAGATTAACTTAATTAAATATAACCGTATATTTGTACTAAACATACCTTACCACTACTTCAATACTATCATTGCTTAACGTAAGCACCATTTTTGGGTAATATTGTGTATTTTCGCATTGTCAGTTTTATTAAATCAGATGTTTATAATGGGAGGCCGAATTGTATTTTCATATTATTATTTAGATTCACGTTTCATGGGTAAAGTTGTTCAGTTTCATGGGTAAAGTTGTTCAGTTTCATGAATACCTTACCGTCCTTTCGGATTGTTATACCTTTTTTGTTACTCTCGTATATTTGCCTGCTATTTACACAGATTTAAAATTTCATAAAACCACGTTACTTAGGTAACTAAGAGCACCATAGTTTTAACAGAATACCTATGTTCGGTATACATTTTAGCTATGAAACACATTTTGGAATGATTTGTATTGTACAGTATGTATGGCGGTATGGTATGGTTTAATTGTATGAGTGTGAGGTGAGAAATAAAGTGTTTTTATCTTTATATCTGTTTTTCAATAATTTTTATAACATTTTTCCTTATTTTTAGCGTAGTGCAGTTTAGTGTAGTGTCAGTATCAAAAAGTCACCGGGTCAAAAATGTATTAATCAATTTATCATTGTGGCATTGTTCTTAGTTAGATAGAATACTACATTGTTGAATCACTTGATTGTCCGTAACGTGAGTAGTCCCATTGGTGGAGACGTTGCTAGTATTGATAGCTAAAGTCGCAGGTTCAAATCCTTCCTGTGGTAGAAAATTATGCACCAGTGTTTCTTCCCAATAATTCTAGTGGTCCTGGAGGATTTTCACGATAAGTTTTCAACTCAAAATAACGTAAGTACGATTTACAGTTGCGTAGTTACTATACTATCAACATTCAACAATATCTTTATACTGGGTGTTACAAAACAACCAATAAAGCTGAAAGGAGGTCAAGGTACTCATGAAACTGAACAACTTTTCCCATGGAACATGATCGAAATATAAAAAAAAAATTGAACTTCCCATACAAAATGAACTCACTTTGTATGGGAGATTTATTGGTTGTTTTGTAACACGTTGTATAGCTGTGGTCGTAATTTAGTTGCCAAGTAAGCCTGTAAGCCAGGTTGGTTGCGTAATAACATAATCCAGGTTCACCTGTTGCCTTCTGATTAAGATATTCGACCTTCTTAGCTAACTTACTATGTAGATACTGTCAGCAGCATATCAAGCTGCCCGTATTAGGAATCAATTTTAAACTCGAAAATTAACCAGTATTTAGACGCTTACTGCCTTTAACTAGAATCTCAAAGGAACTCAATGTAACTTAGAAGATGGTTGCCACGATCGGCATGTTTCTTGGATTAAAACTGGCTCAGAATCATATTATGACGTTGTAGGTATCAGATTTTGCTGTTTTGATCTAGACACACGGCAGTGTGTCCGCCAAGTTCGCGCAAAAAACCGACACATCGGCCGTGGGTTATTATATTACACGAACCATTTCGGGCCAAGTTCGACCCACCTATAACTCAAAATCTATTTTATCTAAGCATATGAAATTTCTAGTATCTGTCGAGATCTACTTACTTATCTAAAATACAAAATTTCATTAATGTACCTACCTATTGTAGGTTTTGAGATATTGACGTCAGAAAATCGCTATTTTTACTACACACTCACTGACTGACTCACTCACTCAACAAAAACCTAGACCACTTCCAATGGTCGTATTGACTTGAAATTTGGCATGGAGGTAGGTCTTTAGGTCAAGGTAAAGGAAAAAATCTGAAAATGGCCAAGTGTGAGTCGGTTTTAAAAATAATGAAGGTGTAAATTCATACCCCTAAGCAACTACAACAAAAAAATTATCTATATCTTCCAATGGTCGTACCGACCTAAAATTCGTTACGAAGGTTTGTATTTAGTCAAAGTAAAGTAAAAATCTGAAATCGGCCAAGTGTGAGTCACTTAAACCTTACAAAAATAAATGAAATCCTACCCAAAACATAAATGTGAAAGGCTGCCAAGTTCGATAATATTGGAATGCTTCGCCTATAAAAGAAGTGAGATCTAAATAAGTACCAAGTTCCATACACAGACCTCAGTTAAAAATAGTTACAGGAATGCACACTTGATTTTCCGCAGTTTGGAAAGTAGATTCTGAATAAATATCACATTAAATACCTAAAATTCTAATACTTACAAAAACGCAAACCTGTTTTTTCAGCTAACATTTTTATTTATTTTTTCTGTACTTTTTAATGATATAACTTGGCAAGTTTTAATAGAAAATTATATACTTGACTCATTGTGTTTAGTAGGTTTATAACAAAGTGTGTGAAAACTTGCCAAGTTATATCATTAAAAAGTACAGAAAAAAAAATGTTATAAGGAAACTGCTGAAAAAACAGGTTTGCGTTTGTGTAAGTATTAGGATTTTAGCTATTTAATATGATATTTATTCAGAATCTACTTTCCAAACTGCGGAAAATCAAGTGTGCATTCCTGTAACTATTTTTAACTGAGGTCTGTGTATGGAACTTGGTACTTATTTAGATCTCACTTCTTTTATAGGCGAAGCATTCCAATATTATCGAACTTGGCAGCCTTTCACATTTATGTTTTGGGTGGGATATTCTTATACTTTAAGATATTTGACAGTAGCAACCCTGGCAATGTAACAAGTGACAATCGCAAAAATCCCTAATAGTGTCGATTGATCCTTCGTTCGACTGTCTAACCGAACGTGAGCTTGATTGTACCTACCTTACAATACAATACAATACAAATATGCTTTATTGAACAAGAAAAAATAAAATACCTTACTATACTATATCTTCATAACCAAAGTGCGAACACAAAATTAGACGTAGTGGCAAGAGGCAGCTGCTCCGTGCATCATATTGGAGATTATTAGTCTGATGCATGTCCACCCGTGAGTGCCGCTTCAAAGTACTACTAAAACTAGGGAACTGAGAACATTACGAGTTGGGTTTTTGTGGTCTCGATTTGTTCCAACTCGCGATAAATCTGATTATTTAGTAGATGTACCTACCTGTATCTGGATTATCGAAAAAAAAACTACCCTATTTTCTTCCTAGAGGCCCACACAGCGGATTAACCCGTTGCTACTAAAATACCTACTTAGTTTCCTCATGAAAAAATAGTAAGTCAACGAATTATAGTCGTGAGTATTTTCGAAATTTATCGATTACATACAAGTCGAAAAAGAAGTCTTTCATCTATTTGTTATATCGGGAGTAACAGAAAGTGTCCATCAGAATGGCGAAAGGAGATCAAGGTACTCATGATACTGAACAACTTTCCGCATGGAACATGGGTCGAAATACGAAAAAAGAACTTGGTCCTCCCATACAAAATCTCCGATCAGCTGATTGATTTACTATGGGAGGTCCAAAATGTTTTCATATTTCGTCCCATGTTCCTTGAGGAAAGTTGTTCAGTTTCATGAGTACCTTGACCTCCTTTCGGCTTGTTATACCCTTTCTGTTACCCCCGGTATAAGAGTCGGCGGTAAAATTGGCTATAGATCTGCCTAGTGCCTACCTTCCTATTCATTATTCAAGCAACCTGGGTAGGTATCAAGTAAACTTAACTAAGTATTGCCGTTTAGGTATCGAGAGTAGAGATACGCGTAAAGTCAATTTATGGATATGCATAATTGCTAAATCTACGTGGGTGGACACCTGCTACCTCGGCTAACCTTTATCAAAACGCTGTATAAATTATGTATGTACTGTCGCCAGCAAATCCACCTACCCATTTAAGGGATTTTAACTTATGCTGGTTGTTTTTCTTAGTATACAGGGTGTTAATTTAAATATGTGCCATAGCTTAAGTATCGATTAAGGATGCCGTAAAAAGGCATTGGAAAAATTCCCAGGCAAAAAAAATAGTCAAATCTATTTTTTTTGAAAAATCAATTTTTGACACTGTTGTGTTGTTGTTTAGAGTGTGCTCATACAAGTACTTTCTTCTTAACAACTTTAGGTATTTGAATCAAATGTCAGGCAAGTAAAAAAAAAATTGTGACTGGGATTTTTTTCAGTATATTTTTTACGGCATCCTTTGTCGATACTAAAGCTACCCTGAAGCTATGGCACGCATTTAAATTAACACCCTGTATTTATGAAAACCAGTATAAGTTACTCGCTTGAATGGGTAGGTAGATTTACTGGCGAGAGTACCTACCTACAGGGTATTTTCGTCCGTTTCTCTCGGAAGGTAGGCGTTTCCAGGTGAAGTAAATTTGAAGTGCCTAAATCTCGATTTGTACTTACTAAATTAAAGCAACGATAAAGGGCTTGAATTCATCGTGTAATATGAGTGTAATAAATAACGTACCTACTTATTAATATTATTATCCGGCCAGATAAACCAATGACGAAGAGAGCTGGTAGCAAATAGATGGCGAAAACTGGAGATCGTGCCTTGTAGTGTACTTAAGAGTAGACTAGTTTACGTCCAGCAGTGGACTGATATAGACTGATGCGATGTGGTATCTGTACCTACCTAATATACAGGTTGAAAGGTAAAATAATACATTCCCTGGAAGGGTATAGAGGGGAGGCCATTACCAACATATTCTTCCAACTTTGGGTCGGAAATAATTTAGTTTTTTTTTACTTGGGTATGTTGTAGCTCTAATGGCGAAAGTTTTTTTTCAGTAGGTATGGTTTACTTTTAAAATTTGGAGTTTATCGATAACATAGAAACATTCAAAATCTTTCCTCTTTATAATATTAGTTTAGAGTAGACCTCAAAAATGATTCAGAGTCCCAAGTCGAGAATGTTCGAGTTCGTATTTGGGAGGGGGAGGCAAGAAGGGGTGGTTGGCAGACGAGTTGACACTATGACGGGGGGCAAATGTTATGCTTACGTAGAAGGGGGTAAACTGGATACATTCCTCGAAAACACACCTGTTGCCTTTCGAGGTGAATAACTTTGTTACTGGTATATACTACCGCCAGCAAATCCAGTCTAGTACGTTTAAATAATTTCGTAGACCAGAACCAGACTGAAACGTGTTTTCGGGAGATATAGGAATCTTTTTGAAATTGTTCAAGTACATTAAATTTGTTGGTTTTTAAATCTAGGTACTAATTAGTAGAAATAACTGAATATTCCGCGAAACGCACCTACCTAAACATCTTCTATTTGGAGTAGGTACCTACTAGAGATGAAAATTTCTGAAAGTTTCCGAAACATTGAAAGTTTCGAGGTAATTTTCAGGTAATTTACCCGAAAGTTACTTGAAAGTTTCCTCGCGAAGAAGTTTTCAAGAATGTCTTTTTAACGTAAAAAAGTAGTAATAATAAGTATGCTTAAATGAAAACAAGGTTAAAAATTAGTATTTTGCATGTTATTTATTTAATTTGTCAAAATTATTTTTTTCTTAAAGCTGGTTGTTTATTTTTTTTTCAAATCCTCAGATAACGCCATCTATGTTGAGTTTAGGGATTGCAATCCCAAGGGATCCCGCGCTCTTTTTTGCCCTGCACAACGTGAAAATGATTCGTATCGCTCACAGTATAAAAACAAAAGAAAGTCCAAAGTATAAGTTTCACGTGCTCTCAGTTGTACTTAACTCTATAATTTAATTGATCTCGAACACTTTTTCATAAGATTGTGTAAAGAAATATACATTTTTTATCATTTATACTTGTTTTAAACTTCCTTCCTTACTTATTTACCTCCTCTTTTCGAATAAAAAGCATAAAACTGGGCTTATTATGTTCCCCGTTCCATCAAAACTGTAGATACCAGAAAAAATTTAAGCAATATGAAGATAATAATTAATATAACAACTGTTTTCTTAAGGTAAATAATCAGTTTTGAAAACTTCCTCGCCAGGAAACTTTCAGGTAACTTTCAGGAAACTTACCTGAGAAAAGGAAAGTTTCAAGGTAATTTTCATCTCTAGTACCTACTACTTTACTTAGGTGTGTAAGTGTAATATTCTTGTGTAATTCTGATACGTAAGAATAGCACTTATTACCTACTATTAGGTACATAACCACGCGATGATATCTGAGTGATGCCTTCGAGTGTCGTATTTGGTCCAGGGAATAGGCAGCAGCGTTCCCTGTGAATATCTTTACTTATATTCACAGGGAAGGCCCATGTCCATCCGTGGACTTTGTGGCTGTAGAACGTTGTTGTAGTACCTACGCTATTCTGCATGAGTTTCAATAAAGATTGTCAGATTAGTCTGTTTATCATAATTATTAGCATCGTAAGTTTTATGAATTTCAAAATATTTATTCAAATTTCAACTCGTTATTTCTTGCTGATAAATAAATCAAATTGCGTTCAGCATTATTAATTCCAAAGATTAATTCAAAGATTGACGTCAATGCTTTTATAGCTCAAGGACTAAAAATTAATAGAACAGCAGTCGAGAAATAAAATTTTAATATCTTAAACGTAACCGATGCATGAAATTAACTTTCTAGAATAAATAATATAAGAGAATTTGCTTATTTTTCTATTTTAGTTTAAATTATGTTTATGAAGGTGACATTTCTTATTTTATTAACACGGTTTCCGTACAAAACTTGTGCTCTCCGTAAGTATCCCATTCTTCTGCCTTGCTGTCTTCATTTGTTCTACATCTCGGTTGAAATAATACTTTTAATCTGTACACAGGTGTGTGCTATCCAAACTCTCAATCGGTTCTGAACGGTAGGATATGCCATTGTAGCAACCTCGGGCACTGGGTCGAACCGTGGTGCTATACGCCTGATAGACGACAGACAGATCATCGCAAATGCACGCCCGGACAAATCACCCTTCAAGGCTGCAACCGCTGCCTCTGCCAAGAGAACGGCCAGCTCACCTGCACCGAAGATGCCACCTGCGCAGCTCGTATATCCCACACAAGTGTACACGAAAGTCTGTCCACTGTTATGCCCTGGTGCAGCCCCTACAGAACTTACTACTTCAAATGCAACATCTGCATCTGTCCAGCCACAGGAAAATCTTCTGAATCCCATTGTGCAATTGATACCTCTTGTACCTCATTTAAAGAACCGTCACTGACTGAAATGATATTCAAGAAAACCAACTGTATACCTACAGTTATGTACCTGTTCTCCTGTCTACATTGTTTGTGTTCAGACGAAGGGCATTTCAGCTCAGACAAATGCGTAAAAACTTGCGTGGGTCAGTCTCATGCTTCTCATCGATGCAACCCTAAGTCTATCTACAGAAAAGATTGTAACGTATGTTTTTGCCCCGAAACCGGTATATCTGACATTAAGCTATGCACGAACGCGACCTGCAATGATCCATTAGGATTTGAATCCATGCGGAGTCTGAAAATCAAACAGACTGGCTGTACACCTTACACATTCACAAAGCCAAAGTGTGTGTATTGTGACTGCAACAGAAACGGAAAAATTGATGAAGGATCGTGTCTTAAACATGAGTGTCTGGCATCTGAAAGGTCGGGACACGAAAATGATGGAGAAAGTTGCATACCAGGAGAAGTAGCCTCACTTTGTACGGAGTGTTTTTGTCCACGTAACGGAACCACAACCGAAAAATTCTGCTCTAAAACCTGTACTTATTCAAGTAAGCTGAAAGTGCTTGAAAATATTATTGTCTCACCGGATATTCGGAATATTGTTGATCAAGAAGTTTTGAATCGTAATGATCAAGGTGAACTATGCAACCCTCAAACAGTGTACTCTGACAAAGGAAAGTATTGCTTGTGCCCTGACACTGGTATTACCAACATTAATCTTTGTACCTCTCCATTAATAAGAACTCAGAACTTAAGAAATAAGACACATTTTCATGTGGATATAGATTTCAATAGTACGTGTGAACCGAGTACTTTTGTGGAATTTGATTGTAATACATGTTTCTGTTCTAAGAGTGGAAAAATCGACCCAAAATGGTGTACGTATGATGACTGTGCATCTAAGCGAATTATTCAAGAATCACACAATTCTAATACTGAGCAGACACTGAAAGGTACTTGTAAGCCTGGGTCTATTTCAAACGTGAATTGTAATTTCTGTATATGTCCGGAAAATGGTACATTGGCAGGTCGTATTTGTACTAAAAACGATTGTGAATCCGTTGTGACAAATTCGACACAAGAACAACAAAGTCACAGAGACGACAAGTTTACATGCGAGCCGTTGACTTACTACGAAGTAGACTGTAACGTATGTTTGTGTCCACGAGACGGGATAAAGAACGTGGTGAAATGCACTAAGAACGACTGCGAGAAGAGCCTGCTACGGTCAGATGGTTGCGTTCCCGGACAGTTGTTCAGCACGGAATGCAACGTCTGCGTTTGTCCGCCGAACGGGAACATAGCTGAAAGAGCATGCACTACCTACACCTGTAACACTGTCCCTTGGAGCAAGATCTTCCAACTCTCAGAGAGACTTCTGGGCAACCAAATCACTGAGGACGAGACGAGGAAGTTAGACTTTTGTTTTCCTGGCGAGGAGTATTTCGATGGTTGCAAGCTGTGCCAGTGCCCTGATATGGGCTTGAGGACCTATGCGACATGCTCGTCTGTTTTTTGTGATGAAGAAAAACGAGAAATTGACGGAGACAGGCATGAGGTAAGCTTTACATCGCAACTAACTTACAAAAAATATGGACACACCGAAAGTTTTCATGTTTTTGTACATATAAGAGTTGTCTAAATCCTTTTATTCTTATTCAGTTGAAATATTTGTTTCGTTTTTTGCATGAAAATTATAAGCGTTTTGTGCTATTACCCCACATATTTATCCTATATGTTAGCCACGAATAGCTAAAATGCGTAATATGGCGAAGTTGTGTCTTGTAGGTAAAGATCCGTAGAGCACTCTTGATGCAAATATAGATATAGATGCCCCATTTTCTAAACGTATGCTCTCCCGTCTACGTCTGTAATCTTCTTGCAAGACAGAACTTTACATTTAGATGTCTTTGAGATCTATATATATCTTGTTCATTATAATCTCCTTGTTAGGTCTCGAACAGCCATGAGTCGACTGGCAGCAATAGAGGCATGCCCCTCTATCGTAAGCTCAGCGGTAATCGCGAGGACTGCACCATAGTCAACTACACCACCGCTCTTAAGAGAAGGGAGTGTACTCCAGGCTCTACGTACATAGTCGGGTAAGATGTCTTCCTTTGTAACAGAGGTTTGAGTTTAACTTGGAAAGAGGATTACAAGATCATCAAAATACACCACCGCGCCGGAGAAAAGAAAGTGTACTCCGGAATCCATTTCGGTATGAGATGATACGATATCCTTTGTGATAGAAACACATTGAAATTTAATTGTAAAAGATATGAGCTCGAGCAGTTTAAAACATAGCTCTTACAGGTTTCGCCCACTCATTATCCTTACTTTCCAAACTTTTCTTGACACAATAAGGTGACTAAGTACAACCAAACTTCAAATCCCTCTGCATGCGTATCGTTGGCCGCCCTCTGGCCAGATGGCCCGATGACTTAAAGAGAGCGACTAGTAGCGACTGGTCAGCCATGTGGTGTAAACTGGGGCAAGCCTACGTCCAGCAGTGGACTGCTATAGTCTGAAGTGATGTGATGATGAATAAACTTCAAATAATTCACAGATGCAAGCAGTGCTATTGTCCGTTGCATGGCGACATCAGATTCTTCTGCAGGCCGATGCCCGAAGGTGTCTACTGCGAACAGCCTTACCCGGGATTCGACTATGTGCCAATGGGCAGAAGAACAGAAAAAGGTGAGTTTGTATGTCTTTTTTACGTGAATTTACACTTGTCGGAGCCGAACGTGCTGCGCCTCCGGGATGCATTTAGCTTACTTATGGTTAAAATCTGACAAAATTTCCTTTTAAATCTGCTAAAGATCCGTAATTTATAAAAACACTGTTATAAATGGTCAAAACATCCGCATTCCGGCGATGTGGCGCGTACGGCTTTGACAAATGTACGTTCATCTATTTTTTGATTATCTCCTTACCGTTGCCCTCCGGAGTCGATAACCCAAAACAACTTCTTTCAGACAATTCCACTGCCAAAAACGGAACACATGAAGACTCAAACACAGAAAACAGACATGAACCTATTAAAACAAATCAAACAGTGTGGAACTCTACTGCTAATACAATTTTACCCATGGCTAATATAACTCTACTCATGGCTAATACAACTTTACCCATCGTGGTAAAGCACGAGCATACGCGTTACGAATGCAAGAAGCACGGCCCCATCAGCGACGACTGTTTTATTTGCGTGTGTGACGGAGAGGCGCTGATCGCCGAGCATTGCTTCCAAAGCAATTCCACCCAGTGTATAGATGCCACGCCTACCTTCCTGCAGGGTTACGTCAAACCTACATCCACGCCCACAGCCAAATCCACGGACAAACTTGGTGGGGAAACGAAAAAGCCCTAAGTCTTTTTCCAAATCTACGGAATTGCCGCTAAATGCTTTTTTGTAATTCTTTTTTCATTTGTCGTACCTATATCTAATTAAAGTGTTGTCAAAAATCTTAAAACTTTGTGTCTAATACAACTTTACCCATGACTAATACAACTTTACCCATGGCTAATACAACTTTACCCATGACTAATAAAACTTTACCCGTGGCTAATGCAACTTTACCCATCGTGGTAAAGCACGGCCCCATCAGCGACGACTGTTTTATTTGCGTGTGTGACGGAGAGCGCTGATTGCCGAGCATTGCTTCCAAAGCAATTCCTCCCAGTGTATAGATGCCACGCCTACCTTCCTGCAGGGTTACGTCAAACCTACAACCACGCTCACAGCCAAACACACAGAAAAACTTGGTGGAGAAACGAAAAAGCCCTAAGAATTATTCCAAATCTACGGAATTGCCGCTAAATGCTTTTTTGTAATTCTTTTTTCATTTGTCGTACCTATATCTAATTAAAGTGTTGTCAAAAATCTTAAAACTTTTCCTAAGTGTGTCTAATACAACTATACCCATGACTGATACAACTTTACCCATGACTAATACAACTTTACCCATGACTAATACAACTTTACCCATGACTAATACAACTTTACCCATGACTAATACAACTTTACCCATGACTAAAACAAATTTACCCATGACTAACACAACTTTACCCATCGTGGTAAAGCACGGTCCCATCAGCGACGACTGTTTTATTTGCGTGTGTGACGGAGAGGCGCTGATCGCCGAGCATTGCTTCCAAAGCAATTCCACCCAGTGTATAGATGCCACGCCTACCTTCCTGCAGGGTTACGTCAAACCTACAACCACGCTCACAGCCAAACACACAGAAAAACTTGGTGGAGAAACGAAAAAGCCCTAAGTATTATTCCAAATCTATGGAATTTCTGTTAGGTTTTGTGTACAATTTCTTTTTCATTTGTTGTATACAAGTTTTGTCAAAATCTTGTGTGTAACTCAAATTTTAATTATAAAAATAAAATTCGTCATTTTTAGCGCAAAAATATCAAATTAAATTGACGAAAACGTTTTGAAATAAAGTATCTTAATTCAATATATTTTTGTTCAACTTTTCTTAAGTGTGTTTAAAATTAGAAGTCTAACCGAATCTTTTGCACTGATCCTCATATTAGGGACCATCTCACGTATTTCTCGTTGCGGTTCCTTCTCTATAGCTTAATTTGAAAGCTGTACACAGTAACAGTAAAAGGCAGTAGGACAAGTAGGTATACGTTTCGTTCTGCGCCGTCTCCCATGCACACTTCCGTAGTTACTTGACATGCTGTTTTGGTATACAAACAGATTATGTTCTGAATGAACTATTCATTCATTAACTGTAATTAACTGTATCATAATTGAAGTATAGTGATAATTTCAAGATTACAGGAGCGGAAGTCGTAAAACTTTGGACTATGTTAGCCAATATTAACCTTACTTCAATCACGCACTGTAGCCAATTTTCATTTTGCTGCTGAAAACGAATGGTCAAATGTCATTCTTGATATTACCTACTGCTTCGCTTAGAGCCTTTTGATTCTTCCTTTACCTTCGTGAAAATCCCAATCATTATTAACATATTATACCACCTTTCTTCTTGCACCCGTAGGACGTTCGCTGCTTCATGCGCAATCACGATCATTCCTATTTTATCAATCTACACTACAGGCTGTACTATTATGTATTCTGTGCTACAGGCTACAAATCTAGAGCCGTAATTCGAAGCACAGTAGCCGATTTAAAAGTGGGATCATGATGGCTAACTGACTACGCAATGTACCTACATCGAATTTCCCCTGTAGTCTTGTAGACAGTAGCTTGATGAAATAGGGCATGGGCCACGTTACTCAGTGTGCTCAGGTTAGCCTTATGCTGAATTTTAGAGTACCTATAGTACGGCTTCTTAATTGGCAGTTTGTATGGAGGTATGGTCCCATCTGGCAGAAATCATGAAACTTGGCATGTGTGTAGCTTATACATGTAAGCTTCAGGAAAAGAAGGGAAGCAAGTTGGACCCCCCCTGCTTCCCCCTTTTACCCCCCCTTTTATGTCCCGAATTTCAGTTATCTTTATTTTTCTCGGAAACTAATAGAGATATGAGAAATCTGTCAAGGTAAGAAATATTCCTTATAAAATTGGCTACAATATTGTTTTTGGGTCGATGTTGATAGGACTTATACTTTTCGAGTTATGCTTCTGGGAAACCCATAATTTTTTTGAAGGTGACTTCCAGCTCTGAATTAGCCATAACTGCCATGTGATAGAATATTATTTCAAACTTGCTATTGGCGTTTGTTAGTTAGGTAGTCTTCAAATGAAATCCGCAGAGACAACACTTCAATCACGCCTGTAGGGGTGGGGGGAGGGGGGCAAAGTTTATTTTTTCCGAGCTGAACTTGAGGGCTTCTGACTCCTTAAGTAAATGTGACAGGAGAAATTGAGTATCATTTTCGAATAAACCAAGGACGGAGTATTCATTTGTGGGACGCTTTTTGTACATTCCATACAAAATATAAATATATTAAGTGAAATAGGAAAAAAATATGTTTCCTTCTCATTCAAACGCTGTTTTCTTCATGACCTTGAGACATATTTATTAGATAATAACACATACTCGAAGACATACTCACCCGGATTATAAAACTATATTTTATTTTCGAAAATATTAGAAAATACCTAGCCTACACAAGCCTAAATATTTTTACAAAGTTATGTTTGTATCTGGAAAAATTTCAAGTTCATAGATTTTGTATGCAAAAATAAGATTACCAACCGCAAATTTACATTTTGTAATTGTCGCTAAACCATTCCAGATAGGGAAATGCCCTCATAGGAAATGTTGTTTATACTGAAGTATAGTTTTTGTTGGAATAAAGAAATTGAGGATCTGGAGTACTTGATGTTTAAGAAAGACATTACAGTATCTCGAATAGCTTAGCTGGGCTGTTGATGTTCCACATCAAGTACTCCAGATCTTCAAATTCTATATTCCAGCATAAACTACCTTTCAGTATAAACAACATTTCCTATGAGGGCATTTCCCTATCTGGAATGGTTTAGCGACAATTGCGAAATATAAATTTGCGGTTGGTAATCTTATTCTTGCATACAAAATCTATGAACTTGAAATTTTTCCAGATACAAACATAACTTTGTAAAAATATTTAGGCTTGTGTAGGCTATTGTATTTTCTAATATTTTCGAAAATAAAATATGGTTTTATAATCCGGGTGAGTATGTCTTCGAGTATGTGTTATTATCTAATAAATATGTCTCAAGGTTATGAAGAAAACAGCGTTTGAATGAGAAGGAAACATATTTTTTTCCTATTTCACTTAATATATTTATATTTTTGTATGGAATGTACCAAAAAGCGTCCCACAAATGAATACTCCGTCCTTGGTTTATTCGAAAATGATACTCAATTTCTCCTGTCATATTTACTTAAGGAGTCAGAAGCCCTCAAGTACAGCTCGGAAAAAATAAACTTTGCCCCCCTCCCCCTACCCCCACAGGCGTGATTGAAGTGTTATCTCTACGGATTTCATTTGAAGACTACCTAACTAACAAACGCCAATAGCAAGTTTGAAATAACATTCTATCACATGGCAGTTATGGCTAATTCAGAGCTGGAAGTCACCTTCAAAAAAATTATGGGTTTCCCAGAAGCATAACTCGAAAAGTATAAGTCGTATCAACATCGACCCAAGAACAATATTGTAGACAATTTTATGAGGAATATTTCTTACCTTGGCAGATTTCTCATATCTCTATTAGTTTCCGAGAAAAATATAGATAACTGAAATTCGGGACATAAAAGGGGGGGGTAAAGGGGGGAAGCAGGGGGGGTCCAACTTGCTTCCCTTCTTTTCCTGAAGCTTACATATATAAGCTACACACATGCCAAGTTTCATGATTTCTGCCAGATGGGACCATACTTCAAGCTAAGGACCCGGACTACTAGGCATAAAATAAAGCAAAAATTTCCGTACCCAGTGTATTTGTTTGACCTTGACCACACGCGCTTGGACTTTTATGAGTAGGTAGTGACATGCTGAGCTGTTAATTAAGTACTACAATTTACCATGCTTTTCTAACCTTGAGGTGTAGTTGAAGTGCACCTACTGAACAGCATAAACTTACTGTGACGTCAGTTCGTTTCGTGGAATACATGAATGCGGTCGACCTCACCTTAATAGATAATTCTTTGCTTTCTATACGTCTGCGGAGAAAGTAACTTAATAAACGAGTTGTATCTAGTTACTTTGGATGAAAGGGTGATATTGGTAGCTAGCTATTCAGGTTTGGTGGTGAAAGGGTAAATAGATTTTGTTACAATTCTGTTTGCGTTCCACTCCACATAATATATAAGGTTACCTACTTTTAATTAAGTACAATTATTTTAAAGGCGTGTTTTACTCGCAAAACTGAACAACTTTTATTTGAAACTTATCATTATCACCTTTGGACCTCCTACTAAGTGTCAAACGTTTTCAACACGTTTGTATGGAATATCCAAATTTTTTATCATTATCTCGAAGAAAAGTTGTAATGATGTGGCTAGCCGTCGAAGGCTACCTCTGTCATTGACACTTACTGAGGTGTAACTCTGACCTCAGGGGTTGAGATTATGTGGGTTCTAGCTCTGTGTAGGTGGGTGGCGCAAAATTAAACACAACGGTTTTATAATACAATCACAAAGTAATCTTTATTCATTATAATACGGTACGGTAAGTACGGTTTATTACTTATTTCTAGACACATAAATGTTCAGGGCGAGAAGGGAAGTGCAAGGCAAAATGCGGGCGTGAAATATAGAGCGCGTAAGCATAGCAATAAAATATAGGTGAGCGCGTTTCACTTGCTTATCGGAATTGGGGTAGGAGATCAGGTGAGGAAAGGTGGTCCTGGTATCACGGCGCCCTTAAGTGCAGCCGGAAACTTCATGCATGCAACCAGGACGAAAATGCGGCACCTGATCGATGCACCTGATTGCCACGGGCGCCCTTAGGTGCAGCCCGATATGTTTAAGCGGGATTACTTTTGGCAATAGGCGGACCTAGTCGTCATATCGTGCATCATGAGGCGGCTTGGATCTCGGATAATCAGATGGATTGGGTGATAGGCCGACTACGTTGCCACAGCGCCCCTAGGGCAAGCTGGAGACTAAGGGATAAGTTTGTATGCAACGGTCGGACCTGATCACCGCAGCGCCCCTAGAGCAAGCTGCAGAACTTCAGCCTGGCCTCGAACAGAGCTTAGGACGGACGGAGACTAGGATTACGGGAGCTTATCGTTAATCATAAGGCGGCTGGTATCTTGGATAATCAGAATACTTGGGTGATAGGCGGACTACGTTGCCATCAGCGCCCCTAGGGCAAGCTGGAAATCTTCAGCCTAGCCTTGAACGTAACTTAGGACGGACGGAAAATCGGGATAAGCGGACGCTTAATATCGGCAGGGAAAGCAAGCGAAAGCAAACACCACTAACCTGGACCTTTGCTGCAGACTGGAACCACTTTTGGACTAACTGGGCTAAAGGCCAACGGATTACATTACGGTACGGAAAATCGGAAGCTCGGGTGGAGACTCAGTTTACGCGCTGAGTCGCAGGAGCAGCCTTTCGCTGGCTTCTAATGTAGAGCTTGACTCGCGGCAGACTGTCGGACTGTCGTCGTGGAGTTCTTCTCGACGGCCGCTTGCGGCCGGCGGGGAAACGTTCACGTGGCAATGGCCACTCTAACGTGGTTGCACTCGCCGCCTGCGACAACAGGCGGGGCGATGGGGGGTCGCGCTGGGCGCGACTGTGGTCGTATCCGGTGATCCAGGCAAAACTTCACGCCGCGGCGAGGTCGAACCAACCGGGTGATTCCCCATTGGGGGAGGCCCAGCTAGTGCCCGTCAGCCAGCGGCGGCTCGCTACATCTGGTGGTCTGGTCCTGTGGTTGGCTGCCTCATCCTCCTCGCGAGGGGGTCCCGAGGCAGCGGTCGTGTCCGGTAAGCGGCGGTTGCCGGGCATCTCTGGGATTGTGCCCACGATCCTAACTACTCGACGTGGAGTAGTGGATGTGGACAGATCATGGCCACGTCAGGCTGTGCTGGACAGCACCACCCTGAGCAGCCTATCTGGGTTCTAGAGCCTCCAGTTCGCCCCTGGCGGCTATGACCCCGCCGTATGACGAGATCAGGTGCTGGAGGCTCTTTTCGACGATAGTGGTCGCGTCCGCCCTCGTGCGGAGCGCGACCTGGACCTCAGTGAGGGTCCTGATTGCACTGATCAGGACCTTTCTGTCCTCTTCTAGGACGGCTGCTCTTTTGGTCTGTTGTCTTGGAGCCCGTTGGTGCTCCGGCTTCTCCCCCTGAGGTATACCCTGAGGGGTGCCGACCACATCCAACGGACCCGTGGGTGGCTCTTGACGTGGCTGGCTCGGTGCTTCCACGTCCTGGGGGGGCGGGGGCGATGCTCGCCTCCTCCGCCTCCTCGGCTTCCGCTTCTTCGTCGGTCCGTCGGGGCCGTTGGCGGCCGCCATGAGAGATCCTGCCGCGTTGGTCTCTCCCTGCGGTGCCGCCTCCGTCCTCTTCAGCTCGACGGGTTTGGTGAGGGGCGCTGTGCCTGCACGCCTGTTCCGTACTTCACGGCGTAGTACGGGGCAGTTGATGCTGTTGGCCGGATGCGCGCCGCCACAGTTGGAGCATGTGGCCGGCTCCTCACGGGGTCTTCTGCAGTCCCGGGCGGGGTGTTCACCGCCGCAGATAACGCACGCCAGCTTGCGGTGGCAGTGCCTGCTGCTGTGCCGGAACTGCTGGCAACGATGACATTGCGGTGCTCCCTGCTTTCCACGCCATCCCTCGATCTTCACGCCGGGCATACACATCAGCTCTGTGATGTTGTAGATGCCCGGGGTGAGGTTTGGCGTGCGTGTCAGTTGGGCGAAGAATATGCACCCTGGGCGTCCTCCGCGCGCCTTGATGGGGCGCACGTAGTCCACCTCGTAGCCCAGGGTGGTCAGCTCCTTCGCGATGTCCTCCGGTTCTGTCAAGACGGGGAGGCCTCGTATGGCGATCTTTATTGGTCGTTCCTTCGGGGGGGCATAAGCGAACCAGCAGATTCCGGTCCCGGAGCCCTCCAGCGCGGTTAGGTAGCGCTGGTAGACGCGGAACTCCTGTTCGGTCTTCGCCAGGAATCGAAACCCTGTGGGCCCGTAGGGCCTCACGTTTGGCGCAAAACCGAGCTCTTTCTTCAGCTCGCCGAAGTGGTGACTCCAGTCTGGGAGTATGTCAACCACAATCGGCGGCGGCTTCTTCATACACCCCGTCAGTTTTTTGCTGTTCGCAGGTGCAGGTGGTGGCGTCTTCTTGCCGTCATCCTTTGGCTTGCTAGGTGCAGGCTTCGGGGCAGTCAAGGTGGACGCGTAAGTCGTCTGTCCGGATGTCGTCGCTGGGCTGTCCACGGAACCCGAGCTATTCAGCAGGGGCATGGACAGCGGCGGCGTGACCCTCATAGCCGGAACCGTGCGGGTCCTCGGCGGGGTCGGTGAGGTGGCTTCTCTGGAGCGCTTCTCAGCACGGTGCGCGTTCTGCGCTCCGGCCTGCACGGCTGCAACACTCTCCCTGAGGGCGTCCAGGGCTGTGTGCCGTGCGGCGGCGTGCTGGAGGGCGAGTAGATCTTGTGCCTTCTTGTCCCTCGGCTCACGCTGGGACAGCGGAGACGGCGAGGGAGAAGGCAGAGGCGGCAGTGGAGGTGCGGCGGCGAAAGCTGAGACGATCGCTGCTGCGGCGATCGTGGGCGGCGAGTTGACCAGCGGGGGGTCGAAAGATCCTGGCGTGGACGGCGTCGAGGGTCGGCATGACCGCTCAAGCTCGTCCAAAACACGCTGCAGGGCGGCCTGCGGGTTCGTACGGACGAACAGCCGCGACCGGTTTGGAGGGCGCTGGTGGCCCTTGAAGGGCATGATTCAGTTGGTTTTCACGAGCCTAGTCCGCGCGAAGCGTAGCCCGCCCTCGGGGCGCAAGACCCTGGAGTACCCCCCCGGTGAGACCCGCTGGTGGGAGGCCGGGGTTACGGGTGCTCACAGAGCCCTACGTGGCTACCGAGGGTAGGCGGGAACGATATAGAAAGACTTCCGTACGCGAAAGCGACTAGGCGGAATCCTGTCGGACTGCGCGGCGCGGGCGAGCTTTTATAACGTCGCGAGGGCGCCCGGCCTTGTGATCGTGCGCCTGTGTGCGTGTCGCTACGGCGTAGCAGGACCCATCTCGTAGCAGGACGCGTAGGCGGCGCGCACGGACGGCGCGCGCGCTGCCACGCGTTGCAAAGTTGTTCAGATTTGTGAGTAGACTAGACCCTTAAAATCTTTGTTTTTAATAAAATATAACCCTATTATATATTTTAGCTCGGTATTCTGCTACTCAAAGAAATAGGCACCTATGCTAATGCCAAAAAAGGCATCACTGACCTACAATTAAGACGTCGATCCTGATGTAAAGAGTATTCAACATTTTAGTATGGAGCCACTCTAAGGCTGTGCCCTACCCAACTTTATCTCTGCATGGAAAATTATTTATTTACTAGCTAAAACCCGCGGCTTCGCCCTCGTAGTCAGAAGAAATAACATAGATACCTAAGTATATTGCGCTTTATGATTTGTAGCACTTTAACACAAATATCTTGCCCCTTTCCTTTCTATTTTAGAGATAAACAGAAAAAAAAACGCCTAAACACGTTATGTATAATCTAAAAGACGGCTGATGTGGCGCAGTGGGACCTCTCACTCCCGCTCTCCCACCTGCTCTCCCTCTCTCTGGCCCTCGTGCTCTCCCTCTCATTCTCCCTCCCGCTCTCCCTCCCGCTCTTCCTTCCGCTCTCCCTCTCGCTGTCCCTCTCGATCTCCCTCTCGCTCTCCTCTCATTCTCCCTCCCGCTCTCCCTCTCGCTCTCCTACCTGCTCTCCCTCTCGCTCTCCCGCCTGCTCTCCCTATCGCTCTCCCTCCCGCTCTCCAACCTGCTCTCCCTCTCGCTCTCCCACCTGCTCTCTCTCTCGCTCTCCCACCTGCTCGCCCTCTCGCTCTACCTCTCGATCTCCCACTCGCTCTCCTCTCATTCTCCCTCCCGCTCTCCCTCTCGCTTTCCCACCTGCTCTCCCTCTCACTCTCCCTCCCGCTCTCCCTCCCGCTCTTCCTTCCGCTCTCCCTCTCGCTGTCCCTCTCGATCTCCCTCTCGCTCTCCTGTCACTCTCCCCCCCGCTCTCCCTCTCGCTCTCCCACCTGCTCTCCCTCTCGCTCTCCCTCTCATTATCCCTCCCGCTCTCCCTCTCAATGTCCCTCTTGCTCTCCCTCCCGCTCTCCCTCTCGCTCTCCCTCTCGATCTCCCACTCGCTCTCCTCTCATTCTCCCTCCCGCTCTTCCTCTCGCTCTACCACTTGCTCTCCCTCTCGCTCTCCCTCTCACTCTCCCTCTCACTCTCCCTCCCGCTCTCCCTCCCGTTCTCCCTATCGCTGTCCCTCTTGCTCTCCCTCCCGCTCTCCCTCCCGCTCTCCCTCTCGCTCTCCCTCACGCTCTCCCTGTTGCTCTCCCTCTCCTCTCATTCCAAATTTCACGTTTCAAGGGTTTGGTTATGTATGACCGTGATGACGACAATGCATAACTTTAAAATAAAATCTTTGAATTAGTAAAATCCTACTTTAATAGATATCTACGTTGCTTAAGGAATACACATGCCAAATTTCACGCTTCTAACTCTAAGGGTTTGTTTTTTGCGACAATGTGTGATTTTCATCCCCTATGTCATCGGTGGATGAATTTTGAAAACTCCGAAATAATACCAACTGTTCAATACGAAATTTGAAGCAAATATGTCAAGGGAATTAAAAAAATCATCCAAACTTTCACCCCCTGTTTTACCCCCATAGGAGTTGAATTTCAAAAAATTCTTTTTAATGGATGCTTACGTTGCTTAAGGAATACACATGACAAATTTCACGCTTCTAGCTCCAAGGGTTTGGTTTTTACGACCATGCGTAATTTTCATCCCCTATGTCAACCCATCGGGGGATAAATTTTGAATACTTCTTAATCAAAATAATATCAACTGTTTACTAAAAATAAGGGAGCCAACTTTCAAAACTGTAGCTTTAAAGGAGCGGCCTGCGCGTAAATATAATACTTTCATCCCGTTTCTTACCCCCTCAGGGATTTCAAATTGGAAAATGCTAAAACACGTCATTAATCATCAATACATAGTATAAAGTAAAGTCCCTTCCTGTGTCTGTATGTATGTTTCCTTATATCTTTTAAACCCCTCTACGGATTTTGATGCGGTTTTTTTAAGTATATATAGAGTGAGTTAAGGGGCAGGTTTTTAAATATTCTTTACCTCAAATTTTAATCCTCGAAGGGGTAAAAAAGGGGTTAAAAGTTTGTATGAAAGATCATTATTTTTAAATGCGATCTGTTTGAAAATTTGAGATTAGATCAAAGAGCTAAAATAATTAAACACGTGTTTCAGGGATTTTCGATTTTTAACCCCTAAAGGGGTAAAAAAGGGGTTAAAAGTTTGTATGGAAAATCTTTAATTTAAAATGCGATTTGTTTCAAAATTTGCGATTAGATGAAAACCCTAAAAAAATGAAATACGTGTTTCCGGGATTTTCGGTTTTCGACCTCTAAATGGGTAAAAAAAAATAGTTAAAAGTTTGTATGGAAAATCATGATTTTTAAATGCGATCTGTTTCAAAACTTGCAATTAGATCAAACAGCTAAGAAAATTGAGTAGGTACGTGTTTCAGGGATTTTTGATTTTTAACCCCTAAAGGTAAAAGATGGGTTGCAGCGGGTGAAACCGCTGACGGGCAGCTAGTTATTTATAAAGTTCTTCCTAAATACGAAATTTGAAGCAGTAATATCAAAGGAATAAAAAGTTTCATACAAACTTTCATCCCCCGTTTTACCCCCTTAAGGGTTGAATTTCAAAAAATCCTTTCTCAGTGGATGCTAACGTTGTCTCATGAATACACATGCCAAATTTCACGCTTCTAGCTCCAAGGGTTTGGTTTTTACGACAATGCGTAATTTTCATCCCCTATGTCAACCCATCGGGGGATGAATTTTGTATACTTCTTAATCAAAATAATATCAACTGTTTATTAAAAATAAGGGTGCCAAATTTCAAAACTGTAGCTTGAAAGGAGCGGCCTGCGTGTAAATATAATACTTTCATCCCCTTTCTTACCCCCTCAGGGGTTTAAAATTGGAAAATGCTGAAACACGTTATTCATTATTTTTGAAGTTCTTCCTAAATACGAAATTTGAAGCAGTTATATCGAAGGAATAAAAAGTTTCATACAAACTTTCATCCCCCGTTTTACCCCCTTAGGGGATGAATTTCATAAAATCCTTTCTCAGTGGATGCTAACGTTGCCTAATGAATCCACATGCCAAATTTCACGCTTCTAGCTCCAAGGGTTTGGTTTTTACGACAATGCGTAATTTTCATCCCCTATGTCAACCCATCGGGGGATGAATTTTGAATACTTCTTAATCAAAATAATATCAACTGTTTAATAACTGTTTAATATAATAAGGGTGCCAAATTTCAAAACTGTAGCTTCAAAGGAGCGGCCTGCGTGTAAATATAATACTTTCATCCCCTTTCTTACCCCCTCAGGGGTTTAAAATTGGAAAATGCTGAAACACGTTATTCATTATTTTAAAGTTCTTCCTAAATACGAAATTTGAAGCAGTTATATCGAAGGAATAAAAGTTTCATACAAACTTTCATCCCCGTTTTACCCTTAGGGGTTGAATTTCAAAAAATCCTTCCTTAGCGGATACCTACATTATAGTGGCTATCTGCAAGCTAAATTACAGCTGGATCGGTTCAGTATTTTAGGCTGTGCGTTGATGACAGTCAGTCTTCTTGAGTTTTATATATTAAGAAATAATATCAACTGTTTAATAACTGTTTAATATAATAAGGGTGCCAAATTTCAAAACTGTAGCTTCAAAGGAGCGGCCTGCGTGTAAATATAATACTTTCATCCCCTTTCTTACCCCTCAGGGTTTAAAATTGGAAAATGCTGAAACACGTTATTCATTATTTTTGAAGTTCTTCCTAAATACGAAATTTGAAGCAGTTATATCGAAGGAATAAAAAGTTTCATACAAACTTTCATCCCCCGTTTTACCCCCTTAGGGGTTGAATTTCAAAAAATCCTTCCTTAGCGGATACCTACATTATAGTGGCTATCTGCAAGCCAAATTACAGCTGGATCGGTTCAGTAGTTTAGGCTGTGCGTTGATGACAGTCAGTCTTCTTGAGTTTTATATATTAAGAAGATATTGGAATATTAAAAGTTATTGATAACGTAAGTCCGCGAAAGTAAATGAAAGTGATTTTCATCCAAATACACCCAAAAAGTAATTAGATTGTCTTTCAATCCGCTATAACACAAATCCGATGTAATCCTACATTGATGAACATGTTATACTCAATACAGACAGCGCGTAATGCCTCCCGTCAAATAATATTACTTATATAGGGTGTTACCGTGTTATCTTATCACAAATTAGGGAAACGCCGCGCGGGGTGTCTTTACCAAGTCTTTACTCACTCAGTACTAGCTACGAAGCGAAGATTTTGGCACTTAACTTTAACTGGAATCTCAGGGGAACTCGAAGTAACTAAGAGGATGGTTGCCACGAACGTAATATTTCTTGGATTAGGTACAATTGGCTCAGAATCATATGACGTTCTTGTATCAGATTTTGCTGTTTTGATATTCTTATTATCAGTTCAGTATACCTACTTTTGGATTTTCGAAAATCCAAAAATAGGGTCGAGTGACCCTTCTGTAAACTGTGTTACCGTAAAAAATGTGTTAAAACTTCTCGCATCTTCTCTTGTCCTTGTAGGTAACAACTTTTGTGCTACAGACAAGTTCAGCCTACAACGTACAAAAATATGTTTTTTCCATACTGATCATTATTTAATCATAAAAAATACATCATAAGCATTCGTAGTCCCTTCTAAAAATAAACAACCGATGAAATATATTAATTCTCGGCTATTGCGTAGAGGCCTTTTTTGATATTTTCGGCATTAGGTAAAATATCGAAAGAATAATTAATTCTTCGGCTTGGTATTATTAGCCAACTAAATACACGTTTGACTTTTTTTATCTTGTTTTATCAAACCTATTGTTTTTTTTTACTTATATTAAGAAAGTTAAAGAATCTGTAAAGGTTAAATAGGTACGCCGATCTTTCTGACCGGTGTGCACTGACCCTAGTACTGTCGGTATCGCTTTTCTATCTCATTATTTTTTGTTAAAGGCAACGGCGTAAAAGTCCGCGATAAACTTTTATTCTTATTCAGAAACCTTTTTTCTTCGTCCCTTCTTTCCCTAAGACCGAGCAACAAGTATAAAAGACGCTAAATAAATGCTAATGCGTCCTTTTTCACACGAGCTGATAATCGGGCCATGGACGCGTATTCTAAAATAAAAATTACGCTTAGGACCTTTTCATACGCAACCCTAATTCTTAATCAAAATAATATCAACTGTTTATTAAAAATAAGGGTGCCAAATTTCAAAACTGTAGCTTGAAAGGAGCGGCCTGCGTGTAAATATAATACTTTCATCCCCTTTCTTACCCCCTCAGGGGTTTAAAATTGGAAAATGCTGAAACACGTTATTCATTATTTTTGAAGTTCTTCCTAAATACGAAATTTGAAGCAGTTATATCGAAGGAATAAAAAGTTTCATACAAACTTTCATCCCCCGTTTTACCCCCTTAGGGGATGAATTTCATAAAATCCTTTCTCAGTGGATGCTAACGTTGCCTAATGAATCCACATGCCAAATTTCACGCTTCTAGCCCCAAGGGTTTGGTTTTTACGACAATGCGTAATTTTCATCCCCTATGTCAACCCATCGGGGGATGAATTTTGAATACTTCTTAATCAAAATAATATCAACTGTTTAATAACTGTTTAATATAATAAGGGTGCCAAATTTCAAAACTGTAGCTTCAAAGGAGCGGCCTGCGTGTAAATATAATACTTTCATCCCCTTTCTTACCCCCCAGGGGTTTAAAATTGGAAAATGCTGAAACACGTTATTCATTATTTTTGAAGTTCTTCCTAAATACGAAATTTGAAGCAGTTATATCGAAGGAATAAAAAGTTTCATACAAACTTTCATCCCCCGTTTTACCCCCTTAGGGGTTGAATTTCAAAAAATCCTTCCTTAGCGGATACCTACATTATAGTGGCTATCTGCAAGCTAAATTACAGCTGGATCGGTTCAGTATTTTAGGCTGTGCGTTGATGACAGTCAGTCTTCTTGAGTTTTATATATTAAGAAATAATATCAACTGTTTAATAACTGTTTAATATAATAAGGGTGCCAAATTTCAAAACTGTAGCTTCAAAGGAGCGGCCTGCGTGTAAATATAATACTTTCATCCCCTTTCTTACCCCCTCAGGGGTTTAAAATTGGAAAATGCTGAAACACGTTATTCATTATTTTTGAAGTTCTTCCTAAATACGAAATTTGAAGCAGTTATATCGAAGGAATAAAAAGTTTCATACAAACTTTCATCCCCCGTTTTACCCCCTTAGGGGTTGAATTTCAAAAAATCCTTCCTTAGCGGATACCTACATTATAGTGGCTATCTGCAAGCCAAATTACAGCTGGATCGGTTCAGTAGTTTAGGCTGTGCGTTGATGACAGTCAGTCTTCTTGAGTTTTATATATTAAGAAGATATTGGAATATTAAAAGTTATTGATAACGTAAGTCCGCGAAAGTAAATGAAAGTGATTTTCATCCAAATACACCCAAAAAGTAATTAGATTGTCTTTCAATCCGCTATAACACAAATCCGATGTAATCCTACATTGATGAACATGTTATACTCAATACAGACAGCGCGTAATGCCTCCCGTCAAATAATATTACTTATATAGGGTGTTACCGTGTTATCTTATCACAAATTAGGGAAACGCCGCGCGGGGTGTCTTTACCAAGTCTTTACTCACTCAGTACTAGCTACGAAGCGAAGATTTTGGCACTTAACTTTAACTGGAATCTCAGGGGAACTCGAAGTAACTAAGAGGATGGTTGCCACGAACGTAATATTTCTTGGATTAGGTACAATTGGCTCAGAATCATATGACGTTCTTGTATCAGATTTTGCTGTTTTGATATTCTTATTATCAGTTCAGTATACATACTTTTGGATTTTTCGAAAATCCAAAATAGGATCGAGTGATCCTTCTGTAAACTGTGTTACCGTAAAAAATGTGTTAAAACTTCTCGCATCTTCTCTTGTCCTTGTAGGTAACAACTTTTGTGCTACAGACAAGTTCAGCCTACAACGTACAAAAATATGTTTTTTCCATACTGATCATTATTTAATCATAAAAAATACATCATAAGCATTCGTAGTCCCTTCTAAAAATAAACAACCGATGAAATATATTAATTCTCGGCTATTGCGTAGAGGCCTTTTTTGATATTTTCGGCATTAGGTAAAATATCGAAAGAATAATTAATTCTTCGGCTTGGTATTATTAGCCAACTAAATACACGTTTGACTTTTTTTATCTTGTTTTATCAAACCTATTGTTTTTTTTTACTTATATTAAGAAAGTTAAAGAATCTGTAAAGGTTAAATAGGTACGCCGATCTTTCTGACCGGTGTGCACTGACCCTAGTACTGTCGGTATCGCTTTTCTATCTCATTATTTTTTGTTAAAGGCAACGGCGTAAAAGTCCGCGATAAACTTTTATTCTTATTCAGAAACCTTTTTTCTTCGTCCCTTCTTTCCCTAAGACCGAGCAACAAGTATAAAAGACGCTAAATAAATGCTAATGCGTCCTTTTTCACACGAGCTGATAATCGGGCCATGGACGCGTATTCTAAAATAAAAATTACGCTTAGGACCTTTTCATACGCAACCCTAATTCGCAGCCGCTGAGGACAAATTTCCAAAGCGATGGGTTGTTTCATACATTTTATATGGAAACGGTATAAACGTCGCGATGTCGCACGTCTCACATGTCCGACGATCACTTGTTTGACAGATGCAATTTTTCGTCACATCTCACATCTACTTTGTGGAACTTGCGCCTCGACCATTGAACAGACGAGAAATTTTTGTCTCACTACACTTTGTAAACAAACATCAACGTAATTTATTTCAAAATCTGTGACGAAAATCGCCCAAAAGCATAAGGAGAAGAAGCCAAAGCGGAATTTCCAAGAAATTGAACAATTCTCTGTCATCGGCGTCCGGGCGAATGAAATTTATGTTTTTGTCCGAGTTTTTCCTTCAATATTGCTTTGTTTTCAGTATGGTTGGAATATTTAAGTATGAGTCCCTGGCTTAGGGACGCTTTCCTTAGCTTATATTTATTGGTGTTTTATTCCTATGATATTCAAAAAGAAAAAAATTCCCCAAGCAACCCATGCTACTTATTTATTTAAATTTTTATGACTTTTAACAAAATGTCGCGTTTTTTCGTTCCGTGTCTTTGTTCCTTCTAAACAACACTACAATCACCATAACAAACGCATTTTAACTCACCCGCTTCAAGTACTCAGAGCATTCATTAGTTTGCAGAAATGTAAGTAATAAAGTAAAATCGGGTAGCACAGAAAATAAAAAATAAAGAAGTTACCTATATACTTACAAGTAATAAATGAAATCTCACACATCCTGCCATACAGTCTCACACAAAGCGTGAGTAATTAAAGTACAATGCTCGCTCGGCGGGTGTAAACAAACCATCACGACGATATTAAAAACTTCACCCGATCGTACACGGATATAGCTAAGCCCACTGGATGAGCCAACAGCGGACCACTAGGACTGCAAGTTGTCCGACTAAATCAACCAGCCCATCTAATGGAGCTAACCAGCTACGAAATGCTTTTGGTAAAGGCAGGATTTGAACCTGCGACCAGCGACGCCAGTACTAACTGGGCTACCAAGGTTTTATCCTAGCTTGCAAATTAAGCAAGTATATATTGGCCACTAACGCGTGGCGGGAATCCATCTGCCGGGATAGTTATGCAACTAATTCCCAGCGACTAATACATTCTTTGCATATTGAATATTGGCAAAGTTTATTTTACGAACTACCAAAACTGAGGCCCAAAATATCATTCCACCACTTTTTTTAATCCACAATTTCTGCTGATTTTAAGATCAGAGGATATTTACATTACAATACTGCCACGTCTTATAAGGGCTCAGGTTGTAGCGTCAAAGATACAAATCCGGTGGCAGCTAGGAGACTCTACTTTCGCACTATAGTTAATGTGCAAGCGTACATAACGCTTTTCGCGAATTGGAGTTACCTGTGGCCTGACAAAAGATTGTCGTCAACTAGCGCATACTTATTCCCACTCAATGAAAATATTACCTGCCTATTATAATTCAAAAAAATGGCACACTTTATGTATTTTGTGTCACTTCCAGCATTCTAAATCGTTGGGCAAAGGATTTTCACATTGTGCCCTGAAAATTTAATTTCACTGAAAGACTCGTCTCGCCTGAAAGGTTTCAGGGGTCCGCAGGAGACTAATCTTGGTGCCGGGGTTTCTTCAGCTGGCATAGTACATTACGTCACAGGCCGAGTATATAGCAATTTCTGGTCGAGTGGCATTGGAAGGCCGAGACGAAGTCGAGGTCTTCTAAAGTAAACGAGACCAGAAATTGTTATACCGGCCGAGGTTCGTATAGTGCTTTTCTCCAATTTGCAAGGAAACATAAATAATAAATATTTAATCGTGACAAAATTGACACTTCGTAACTTCTAAAGTTCGCAAAGCGCATGCGCTGGTTTTGGTTACGTTCCGTTTCACAAAGAATGCGCGGGAAATTCACATTCAGCCTTCAAACTTCAAACAAATTGTGTTCCATAAAACACCTAAACACGAAAGTGTGAAGTTTAAGAACCCTTTTATTACCGGCCTAGTCCGGCAATTTCTATTACAGTCCTCTGCGCCTTGACAACATAAATGAGCCCATTGACGTATTCTTTTTTTAAAGTAATGAAGCCATTTCCGAGCAAATTGGAGAAAAATTATTTAACGATAAGGACTCGGGCTACCTGTTGCTTTTCAGGAGATTACATTAACGCACTCTCTGTACAAATGTCTGAAATGGGAATGCTGAGAAGGATGTGTGGTGCGACGAGAGTGGATAAAATAAGGAATGCTTATAAATAAGGAGGATTTCTGAAAGTTGCGCCAGTGACAGAAAAGTGAATATGTATGATGAGGAGGGATGGAAATCATGTGACGAAAATTTAATAAAAATATGAATGTCCTTACATAATTATCAATGGTAAACTGATGCCAGTATTTTCATTCGGGTACCTTAAGAATAAAAAAATATCGATTATTTTCATCTTTCGGCAGGATCGGCTCTGGCAGATCTAGGTACCTATACCTATCAGTTAACGTTCTAAAGTTAGCCTATTGTGGTACCTGATGAGATAGGTATTTCTGCAGCCGGCTTTGGCATTATTTGAAGTTTCCTCAGATAAATGCCATCCCGGAAAAAAATATCGAGCATTTTTTACGGCCAGTGACTACCGGTCGATCGGTAGCCATGAAATTATCGAAAAGAAAAGGTACGTTAATGTGCGTACTTGTGTACTTTCCCTATTTTTTTTCCGCGTAATTTTTTTAATTAAAGCCAGTGCTGCCCCCGCCCGGGACTGGGATTATATTTTTTATTGCGTTAAATGGTTTACACCTGACGCCTGGCTATGGCTTGGTTTATGAAAATGCCAACGACTTAGGTACTTAATTTGAACTAGGGCCGTGTTAATGACTTTGCGCATTGATTTGCCGGGTTTTAAGGCGCGAAAATGTTTGAAAATATGCCTCTAAAGGCATATTTTTCTATCTTAAGAAATCCAATTAGGTTCAACCTCTTTCAAGAGCCAAAGCTCATGTTTTCCTAATTTGTCGCGGGGCGACTTAACAGATGTCTCAGTAATAGCGACGATTTTGACGCTTACTGACTAAATGAAAATAACTGGAATCTCAGGAGAACTCAAGGTAACTAAGTAGATGGTTGCCACGAACGTCGTATTTCTTGGATTCAAATTGGCTCAGAATCAGATTATGCTGTTTTGATGTTCTTAGACTTTGAGATTTTTGACAGTAGCAACCCTGGCTATGTAACAAGTGACAATCGGGAAAATCCTAAATACGGTCGAGTGAACCTTCTGTAAACTCTACTTTGTGCCTCATAGTAAGCTGAGCGAAACAATGATATTTGCTACGACGGCGTAGCGTTTTTGTAGCTATTGCTACGTCAGCGTAGGCATTGCGTTGACTGAGACTACATTTCTTAAGAGTCTTAAGACTAAAGTCTAAGACTAAGTATTGTAGAGAAATATAAAATAAGAACAACCAATCGAACCAACACAATTATTAGGGAAGTTTTGCCTCAAAATCTGTAAGACCTTGACGCAAAGGATTACGCGTGTTGACTTGATCATGTTAATCCTGAGTCTAAATATAGCCATATTGTTTGTTTTGGGTTTTCGGCTTGTGATGTTGTGCGCAACATACCAGCCTACTTGTAATGGCCGATGTGGTAGTGTGACTGCCTGCGGTGCTAAGGTTCCGGGTTCGGGGTCCTGGTTGTGCAATCACTTTGTGATTTTTTCCCAAGTTTAGGGTTTAGCAACACAGGGTTACCCGAAAAGTAGATGGTTCCGTACTTCTGCCCATCAGTCCCGCTCGGTTGCTTTCTATGATAGATAACTAAGACAACAGCCTACTCTAGTACCTTCTTCTAGAGTAGGATTCCGATATGATTGTGTGACGAGTGCCGTCTAAGTTATCTATCATAGTGAGCAACCGAACGGGACTGACTGTTTAGTCAAAGTACGAAATCATCTTAATTTTCGGGCAACCCTGTGGTTCAGCCTGCAAAAGCGGATGACGCCAGGGTTGATCGGTTCATCGGTCCAAGGTTTGTGGACTCGACATTCCACGCGATAGACGAAGAAAAACGACCTATACACAACACGTGTAGTAACTTCCGTCTGCTGTGTAGGCAGATATACGTTCTCATTACTACCAGTGCAGTGGCGTGGGTTTTGGAAAAGTTAAGAGGAATCCAGGTGTGGGCAGCAGCATTTTCTGTGAATATTATAATGAAATATTCGTTTTATATTTATGTAATTAACAACTAGAGACTAGTCAGCGGTTTTATCCGCTGCAAACCGTTCTCCCGAGTGGTAAAAATTAGCCTGTGTTACCAAGCTTCCTTGGTGAAAGATTACAAGTTGATTCTTCAAATGGATGTCTTGATGGGCTGCCGAATCGTATCGCTGCCTTTACGAGGGCCCTAAGATTATCCACTGGACCCTTGTCCGAACACGTATGTATGTAGGTATGTTTATAGAGTATATGTAATGCCGTATGTAAGATCATGGGCCTACTGGCCGGCCGATAAGGATACTTTTATCGCTATTGTGAGTGGATGAGAGAATGACCCTCAAAATGGACGTCTTCGGAAGTTCTTTACTTAAGTGCCTGTCATACGAAGTTCCTTCTCATAACAATGAAGCGCCTACTGTGAAAGTTATTAAACTACGGACAAAGTTAAGTATACTTAACTATTCGAGAAAACATAAAGTAGAAATAAAAGAATACATACATCACGCCTTTATCCCTTGCAGGGTAGGCAGAGCGGCAATGGCCGTAAAATACGGTCGTTATCGCCACGTCTAACTTATATTTGAGGGCCGTTTTAGCTAAAAAAATACGCTACAGCTGAAATTGTTAATTTAATATCTATACACTTCATTCATTCCCAACTCGATAAACTTAAAAAGTTATACTTAAGTTACAAATCTATCGAGCAAAGACTTGCAGAAAAGAAGAAAGTTAAATATTGTTTATGCTCTGTAATATTCCACCCCAGACAGACGAAGCCCATCCGACAAAACTGTTAGGTACCTACTACGGCAAAATGCACAACGAAGTTTTGAAATATTGCAAAGAACAATTGAAACGACTCCAGTTTTCCAACCGAATAAAAAACTTCCCGACCCTAGAGCCCATCTTGTAATTCCCGCCCGAGGGACAGATATAACGAGAAGTGACGGGGACCAGTAGCCGCAAAACAGACAAAATAAAAAGAAAGAGAGAGCTTCGAAATATCGAGGTAAACAAAATAATGATTGCTGTAAAAATCCCGGTCTAAAATTTAATTTGAGGAAGAGAGAGCTTCGAAAACAAACAAATGAAGTTAAGGAAACACCTGTGTTGCAAAACTACACACGCGCGTTGCCTATAGTGTGCTACGCGTTGCCTGTGGAGCTTTTTTGGAAGATATTCCGACGATCAAAACTAAATATTCTTATACTTAGAGAATTATTTCATACCCATGAGTTACGTTCAAGCAATTAGATACATGCATCTCGTACTCAAGATAAGCAGGAGGAATACTTTAAAAAGTTTGTTCTCGTGCCTCAACGTTGATGCCTACTTCCGTAATATTTGATTTTATCACAGGAAAGTTGTAAATAGGACAGTGGGCTGAAAAACTTCCAACAATGTCTTACGAACATTGCTCCAAGGAAAAACTTCCAGCCTACCTATGTAAAAGTAAAGTCTATTAAGTATGGTTAATGGAAAAATTGATGCTGACAAAAACCAATCTCTGGTCACTCCAGTAGGACATATTTGAGATGTCAAAATAATGATATTGCTTTGACATAACATCGATTTTCCTTTACTGACATCACTTTTAGTATGAAACTGACAGCTGTCAAATAGTGCCTATTAGGGTCACCCGAGTCTTAAGTAATTTCAGACCACTACCGGGAATTGGGCCGCTTAACGCGGGAATCACACGTAACGTCCGTTGCTGCGTTATTTTAGCGCTGCGTTAGGACAATACGAATAACGGAATAACACACAAACGGACCTTTCGTGTCATTCTCGCCTGAATTGAGATAAGGGCAGTGACTGCCGGTGTGGCGCAGTGCTAAGTACGAGTCGACTGTGATGACGTAGTGGATAGTACCCCTACCTTATACGCCGAGGGTCGTGGGTTCGATTCCCACCAGACAGAAATATTTGTGTTTAGTCTGGGTGTTTTCTATGTATAATAATATGCATTTATTCACAAAAATAAGTATATAAGTATTATATCAGTTGCCCAGTTCCCATGTACAAGCTTTGCTTAGTTTGGGGCTAGATGGCGCTGTGTGTCTCGTCCAGGGATATTTTATAATAAATGAAATCTCACACATCCTGCCATACAGTCTCATACAAAGCGCGAGTAATTAAAGTACAATGCTCGCCCGCCGCGCCGGGTGTAAACAAACCATCACGACGATATTAAAAACTTCACCCGATCGTACACGGATATACCTAAGCAAGCATACTGGATGAGCCAACAGCGGGTTACTTGGTGAATAATCACGTATCATCATCATCCTGCCCTTATCCCAATTACATTCTGGTTAAAATTATGAAATTATTTTAATAATTTATAATTTGATCTCATTGTTTTTTATACCTACTTACATAGATTTAAGGTAATCTACTTGTTACTATGTAATGTTTTTGAAATAAATATAATAATATAATATACTTGGGGTCGGCGCAACAAGCTTTGTTTGGACACAAAATAGTGTTTGTTGCAAAAGGATTTGGCTATGTTTTATGACCGGCCGCCTGCCTGACGTCAACCCTCTTTGGGAATGCTTTTGTAGGTGGTATCACCGCCACCATACGGTTGACCATAGTTAACAGATGTTCAATCGAGGTCAAAACTCTACGTCGCTTTTTACGAAACACCCTGAGTGGATTAGGGGTGGCAGTATTCTTGGCCGCTACCACACGGTAATACTGGGTGAATAATCACGTAGGTATACGTGCATATATCACGCACATATCTCTTGCGATTTTTCTATGGAACAGCAGATTTATATTTTGGGATTTTGCGGATGGTCCCATAGTAAAATCTGTTCATATAATTGACGCCCACATAAAAATCCCTTTGTGTTTTTCTCACTTCCAGCATTCTAAATCGTTGGGCAAAGGATTTTCCCATTGTGCCCTGAAAATTTAATTTCACTGAAAGACTCGTCTCGTCTGAAAGGTTTCAGGGGTCCGCAGGAGACTAATCTCGGTACCGGGGTTTCTTCAGCTGGCAAATTATTTAACGATAAGAACTCGGGTTACCTGTTGCTTTTCAGAAGATTACATTAACGCACTCTCTGTACAAATGTCTGAAATTGGAATGCTGAGATGTGTGGTGTGACAAGAGTGGATAAAATAAGAAATGCTTATTTAAGAGGGAGTTTGAAAGTTGCGCCATACAGAAAAGTGAATATGGGCTTGTTATGAGGAGGGTTGGAAAATTTTATAAATATGAATGTGGATCAACGCAGTGGCAGACTGAGCTTTTTTTAATGCCAGTATTTTCATTCGGGTACCTTTAGATATAATATTGACGAAAATTTTTCAAAAAGTATTGGTTATTTTCATCTTTCGGCAGGATCGGCTCTGGCAGATCTAGGTATACCTATCAGTTAACGTTCTAAAGTTAGCCTATTGTGGTACCTGATGAGATAGGTATTTCTGCAGCCGGCTTTGGCATTATTTGAAGTTTCCTCAGATAAATGCCGTCCTGGAAAAAAAACGAGCATTTTTTTACGGCCAGTGACTATCGGTCGATCGGTCGCCATGAAATTATCGAAAAGAAAAGGTACGTTAATGTGCGTACTTGTGTACTTTCCCTATTTTTTGCAGCGTAAATTTTTTAATTAAAGCCAGTCCTGCCCCACTGGGATTATATTTTTTATTGCGTTAAATGGTTTACACCTGACGCCTGGCTATGGCTTGGTTTATGAAAACGCCAACGACTTAGGTACTTAATTTGAACTAGGGCCGTGCTAATGACTTTGCGCTTTGACTCACCGTATTTTAAGGCACGAAAAGGTTTGAAAAAATGTTTCTCAAGGCAATCAAAAGAAATCCAATTAGGTACTGTACTACAAGGTCCAGCCTCTTTAAGCGCCTGGCATCGAATGTTTTCCGATTTTAAATTATTTTCTGTGTCATCAGCACATGTCTAGGAAGTGCTATTCATTATGGTTTTGTTTAGAAAATGTTCCGGGAATAAAGTGACAAAAGTTATACAGTAGTTTCTGTGTCTTTCTACCACCATTCTACAACCGTCCGAGCTGCGCATCTACGCGTATACTAGAGTGCGACAAGTCTCGTCCTTACTTCTCTAACCAGTCGTACCTAACTACTAACGTTCTATTACTCGAATAGAAATAAATAAATTTCTTTATGTAAGTACCTACGTGAAAATATGAAAAAGATACTACTTATGCCTACAGTGAGCGAAAATTATCCATGGCTATGAAACTAACTGAAACTTGCTGAAACTTTAATAAAATAATACTTACATGGATCCATAGTACTACGATAGGTAAACTAAGAAAACGGCACGCGGGGCGTCTACACAGATGGCTCACTCAGTACGAGCACAAATTAGGAAAACGGCGCGCGGGGCCCCTTTACAGATGGCTCACTCAGTACTAGCGACGATTTTGACGGCTACTGACTTTAACTGGAAATAACCGGAATCTCTGGGGAAGTCAAGGCAAGTCAAGGTATCTAAGAAGGAGGTTGACACGAACGTCACATTTCTTGGATTTGAAATTGGCTCAGAATCATATGACGTTCTATAACAGATTTTTCTGTTTTAAAATTTTTATACTTCGAGATTTTTGACACTAGCAACCTTTGCTCTGTAACAAATGCCAATCGCGAAAATCCGAAATAGGGCCGAGTGAACTTTCTGGTGGTACGAGTACTATAGTCCGGCTAGTTCGTGCGCGACCTTCCCTAGGGGTGACAGACGTTGGGGGGCGAGATGTCAGCGGGTAGCGGGAGGTGTAGCGGGGAAGGGTGACGCACGCATCCGCGCTGCACGTCATATTAAAATGACGTGCTTCCTCGCCCCCCGACCGTCTGTACCCCGCAGGAAGGTCGTGCACGAAGTTGTCAAACTATAGCGACGATTTTGACAATTGACGCTTACTGACTTTAACCGGAAATAACTGGAATCTCAGGGGAACTCAAGATAACTAAGAAATCAGTTGCCACGAACGTATATTTAGTGGATTTAGCTTAGATGACGATCTTGTATCAGATATTGCTGTTTTGATATTCTTATACATACTTTGAGATTACTGACTAGCCAACCTTGGTTATGTAACAAGTGACGATCGGGAAAATCCTAAATAGGGTCGAGTGAACCTTCTGCAAACTCTCTGTTTTGTGGCAAATCCTCATAGTAAGCTGAGCGAATTAATAATATTTGCTACGACGGCGTAGCGTATTTGTAGCTATTGCTACGTCAGCGTAGGCATTGCGTTGGCTGAGACTACATTTCTTAAGAGTCTTAAGACAAGGTCTAAGACTAAGTATTGTAGAGAAATATAAATTAAGAACAACCAATCGAACCAACACAATTATTAGGGAAGTTTTACATCAAAACCTAAGACCTTGACGCAAAGGATTACGCGTGTTGACTTGATCATGTTAATCCGGAGTCTAAATATAGCCATATTTGTTTGTTTTGGGTTTTCGGCTTGTGATGTTGTGCGCAACATACCAACCTACTTGTATTGGCCGATGTGGCACAGTGGTAGTGCGACTGCCTGCGGTGCAAAGGTTCCGGGTTCGGGTCCTGGTTGTGCACTCACTTTGTGTTTTTTCGCTAGTTTGATTGTGTGATACTCTCTGGCCAAACAAACAAACAAAATTCTTTATTCAATATAGAATATAAAATATTACTTATTGAAGTCAATATTACACAGAAATGGATTAGTCATTGTAAAAAGGAGAAATTTGCAAGGCACAATTTTCTCCTTTTTATAACAATTTTTTATTCCTAGTATAAACGCGGCTCGGGCGGGATAAAAAAATAAAAATAAGGGCACTGCCTCGGGGCTGGCCAGGCTAACCACACGGCATGTAACTTTATGCCTCAACGACCAGTAAGTGAAAACAAAATTCGGTCAAGATTTTAAAAAGGCGTTACAAGCGTATTGTTAGTCGGACCTCCTGGACAGGAAAACCCCCCAAAAACCTGCCCAGAAGTGCTCCTATTCTAAACTTTACAATTTTTGTAATCCCTAATGGCCGGACCACCATTTAGTACTCACTTAATATTATCGTATTGAATTGTACGGGAATGTTGTAGAATGGTGAAAGATTACAAGTTGATCCTTCAAATGGATATCTTGATGGGCTGCCGAATCGTATCGCTGCCTTTACGAGGGCCCTAAGATTATCCACTGGACCCTTGTCCGAACACGTATTTAAGTAGGTATGTTTATAGAGTATATGTAATCCCGTATGTAACATCATGGGCCCTACTGGCCGGCCGATAAGGATACTTTTATCGCTATTGTGAGTGGATGAGAGAATGACCCTCAAAATGGACGTCTTGGGAAGTTCTTTACTTAAGTGTCTGTTATACGAAGTTCCTTCTCATAACAATGAAGCACCTACTGTGAAAGTTATTAAACTGCGGACAAAGTTAAGTATACTTAACTATTCGAAGAAACATAAAGTAGAAATAAAAAAATACATACATCACGCCTTTATCCCTTGCGGGGAAGGCAGAGCGTCAACGGTCGTAAAAATACGGTCGTTATCGCCACGTCCGACTAATATTTGGGGCCGTTTCAGCTAAAAAAATATGCTACAGCTGAAATTATTAAGTAATTTAATTTCTATACAAGCTTCAAATTCTTTCCCAACTCGATAAACTGTTTATACTTAAGTTACAAATCTATCGAGCAAAGACTTGAAACTTTATTTGAAAAGAAGAAAGTTAAATATTGTTTTTGCTCAGTAATATTCCACCCCAGCCAGACAGACGAAGCCCATCCGACAAAACTGTTAGGCACCTACTACGGGAAAATGCACAACGAAGTTTTGAAATATTGCAAAGAACAATTGAAACGACTCCAGTTTTCCAACAGAATAAAAAACTTGCCGACCCTAGAGCCCATCTTGTAATTCCCGCCCGAGGGACAGATATAACGAGAAGTGACGGGGACCAGTAGCCGCAGAACAGACCAAATAAAAAGCAAGAGAGAGCTTTGAAATATAGAGGTAAACAAAATACTGATTGCTGCAAATATCTAGGTCTAAACCTTAATTTGAGGAAGAGAGAGCTTCGAAAACAAACAAATGAAGTTAAGAAAACACTTGTGTTGCAAAACCACACACGCGTTGCCTAAGACGTTGCCTAGAGTGTGCTACGCGTTGCCTATGGAGCTGTTTTGGAAGAGATATTCCTATATCATAATACGCTGATGATCAAAACTAAATATTCGCGATTATGGAGAATTATTTCATACCCGTGAATTACGTTCAAGCATCAATTATCATGCATCTCGTACTCGAGATAAGCAGGTAGATAGAATACTTCAAAAACTTTGCTCTCGTGCCTCAACGTTGAGGCCTACTTCCGTAATATTTGATCTTGTCACAGGAAAGTTGGAAATAGGACAGTGGGCTGAAAAACTTCTAACAATGTCTTACGAACATTGCTCCGAGGAAAAACTTCCAGCCTACCTATGTAAAAGTTAAGTCTATTAAGTTTGGGTATGGTTGATGGAAAAATTGAGGCTGGCAAAAACTAATCTCTGGTCAAAACTCCAGTATCAGTAACTCCATATTTGACAGATGTCAGAATCATGATAATGCTTTGACATAGGATCTATTTTCCTTTGCTGACATCACCTTTTTAGTATGGAACTAAAAATGGTCTATTGGGGTGGCCCAAGTCTAAGTACTATCAGACCACCACCGGTAACTGGACCACTTAAGGCGCGAATCATTCGTAATCGTAACGTCCGTTGCTGCGTTATTTTAGCGCTGTGTAATGGTACCCTTATTTTCCAAGCGTCGCGGCGTCGCGGCGGCGTCGTTGTCGCTGTCAAATGACTTGTTTGTATGGGGATACCAGAAAGACCGGGCGTCAGCGTCAACGACGCCGCCGCGTCGCCGTCACGTTGACAGCGCGCTGAGAAGCTCAGGGTTTGTATGGGATGCGGTCGGGTTTTTCCACAAGACCGCAGCGACAACGACGCCGTCAAATTTTGACGGCGTCGTTGACGCGCGTCGTTGTCGCGACGCTTGGTTTATAAGCCTACCATAATGTATGCGTTAGGAAAATACGAATACCCACGGGTAAGACATTCTAAGCCGGCACCACACGGCCACCTTATATAACAGTACTAGGATAAGATAATGATTAAGGACTGTCCCTTCTTTACGAGAAGTCCTTATAATGGCTGTCGTTAATTAGCTCAATTAATCTGTACCTGTCTACGAGTGTCCTTATCGCCGATGTGGCTGGAAGACCGGCGAGCGCAGTGAGTGACTGATTGATCACCCCATCCATCTTGCGGAGATCACTGTAGGAATTACACGCTTACATTAACACTAATCTTTAAGAGTCAGATGCTGGTGTTTTTCTGTGATTGCTTCCCTCATGATAGTTCGGTTTTACTCTTTGCTTCAACATCTCAATACCCTTCCTCTTTCGAGTGGGACACCAAGAAGTCCAACAACCCTATGAACCCTGGTGTCAGAATTTTTCAACCGCCTACTGCAAGTAGCAGGCCTCTGACATGGTTGTGTAACGACGGCCGTCTAATCATAGACAGTAACCGGGACCGACGCGACGGCTTAACGTGCCTCCGAAGCACGGAACCATCTTGTTTTTTGGGTAATCAGGCGGTTCAGTCTGCAATATCCTGACCAGACTGGGAACAAATTCACAAAGTGATTAATATCAACTTTGTGATTGACTCGACCGAGAATTGAACCCAGAACCTTCTGCGTCGCAGGCAGTTGTACTAACCACTGCGCCCCATCGGCTGTTACTGCCCTTATCTCAATTTAGGCGAGAATCACACGTAATGTTCGTTTGTGTGTTATTCCGTTATTCGTATTGTTCTAACGCATGCGTTTCGCAACAAAGGAAAATCGATCTTATGTCAATGATGATGATGATGATGATGATCTTTCCGGCCGGTTTCGGCCATGGCGACCACTTCTACTCCTGATCAAGCAATATCAGGATTTTGACATCTGCCAAATATGGCCCACTGTAGTTTTGACCAGAGATTAGTTTCGAGTCAGCCTCAATTTTCCATCAACCATATCCTAACTTATTAAACTTTACTTTTTACATAGGTATGCTGGAAGTTTTTCCGCGGAGCAGTATTCATAAGACATTGTTAGAAGTTTTTCAGCCCACTGTCCTATTTTCAACTTTCCTGTAACAAGATCAAATATTACGGAAGTACCAACGTAAGGCATGGGAGCATACTTTCAAAAGTAGGTATAAAAACTTTCTATACGATTTGACACTTGAACTGTCAAAACCCATACAAAGTTTGACAGCTCCAAACGCACAGTTATAAAAATCGAGTTATATGCCTTCTCTTATCTTGAGTACGAGATGCATCTAATTGCGTTTGAACGGTAAACGTAGCCAATGTTTGCTGCGTTCGGCTCGGTGGCCTAGAATTGTCTAGTTTCGTAAAACTAGATTTCTCTTGTGGTTATGAAATAATTCGCTACCGGAAGTAACATAAAGGGTATAACAAGCCGAAAGGAGGTCAAGGTACTCATGAAACTGAACAACTTTCCCTATGGAACATGGGTCGAAAAATGAAAAAAAAATTTGGACCTCCCATATCAATCAATCAGCTGATCGGCAGTTTTGTATGAGGTCCAATTATTTTTTCATATTTCGACCCATGTTCCATAGGGAAAGTTGTTCAGTTTCATGAGTACCTTGACCTCCTTTCGGCTTGTTTATACCCTTTCTGTTACTCCCTGTATAAGGGTATTTTGTTTTAATCGTCAACGTGAAACGTGAAACTTTTTATATAGGAATAACTTCCAAAACAGCTACATAGGCAACGTCTAGCACACCATAGGCAACGCCTACTTAACACACCCTAGGCAACGCGTGTGTAGTTTTGCAACACGGATGTTTTTTGACTTCATTCGTTTGTTTTAATTTATTTTTATTTTATTTCATTTCATTTCATTTCATTTCATTTCATTTCATTTCATTTCATTTCATTTCATTTCATTTCATTTCATTTCATTTCATTTCATTTCATTTCATTTCATTTCATTTCATTTCATTTCATTTCATTTCATTTCATTTCATTTCATTTCATTTCATTTCATTTCATTTCATTTCATTTCATTTCATTTCATTTCATTTCATTTCATTTCATTTCATTTCATTTCATTTCATTTCATTTCATTTCATTTCATTTCATTTCATTTCATTTCATTTCATTTCATTTCATTTCATTTTATTTTATTTTATTTAATAGAAACAAACAGTTTTTTACAAAATATTCGTAATACTTAACTAATTATATACCTAGTTTTGAACTTACAGTTTCATGAAATCTTAAAATTAAATAACACAAGGGTTTTTTCTTTTTAAACTTACCTACCAAAAAATTAAAACAAATAATTAACGTTTTAGCTACTTCTCATCAGAGACTAGAAATGTATGGCATAAAATACCGATTACAAGCAAAACTTGAAGAACATTACAATGTATTGACTTGCAAAATTTTCTAATAAGTATATTTATTTACATTCCTGATGAGAAGTGTACAGGTAAACCAAAATAAAATATGTTTTATTTTATAAATCAGTACAAACTTTTTGACAGGGCTTCCTAGAAAGATATCTAAGGACACTTATTGTGTTTTAAAAAGGACTTTTGCAACTATCAGTATTTCGTTTACCTCGATATTTCAAAGCTCTCTCTTTTTGTTTTTATTTGATCTGTTCTGCGGCTACTGGTCCCCGTCACTTCTCGTTATATCTGTCCCTCGGGCGGTAATTACAAGATGGGCTCTAGGGTCGGCAAGTTTTTTATTCTGTTGGAAAACTGGAGTCGTTTCAATTGTTCTTTGCAATATTTCAAAACTTCGTTGTGCATTTTCCCGTAGTAGGTACCTAACAGTTTTGTCGGATGGGCTTCGTCTATCTGGGGTGGAATATCACTGAAAATAAACAATATGTAACTGTGTTCTTTTCAAATAAAGTTGCAAGTCTTTGCTCGATAGATTTATAACTTAAGTATAACATAGAGTTTATCAAGTTTAGAATGAAATGAATTTTGTTGAAGTATAGATTTGTATAGAAATTAAATTAACAATTTCAGCTGTAGGATATTTCTTTTTATTTCTACTTTATGTTTATCCGAATCCTTGATTCGAATACTTAACTTTGTCAGTAGTGTAGCAGAGTGCGAACTCTGCATGGACATCCTCCCTAAGCCACCCTCACATCTCCCTTTTTCGAATCATTTTATAACTTAAATTTGGAACACGGCACCGAAACGTCACCGTTCTTGGCCTTTTTGACGCACTCCTCTCTAACTGACGGTGAAGTCAACACCTATCCTTGTTAATTTTTACTCTCGCATATTTTTGCAACTGTATTTAACCAAGTGAAGTTCCCGGAACAGTTCAAAAAGCTTTATTATCTATCATAGTGAAAGTGAACATTTTGCCTATCTTGTATATTTTTGTGATACATTAACGGACCCACCCAAGGTAAGCCTTAAATCATTCCCGACAACCATCTGCTCACCTCCATACTCAACATCACAGTGTGTTAATGTTTGTTACGTCTGCAGGGTCCGTATCTTTGAATAAAGATCATCCAAGTAATATCTATCATCTATTATTTGTGGCCATCACGGCTATAGTAGTTTAATAACTTTCACAGTAGGCGCCTTATTGTTATAAGGAACTTTATATAACAGGCACTTAAGAAAAGAACTTCCTAAGACGACGTCCATTTTGAGGGTCATTCTCTCATCCACTCACAATAGCGATAAAAGTATCCTTATCGGCCGGCCAGTAGGGCCCATGATGTTACATACGGGATTACATATACTCTATAAACATACCTACCTACATACGTGTTCGGACAAGGGTCCAGTGGATAATCTTAGGGCCCTCGTAAAGGCGGCCATACGATTCGGCAGCCCATCAAGATATCCATTTGAAGGATCAACTTGTAATATTTCACCAAGGAACCTATAACATCCTTGAGTAACACAGGGAAATTTTTGACGACTCAGGAGAACGGTTTGCAGCGGATGAAACCGCTGTCTAGTCTCTAGTTGTTATTACATCAATATGTAAATACGAATATTTCAATATAATATTCACAGAAAACGCTGCTGCCCACAGATTCTTACCTTTTACGAAACCTACGCCACTGAACTACTGGTAGAAATGAGAACGTATATGCCTACACAGCAGGTGCAATTTACTACACAAGTTGTGTATCTATAGTTCGTTTTTCTTCATCTATCCTGTGGAACGTCGAGTCCACGAACCCTGGACAATAATACGATGAACCCTGGCGTCAGAGTTTTTCATCCACGTACTACTAGGTAGGTCCTAGAGTAGGCTTTTGATATGGTTGTGTAACAAATGCCGTCGAAGTATCATAGAAAGCAACTGTGACAGACGGATTAGCCGAAGTACGGAACCATCTTACTTTTCAGGCAACCCTGTGGTTCAGCCTACACAGTGCAAACCAAACTGGGTAAAAACCACAACGTGAGTGCACAACCAGGGCCCGAACCCGGAACCTTTGCACCGCAGGCAGTCGCTCTACCCACTGTGCCACATCGGCCAATACAAGTAAATAAATAAATATCCCCGGACGAAACACACAGCGCCATCTAGCCCCAAACTAAGCAAAGCTTGTACTATGGGAACTAGACAACTGATATAATACTTATATACTTTTTTTTGTAAATAAATACATATTATACATAGAAAACACCCAGACTTAACACAAATATTTGAAAATTGACTTTACAAATACTTGTGTCCAGTGGGAATCGAACCCACGACCCTCGGCGTAGAAGGCAGGTGTACTATCCACTACGCCATCGGGACAGTCAAGTAGGTTGGTATGTTCCGCACAACATCACAAGCCGAAAACCCAAAACAAACAATATGGCTATATTTAGACTCAGGATTAACATTGATCAAGTCAACATGCGTAATCCTTTGCGTCAAGGTCTTAGATTTTGAGGTAGAAGCTTCCTTAATAAAGTGTTTGTTCGATTGGTTGTTCTTATTTCATATTTCTCTACAGTACTTAGTCTTCAAAAATGTAGTCTCAGTCAACGCAATGTCTACGCTGACGTAGCAATAGCTACAAATACGCTACGCCGTCGTAGCAAATATCATTCGCTCAGCTTTGCCACAAAATAGAGAGTTTGCAGAAGGTTCACTCAAACCTATTTAGGATTTTCCCGATCGTCACTTGTTACATAGCCAGAGTTGCTACTGTCAAAAATCTCAAAGTCTACGAACATCAAAACAGCATAATCTGATTCTGAGCCATAATCCATAATCTGAATCCAAGAAATACGACGTTAGTAGCAGCCATCTGTGCTAGTAGGTAGTACTATGGACCCATTCCATGAATTTATTTATTCGTGTTTCAGTTAGTTGCATGCCCGCGGATGATTGCTAAATTTTTGCTCACTATCGGAAATTAAGAGGCATATTATCTTCCTGCCCTTATCCCAATTACTTGGGGTCGGCGCAACACATTACGTTGAACACAAAATCGTGTTGCAAAAGGATTTGGCTGAATTTTACGACCGGCCGCCTACCAAACGTCAACCTTCCTTGGGAATGCTTATGTGGTGGATTAACTGCCACCATACGGTTGTGGGTCGGGTTTATCCCTCGGTCGCCTCTTAGGGGGTGGTGATATTCTACTCTGCCGGCACCACACGGCAGAAAATAAGAGGCATATCTTTTTCGTATTTTCACGTAGTAAATTTGTTTGTAATTAATCATTCGAGTAGAACGTAAGTAGTTACGAGTAGTTACATGAGTAAGGGCAAGACTTTTCGCAATCTAGGTAGTATAAAATGGAGTTGTTTTTTGCGTTTCTTTGTAGGTATGTCTGTTGTGGAATTCACTAACTCCTCTTAAACCACGCAACGGATTTGATAAGTGATTCAAGTCCCATACAAATCCTAAGCTTCTCAGCGCGCTGTCAACGTGACGGCGACACGGCGGCGTCGTTGACGCTGACGCCCGGTCTTTCTGGTATCCCCATACAAACCAGTCATTTAACAGCGACAACGATGCTGCCGCGACGCTTTATTTCTCACGGGAAAATGGTTGCAGAGGGTGAAACCGCAAACGAGCCGCTCGCTAGTGTACTAATAAATCAATCTTCAATGCGTTTTCCTCGGAGTGTGTAAGAACCTTCATTTTTGTCCTATAAGCTCGTAAGGGTTTACGCAAGCATCGTAAGGCTTATTATTATAGTCTTTTATCCTCTCCAAAATCTCGTTAAACGGACAAGCAAAGTGTCCATTACATTTTCCTTAAGAGTTTTCTATTGTTGAGCTACTAACTAAAGTTCCTTGAGCGCTGTTCCTTGAGATCAAATTGTTTTGTTTGGTATTTGCGAGCTTTTACCGACTTTGACAAAAGAGTAGTCTACCTTTTTCTTAGGGTATTCTTTTTTCCTATGATCTACCTTAGTCCAATTGTTCTTTGTAGAACTTATCGATTACAATCGGTATAATACCTCTATAAAAGCTATACCTACAGGCTATTGATATATGATTTTCACCATAAAATCGGTTTATTTTTTATTAAATAACTGTTTAATTTGACCTATAACCTTCAATCTTCGAGTTAGGTAATGAACAAGGATTAACGATTGAAACGAAGCGTTAATCAATGCAAATAGTTATTTGCTATTATTGAACACCTACCCTCAAATCTAAAGCAAATCCATTAGCTTAAACAAATGTCCAAAGTAAATAAGAGGTATTTGAAGTGTCTATACTATACAGGGTGTAAGGGACAGCTTTTCGAATACTGATATGGTGCACTCAGACCACGAAATTGAAGAACTTCCCATGAGAAAATATTTCAGGTGACGTAAAAAATATTTGGGCTTCCCATAGTAAATGCAGTCAGCTGATCGTGATCTTGTATGGTGAACTTTATTTCGTCTCCTAAATAAAAGGGTTCCCGTTCTCCTTACGGGAAGTTGTTTATTTTAATAGTCTTAATGCACCCTATCGGTATTCGAAGAGCTGTCCCTTAAACCCAGTATATACCTAATTACCTACTATTATATAGTCAGCGACTAGGTATGTGCAGCCGGAGTCATAAAACTTGGGTTTCACCCTATCGATATTTGGAGACCAGTGCCCGATTTCACAAAACTCAGGCGTAATTCAATGTACAATGCGTAGCCGGTTTAATAATGGAATAATAATGGCTAACCGACTACGCAATGTACATCGAATTTCACCTGTAGAATTGTAGCCTGTAGTTTTTTTTGCATAGACCATTGTCCTTTGTAACCAAGCTACGGTATTTATAGTAATTTTTGTAACAGATATGGTGATTCAAGAGGAAGATTTAGAGGTATATGTATAACACAAGCCGGTAAAATGAGTTGCAGTGGACCGCTAGTAGACAGTAATAAGAAAACAACAAACTCAATCCATAATATTTTATTTTCAACTATTTGAATGACACATAGTTGAACTGTTGAAAACATCGATCCGAATTTGAGACACGTAATACTATGGTATACAACATCATTGGTAACGCAACAGCTTATACACTAAACACTTATAAAAACAAGCTCAGACTTGGAAAGTTTAGGAAGAAACACACGAGACTCACACTGGAAATATTTAAGGGGGCCTGATACCTCAAATCTCCTTTTTCAAAACTATATTTATAGCTAATCTAAGAGAGTCAAATTCGCTTTCAGTTTCTAGTTTCTATGGCGAAAAAACTGTAAATTTTCGCAAATATTTTAGCGAGAAATGATTGGCTGTTTCTTTCTGGCACGGCGCAGATGAAAGGGACCAACTTTTCAAGAGAACGGGCCCTTAATGTTGCGAGCAAAGAGTTTTGCAACAAATGTAGAAGTTTATCTATGACTAGCTAAAACCCGCGGCTTCGCCCGCGTAGTCATAAGAAATAACATAGATACCTAAGTATATTGCGCTTTATGATTTGTTGCGCTTAAACACAAACATCTTGCCCCTTTCCTTTCTCTTTTAGAGATAAACAGAAAAAAAACGCCTAAACACGTTATGTACTTATAATCTAAAAGACGGCTGATGTGGCGCAGTGGGACCTCACCCTCCCGCTCTCCCACCTGCTCTCCCTCTCTCTGACCCTCTTGCTCTCCCTCTCATTCTCCCTCCCGCTCTCCCTTCCGCTCTCCCTCCCGCTCTCCCTGTCGCTCTCCCTCTCGCTCTCCCACCCGCTCTCCCTCCCGCTCTCCCTCCCGCTCTCCCTCCGGCTCTCCCTTCCGCTCTCCCTCCCGCTCTCCCTCCCGCTCTCCCTGTCGCTCTTCCTCTCGCTCTTCCTCTCGCTCTCCCACCCGCTCTCCCTCCCGCTCTCCCTCCCGCTCTCCCTCCCGCTCTCCCTCCCGCTCTCCCTTCCGCTCTCCCTCCCGTACTCCCTCCCGCTTTCCCTCTCGCTCTCTCTCTCGCTCTCCCTCTCGCTCTCCCTCCCGCTCTACCTCTCATTCTCTCCCTCCCGCTCTCCCTCCCGCTCTCCCTCCCGCTCTCCCTTCCGCTCTCCCTCCCGCTCTCCCTCCCGCTATCCCTCCCGCTCTCCCTCCCGCTCTCCCTCCCACTCTCCCTCTCGCTGTCCCTCTCGCTCTCCCTCTCATTCTCCCTCCCGCACTACCTCCCGCTCTCCCTCCCGCTCTCCCTCCCACTCTCCATCCCGCTAACCCTCTCGCTCTCCCTCTCATTAGCCCTCCCGCTCTACCTCCCGCTCTCCCACCCGCTCTCCCACCTGCTCTCCCTCTTGCTCTCCCTCTCATTCTCCCTCCCGCTCTCCCTCTCGCTGTCCCTCTTGCTCTTCCTCCCGCTCTCCCTCTGGCTCTCCCTCTCGCTCTCCCTCTGGCTCTCCCTCTCGCTCTCCCTCTGGCTCTCCCTCTCGCTCTCCCTCACGCCTCCCTCTCGCTCTCCTCTGGCTCTCCCTCTCGCTCTCTCTGTCTCTCTCCCTCTACCTCTCCCTCTCCCTCAAGGAATACACATGCCCACGTTTCAAGGGTTTGGTTATGTATGACCGTGATGACGACAATGCGTAACTTTAAAATAAAATCTTTGAATTAGTAAAATCCTACTTTAATGGATATCTACGTTGCTTAAGGAATACACATGCCAAATTTCACGCTTCTAACTCTAAGGGTTTGTTTTTTGCGACAATGCGTGATTTTCATCCCATATGTCAACCCATCGGTGGATGAATTTTAAAAACTCCAAAATAATATCAACTGTTTATTAAAAATAAGGGTGCCAAATTTCAAAACTGTAGCTTCAAAGATGCGGCCTGCGCGTAAATATAACACTTTCATCCCCTTTCTTACCCCCTCAGGGGTTTAAAATTGGATAATGCTAAAACACGTCATTAATTATTTTTAAAGTTCTTCCTAAATACGAAATTTGAAGCAGTTATATCAAAGGAATAAAAAGTTTCATACAAACTTTCATCCCCCGTTTTACCCCCTTAGGGGTTGAATTTTAAAAAATCCTTTTTAGTGGATGCTTACGTTGCTTAAGCAATGCACATGCCAAATTTCACGCTTCTAGCTCCAAGGGTTTGGTTTTTACGACCATGAGTAATTTTCAACCCCTATGTCAACCCATCGGGGAATAAATTTTGAATACTTCTTAATCAAAATAATATCAACTGTTTATTAAAAATAAGGGTGCCAAATTTCAAATCTGTAGCTTCAAAGGAGCGGCCTGCGCGTAAATATAATACTTTCATCCCCTTTATTACCCCCTCAGCGGTATAAAATTGGAAAATGCTGAATCACGTTATTCATTATTTAGTTCTTCCTAAATACGAAATTTGAAGCAGTTATATCAAAGGAATAAAAAGTTTCATACAAACTGTCATCCCCAGTTTCACCCCCTTAGCGGTTGAATTTCGGAAAATCCTTTCTTAGTGGATGCTAACGTTGCCTAATGAATACACATGCCAAATTTCACGCTTCTAGCCTCAAGGGTTTGGTTTTTACGACAATGCGTAATTTTCATCCCCTATGTCAACCCATCGGGGGATGAATTTTGAATACTTCTTAATCAAAATAATATCAACTGTTTATTAAAAATAAGGGTGCCAAATTTCAAAACTGTAGCTTCAAAGGAGCGGCCTGCGTGTAAATATAATACTTTCATCCCCTTTCTTACCCCCTCAGGGGTTTAAAATTGGAAAATGCTGAAACACGTTATTCATTATTTTTAAAGTTCTTCCTAAATACGAAATTTGAAGCAGTTATATCGAAGGAATAAAAAGTTTCATACAAACTTTCATCCCCCGTTTTACACCCTTAGGGGTTGAATTTCAAAAAATCCTTCCTTAGCGGATGCCTACGTTATAGTGGCTATCTGCATGCCAAATTACAGCCGGATCGGTCCAGTAGTTTAGGCTGTGCGTTGATGACAGTCAGTCTTCTTGAGTTTTATATATTAAGATTTTATGTCATTTGTTCTTCTGTTTTCTCCATTTGTGTAAGAAAGACGCTTACTGTGACTAAGTTAGAATAATAAATTACTTTTATCCTGTAAAATCTTGCGTTTGTACCACAAAACTACCTCACAGTCCACGCGATCCTTACATTTAACCACAAATAAATAAATAAGTACTTGGCCCTTACCACATAAAGTTAGACAGCGATCACACCTCAGTTGCTGCGATTTTTTAATTGCATCTGTAAAGCATGTGTTAGGAAAATGCGAATTTCCTAACGCATGCGTTACGGAAGAAGCAACGAACCGCAAATGTGATACCCGCCTTAGACCGCGCGACAAACGTATTTTTATGTACTTGTCTTCCTTAGTAGAGTTATGTTGGAACTATAGCCAAATAGGACTACTGCGAACGAAGGTGTTTTTCGAGAGTATGAAATTTGTTTTCACGGGCTATGGTCCAAACGGCTAGGCGGATCTTGACGTGACACTGTTTAGGTGTATTAAAAATTCATAAATTCAAGATGGTGGATTTTTATTGCAAAATAGAACTTTGAAATTACCGCAGTCGGGTTTTAATTTTTAATACATCTGCTTATTATATGAAGATATTTTTAAACATGCGCTCAAAGCGCGTGTATTTTTAGGGTTCCGTACCTCAAAAGGTAAAAAACGGAACCCTTATAGGATCACTTTGTTGTCGGTCCGTCTGTCTGTCTGTCATTCTGTCAAGACCCTTTATTTCAGGAACTCGTAAAGATATCATCGAGTTGAAATTAAGTATACTCGAGTCTATGAACGCTAGTAGTTGTGAAAAAATCAACACCTAACTTTAAGTTAAAAAAATATATAGCCGTTTATGCAGTAAAAACGCGTACTTTTTAACCTCTCAAAGGAATCAAAATTAAGAGGGTACTTCCCGTAGACCTAGAACAATGCAATTTGGCAAATTTAGCTAAATTGGGAAATTTGTAGTTTCGTTTTGAAGTACGAATTAAGGAAAAACTGTTTTTTTAATTAAAAATTTATGGTTTTATAGGGGCCTGGCGGGGAGGCCTTTGCCCAGCAGTGGGACAATATAGGCTAATAATAATAATAATAATACCCCGCAGGGCAGCTTTGGCAAGCTGTTGGTGAGTTGGCGCCACCACGGACCCGAAGTACTCCTGGGCTACCCTTTGTGGGAGCCCGCCTCTGTCTTGCCTTAACCGGCCGGGCAGAGTGGAGTCGCAAGAGTTTTCTAACTCGGGGGTGGAAGTGTTAAAGGCATAAAGCCGCGAGTAATGCTGACGGGAGAAATCCCTGAACTTGAAAGTGCAGCACACCTCTCTACACCCTTGCTACCCGTAGGGCAGCTTGTGACGAGCTGTTGGGGAGTAGCGTCCCCACGGACCCCAGAAACCCCCGAGAGTGTAGACTGGCCGCCTCCGGCTCGCCGGAGTGGACCCCAAGGCCAGGACTCTCACCTCTGGCTTGCCTTAGTTGGCCGGCCAGAGTGGGGTCGCTAGAGTTCGAGCCTGAGCTTGGACTCGGGGGGTGGAAGTGAAACATGCGTAAGTCGCGAGTTGGTGTATGTTCTGGCCCTTGTCCAGGACCTCTGCGCAGAAAGCGGTGTACACCTCTCGACATCCCTCAGTCGCCCGCGCCAGTGTTGCGTCCCAGGGCACCACGCACTACGCGTAACAGCCCTTCAGTGGAGGCCCACCTAGCGGGCGGCGAGTCACCGTCTGCCGAGATTATCAAGATTGAGACATTTGATTTGGCAGGCGTCCCGTTGTCTCAATCAATATCCCAGCAGCCGGTCCAGCAATTTCCTCCCCATAGCCCTAGTATTCCGGCCCTCACCTGTAATAGTCCTTGCATCATGCCGGTGCTGGCTCTGGGTGTACTCTGTAGTGCAGACAGAGCGAGTATCGGCTTGATGTACACATCACACATTAGATTATTTGGTATAAAAAGGCCTCTGTGCTGTTGGCTTTGGCCCCACGCATGCCTCAAAGGACCGGGTCCCTGTGGGCCCGTGATTCGAAAGAGTACCAACATAATAACAATAATAGGGGCCGAAAAAAACAACATTTAAGAAATTTGGCTAATTGTCCAAGTGGAATATCATATGAAATATAGGTTTACCAACCAAAATAACCTACAAATATTAGTACGGAACCCTCGGTGGGCGAGCCAACTTGCACTTAGCCGGTTTTTTTTGTGGAAATGTCTTTTCATTAAATGTAATTCAGGTAATTTGTACAACCCAACATAATAACTCGTTATGTAATTCGTTTCCTTTTACAAAGAAGCCAACCCACAGACTGGGTACTTACTTTTTATAAATTAGCTACCTTTGCTGAGAGGAAACCTTGTAAAAAGGCAAGGATTTAATCAATTTAGGTCTGACGTCATCTTTCTTTTTTGTAAAGAGTAAGTACTTATTAGGTATTAAGTAATTACTATAAACAAGCACAATTATTAAAAATCCAAAACCTGACCGCGGTCAATACGAAGGTATTTTTTGTGTTCAATATGCGCCATTTTCAATATAATGTAAACATAGCTAGTATCACTTGCGATGCTAAAAAAAATCTATCGACACTTCATTTGTAGAAATCCGACTACCCGTTTGGGCCCGTCAAAAAGATTTTTTTCGAACACATACCTACGATATAGATTTATACGTAGATTTGCTCTGAATTATAGGTACATAAAAGGACTTCTTAGAAGGACACTGGACAAAAATGACAATGGAACTTAATGTTCCGCAATAAACGCTTCGATCGAAATGGACACAAAAGTCTTTAATTATTTGCCTATTTTTATGCTTTTGGTTGCCATTTTGAGGGTTGGCATAGTGGGTTTTGTAACTAAAATAGTTTCCATGGCAAAAAAAATATTAATACTTAGTTCTTATTGTGCTGTTAAAATAAGAAAATTATTATAACGTAATCCCTAAGCGTCCCTGTATGATACCTTTTAATTAACTGCGTCAGAAGCCGCAAAATCGCAAAATGTACCCTTAATGTCGCCGAATAATCAACTGTAGGTACTATTAGCAGCACCTTGACTTCCCTATTTAAGGGTCAACTTACAGTGGTAAAAAATATCACGTGTTGTGCAGTTTTTTAACGAAATCCCATACAAAAACCAGACACACTTAGCCGCATCAAATTGCGACTGTCATAGGTTGTCAACCATTCCGAACCGCAATACCGTTGGATGCCTGTGCCGTGAGATTCATCTTATTTTTCGTAAATGTATGAAAAACCAGCTAAACTTGATCCCTTAGATATGTAACTCGCTACTGACAAGTAGTTACAGTCTCTCGCACTAACTCATGAATAATTCTGGTTTTAAGGTTTAGACTTTCTTGAGACTGATACTGACAAGCCGGACAATAACTAAGTTGTACTATTCAATAAATGTTGCTACATCTAGAAAATAACAAAATCATTACGGTTTAAAAAAACTTAACCGTAAATTTTGGATTGTTCATGAGTGAGCGGGAGAGACTGTACACATACCCACTCATCAAATTAATTACTGCCAAAACCACGGAGACCCGACTCCATTATCGTTTTTCAGCGACGATTTTAAACGAAAAGGCTATAATTTCACTTGAAATTTGATTAAAGGCAAAGAATACTAAATATAGCTGTTAAAGGGCTACCTGAAACCCAAAATGCTAAAATAAATTGAAGAGAAAATTACTCATTGACGTTTACAATCAACGTACAGTCAAGATCACGTCTGGTTAGAAACTTTTGGTAGAAACTACTTGAACTAGAACTTTGAAGATCACATGTAACGCTGCGGCAATGGACGTGTCTTTCAAACCGTTTGGCATAATAAGTATTTGTATGGAAATAACATGCAAATTCGCATTTTCCTAACGCAAGCGTTACGCAGCGATAAAATAGCGCAGCAACGGACGTTCCGTGTAATTTCCGCCTTAAAATCGATCAAAACTCCAAAGTGTCTAACCCAGCCTGAGGCTGACTGTACTTCTGTCGAATATATCCAGTATTGAGACTCGTTTGCAGATCGTAGAAACCACATAACATGTAAAGAAAATAGTATTACACAAGTCACAGAGTAAAATATAACATGTTACACAGACTTTTTTGCAGATCTTTCTTTGCAGCTTATCTTAAGGTCGAAACTCACCTGTGCACAGTTCAGTTGCTATTTCATTTTTTTACCCCACAATGGATATAGACGTGATTTATGTATTTATGTATGCATATGAAAAAATATTCAATTCCGTGACTGATCTGTACGCACTGTTATGTTTCGGCGTTTACCGACTTAGGTAGGTATTATTTATATGCTCTTTCAGATCACGAATCAAAATCTTATCTTACTGCTTTCTCCTACGTCAAAGCAAGTTTTCAAGAAGTAAGAAGGCGAATTACACAATGTAGGAATTCGAAAGTGTATATAAAATTATGTCAATTGTAAATTCCATGCACGAACATTTTTTTTTCTAAGGATCCAAACACATATAATTGCTATTTCACCTCGTGACGTGACTTATTCGTGCAGGTAGGTTCCGACCTTAAAATTAAAAAAAAACCCTAAATATAAAACAATTATTACAATATAAACTAAGCGAAAAATAGTCGCAGAATGTCTTATACAAAAGATTTGACTTCTTAAATATAAAAATACTACTAGAAAATGTTGTGTTACTATTTTAGTACTAAAAGTAGTAACAATTTAAGGAGCAATATGTAGTTAGTATAGGTACGATAAGATAATATATTGCTAAAATAGTAACACAATTATTCTTATTAAAACAGTTCATGTAAAAGTCGTAGAAAGTTTTTTTTTAGAAAAATATAATATGAATAGTTATCTAATAGTAACACGATTACAAGACGTAATTTAGTATACACTTACTATTACTTATTCAAGCGTATCTCTGATTTGATTACTTAATACTGACATTTATTATTATGGTATAGGTATGTTCTTAAAATTACACATAGGTCCCAATTCCATGTGACTGCCAAAACTAGCAGTTTTAGAGTAGCGCTGTCACTTCTAGTAAAGTAGGCTTAGAAAAGGATAGTATATATCATTGCATTTTAGTCATGTCTTGTTTAAAATGTCTATGGTTTTTTCGAATCTCCGCACATTTTCTTCTATGCTTCTTCTTCTTCTTCTTTTCGTGTGGGACACCGAGTCGTTCAACGACCCGATTAACCCTGGTGTCAGAGTTTTTCAACCGCCTACTGCAAGCAGCAGGCCTCTGACATGGTTGTGTAACGACCGCCGTCATAGACAGCAACCGGGACCGACGGCTTAACGTGCCCATCCGAAGCACGGAACCATCTTACTTGCGGACAATCACCTGATTGAACTGAACCACCTGGTTCAGCCTGCAATGTCCTAACCAGACTGGGAACAAATTCACAAAGTGATAAATATCAACTTTGTGAGTGACCCCACCGGGAATTGAACCCGGAACCTTTGCGTGGCAGGCAGGCATACTAACCACTGCGCCACATCGGTTGTCAGCTAATCTAAGTCTATGCTTAGCTGACATCTTTTTGGTAGCCGTTTAATTTTACTAAAAGTGACAGCGCTATTCTAACATGCATGGCTATTTTGGACAGTCACATGAAATAGAGACCATTAAGTATATTTCACTAGTGACCGATAGCGAAACCTCAGAACCGGCTAGTGATAAGGAACAACTTTCCCCAAGAAACATAAGTCGAAATATTTTTGACCTCAGTAATTCAAATCAGCTGATCGGCAACTTTGTATGGGAGGCTCAAAATTTTTTTCCTATTTCGGCTTGACAGGGATTTGATTAAACTCAAGGGCGGCGCAAGACGAAAAGAAGTGCCATTGACAACACTTTGTTTTGTTTTTCATTATTTTTGAAAAATAATACTGATAAAATAAACATAGCACAATACAATGTCAAAATAGAATCACAGAACTTGGATATAGTGACTAGGATATCCGAGAATCTTTGAAGATTCTTGTAGATACTTGTATCAGTTCATTATGCATATGTATACCTACGTAATACACATTGTAAAAGAAAACGAGAAAAGTTGCAATACAATATCTTTTCTTTAAAAGCACTCTCGATTAAATCCTATCTAGGTATATTTTACTGGAAATTTATTCTTGTAGTTTTGTCCGCACGCACTGAATTCGGTAGATATTCGTATTAAAACCTTTTTCGTAGGTGAAACAGTAAAGGTAATTTTTTTTACACTCCACTCGTTTACTTCTCATAATAATCTCCTCAAAATACTGGGTAAATTTCCTTCTTTTTACTCTTAATACCTTTTCAATATGTTAATTTTAAGATAGACAACGTTTTACACCTGTCTGAAAATATTTTTATAATACCTAGTCTAAAAAGATTGTTGTGTACAATATTCTTTGATGAAAAATAACTACATTTTCTTTCCATTTTTAAGTTAACATTTGAAATATTGCATTCAAGATTTTAAAGCACATTATGAGTCAACAGCTTAACTTCTTAACATTAATAATTTATTATTTCTACTACTAACTATGGAATTGATAAGGATTTAACACTTATTAGTAGGTACAAATAGCATACCTAATAGAAACGTTTTACATGTAGGTAACTTTGACATCATATTTACATGACAACAAAAATATGCAAGTAAAGTCAAATGTGGTTACCTTAGCTTTTACATTAAATGAAATATTGGCAAAAATTATGTAGGTAGATATTTTATTGTGTAATTTCTAACTACATTTGGTTATTTAAATCAAAGTGTAACCAAGAATTATTTATACTTCTGATAATAGATTATACAAAAGCAAAGTAAAAAACAGTGTTTTCTTGTTTACAAACTCTTAAATGTTTGTAACAAATAATTTTACTTTCGGAAACTGAAGGCGTAAATCTGTTTCGGAAGTTTAAATATAAATTCCAAAAGTTACTTTGAAGCTTAAAATTTAATTTCAAAAGTAAACGAGATAAAATGACACACTTTGAAAGTTTAAACGAGCCAAATGTAGGCCAGGGGAACTGATTTAACTATGCCTATGTATAGTTTTAATAGCCAATTACAAGAGGTGTTAACTAAAACATATCTATGCTTAAGAAGTTTACAATAGTTTTGAAACAAACAAAATAGTAAGTTATTTGCAACCAGTACAAGTAACTAAAAAACATTAAAGTGCAAGAAGTAGAGCTAAGCCGATCAATACTTAAGTTTACGAAGTGTAAGAGGCGATGTGCCAAAAACTTTGCGGGCGTGATCAGGACGTGAAAATATAAACCTCCTATGATACAAAATTCACGATCAGCTAGCTGAGTTTGTAAGAAAAATTGAAATCATTTTATCGTTTCCTGAAGAAAGTTGGTCTGATGCTCTGATGTCTGCAAAGTTTTTAGCATGTCGTCCCTTACAGTCTGTACCTGTATAACGTTTCTTTAATTCATAAACGTTCCACCGAAGGCATCAGGTGAAATGAGGTGACTCGGTGACTAATGTCCAGTGTCGTGTCGTTCCAAATTACGCTGAATAAGTCGGCTACCCCACGACGAATGACTGGGGGTCGTGACCCCATTCAACGGTCATTTGGATCGACTTGGAAATACGCCAAGTATGCGGAATTAGAAGTACCTAATAACAAAACCTCGTTTTTTTCTTTAAAATGTAAGGAATTTACATGAGCACACAACAAAATGTAAAGAAGAAGCTGCTAGCAAATTTTTTATACTATCTCCAGTTTTAAGACAGATAGCTGATTCATGTCAATTTATTCAAAACAATAGGATAATTAGTTTTTCTATAGCATACCGAAGTTTTATTTTCCATACCTTGATGGCAATGTTCGATTGTATGCAATTATATTTCTGCTGAGAATATGAAAATATAGAATACTTTTACATTTTTGTACTAAGTAGTTTATTGTTTTGTGTAGTACCAATAGCTCGTTTGGAAAGTAATATAAATCTATATTTAAACTGATCAGAAACCACTCTCTAGCCTAAGCACACTTACAACACCAAATAGTCTCAACCACTTAATCAAAACTTTACCACTTCAACTTTAGCAGTTAAAGTATCTATCTACTTATCACACTCCAAAACTCTCTTCCCGACATTTGATATCTCCTTTAATGTAGAAAATAAACAGTTAAATTTCAAGTAGAAAATATGTTAAACTTTGATTTTCAGTTACCAAAAATACCAGAGAGCAGCTACCAGGATTCCATAGAAGGGATGCGCAGATTTTTGCAGGTCGCAGCTCTTTCGCTTGGAGATATTGTGAACTTTGAGATCTTTTTCATCAGATTTTGCATACTATAATAGGATACTCCTGCATTTTTCAACCTGCCTTACTCTTGTGATGATTGTTCCATCACCAGAACATTCAGTCAGAATCAAACTACCTACACTCACTTTTATTAACAACTGCATGAAAATCCGGTATACCTACATAAGTTGATAGTTAACTAAAATTGCTTACTTAAAATTCTGCGGAAAAATGTTTTTCTCTATTTGACTTCAAAAAGAGAGTCAAACACTAAAAGAGTAAAAAAAATAGCACAGCTCAAGGTTTTGACAAAAGAAAGTACCAGGACACTATAAAATTACAGCACGTGCAAGTTCTCGCAGGGCTTCGACATTACTGTGTAAAAGTCAGCATATATCGGTAGCTTGTTCTACCGAAAGTACTTTTTATTCTCATTTGACATCCAGCCTCCAAAAATAGCTGCTTCCTTAAGGTTTCATAAAAGAAAGTACCAGGACACCATAGCATTACAGGACGTGCAAGTTCTCGCAGGATTTCGACTTGGAAATGTCGTTGATGCAGATCTTCTGCAGCAGCTCACGCGCTATGCTCAGCGAGATGTGGGTACGCGAACTGGCCAATTTTGCGGGCTTCGATGACTCCTGTTGAAAAAACATAAATATTACTTAAATATTGAGACAAAATTTTAAAGAAGCCACTTTGAACAGTTTTAAGCACAGTTTAAAAAAGTTTTATTGGTTCTAAATAATCTTTGTGGCTAGTAATTCCCGTTTAACTGACGTTAGCTAACCTTGTAACTGACGTTAAAGTTCTATATGTGCATTTATGCTATTGTTAACACTGACATTTCATTACACATCAAGACCTATTTGATCAAAATATTTTATTATTAATTATTTAAGAGCCTGTATTTTCCGACAACAGAATAAACAAGGTTAAACGACACAAGAGTGGCACCCCCAGACATTAATTAATTTTATCAAAAGCTTTTGTCTCTTTCAATAGTACCACTCTCCTAATTTTGTTGGCCTAATTAATTTTATCGATATCTTTCATAATATTGAAAATGCACTTGTGGCCGAATACTCGTACAATCTCAAATATTTAAAAAGCTCTCTTGTTTTCGCTTTACTAAGCTTTTGAATCGCATTTCAAACCTGGCTTTTGAATCGATGACGTCATCAAAGCTAAGCTGAAAAGCCTCTCCAATGCGAGCTTTGGGGTTTACAAAGTGAGAGGGGGACTTTGAAACTTCAAATTGATCTGTGTACTCCGGCCAAATTACAAATTACGGGGAAGTTTGACAACTTGGGCTTCAAAGAAATCAAAGTTAGTTGAATCGCAGACAGTCCGGATTATATTGTGTGACAGCCAGCACACCATAAAAATGACTACCTGTCACAGATACAATTTAGGTCATCGCGGATTTTGCATGAGACTTCGTATCGTACGTATACTCCTTTCGTCGATAAGCTGGACCCGAAGAAACTCCGGGAAATAATATTAAGATATGACGGTTTTTATGATATCAATATTTCAGTGCCTCTATTACGTCACCGTATTTTTAAGTAGGGTTACAGAGCTAGCCGGCTTCTGCAAAAAATCAAATCTTATAATACTTCATAGAGAATACAAAATAAATAAAATTCACGAATTATGAAAAAAGAATACAATAGTTAGAGAAAGTTTGTTACATATTTACTTTTTAATAATAGGTATATCTTTAAAAAACGCTTCAATTTCTATATTTTTATGCAAAAAATATTGGTAGGTATTTAATATTAAACGAAACCGGATCATTAAAAAACATTTTTACAATACATAAACTCCAAACGAGCATTTAAAACGAATCGGAAAAAAATATGCAGTTAAAATCTCGTAGCAAATTCCGTAGCAAACCGCTACGGGCAAATTAATTTAATGCCGCGTAGCGTAGCCGGGTTTGCGGTGTAATTTTATTTTTATAACCGCGTCAGCTCAGTTACCTGTTGCGGTTAGGTTGCAACATTTTATAACGCAGTTACCGCTAGCTGTGTTGCAAACGCCATAACATTTTATTTTATCACATTGATTTAGAAAATGCAGAAATTGATATTATTGAGTTACTTAGCAGCTGGAAAGAAGAATGTTGAGTAAAATCTGATTGCGACAATCATCTTCTTGAAGTCGACAGATTACGTACGCCCGCCCGTCACCTGGGATGGCCGAGCATAAATAATGTAATTTTTACGCGAGAAACACACGTAACACATGCAACGTAACGCGACCTTTTGTGACACGTGTGGGACACCGATCTAACGTCCCATCTAACCCTGGTGTCAGAGTTTCAACCACCTAATACTATCAGAAGGCCACTGAATGGTTGTGTAATAATAACCACCATCAAAGTAATCATAGACAGCAACCAGGACTAACGGCTCGGACTAACGGATCCCTGATAACGTCTCACCTTCCCGACTTTCTTAGCTTGCTTCTTCCCGCGGCTCTCCTTGAGGCGGATCTGCTTCAGTATACCGACCAGGAGCTCGTCCACGTTGTGCTGGCTCCCTGACAAAAGTCTCACCTTCCCAACCTTGCTGTCATGGACATGGTTGTGTAATAACCGCCATCAAAGTAATCATAGACAGCAACCAGGACTAACGGCTTACCATGCTGGATCCCTGATAAAGTCTCACCTTCCCAATTTTCTTAGCTTGCTTCTTCCCGCGGCTCTCCTTGAGGCGGATCTGCTTCAGTATACCGACCAGGAGCTCGTCCACGTTGTTCTGGATGCCTGATAAAGTCTCACCTTCCCGACTTTCTTAGCTTGCTTCTTCCCGCGGCTTTCCTTGAGGCGGATCTGCTTCAGTATACCGACCAGGAGATCATCCACGTTGTGCTGGATCCCTGATAAAGTCTCACCTTCCCAACCTTCTTAGCTTGCTTCTTCCCGCGGCTCTCCTTGAGGCGGATCTGCTTCAGTATACCGACCAGGAGCTCGTCCACGTTGTTCTGGATCCCTGATAAAGTCTCACCTTCCCGACTTTCTTAGCTTGCTTCTTCCCGCGGCTCTCCTTGAGGCGGATCTGCTTCAGTATACCGACCAGGAGCTCGTCCACGTTGTGCTGGATCCCTGATAAAGTCTCACCTTCCCACCCTTCTTAGCTTGCTTCTTCCCGCGGCTCTCCTTCAGGCGGATCTGCTTCAGTATACCGACCAGGAGCTCGTCCACGTTGTTCTGGATGCCTGATAAAGTCTCACCTTCCCGACTTTCTTAGCTTGCTTCTTCCCGCGGCTTTCCTTCAGGCGGATCTGCTTCCATATACCGACCAGCAGCTCGTCCACGTTGTGCTGGATCCCTGATAAAGTCTCACCTTCCCACCCTTCTTAGCTTGCTTCTTCCCGCGGCTTTCCTTGAGGCGGATCTGCTTCAGTATACCGACCAGGAGCTCGTCCACGTTGTGCTGGATCCCTGATGAGGTCTCGATGAACTTGCAGTCCTTCGACGTGGCCAGCGCTTTGCCCTCTGGTGAAAGAACGGATATGACGGTTACTGATTGTATCACACAGCTAAGGTTGAATTACAAGCAAGATTTATGGCACCCAATGAAATCTTGAAGCTGATTTTCCCCTCACCCTTTCCTGCGTGGTATTAAGTCTAGCCTGAACAACCTACAATGTTGAAGTGGCAGTCTCCGTTTGCATGACGGCTTACTGGCAGGCCTTCTACAGAATATACTTATGGGAGAAATGTCATAAGCTTACCATTGGTGGAAATTTGTCTAGCCTTTGTCAGATCAGCTTTGTTCTCCACCAGCTCGACAGTCCAGTTCACTGTAAACTGCTGCCAGGAAATGTACGCCAGGAGTTCTGATGTCCGCTGTAGTAAATTGCCTTCACGGAATAGGCTTGGTAGAAACTCTGGTTCATTGTAAACTCCAGCCAGAAAAGGTACCCCAGGAGTTCTGATGTCCGCTGTAGCAAATTGCCTTCACGGAATAGGCTTGGTAGAAACTCTGGTTCATTGTAAACTCCGGCCAGGAAAGGTACCCCAGGAGTTCTGATGCCCAGAATAGGCTTTAATGAGTTGAGAACTTACCATTGGTGGAAACTTGTCTCGCCCTCGCCAGATCCGCTTTATTCCCCACCAGCACGACAGTTCTGTCTACGGTGAACTGCTCTCTAGCCAGGTACGCCAGGAGTTCTGATGCTCGTTGTAGGGAACCCTTAGCCACCACGGAGTAGACGATCACGCAGGCATGAGGCTCGTACGTTGATAACATGTTTTCCACCTGTTTGAAGCAAAGGGCATATATTTTTACTGGTTTTAACTGAGTAAAAATACTGAAGGATGTAAAAAGACGAAAGGGAGTCAGAAGACAAAAAACTGTGAATGTTTGAATGTGAAAACCCTTGATGCCCTGATAAGTTTTTCGGCTGGTTTGATTGAATAATAATTCGTTATAGATATGAATATGACAAATTCAGTTATCTATTTTACGATCGAAAGCGTACCTCCTCTTGTAAATCGCTAAAATCAAGCCGTGTCGAAGTCGCAAATGTTTAAGTATGGCACTAACCGACATTTCAGCACTGGGGTGGTCGATGAAGATCATCTCAGACTCCTCACCATCCAACAGCACTGACACCGACTTCTCTCCAAACTCGTCATCTGCAACAAATCACAAACCATCTTTCTTTGCGATCTTCAAAAACCAGACAATCAGGGCTTGCCGACAACACACGCGTGATCAAGAAAGCTGCTTATTGGCGGACGTCACAAGATAAGGCAGTTCTTCCACTTGACATCCGTTGCTGCGCAGATGTAAGGAAATTTTGAATTCCCCATATAAAACTGACGTAGACGCAGGAGCCAAGCAAAAACCTGCTTCAACGTCTGTTACACTTACAAATAATATGGTGGATACAATATTCGTATATCTTTTGCACAAACAGACGTCAAGTGTAGGCCCCGCCGTAGTCACCGTCAAGAAAATCGTGTGAGATGGAATGAATCACATGATGAAAAAATACATTGGTGGACTGGTACTCATTGAAGTTGATGGATGTTACAAAGAGAGAGCTTATCATGTGAGGTAGACGAACCCAGTTTCATAAAAAAACGTTTATCTACTTCATTATTTTGTAAAAGACCTCATTACATTACGAAAGCAATATCGAAAAATAAACATACGTTTTCTAAAATAAAACACGAAAAGCACTGAAAAATGTGAGACATAAAAGAAATAAGAGATGAAAACTGTTTACTCAAACAAAACATCAAACATAATTTTTGAACGAAAACATAGAAGCAATTATGGAAAATGTTGTAAGTACAGGTAAGATGGATAACGTTGATTTTACGAAGATCCAAGTAAGTAGGTAGGATAGGAAAATTATTTTTAGCAAAGCAATATTTTTCATTCGATATTTACAGAAGGTCGGAAAAGGCAATGAATGAAGTGCCTCTGTAATAGAACTCATGCATGACAAACAAGTATACAACATTATTTAAAACAAAATAAAGTGTAAAAGTTTTGACACCTGTCACACAAGGGTTTTTCGTGCAAATAGAAAACTTACCACGTTTAGCTGCCAGCCGCGAGCAAGCAAAAAGAAGTAGTTATTTATATATAAAAGTTAGCCATTAGCCAGCAGTCTAGTAATCTAATGATAATAATACGAATATACAGAAAGGAAGGTACCGAATGACCGACTTTTTCGGACAGACCGAAAAATCGAAGCTAATCTAAGCTAAGGTCAAACTAAAAAAAATCTATGCAAGGACAAAAGGTAAAATACAAAAATAAATTGGGCCTCACATTCAAAACACATGAGCTGATTGAGCAAATTTTTGTGTAGGAGGTTGGGCGCTGACTTTTTAAATGTTTTGTTTTGACCTTTGGACTTTGGGGAAAGTTGACCTATTGAGCTTAGAGATTTCGGGAAAGTTGGTCGTTAGATACCACCCTGTATGATTGGGTTTGAATCGAATTCGAAATGTGACAATACTGGTTGAGAAATTCTTTGATGTCATACTTATTTGAATTATCGCACGTTCCGCGATTTAAAACGATTTAAAATTAAAAATGAGCAACTGAAAAATTTCGGATTGTTGTAGTTTGACATCAATTTTTCCGCGCTAGTTGTCATATTTTATTCTGCATCTGATATAAAATTACGCAGGTGAGTTTCGATCCTAAAAAGCAATTGCAAAGCGTAAAATCAACGTAAGTCCGGCTACTTCGTGCGCGACCTTCCCTAGGGGTGACAGACGTTGGGGGGCGAGATGTCAGCGGGTAGCGGGAGGTGTAGCGGGGAAGGGTGACGCGCGCATCTGCGCTGCACGTCATATTAAAATGACGTGCTTCCTCGCCCCCTGACCGTCTGTACCCCGCAGGAAGGTCGTGCACGAAGTTGTCAAACAAACTAAAACAATTATCAAATACCATTAAGTAGAAATTTGTTGAATTTATCATAAGTATTTCTAAAGCTGAACGACGAAAGAAGAAAACGAAATCTACTGAAGCATAAATCAGAATTAAATCTTTCGCAGTATCTAGTTTTTCGCAACATGCAAGAAATTATATTTTTGCCACATCCGACAAAGATATTAAGGGCGTAGTTTAGCAGAAAGGACTCAAATCACCATCACATTAATGTGGATTGAGTCCTTTCTGCTAAACTACGTTTCCCTTGTAACAAGAAGAAACGTAATAGGCACTAGCAGTAGCAGCAGCGTTCGTGCGATATTTTTGCCCTGTGTAACGTACAACGTTTGACACAAACCGTATTCGTGTGAGACCAAGGTCGAAATTCATATTGTCCTAATGCATATGTGTTAAGCAGCATAAAAATAACGCAAAAACAGACGTTACTTGTGTTTCTCGCCGAATTATTCCAAAATTTCTTTCCCTAATGCCTAAGTAATTTAAGTACAATTTCTACATAGGTACCCATTTTCAGTTTACGCACTCGTTGTCTTTTCTATCAATATTCCTTTATCAAAATATCGAGTTTCATTCAACATTATTTTCTCGAAACCTATTTTCAATAAATGTTTACTGTTTTCAATTTCATGTCCAATTTGTGCTTCATTACATTTTACTGCAATCAGACTTTACTTTGCTAAGTCCATCTTCAATAATTTTAAATCGTACTAGAAATAATACACACGTAGCGTACTATTGTGCGTAGTTTTTGGGCAGCTCTATCGCATACGTTAAGAAAATACGATATTCCACCTTATTTTCTTATAAATATGGTTCATGTCAAACGATTTGACAGACGCATCCGCCAGCGCTGCGTATCGCACAACGGATGTGTCGGATGCGTTTGTCGAATCGTTTGACATAACATAAACTATATTTGTATTAGAATAAGGTTGAAATTCGTATTGTCCAAAACACATGCGATACGCAGCGCAAAAATAACGCACAAAAATGTGTAATTTGCGATAAATTGTTGAAAATTCAAGAACAATTTATAATAAAACAATCAATCGATTGAAATCATCATTAACTGGCTTAGTAAATTCCAAGAATTCTAGTCTACTCCCTCTTTTTAAAATATTTTGAAAGCAAATCCTTTATCTACCACTCATTACCATAGGTATGTGTGGTGTGGCTGAGTAATATGTCACCCATGTCTTGAGATAGGTATACCGTAAAAAAATAAATAAATCAAATATAATGGAAATTGCCGTGTGGTGCCGGCTTAGAAAAGCATCAGCTCATATCTTACCCGTGGGTGTCGTAAAAAGCGACTATAGGATTTGTCATTATGGTGATACACAGTCTTCTAAAAACTCTCAAACTTTATGATGATGGATGATTTTATGAAAATTATGGAACTTTTTGAGAATGATACCCTGTGATGGCTGTAGAAATAAAACGAGATAAAAACCCATCATAGGAACATTAAGGTGATAGATAAGACAGATCATAATAGTAGTTTATGCAATTGCCTTATAATAAGAGGCTTTAGGATGTGGGTGTCTGTTTATCACACGAGGCGCAGCCGAGTGTGATAATAGTTTGACACGAAAATTCTAAAGCCTAATTATATTGCAATTGCATACACTATTTTATCTACACTTTACAAGAAAAACTATGAAAAATAATTCATACCTCCGCACTTCACTATGGCGATTGCAAGCCTATCTACTGAACCAACAACTGAACGACTTTTATACATAAGTAACTTTTTAACTAAGCGTTAAAATGGAAGCTCATAAAATCGGAACAACTTTTAAAATTAAAAAGCATTAATCGGTAAATTTTAATTCGGAAAATGATTTGAAGCAAAGATTTAATAATAAATAAGTCCTCATAATTTCAAGTGTCGTCCCATTCTTTGATTGTGTCGTGACATTTGTTTTTTTTTATTATCTTACTGCTAAATGTCGATGTCATAAAGTCAGAAAAAGTACTTTAGAGTCTGGCCAGCGAGTCTTTGGACACGGAAATGGCGCCAATTTTAAAAATCTTTTACATGTTAACACTGAAAAACTACAATAAAACAATTTTGATACTTACTATTTTTTTGTTTTCTGCTCTTTAGTTTGTGTTTACCTTGCCTACCGGTATGTATGTATGATGTATCTACCGGGAGTAACAGAAAGGGTATAACAAGCCGAAAGGAGGTGAAGGTACTCATGAAACTGAACAACTTTCCCCATGAAACATGGGTCGATATATGAAAAAAATATTTGGACTTCCAATACAAAATCGCAGATCAGCTGATTGATTTACTCTGAAAGGTCCAATTTTTTTTCATATTTCGTCCCATGTTCTATGGGGAAAGTTGTTCAGTTTCATGAGTACCTTCACCTCCTTTCGGCTTGTTATACCCTTTCTGTAGTAGATACATCGTACATACATACCGGTAGGCAAGGTAAACACAAACTAAAGAGCAGAAAACAAAAAAATAGTAAGTATCAAAATTGTTTTATTGTAATTTTTCAGTGTTAACATGTTGCCATTTGAAATATTTGAATTATTTGACGTCCAAAGACTCGCTAGCCAGACTCTATGACATCGACATTTTACTTTATGACATTGACATTTTTTTTAAAGGCTGAATGGCTGTAAAGCAGTTGCTTATACATTTGCTTTCGAATTTGTAATAGGTACATTATGTATGAAGTGTAGATAAATATTATTCTCTATCTCGTTTAGTTGGCCTTACTTAACGTACAATTCATTTCAGTCACGGTAGTGCTCGGTCCCAGGTGCAGTGATATTTTTCCATTCAAACTTTTCATGTTTATGAAAACGGGTCATAACCAATAGTACTTCCTAGACGAGAAGTACCTACGCCAGCCCTCACTGTACCAAGCACAAGTACGAGACGCCTTAGGCACTAGCTCCACAGGAGGGACGTAAGACATGAGACGGAGTCGTGACACGTGCGACATCGCGACGCTTGAAACCATTTCCAAATAAATTAATGTAGGTATGAAACAGAATAGACGCCGTCTACATATATAGGATTACATTTAATTAAGTACAAATCTCTTGAGGGTGTAATCTACTCACAAAACTGAACAACTCTTGTTAGAAACTTTTCTTCGAAATATGAAAAGAAAATTTGGACCTCCCATAAAAAAATGCAACTTAACCGTATATACGATGACGGCTGACGATCACTTGTCAGACAGATTCCATCTAACCTCTCGCGTCGTACATCTCATCTGTGAAGATAGCCCCTTAGATCTACAATAGTTGTTGTAGTTAATCCTTACAATCTCTAGTAACCCATCTGCAAATAGCGGGTCTTAAAGTTGTCTAACTCCTCTTACCACGTGTTTGCAGCAAGTTTGCGGCGCAATTACCTAACACCCTTCTTAACTGGGTCTAATTTCCTGCCATACGATACCTTACAACGTGTGGGTGATAAGTTACTTTAACCACTAAAAGTGAGGCAGGCACGGCCTGACATGACATTGCGATATTTTTACTAAATTGACGAAAGAAAGTTACTGGAATAAAATTAGTAACTAAAACTCAGGTTATAATATTACAAATAATCATTAATCGAAATCAGTTCAGTAGCTATTACTAAAGATATGCAAGGACAAACATACATACTTAAACTTACCTACATAAATCACATTTGGCACACTAAATTTATTATCTATCAATCAATCATAGTATAATAAATAAGAAGTCGCATTTTGCGTTTCTCTGTTGTGGAATTTGCTAACTCCTCTATAACGTTATACCTAGATAGAGTGATTCAAGAGGATGGTTTATATGTATAACACATGCCGAGAAAATGCCTTTTTCACGCGGGTGAATGAGTATAAAATGAAGTCACTTTTTGCGTTTCTGTCTGTCTGTCGTGAAATTCGCAAACTCCTCTTAAACCACTCGGATTTCGATGCGTTTTTTTTCAATAGTTAGATTGATTCATGAAGAAGGTTCATATGTATAAAACATGCCGAAAAAAACCTTATTCCCGCCGGAAAAGGAGAAAATGAGTTGCAGCGGGGAAACCGCTTACGGGCGCTGCAGTAATTACCAAAATATTTGATGGTTCTGGAAATCATGTAACATCGGTTCGAATTGTCAATTCCAGGAATTTGGGATGTTATCAATATCCCAAATACCCCATAGTCCTAATTATGAGCTACCTGTCTAAATATATCGACAGAGGCAGTAAAACAACACGATACGACCAACATTTCCCGGGGGATTGCAAGTTGAATGTTCTAGTGTTTGCATTAACCAAACAGATCACTACCTCTAGTCTCCATGACATCTCACCACCGTTTGAGTGGGGACTTAGCCGCGCTTAGAGCACGCAATAAGGCAGAGACAAACTGTCTTTATATCCTATATATATTTATTTAGTCTTTATATTAAATATTCTGTTCTGTGATGAAGATGGTGAACAGGGCCTCAAGTCTGCAATTTTTACCATTTTAATGCGAGCGTCACTCAACTGTTATTCCATTGCCACAGTGATACACTACAACTCTTTTTGTTCTAGCTAGAGCATGCGACAAGAATTATATCATATTATTCTTTATTTATTTATTTATTCAACAACAACAACAAATTATTATTGTGCAAATGGATCCATGATACTACCAAGTCCGATTTAAGATAAATGTCTAAATAACGACAGAGGCATGAAACAACGCGACCAACATTGCCCGAGGGATCGCAAGTTGAATGTTTGAGTGGGGACTTAGCCGGGCTTAGAGCACGCAATAAGGCAGAGACAAACTAAGTTTTTTTTTTAAAGATTGTGAACAGGGCCGCAAGTCTGATATTTTTATGCCAACGATACCTATTGAAATGTCATTCGATTTCCACTTTGATTTTTTATTTTATTTTCCCTAAGTACAAACTGTTAGCAGATGCGAATCTCCCAAAATAATACAACTGACATCCCACTGACACATAACTAAAACGATTTTCTTATAGCGTGGTCTTGATACAATTTTGAAATTGAATTATTGAACCTCGATACAAATTTTATCTTCACTTCTAGATTTTGTTTGAATTTGTACCGATGATAGCAGCTCTGTAGGTTTTTTAAAATGAATATATCGAAACTGTTTTAGATAGGTACGCTTTCATAGATTTTATGGTGAAAAACTTTCTTTATCGCTTATGTAGGTACCAAGAACTAAGGCCATATTATCATATAATGATGAGACGTGGGACTTTTTCATATAAAATGTACGAAACAGAAGAGTACACTCGTGAAACGCGCGAATCATCGCCGACGGCCGACGATCACTTGTCTGACAGATGTCATCTTACGTCTCGCGTCTCACGTCTCATCTCATGCGTGGACAAATAAACTGTAAAATCTCTTCATCGATACACTACTCTATGTATCACCGTATCACATAGTTCTGTGTGTTTGCATGTTACACTGTTAGTGATTAGTTCACTGAACTAATACTACTTGAAATGAGGCACTGAGCACGTGTAACATTGTGAACACAGCTATATTATGCAATTTCCACCACGCATAGGATGAAATGAAATAGTACGAAATAGCAAATTTGTAAAGTTTTTTTTTTCTTACTATCGATGAAGATGACCAATCTAAGTACTACAAAATGGCCGCTCGAATAGGTTATATTTGACAGTTGTCAAAATCATCATATTAGACATAAGGCCTATTTTTCTTTGTTAATATGTCATCTAGTATGGGTATGACAGCTGTCTTATCATGTTAATGCTATGTCACAAGGTATATTTTCCTTTTTGACGTGTCTTTTGGAATGGCTAAACGTTAGTTTATTATATTATCTGTGGAATGGCCTATTCCCCTATTCGAAAGGCCGTACTTTCAACTAATTACTACGATTACAGGGACAGAAATGGGATTGATTGAATATGTCTCCACTCTCCAAAGATTTTTCTTGTGAGTTGTAATTTTTCCTACCGGGTGTTAGGGACGGTGTACCGAAAACTTTGCAGGCAAGATCAGACCATCAAACTGAACAACTTTTACTATGGAGCCAATGGTGGGAAACGAAATTAAAAATTCCGTCCTCCCATACAAAATTCACGATCAGCATGAATGGGAGGTCGGTTTTTTTTTCCCACCATTGGCTCCATAGTAAAAGTTGTCCAGTTTCATGGTCTGAACACGCCTGCAAAGTTTTCGTTACACCGTCCCTAACACCCCGTAGAACGCTAAAAATATGTAACCAGAATGTAATGGAAATTTTTCTGTTGACAGGTCTGAGTGAGCGGAAATATCAAACCAGAAAGCGTGTTGCTCTTTGCCACAAGCTCCACAGAGAGGACAAGGAAAGGACATAGGGCGTAGGGCATGACGTTTGACGTTTGACATCGCGACGTTTCCATACAAAATGTACGAAAAAGTATTTACAAAGGCACACACAAGCGTCGCCAAAGCGTCGGGCCAAAGCGTCGGGCCAAAGCGACGCCAAAGCGTCGCATCCATGACAGCTAGCGTCAAAAACTAAGAAGAATATTTGACGATCACTTGTCTGTCAACTGTTATTCTTACGTCCTATGCCCTCGTCTTTTTGGTGGAGTTTGCGCCTTAGACTAGGGAAAAAAGTGTTGCTAAGTTAAAAATATTGCGTAATAACAACCAATCAGCAAATTTCAATATGGCTGGCGGCAACCATTGTCAGGTTACGTTTCACGTTGCGTTCGTAACAAATTAATTACCTACCTGTTCATTTTGATTTGTTGCGAATTAAAGTTGTCTTTCTATTTGTTTACTTGTGGTAGAAAACAGAAAATCAATAAGAGATTTGGAATAATTGAATAAACACAAAATTAAAAGTAATTTATAAAGTGGTACATACTTTCCGTGTAAAGAAACGTTCTTTCAACTTAGCTCAGAGCTCGCTCAGAGCCTTCTACATGACACTTGAAAATCCACTAGTGACCGCCGAAACTTGAATCCGGGACTATGGATCACCGTTCCACCGCTCTGCCAACTGAGCTACGGGCGCCTAGCGGACCCTGGTGAATTTCTCAACCTCTTGATGCTCGTCTCGAAGCGAAGATTAAGCGGCATCTAGTAGTAGTTTATACAACTAAATACTTTTCAATTTGTGAGAATAATATAGCATTGTGAGTGCAATAAAATTCCAATACTTGAAAATCCCTAGAAAGATTTTCATTATGTCATTTAAATACTTATAAGCAGTCTAGGTTAATATTTGCTTTTTTTGCCTCTAGGTTGTCTCTGTCTTGTACCTTTTCTCTGTACCAATAAAACTGTTGCATACTTAGTTGGCGTTAATTACGCTTGTTAACTAGCAACTTTAATATCGCTGTGTTGTTTAAGCGGTTCTCACAACTACTGCATGTTTTTCCGGTGATTTACCGCATCCGGTTTCCTGGCGAAAATAAAGCATTAATATACGTGGCCTATGTTTGGATGTAGTGTAATCCGTTTCTAAGAGGCAAGTTCCGCCCGCAAATCATTTATACTTAGTTGAAACGGCCACTCGCTGCATTTTCTCACTTGACGCGCAACGTGACGCGTAAAATGGCATCTGTCAGACAAGACAAGTGATCGTCAGCCGTCATCGATGCGACGCGCGTCCCACGTGTTTAGCTTTGTCTCTTCTGTTTCATACATTTTATATGAAAAACGCACGTCTCACGTCTCCTCTGTAAAGCTTGCGCCTATTTTATTTTAAATTATAACATTTATCGCGAAAAATTTCATTGTTACGCACTAGCAGTAATTTCATACAAAGTAAAAAGTTCATCATAATTGAACATAGGTACAGCCGGTGAAAACAGCGCACCTCGTACAAAGAAATTACTTACAAAAAACAATAGTAAATAAAAAACACAACTAAAACACAATCCATTACATTCTTAAAAAGGTTATCTGAGAAAAAAATAAGATTATCGGTAAAAGCGTTCACTACAAGACAGGTTGACGAGGGTACGCCAGAGGGCGGCAAAGTGGACAGTTCCAAATGTCCATTGATTATAAGCCGAGAAACACACGTAACAGAAAGGATCATGCCCAATCTAGTATGAATGTTCGTCCATTGCTTGCCTCACTACTGGCAGGCCTCGCATTAAAGCCAAAGCTAAATAATTATAAAGTCTAATTATTGCTTAACATTTTGTATCTGAAAATTATTTAATTATGACAGGAGTTCTGAAATAATTGAATGTTAAAGTTGGGTATCGAAAGAGACAAAGGTGCTGAAGTTTGGCTGTATATCAAGTATTTCATTCTAAATTCGTTATTGTTAGCTAATACCGAAGTAAGCAGTGTAGAAAAGGTTCACACCGCAGTAAAATCTTTGGTAAAAATACCTAACGGTAGAAAAACCTTTGAAAATTAAGTTAGTTCCACTGTTTTGTACAACAATTGCCATAGCTATTCTACATTAGAATTAGGAATAATTACATATTGCTTTAATTTTCATTTTGATGCGAGACAATTTCTTGGACCAGACGTTATTTTTGCGCTGTGTAAGTGTAACGCATACGTTAGAACAATACAAATTTCGACCGCAGCCTCATACAAATACGGTTTGTGTCAAGTGGTTTGACACGTTTGACGACGCAGCGTTCTGCGATGCGCAGTGCAAGTACTTGTTTAGTTAGGTGGAAAATCGCATTTTCCTAAAGCATGTGATAGATAAGAAATAAATGCCAAGCGGTAGTGGCTAAGAATTCAGCCACCCCTTTTCTACTCAGGGTGTTTCGTAAAAGGCGACGTAGAGCTTTTGACCATATGGCTACAATATCTGCCGAACATGGTCAACCGTATGGTGGCGGTAATACGACCCACGATAGCATTCCAAAAGAGGGTTGACGTCAGGCAGGCGGCCAGTCGTAAAATTAAGCCAAATCCTTTTGCAACATTATTTTGTGTTCAACAAAACGTGTTGCGCCGACCCCAAGTAATTGGGATTAGGGCAGGTAGATGATGATGTGATAGGAAGTAAACGTGGGAAAGAAAAACGGAAGCTGCGTGTGTTTCTCACCTATAGTTTAGTGGTTATGTGGATGTAAAGGTGTTGTGTGTAGGTACGTGGGTTTGATTCCCACGGAGGGACAGTTGTTATTTTGAAAGGAAAACAAACATAAAATATTTTATTCAAATTTAAGAATTTTTGGAAAATTGAAAAATTTTCCAAATTTAAGACAGACAGACAGAGAAACGCAAAAAGTGACTTAATTTACTACTTTCATGTACTGATTTCGCAGCTACGTTTTGGTACATCGCACCGTATCCAACCATTCGTGCCCAACATTATAAATAACAACTCAGGGCTGTCCTCTTTCACCCTCATAATTTATGTAGCTCTTTATTTTTCCCTAAATTACTTCCAAAGACTTTGGGTAATGGAATCCGGTCGTAAGTTTGGATAAATTAATTTATGACTACGGTTGCTGTACGGAACGGATGTATGAAGAAAATAAGAGAACACGTGAGACGTAAGATGACATCTGTCTAAAAAGTGATCATCGGAGACGTGAAACGAACGACATCGCGACGTTTTAAACCATTTAAAAAAATGTATGAAATAGAAGTGACAAAGCTACACACGTGCGCGTCGCATCGATAACGGCTGACTATCGCTTATCTGACAGATGTCATGTTACGCGTCGCGTCACTCGTCTATTCTATGGAGCTTGCCCCTAAGGTTCGAAAAACATCTGCGTTATGTATTTTTTTCCTCGTTCAGTTAATTTAGATGATAAATTGATAAGATAAGCCGACTCTTGCGGAAAATCATTGATGTCATATTTATTTGACTTCATTTGAATTGAAATTATATAAAGGGCTTGGCTAAATGTTCATACAACAAAAATCCAGAATCGCCAGCAACGAAATGCATATGAATGGGTTCACTAGGGTATTGCTATTTAATAAAAAAAATATACAGGGTCCTACCTCATCTACTATATAAAATATTAGATGACATAGATAAATCTTATACGAGAGGCCGGTCCAGTGGTTACTAACCACCGAGTACCTTTATCTTGTACTTTAGTTGTAGATAGTTATGTCAAATAAATACATAAAATATACGGGGTGTTAGGGACGGTGTAACGAAAACTTTGCAGGCGTGCTCAGACCACGAAACTGAACAACTTTTACTATGGAGCCAATGGTGGGAAACGAAAAAAAAAATCCGACCTCCCATACAAAGTCAGTCACCTGATTGTGAATTTTGTATGGGAGGTCGGAAAATTTTTTTCGTTTCCCACCATTGGCTCCATAGTAAAAGTTGTTCAGTTTGATGGTCTGATCATGCCTGCAAAGTTTTCGGTACACCGTCCCTAACACCCTGTATATCGTGTATGTAGTTAAATGACAACTAGGAAAATAATGTTTGATTCAAAGATAAAATGTATTATAAAATATCTTGGATCACTTTGCTAAAGATTTATACATGAACCTAGAATGTCTGGAACAAAATGTATGGATACAGGATGTAAAAAAAAACAACTGCAAATATTTTAAGGGGTGAACCAGCCTCTGAAACTGAATAACTTTACCCAAGGAACATATGTCAAAATATGAAAAAAAAATGGATTCCCATACAAAATGTACCAGCCGACCGAATCAATTTGTATGGGAGAGCCAAATTATTTTTCCTCATTCGACCTATGTCCCTGGGGAAAGTTGTTCAATTTCATGGGCTGGTTGACCCCTTAAAATATTTGCAGTTGATTTTTTTACATTCTGTATACATACATTTCGTTTCAGACAAATCTGGGTTCTTCTTGTATAAACATTAAGCAAAGACATCCAAGATATTTTATAATATTATTTAATCTTTGAATCAAACATAATTTTCCTAGTCGTCATTTTACTAGTTACGCGATTATATTTTATATACTTATTTGACATCCTACCTACAAATGAGTACAAGATATACTTTGGTTTTTGAATGTTTTGGATACTCGAGCATATCGCGGTGTCGGCATTGACTCAGATCACTTCCTGGTGATATCCCGAATAAGTGGTCTCTTCAATCGATGGCGGCACAGAGTGACTGAGCGTACTAGTGTTTTGCAAAGAGTGAAAGTGGAAAAATTGCAAGAAAAGGAAGTAAAAAAGGAGTATATAAGGTCCTATTAAATTCACTGCAAATATTTTAGGTGCAGATCAAATAAAATATAAGCATGTACTAGGCAAATTTTTAAAGAAATCTACACGCTAGTTTTCGAGAAAACTGTATTTAAGTAAAAAAACACGAAACGCAAAAAGTGCACCCTGTTTGTCCTAGAAACACACACGTCGATAATTTAAATTACGCGCCAAACGCGCCGTGCTGTGATTGGTTGGTTGTTAGTGTGCGTGCCGTGTAAGTGAATCATGTTTACATGGCGGAATGTCAGTCGGGTCAGTCAAAGGGTGTTCACTAATAAATTAAAAAGTTTGTTTGAAAATGAAAAAAAATATCTAGCGTGTAGATTTATTTTAAAATGCCTTAGATGTTTTTCTTATACATATTTACGCATGCCCTTAAAATATTTGCAGTGAATTTAATAGGACCTTATATTAGAAGATTGAAAGAGGAGTTCAATGGCTTGGATGAGATGTCCGACATTGAAGAAGGATGGAAAGGATTTAAGAAAGGTGTTGTGGATGTTGCGATAGAAGTATGTGGAGTTTCTAAAAGGATGAAAGGAAAATCACAACAGAGTGCTTGGATGAGTAAAGAAGTGCAAGAAGTTGTGCAAAAGAAGAAAAAAGCATGGTTGGATTGGTTAGCTACTAAAGCTAACCGAAGAATGTTAAAAGCGACGGATGAGGATGTAGCGAAAGCAAGAGAAGAGTATAAAAGTGTGAAAGATGTAGTCAAGAAGACAGTGGAAAGAAAGAAAGATGAGTATAAGGATGAGTTTGATAGGAGGCTATCTGAAAACTTTCGTTCCAACTTGAAAGTTTTCTGGAAATCCATAAGGACAGCTCGAGGAAAAACAGCATCATCCGAGTTGAGTAGGATTCGAAGCCAGGATGGTAGTATAATAAGAGGTGAAGAATGTGTATTGAAAAGATGGAAGGAATATTTTGAAAGTTTATTTGAGAAAGAAGACATAGCGCAAGAAATACCTACGGAAGAAATGAATGAAATTGTGAACGAAAGCGAGATTGAAATGGATGAGATCGTGAAAGCATTGAAAAGCATGAAATCTGGAAAGGCTGCAGGATATGATAGAGTATCGGTCGAAATGCTGAAGGCTGGCGAAGGTGTAGTGGCTAGTCAGCTGTACCTCCTTTTCAACCTTTGCTGGAAAAGCGGTCGAGTGCCAAGTGATTGGTGCAAGGCTGTTATAGTACCATTGTACAAGGGAAAAGGGTCGCAGCTAGATTGCAAAAATTATCGCGGTATAAGCCTTCTTAGTGTTGTCGGCAAACTGTATGCAAAGGTGTTGATTGAAAGAGTGGTGAAAGAAACGGATGAGAAAGTATGGGATGCTCAGGCAGGGTTTCGTAAGGGGATGGGATGCACGGATCAGGTCTTTTCCTTGCGGTGCATAGCTGAAAAGTTCCTGGCTAAAACCAGAAAGTCTATTGCGCATTCGTGGATTTGGAAAAGGCCTATGACAGAGTGGTGAGGAATGAATTGTGGTCGGCTCTATCCATGCATGGGGTGAGCAGTATCTTGATACGAGCGCTGAAATCCTTATATAAGGATTCCAGTGCTTGTGTCAGGATCAACGGCACATACACGGAACTGTTTAATATCGAGAAAGGTGTTAGACAGGGCTGTGTTGCGTCACCATGGCTGTTTAATCTATTCATGGATAGTTGTTTGACAGATTTGAAAGAGAGTGAATGTGGACTAAGAATGAACGATTTACTCGTCAAATGTATGCTCTATGCTGACGATCAAGTTATTCTTGCATCGTCGGCTGAAGAGTTACAGGAGATGGTAAATATTATGAATGAGGCTTTGAAAGAGAAAGGAATGAAAGTAAATGTTAGTAAGACGAAAGCAATGGTTTTTGAAAAAGAGGATAGTACGACAGAGTGTAATATTATAATTGAAAAGGAGAGAGTGGAGCAAGTGAAAGAGTTTGTATATTTGGGATCAAAATTTACATCAGATGGAAAGTGTGAAAGTGATATTGAAAGGAGGGTGAATGCCGGCAACATGGTGAATGGAGCGTTGCATGCCTTTATGAATAGCCAGAAAGTGTCTAATAAGGCCCGTCTGGCTGTGCATAGAGGGGTGTTAGTTCCAACACTTATGTATGGGAGTGAAAGTTGGGTATGGCAGAAAAAGCATGAAAGTAGAATAAATGCGGTAGAAATGAGAGCGTTAAGGAATATGATAGGAGTAAAATTGAGTGACAGGATTAAGAATAGCGTGATAAGGGAACGTTGTGGTATAAAAGAAGACGTAGTGACTGGTATAGAAAAAGGAATGCTTAGATGGTTTGGCCACGTTGAGAGGATGAATGAAAGAAGATTAACGAAACAAGTATATATGGCGAGTGTGGATGGGAACGTTGGAAGGGGAAGACCTAGACGGACGTACCTAGATCAAATCGGGGACGTTTTAAAGAAAGGCCAGGTCAAGAGTACCCTAAACCGACGAGCGTGCATGAAAAGATTGATGAACGTTGAAGAAGCGAAAGAGGTTTGTCAGGATCGTAGCAAGTGGAAGGATGTAGTCTCTGCCTACCCCTCCGGGAAAGAGGCGTGATGTATGTATGTATGTATGTATGTAAGAGTACCTAACCACTAGACGGGCCTCTCGTATAAGGTTTATCTATTTTATCTTATATTTTCTATACTAGATGAGGTAGGACCTTGTATATTTTTTTAATAAAATAGCAATACTCTAGTGAACCCATTTATATGCATTTCGTTGCTGGCGATTCTGGGTATTTTTTTGGCCGAAACCTTTGGGAGACGGCGCGCGGGGCGCCTTTACAGATGGCTCACTCAGCACTAGCTAGCGACGATTTGGACGCTTACTGGAATGAACTAGTCTTTGAGGAACTGGAGCTATCGATCTATCAACAGTAGCTCAAGGTAACTAAGAAGATAGTTGCCACGAACATCATATTTCTCGGATGAAATATGGCTCAGAATCATCATTATTAAGTTCTTCAATCAGATTTCACTGTTTTGATATTCTTATACTTTGAGATTTTTGACATCAGCAACCCTGGCTATGTAACAAGTGACAATTGCAAAAATCCTAAATAGGTTCTTTCTGTGAACTCTCTATTTTGTGCTAAGAAGTATACAGATTAGGTTAGGTTAGTTTGCAAGTATGTAGACGCCGCGTAGCGTTACGAACATACTACGAAACTATTTGCTACGATAGTGCTACAATTTTGCTACGAGTTTGATGTATAGTATTCTGATACAAGTGATTTTGTATTTCTTGACGCAAGTTTTTATGTTTATTTGAGTAAATTTTAAAGTAGATCGCCTAAATAATAAAGTGTTATAGGTAGTGCATTTCCAGCATTTTTATTCGCGGAGGGAAATATTCCAGACGAACAACGAATTGACGTCATAATCAGAAATCGCTTTACAAAAAATTAAGTCCTATTTTCAGGCTTTCAGCTGAATGTGCTCACTGAATTCGGAACACTTTTGTCGCGCGTCACTGTCGTCCATTTAGTGAGTGACGCGAGCTCAGAATAATGACATAGATATAGAAGTAAAATTCATATCGTCGTCTTATTTTTGCTACCGACTTTTTACGTGTACTATACTATACTATACTATACTATAACAGCCACAACACGGTGAATACAGTGAATACGAGCGGCTTTTGACTTCACCGATGATGTAATAACAGTAAATGAAATACGCATTTTAGGGATCTGTATTACACTGGTTATTGTTACCATTTGTATGGTAAATGTAAATTAATATTTGTGTGTGTGTGTGTGTGTCTCTATCGTTCTCTCTCTCTCTCTTTGTGTGTGTGTGTTACGTGTGTTACACTAAAATACAGGGTGTTAGGGACGGTGTACCAAAAACTTTTCAGGCATGATCAAACCATCAAACTGAACAACTTTTACTATGGAGCCTATGGTGGGAAACGAAAAAAAATTTCCAACCTCCCATACAAAATTCACGATCAGCTGAGTGACTTTGTATGGGAGGCCGGAATTTTTTTTGCGTTTTCCACCATTGGCTCCATAGTAAAAGTTGTTCAGTTTCATGGTCTGAGCACGCCTGCAAAGTTTTTGTTACACCGTCCTTAACACCCCGTATAAAACTAGAATCTGTTTTTTAATCGAAATGTGTTTGCCTAAGCTCCACAGAGGAAACGTGTGACATGACGCGTGAAATGGCATCTGTCAGACAAGTGATCGTCAGCCGTCATCGATGTATGTAGCGTTGTCTTTTCTGTTTCATACATTTGATGGAAACGGCTTCTGGCGCTGCAATGTCGCACGTCCCAAGTCTCCGTTTCATGTCTTACGTCTTAGTTGTGGAGCTTGCGCCTTTCATTCTTATACATTCTATGAAATCTTATACTGAAATGAGAATTACCCGTTTGATTGTGATTGTCTTAGATCCTTGCGTATTTAGCTGGTTTATGAATGGCCTAGCAACAGACATGGTTTGACATGGTTTCTACAGCTAAAGTCCTTATTCTGTGGCCGCGGGTGACGCGCTCACAATGGGCGGTAACTAAGTGACGTCGGCGGGAGATGACAGGCAGCATCCCGCTGGCAATACGTCATGCGCTCGTCTCGTGAATACGAGCGGCTTTTGACTTCACCGATGATGTAATAACAGTAAATGAAATACGCATTTTAGGGATCTGTATTACACTGGTTATTGTTACCATTTGTATGGTAAATGTAAATATATGGTAAAAGTAAATAAATATTTATGTGTATCTCTCTCTCTCTTTCTCTCTCTTTCTCTGTGTGTGTGTGTGTGTGTGTGTGTTTCTATAGCTATGCGCTTATTCTGTGGCCGCGGGTGTCGCGCTCACAATGGGCGGTAACTAAGTGACGTCGGCGGGAGATGACAGGCAGCGTCCCGCTGGCAATACGTCATGCGCTCGTCTCGTGAACAGGAGCGGCTTTTGGCTTTTCCGATGGCATAAAGGAAGCATATCAAACTACACATTCAAGGGATCTGCATACACTGGTTTTGTTGGCATTTGTACTGCCTGTCCACGCTAAGTTGAACATTGGAAACAAAAGAGTAGCGATGCAGTTTTCGCGGAGCTAACCCGAAAATCGGTAGTACCGGTTTCAACCCTCTTCTACCGATTGTAACACAAATTATTTAAGTTACAAAAAATAATTGAGAAGTGATGTTTGGCATATAGATTCATTATCCATGTCTTTATACTTATTATTATGTAAAAAAAGTAAAAGAATATTTTTCAATTGAATTTTCTTATCTGCGGTGTTTTGAAGTGCAATATTAGATGGACTAAATAACAATTTGGATTTAAACAAGCATATTCTTTGGTAAAAATATGAATCTTCCAAATCTACCGGTTTATTGTGTCAATAAACCGGTACCTACCGATTTACGATTTGGACAACGTTTTTGAAGATTTTTGACATAATCATAAGGCTCTGTTTCCACTACTCCGATCCGTCACCGGATGTCGGATGTAGCCTTCCGAAAAATATCGAAAATCCGGTCACCGATTTCCCACCTATCCGGTAAAAAACGGACAGTAAAGTTTCATTATCTCGACGGACTCGGACTCGGACGGACGACATGGTTGAATGTAGGTACAATTGTTTTAAAGCATGCATAATTTTAGTACAATACCAATTGTTCGGGAAAATACCGTTTTGATAAAATCCGGATACCGGTGTAGTGGAAAAGCAAGTATAGTATTTTATTAGATTTCTAAATCGGATTGGAAATTATCGTGTACCGGATCGGAGTAGTGGAAACAGAGCCTAAAACTGGAATGTGCGGTAGCGATGGCAAAAAATTATTGACTTACTTGAGGGTCTATGAAACTGTAGAAAGTTACATAGATTAATACTACTTTTGGATCCGCTTTGTTCAGATAATAAAAGTATGTTTTCGATCGGAAATTTTATTGAAATGAGAATTCTAAATTCCTTTAATTGCTCACGAAACTTGGAAATGAACCAAACCCTTACTTGAAAGTACAAAGAATTTTCAATCTAAGAAATTCATTATTTTAAGTGTATTCCGACTTGACAACTGAGACATGCATAGAAATATAGATAGATAGGTACAGCTAGAAGACGTGCGGTCAACAGCCGTAATGAATGCGCCATACATTTTGATAATGTCGATACCTATTATTCAATACGAGCTATTAAATTGTTAGTGGAATCAAAAAAGTACGGCATGCAATTTTTGACCTTAATGACATTTGTCAAATGTGAGTATTTTAGAGATGATGTATCTATGTATCTATCGAAGAATTTTAAAAATCCAAGACATTTTGAGAATTGTCAATAAGGTTTTAAAATCTTTGCACCACTTTTTTGCTTTGCAATTGCTTTGGTAATAGAGTCAATAAACATGGTGCAAGCAATTTTCGACCTTATTGACATTTGTCAAATTTCCATACAGTATAGATGTATTAACATATTTAACAAAGAATTTCACAAATCCACGGCATTCTGAAAATTGTCTATAAGGTCGAAAATTGCTTGAACCACTTTTTTTGCTTTGCAATTGGTAGTAAAGTCAATAAACATGGTGTAAGCAATTTTCGACCTTATTGACATTTGTCAAATTTCCATACAGTATAGATGTATTAACATATTTAACAAAGAATTTCCAAAATCCACTGCATTCTAAAATTGTCAATAAGGTCGAAGATTGCCTGAACCACTTTTTTTGGTTTAAAATCAGTAATAGAGTAAAAAAATATGATACAATCAATTTTTGATCTTATTGACAGTTGACAAATTTCAATATTGTAGAGATGTATTAACATAATTGTAGAAAAAATCAAACATTTGGGGAATTATGAGGATCGTCAAAAAAGTTGCGAATCGCTTTCATCACTTTATTTGCTTTAAAACCGATATAATAGACTAAAACAATATGGTACACGCAATTTTCAAGTCATCTATCAATCTTTCGGCGTTCATTTTTTCTGTCCGTAATGTCAAAATCCCCTAAAAATGGCACGTCAAATCTGTGGCACAAAATAGAGAGTTTACAGAAAAGCATGCATAATTTTAGTACAATACCAATTGTTCGGGAAAATACCGTTTTGATAAAATCCGGATACCGGTGTAGTGGAAAAGCAAGTATAGTATTTTATTAGATTTCTAAATCGGATTGGAAATTATCGTGTACCGGATCGGAGTAGTGGAAACAGAGCCTAAAACTGGAATGTGCGGTAGCGATGGCAAAAAATTATTGACTTACTTGAGGGTCTATGAAACTGTAGAAAGTTACATAGATTAATACTACTTTTGGATCCGCTTTGTTCAGATAATAAAAGTATGTTTTCGATCGGAAATTTTATTGAAATGAGAATTCTAAATTCCTTTAATTGCTCACGAAACTTGGAAATGAACCAAACCCTTACTTGAAAGTACAAAGAATTTTCAATCTAAGAAATTCATTATTTTAAGTGTATTCCGACTTGACAACTGAGACATGCACAGAAATATAGATAGATAGGTACAGCTAGAAGACGTGCGGTCAACAGCCGTAATGAATGCGCCATACATTTTGATAATGTCGATACCTATTATTCAATACGAGCTATTAAATTGTTAGTGGAATCAAAAAAGTACGGCATGCAATTTTTGACCTTAATGACATTTGTCAAATGTGAGTATTTTAGAGATGATGTATCTATGTATCTATCGAAGAATTTTAAAAATCCAAGACATTTTGAGAATTGTCAATAAGGTTTTAAAATCTTTGCACCACTTTTTTGCTTTGCAATTGCTTTGGTAATAGAGTCAATAAACATGGTGCAAGCAATTTTCGACCTTATTGACATTTGTCAAATTTCCATACAGTATAGATGTATTAACATATTTAACAAAGAATTTCACAAATCCACGGCATTCTGAAAATTGTCTATAAGGTCGAAAATTGCTTGAACCACTTTTTTTGCTTTGCAATTGGTAGTAAAGTCAATAAACATGGTGTAAGCAATTTTCGACCTTATTGACATTTGTCAAATTTCCATACAGTATAGATGTATTAACATATTTAACAAAGAATTTCCAAAATCCACTGCATTCTAAAAATTGTCAATAAGGTCGAAGATTGCCTGAACCACTTTTTTTGGTTTAAAATCAGTAATAGAGTAAAAAAATATGATACAATCAATTTTTGATCTTATTGACAGTTGACAAATTTCAATATTGTAGAGATGTATTAACATAATTGTAGAAAAAATCAAACATTTGGGGAATTATGAGGATCGTCAAAAAAGTTGCGAATCGCTTTCATCACTTTATTTGCTTTAAAACCGATATAATAGACTAAAACAATATGGTACACGCAATTTTCAAGTCATCTATCAATCTTTCGGCGTTCATTTTTTCTGTCCGTAATGTCAAAATCCCCTAAAAATGGCACGTCAAATCTGTGGCACAAAATAGAGAGTTTACAGAAATTTCACTCGCCCCCATTTTTTATTTTCGCGATTGGCACTTTGTATGTTTTTTTTATTTCTACCTATGTTTTTGGAGAAAGTTGTTAAGTTGCATACACTAATTCACCCCTTAAAATATTTGCAGTATTTTTTTACGTACCGTATTGTTACATGGACGAACATGAATAATAATAATGTTAACCATAGTTACATAAATAGTGAACTTTTTTGTTATCCGTACCACATTTTTTGCAATTGACATTTAGTTTGAAGTCAATGATTTGCTTGTAAGCCTGGTTGGCCTGTATGGTAAAAGTAAATAAATATTTGTGTGTGTGTGTGTGTCTCTCTCTCTCTCTCTCTCTCTCTCTCTCTCTCTCTCTGTGTGTGTGTGCATATCAAACTACGCGTTTAAGGAATCTGCATATACTGGTTGTTGTTAGTATTTGTATGGGGAACTAGTATTGCGATTCATCAAATGTGTAGGTTGATGTCAAGCAAGTTTAGCATACCCATACATAACGCCTTTATTCCTAATGAAGTGGGCATTTGGCGGGCAATCGTTTAACAAACGGTTCTTATCGCCATTTAATATCAATGTTTGTAAAGTCAGTACACTCAAGCAAATAATTATTTTGAGTCTACGTGTGTTTTTTATTATATTTATTTATAAAAAAGTTGTTTAAACATAATAATACCTGTCCCATTCTTACTTCATTTAGGTCTTGTTTAAGTTGGGTGTTTCAAAGTGGTTATAATTTTTGCTGATCGCTTAAAATGATGGAAAGAATTAAATTATTTTAAGACTACCTACGTTCCATTTATCTTGTCATCAAATAAATTCATTAAAGTTGAATACAAAAAGAAGAGCTGTTGCGTATTATAAAAGAAAAATTATAGCTTTTTAAAAGAAGTTTTAACGTTATTATGAGATAAGTTTGTTTTGAAAAGTCTCGCCGCCGTCTCGAAGCGAATGGAAAAAATGTTTCAAAGAACCTTTTATCCAGGCCAAGTGCGTAAGTAACATGTGGAATACGAAATTGTTGAAACTTACTTTTATGGATACAGAAGATAAATATAGGAATAAAAACGAAATCAACCAAAGTAGACAATTTGATTGATATGATGGATGTTTGAATGATATTAAAGATTTTCCACCATGTCACATCTTTAACTCTATCTAAAGCTATTGACGAATAATGAAGAATGTGATAGTTTAAGAAATTCAGAAGGCCAGTCAAGTAAGATGCCTATTGTATTTTGAAAGTAGACTTGGCCTGATTACTTCCTAGCATTCCATGTTGTCCTGGTACTCACCCAAACTTGCGTACGTGTTCATATGTATTCTGACGTCATGATTTTATTTAAATCTACGCATTTCACTTTTTAATTTGCCCGAAATATAATTGAAAATTCGCATCGAATCGCAAGTACCTAACTACTTATGTGTCAAAATTGAATAAAATCTATCGTCGATAATATGATATACAAAACCCCTACAAAGACGCCCTAAAGTACCTAAAGCAAAAGCTGCAAGCCGTATAAAGCAAAATACAAAGCTTAAAAATAATGTTCTTATGATGTCTAAATAAAGAAAAGAAAATAATACTTGGTCTGATTACTTCCTAGCATTCCATGTCATCCTAGTACTCACCCAAACTCGCGTCGTACGTGTTTATGTACCTACTTATTCTGACGGCATGAACTTTTTCGCAATCTACGCTTTTTTACTTTTATTATTTACTTTTTTTATTTTTATATTTTTTACTTATCCATGAACAAAACTGTATGAAATATATCGCCGATAATTTGCGATGCAATGCGAAAAACCCCTTTACTTACTAAGTAATATGAAGCTTGAAACAGAATATTCAATAAAGAAAAGAAAAGAATACTTGGCCCGATTACACCCTAGCATTCCATGATGACCTGGTACTTACCCAAACTCGCGTCGTACGTGTTCATGTACTCTGACGCCATAAACTTTTCCGCAAACATATTCTACCCGACATATAGTTAAAATTCAAACCGTCAAAATTGTATGAAATATGTCGAAAAACGACGCCCTCAAGCAAAGCAGAAGTTGCAAGCGTTACTAGGTAACAAAGCTTTTAAAAAGGAAGCAAAAAATACTACACCAGATTACTTCCTAGCATTCCATGTTGCCCTGGTACTTACCCAAACTGGCGTCGTACGTGTTCATGTACTCTGACGTCATGAATTGCGAGACCAGCGCCGTCTTGCCCACCCCGCTGTCGCCTAATAACACCACCCTGTATTTTGGTACCTGCGGGTACAAATAAACCAGATTATAAATACAGAATGTAAAAAAATCAACTGCAAATATTTTAAGTGGTGAACCGCCCATGACACTGAGCAACTTTCCCCAGGAACATAGGTCGAACTGTCCAGGAACATACCTTTATATACGGTTACATTTAATTAAGTACAAATCTCTTGAGGTTGTAATCTACTAACAAAACTGAACAACTTTTGTTTGAAACTTTTCTTCGAAATATGAAAAAAAAATTTGGAGCTCCCATATTAAGTGACATACTTTTTCAGCATTTTTGTATGGGCGGTCCAAATTTTTTTTTCATATTTCGAGGAAAAGTTTCAAACAAAAGTTGTTCAGTTTTGTGAGTTGATCACACCCTCAAGAGATTTGTACTTAATTAAATGTAACCCTATTAAATGTAACCCTATTAGGGTTAGGGTTACATTTAATTAAGTACAAATCTCTTGAGGGTGTGATTTGTACTTATTATCTCTTGAGGGTGTGATCTACTCACAAAACTGAACAACTTTTGTTTGAAACTTTTCTTCGAAATATGAAAAACTTATTTGGACCTCCCATACAAAAATGCTGAAAAAGTGTGTCACTTAGTATGGGAGGTCCAAATTTTTTTTTCATATTTCGAAGAAAAGTTTCTAACAAATGTTGTTCAGTTTTGTGAGTAGATTACACCCTCAAGAGATTTGTACTTAATGAAATGTAACCGTATATACTAGTGGGCCATTAGAGGTTTAACCCACTGCAACTCATTTTCCCGCAGAAAAAAGCATTTTCCCGGCATGTTCTAGATATATAAACCTTCCTCTTCCTCTTTCTGTTACTAAAAACGCATCAAAAACTGTTGCGTAGTTTAGGAGGAGATAGAACGCAAAAATCGACCTAATTTTATATTATGTATTGATTTATTAACAGGCGGGGCTCTTAATTTATCACGAACTTTTCTTTAAAGTACGGCCGTTCGAATTTGGCCCTATATGACAGCTGTCAAAATCATGTTAATGCTACGGCATAAGGTCTTTCTTTGTTGACATGTCTTCTATATAGTATGTCTTTGACACCTGTCAAATATGGCCTACTCGAACGGCAAACGGCAAAACTGTTCAATTTTCACGCCTATTATTTATTGTATCTGTCATTTTTTAATGAAACGTCATTCTCGAGTGGAAGCAAACGACAGCTGTTAAAATAAAATGTAGGTATCTTTCCCTCACAGGCCAGTGACGTCACCATATTTTTCTTTCTCTACGCTTACATAGATGCTTACCCTCTAAAAAAACCTGTTATAAATAATAAAATGTAAGTGAGGATAATACCTAAACAAGAACAAATAAACTAGATATACTCATTGGTCCCACACGACAATCAGCGTAAAAGGTTTGTTTTTCACAGGAGTAAACACAAGCCGTGACTCGCTAGATATCAAAGGCACAAAGTAAGTATTGGCGGACGCCCAATACAGAGAGGCGGCTACAAGCCTGTTATGACTATATATTTGTAGTAAATAAATGAAATAAATAAAAAATATAAGAAAACGTCACTACACTCACACACACATCGACAAGCACTCGATTACGCGCGAATTTGAACAGCGTTTAAAATGACAACTCGCAAGAGCAAATATTCTTGTTTAGTGTGCTATAGTATAAGTTTGATATAATGTAGGAGAGTAATGTACCTAAGTATGTTTAACCTAGGTACCGCATATTCAAAATTCAAAGAAAAACAACAATGCTGATCAGAAAAAGGGGGCGAGGCCTAGGAAAGGCTGTCCTTCTGTAAATTCTCTATTTTGTGTCAAAGGGTTGAGTTTGTTTGGAAACTCGGCACTGAAAGAACTTTGGGCAGCTTTGTATGGTCGCCCTCTTCGAGCAACTCATCTTCCGTCCCGGCCCGGGGTCGCCCTCATGCATGTATGATATATATAATACACACTCATGCATGAAACGTCACAATTGGGACGCCTATAAATGTGCCTATGGCTGCCTATGGTTACTGATTGACTGATTGACTGACTGACTGGTGACTGACTTTAGGTACTATCACTGACGAAACTCCATATAGACATGACAAAGTTATGCACACGTTCTTTGATTCCAAAGTTGTTTGAAGCAAAAACCCACTCACACATACAAAGAAGCGCGTAGTAACCGAAGTGTAGCAAAAGAATAAGATGACTAATCAAACAAGTTCTATAAATGACTAATAGTAAAATGGGTAACACAATTTCGCACTCAGTGTTAATTGTTAGAGTGGTGCATTGGTTATGATTACAGAATATGAAACACGGATGTTATGGTTCGTATCTTCATGGATCAATTACTTTTTATTTTAACTTTTAGCTTTAAGAATTTTTATCGTAAATAAACCAAAGTAAAGACAAGAGTTATGTGGATTTTCCAAATTGACCTTTGACTATATTAATTATGATGATTGATCTCTGAGGATTTTTTATGCTTTTTTTTACATTTTAAGTAACTGAGTATTTTGTTTATTTTGAAATAATGTTATTTTTACGGCTTAGAATAGCATCACCCCATTTCTATCCGTGGGTATCGTAAAAGGCAACTAAGGGATGAATCCAGGGAATGGGCAGCAGCGTGCAGCGTTCAGTGTCATTCTATGTCGTAGGTAGGACAAAACTGGGTATTTGTCCAAAAAGCTAGGCTCTTGAGAGGACAAAATTTTAACTTATGTTTTGCCATTTTTTTTATTATAAACCTTAACCAATTCAGGTTCTTAATCAAAGACCGGGATATGACTACATTATATTAATGTTTTTGGCAATAACTTTATCATACTTAATCCTAAACTAGTTCAAGTTCCTGATCGGAAACCTAAATTGGTATAGATTGTCGATCAAAATCCTAAAATTAATAAAGGTTCATGATAAAATAGAGTTTTAATTTTGTTATCTACTGGTCTTTGGTTTTTGGTCAAAAAACTTGTTTTATTAACATCGCTGCGACATATAGCATTGACGTTACCCGTTATCGTAGCGATCGTTCTATGGTTTTGAATTTAAAGCGGTTCTATTAAGAGTGAGTATCGAAGAGCACGCGTTGTTTTGCAAGTGTGTGAGTAAGACGTGTAAGCGATTTTAAAAGTGCATAACTTCAGCGTGCCTATATGCACTTTTTATCACGGCTGTACAACCGTCATCCATCACACATTAGGGGATAACATGGGAGATAATACCTTCAATAGATATAATAGTCAACTGCTGGTGAGGTGTCTCTAGCTCCCTACGCTACGGTAGGCATCATAAACCTACTGGTATACCTACTCATGTAAGGTATGGTATCCTATTGAAGGGTTGTTATCGCAGTACTCACCTGGCAGTACAATCAAGGCAATCGGCTTTGCAAGTGAATGGCGAGCGCAATGTAAGATGTTGTAGGCAGGTTCATATTCACAGAGAACTCTGTTGTCTATTCCATGAATTCGATCGCCCCTTAGGAACGGGGCAATAATGTGATTCAAATTTTAGCAATAGCCTGTGTTATAGTTTGTCTTTGCTTTTGTATCAGGTACGGTGTTTTGTAAAGCATATTCAAATAAAGTTACAATTAATTAAGTATATAGGGTGAAATACTAGTGACCGATAGCTAAAACTCAGAACCGGCTGGTGATAAGAAACATTTTTTCCCTAGGAACATACGTCGAAATATGAGAAAAATATTTGGACCTCCCATTAGTAATTCAAATAAGCTGATCGGCCATTTTGTATTGGAGGTCCAATTATTTTCTTCATATTTCGATCCTTGTTCCTTGGGGAAAGTTGTTTCTTATCACCAGCCGGTCCTGCATTTTCACTATCGGTCACTAGTAAAATTTCATCCTATATACAAATATTTTAAGGGTGTGTTTAACTTACAAAACTGTAAGTTAACTTAGAAACATTGAAAAAAAATTGATCTGCCATTAGTGACTCACTTTTTCAACATTCATACAAGTCCTAATTTCTTTTACATTTCAAAGATACGTTTCTAACAAAAGTTGCTCAGTATTGCAAGTAGAAAACATCCTCGAAATATTTGTACTAAATTAAATTTAATGTTGTATTGTAGTTAAAGTATTACAAGCTTGCAGATAAACGGTACAGATTTGAAGATTTTACCGGTTCCATATCGTCCTCATCAGGGGTGTCCAAGCTGGCGGAGTCCACGGGCTGGTACAGTCTCTCACGCTAACTCACGAATAATTCCATTTTTAAGGTTTCGATTTTCTTGTGATTTATACTGACAAGCCGGGCAGAAACTATGTAGTACGATTAATGTTGCTGCATCTTAAAAAGTAACAATTATTGCTGTAAAATATTACAGTCTGAAAAAATCTAATCCTTAAATTTTGGATTGTTCATGAGTGAGCTGGAGTGACTGTACCCTGAGCAGCAGGAACCGTCGAACGGAGAACAGTCAGATTATGAGTGTCATATAGTGACCGTCAGATAATGAGTGTCATATAGTGACCGTCAGATAATGAGTGTCATATAGTGACCGTCAGATTATGAGTGTCATATAGTGACCGACAGATAATGAGTGTCATATAGTGACCGTCAGATTATGAGTGTCATATAGTGACCGTCAGATAATGAGTGTCATATAGTGACCGTCAGATAATGAGTGTCATATAGTGACCGTCAGATTATGAGTGTCATATAGTGACCGACAGATAATGAGTGTCATATAGTGACCGTCAGATTATGAGTGTCATATAGTGACCGTCAGATAATGAGTGTCATATAGTGACCGTCAGATAATGAGTGTCATATAGTGACCGTCAGATTATGAGTGTCATATAGTGACCGACAGATAATGAGTGTCATATAGTGACCGTCAGATTATGAGTGTCATATAGTGACTGACAGATAATGAGTGTCATATAGTGACCGTCAGATTATGAGTGTCATATAGTGACCGTCAGATTATGAGTGTCATATAGTGACCGTCAGATTATGAGTGTCATATAGTGACCGTCAGATTATAAGTGTCGTAGTGACCGTCAGATTATAAGTGTCATAAGGATTTATACTAAATATACCGGTTCCATCTCGTCCTCATCAGGGGTGTCCAAGCTGGCGGAGTCCACGGGCCGGTACCCTGAGCAGCAGGAGCCGTCGAACGGTGACCATCAGATGAGTGTCATATCATAACATAGGTATGGTTATACTAAACATACCGGTTCCATCTCGTCCTCATCAGGGGTGTCCAAGCTGGCGGAGTCCACGGGCCGGTACCCTGAGCAGCAGGAGCCGTCGAATGGTGACCGGTCTGATGCCCTGTCAACAATAACAGATAATCATCATCACCTTCCAGCCCTTATCCCTAACCAATTGGGGTCGGCGCAACATGTTTTGTTAGGACACAAAATCATGTCATATACGAGTAGCAGAGAAGGATTTGGCCAAGATTTTTTAGGCTAGATTATGTTGAATGCTCTTTGGGAATGCTATTGTCTGTCAAAAATAATATTTTTGCATTATAAACGTATCGCCAGCAAATAGTTCATTCTCGGTATTTCGTACGGGGTTGTCAAAGAGCTATTTGTTCGCGTAACGCACAGCTAAGAACATTTCCCAGTCAAATCTTCATCAACCACTGGAAACCGCATCAAAATCCAACCAGTAGTTTTGGAGATAGTTGGTAACATTGGTAGCATATACACATACATTCTCTCACCCCAAACGCATTATACCATCTTCGTTCCGTCTGGGTAAAAAGATGATTCGTACCAGTTCTCATCATATCTCTACATATTACAGCTGAACTATACACAGGTGCGGTCCAACTGTAATACCCAAAATTTTTGCTAAATTTGCCAGTTGCCATATTTCATTAAAAATCGAAATTTCCGCCTATCACGTACACAAACTTTGTAATTTATTGTATAACTTTTCCTCGTTATTTTCAACTAGCGACCCGCCCAACGTTTTTACTGAGTGCTACCCATTTATCCGTTAAAATTCTTTGTACTAACTACCCAACTTATAAAAATAAAAAATATAATAAAATCGGTAAATACAGGTCACAAGGGCCCATAGGATAAAATCAAACTATTCAATATACTCAAAACTAACTAACGTACTATAATTAACACACTAGGTACCTCTACAATACTTAAAGCTCGAGTTCCACTTTCGTAACTGATCATAAGTATTTTGCTTTCGAAATGTAAGTAGGTACTTATGTAGGTATTTCATTCTAAGTCAGACTATTTTAAACCTATGGGGAATAATCTACAAACCAACTGCCAATAGCTGCGAAGTAAAATGAAAGCTCTTATTTTATTTACGTTCAATTCAAAATAAAGCTGTCTAGACAACGCAGACACTCGACTTTGTCCGAGCCAGACAGCATTGTAACTTATACAGGGTGTTACAAAAATATTTAGTAATAGGATTAGGTTTGTTTTGCTAAGTTTCACCAACTGACCGGCCTGATTGACGTCAAACCTCTTTGGAAATGCTATTGTAGGTGATATCATCACCGCCACCATGCAGTTGACAACAGTCGGCAGATATTCAGCTGAGGTCAAAACTCTACGTCGCTTTTCACGAAACACCCTGAGTTGACTAGGGGTGGCAGAATTCCCGCTACCACACGGCGCGGTATTCAGTAAGTACAAATAAAAAACTATAAGTTAAAATGCGATGGTAGACCATTTCAGATTACACTTCAGAATATGTATGGACCATTGCGTATTTCTGTTATGTTGGTACTTATATCTTAAAGCAGAAGACGTAGGTAAACAATTTATCTTTGTTTTATACCGCAGCTACGGTCTAAGTTTTTAAATCATACTTTACTTACAGAATTTATCGCTCTTTGCAAGTGCTTTTCCCTGTATTTGTTCAAGCAAATTATTTCTTGTAACAATTTATTATTAAGTAAAGTCATTGCAATAATGGATGTTGCTCTAATATTTAAATGTATCGTTCTCATATCGCAAGTCATATTTGTATGACATTGTATGAATGCTTTCAAATCCACCCCCATCAGATTGCTGTAAACTTAGCTAATATAGGCACTATATTTATATTATTAATGTTTTAAATAATTTAATTTTAGGCGCGTAAAATATTTCCAGTACTTTTTCTTAAATCACATACTTACCATACCCATAATAAAAGGTCCTTATCAATACTCCTGCTTTCCATTAACGAAAAGTAAGCCGATCCTTCTATTACCTAAGTACAAAAATATTTCAGAAGAGCAAAATAAAGTAAAAGAATTCCTAGTGATTACAGAGTAAACGACCTAAATAAATATTTTTATGGAAATGCTTTGAAGAAGCCAACTTTTTCTTTGGAAAAGGTAAAGCTATTTTTCTACGGTTAACGAGGATACCTACCTGAACAAGGAAAGTAGAGTATCTAAATTTTTCCGGTTTCACCTTCAGTTAAGTAAAAATAAACCTCGTAATTACATTTAATGAGCAAAATTAAGCTTTATTATATAACGTGTTACAGAACAACAAATAAAGCCTAAAAAAGGTCGAGAAACTCATGAAACTGAACAACTTTCCCCATAAAAACTGCCGATCAGCTGATTAGAATTACTCTAGGAAGTCCAACATTTTTTTTTTAATATTTTAATTTTTTTTAAGGAAAAGTGTTCAGTTTTATGAGTATCTTCACATATTTCGGCTTTATTAATTGTTCTGTAACACCCAGTAATGATTAATTCTGCATAGAATATTTCTGAAACGGTCCTTAAATATGTATTTGTCAGAAATGACGGTGTGGAGACCTACGTCCTATTTTTACGGCTGTTAACGCTCTGTCGTGAAAAGGCGTGATCGTGATGTGATAATAATTTACTCTGAAAAGCTTGAGGCGGGCGGGAATTACACGAATTTTACACTTTATTTCCATAGGTACATATACGATTTATGTAAAATGGTTTGACAGATGCGTCCGCTAGCTCTGCGTATCGCACAGCACTGCGTCTATCAAACCGTTTGACATAAATTGTGTTTGTATGGGAATGAAGTGGAAATTCAAATACATGTTAAACAGCGCTAAAATAGCGCAGCTACAGACTTTACGTGTGATTCATGCGTTACCTACTTTATGTATTTCATAAACGTGTTATTGAGATCAAATCAATGATTTCGTTTAAACTTGGGCAGCTCTGTTAGTAAAACTATGGCATAGTATCAGCTCGGGTTCTCGTCCACCGGCAAAATTTCATTATTTCTTATCCCCATACAAGTAAAAACAGCTAGAAATATTTCTGTTTTACAATTTAAATTAAAGGAGTGTAAAAGAAGGATAAAATCAGCGAAGCGTTCTTAGTCGTATCAAAATTTCTGTAACTCGATTTATGCGTAAACATCAAGCTGTAAAAACACCATCTTTTTCTCACATTTACGATATCCGAGCGAGCCCTTTCCTCTTTTATATTTCGCGTTTTATGTCGTTGTAATTTGCTTCTTATTGACGGGTAGGTACTAACTTTTATTTTTCCTTATTTCTTTTTATAGACTTTATTGAAAGATCGTGACTTGAACGCTTCTTTAACGACGTAATTTTAAGATAATTACTTGTAACTAAGGCGTATGGTCCACAGAGGAGACGTAAGTCGCAGACGTGAGACCGTTTCCATATGAAATGTATGAAACAGAAGAGACAAAGAGCGGCATCAATGACGACTGACGATTACTTGTCGGACAGATGCCAACGCATGAGTGACGTCGCACGTCTCCTCTGTGGAGCTTGTGCCTTAGAAATATAAGAAGCAATATAAGAAAAAAAATTGAAAATCCCGGCCGGATTTTACTGCATAGTTTTGCGGGATTTTGCCAGATTGGTGTTTTTTGTTTACTCTTGTGTTATTGATGTGTGCCTATGGGCTTAGTTTAACCAACCCTGTCTGGATCGAATCATAGGACTTATACCTACCTAGTTTCATTTTAGCCCTAGATATGGGCCACCCCCGCTCCCCTATGGGGTAATAGCCCACCAACCACGCTTGGCAGACTGATTAAAAAGCACAGACAGTGCAAGATCTTGCACTCACGAAGCACGCTACTTTCTATTCCCTGGATTAATACATCCCTATGCAATTTATGAACCAATAGGTAGAAATGAGGTGACGCTATTCCAAGTTCTAACCCGGCACCACACAAGATCAACTATCAACACACTCACTACATAATCAGTTTAATGTTTCCCATTAGGGAGGTAAACTGAAACCGGTTGGAGCAAGCAATCAGTTAATGAGTGAATAGAATAGAACGTGTTGGCTTGGCCTGTAGTTGGATGACTTCTAAAACACCATTTTGACAGCTTCTAAATATATAGTAATGCTGTGGTTTAAGGTCTATTTTCCTCCATTAATACCTCTTTTAGTACAGTCGCCTGCAGACTGCTATCCGGTGCGTAAAAATGTGCCAAAGGAGTACGATATGACCGTTTTTATATTTTATGTAATAGACCTTCGATAGAGATAAGAAAGTTTTGGTTAATAGCCGTTCAGGGAATTTTGAGGGCATGCCGTATATATAGGTAGGTACTCAATTTATTACGTGACCGACAATGCAGGAAAATGCTTCCTTTGGAATGGTTTCCTATATATTTTCATTTGGGGCCCTTACGCAGGTGGCCGGCGTAAGTCGAATACATTTCCGGTACCGCACTTAACCTGATGGGATACTATCAGCAACACTCCAACGTACCATTTGAGGGGTTATTTTATACTGGCTGCGCTTAGTAACTGCGTATGAAAGAAAAATACAACTTGATACCTTAAGCAGGAGCAGGTTGATATGCTGCTGATGATACCCATAACGATTGCTCGGGAATTTGAATTATTGGACGAACAGGAGAAGTAGAGTGAGAGTGAGGTATTTTATTACACTATCAGATTTCACGCTATAGTAATAACGAGATTTTTTGTTGTTGTGTGTCCATCCATAGTCTACGAAATTCATTAAAAAGGTTTTTGAAATTGTTACACCGTTATCTAAACTTGGCGATAGATAATGTAATTGCCATAGTAGGTACTGACAGAGGTAAGCTAACAATCTTCGATTTAACAATGTCGATACATTACCTACTACTCAAGTAGATTACAAGTCTTTTTTTGACCGTGGAGAATAACCTTTATACAGGGGAGAAGTATAGCCTATTTCCACCTAAAAAGTTGTAATGTGTGAAACCACCGGGCACTGCCGGGCAGGTCTTTAGACATTAATAAGACTTAATACTGTGCGGTGCCAGCTTAGAATAGCATCGCCCTATTTCTTTCGTGTAGATGTCGTAAGAAGCGCCTATGGGATTTGAGAGTTGATGTGTATAGCAATTATATGCGACAGGTTGACCACCTTTCACTATAGTGACACAGTCTTCTGAATGACTCTCAAACTTTTGTTAGGCGTGGTGTAAATGGCTGTTTTTGACAGCCATGTACGCTCTGCCTGCCCCGCAAGGGATAAAGGCGTGATATACTTATGTAATAATAACAACTAAGTACTTTAAATATAACGTTATATTACCTAGCAGTTGAAGTTAAGGTCATCTTATATAAGAGCTAAATAGAATCAAACGGCGCGTGGGTGGGAACATTAAATACTGTTCCAGGCGAATAATTCAGGAACTATTTTGGTGACTCCGTCCGCCTTGTTTCATTCAGTATTTGATTACTTGTCAAATAAAAATACCTAGAATAGAATATGTATTATACAGGATCGAAAGACGTTCCTAACGAAAACGAAGAACACACAAACAGAAATGTGTCACTTTAACAACCACCAAGATCCTATTCTTCTTCTTTTCAAGTGGGACACTGAGTCGATGAACGACACGATAACCCTGGGGTCAGAGTTTTTCAACCGCACTGCTAATAGGCCTATGACATTATCGTCACCCTATTTGAGGGTATTTGCGATACTCACCACGCATGTTAGGTGGATTGGCGAGAGCAGTATCTACAAACTTTTTAAACATGCTGAAGGCAATTTGCTATACAACCTTCAGAACTCGTAGTTTGAAAGAAAGTACAACTTTTCCTAACATCTTGTTTAGCGCTGCCAAAGTTGGTTTTGCAAAAACATGGTCTAAAAATCTGCCTATTTTCGAGATCTTTATTTATTTTATAGGGAAAATAATATAATAATTTGACTTGAATAATTTCGTAGTCAGCTCTGCAAAACTTCCTTCATTAACCGAACTTTGTCTATCTTTACTTCCATCTGTCTTACCTAGATTTCAGTTTGACCGTCTCTTTATGAGGGCCGGAAACACGTCAAGATCTTGATGGCAGTCGCAGGGTTCATTTCCTGTGGACGCCGAGGCTGTAAAGATTACGTCAAGTTGACGTAAAGACCTACTTAACGCGTTTGCTGCCAACCAATAGTGCGGAGGTTAGCGCTGAATAAGAGGCTTAACTTTAACACAAAGAGTTAGAAAGCTGAAAATCGGCATGAAGGTACTTCTAGACCTACTGAACAAAACTGAAAAGGGTGCCAAGCGGTGAAAAGTAAATAGGGAAGGATAAAGGGACGCACAGTTTTAACCAGTAGGCCATAAAGTACCTTCATGGATATTTTGTATGGTGTTCCACACGAAGAGAGAGAGAGATAGATATTTTCAGCTCTCTAACTTGAAATGCATAACGGATTTTGGTTCCTTTGTAGCCAACATTAGAGCACACCCACACCACACGATCTGGAAGTCTAAAGTGTGATTTCGACTTATATCATATGGCATTCCCTGCCTGGATCAAATTTGCAATAAGTATTATTAAATAACTATTTAGGCGCTTTGCACACATGAACTCCGTTTTGACGTCAATTTTGACACGAATGTCCACCATTATTCCATATAAATACGACGAAGCATACCCGCGCATAAGGCGCATTGACAGATGCGTCTGTCCAACCATTTGATTATAACAACATAAAAATATAAATATTTTAGTTATTTTCATATAATATGATCGTGAGGAGACCAACAGGCAACGAGTGAAACACCCTATATTCTTTCTATTCCGCAAACATCCTCCACACATACACACACCCTCGTGTCCATAATAATTATACGCTATTGTATCAGCGAATATGTAATTATATTTCTTTGTTAGTGCAGAGAGAACAATGTAAGGAAACAGAAACGCGGTTGATCCCAAGGATTCACTCTTAATGATTAATGTTACTACGTATTATTTATTACGTTGGTGTAGCCTTGTGGGAATATTAAGATTATGAAGGTTTTTACCTATCACCTCAGGTCTGTTAGATCAGGTACGAGCCGGTATGAGAATCGCGGCCACAGGCCTTCAGGCACTGACCGTATGACAGCCGACGCGACGTGGCGCAGTGGTTAGTATGCTTAAGGTTCCGACTGCCTGCCACGCATAAGGTTCCGGGTTTAATTCCCGGTGGGGTCACTCACAAAGTTGATATTTATCACTTTGTGAATTTGTTCCCAGTCTGGTTAGGACATTGCAGGCTGAACCACCTGATAGTCCGAAAAGCAATATGGTTCTGTGCTTCGGATGGGCGCGTTAAGCCGTCGGTTGCTGTCTATGATGGCGGTCGTTACACAACTAGGTATGTCAGAGGCCTGCTACTTGCAGTAGGCGGTTGAAAAACTTTGACACCAGGGTTCATCGTGTCGTTGAACAACTCGGTGTCCCACACGAAGAGAGAGTTACTAGACAAAGACGTAAGCCAAAATGCAGTTATTTCCACAGCGGCTTAAAATCCAGCCAGTTTTAAATTTCAGTTGGGGTGCTCAGCTGAACGCTTTGAATAATTAACTCGAGCCTCACAATCTAGTTTGAGTGTAGAGTACCTTCTCTTTTCGTCGTGGAACAAGAGTCATTGTGTTACGCCTGACAAAGACGCGTGCCCAAGTAATAAAGTTTTAAAAGCTAGTGGAACTGTTATTTTTTTATATATACTCGCCTGATAGATTTGACTTTAGTTTGGGCTGCTGTCTGGTTTATATGTCTAAGATAACTTTAATTGCTTATTAATAACTTGCGTGTTTTTCTGCAGTATCAGGAATCAGGGATCATATAGCTTGGTCATATTTTCAACTCGTAGCTCTTTACTACGGCGTAGCATATTGCGTAGCAATTTTGTCGGCGAACATCTATAACATACATACAGCTGTAAAAACTGCCATTTACACCACTTCTGACAAAAGATTGAGGGTAATTCAGAAGGCTGTGTATCACCATAGTGACAGGTTGTCAGCCTGTTGCATAAACATCAAAATCTGTTTTTTTTTAATCGTAGCTATAAGCGATAGCGGCGATAGCGCTACGCAAAATTTGCGCTCAAACGGATGTTACGTGTGTCTCTCGACAAATACAAGGTGTGCACTTTGGCAGCTGAGCATTACGTTGTGTTTTAATCTGAAGACCTTGACATGCTTCTGACTGTTAACCAGAAGTAATTTGTTTCTATTGACGAATAACGGATACAAGTTAACTTCCGAATCCGCCGTTACGCCAGGGGTGGTCAATTCAACGCAGCGCGGGCGGTGATAAAGATAAATGTCAACCACAGTAGAAAGTTACCGCAGCATGTAGTCATCACCACAACACTAAAAGCCACAACATTCCAGTCGATGGACAGCAGATTAATAGGGTAATAAGTTAATGAAATTATGAATTTGAAAAACTTGTCATGCATCGGTGCATCGATAGCTCAGTTGCAGAGTGGTGGGGCGTTTACATATGCGGCCCGTGTTCGATCTCCGATTTCATATTTTAATTTTTGAGAATAATCCCCTCGTCAACCAGCTATAGTATAGGTCGTGCACTAAAAGTTGAGGGTAGTAAGGTTCAAAATCACTGTTACATATGCTGTACAACGGGCAATGAGGCAATATTGCACTGTGAGTGCATTACAATCCCAATAGGTTAATAGGTTTATCAATTCGAGTATCTTTTTACTTACTGCTCAATTCACGCTTACTGTGTTTCGACCGTTATTTGTTTCAGTTTATTTTATCGGCGTTCAAAGGTCGAACTTTATTGACGGCACTTACTTTAGAATTTAGGTTACTTTTCAACTTTATTGCACTATTCGCTCTATTTTATGAAGGTAATAGGATTGGAAGGGCATTTTATTTGCATATAATGATCCTCGTTGTAAAGTTTGATGTGTTTAATATTAGTAGAAATAGGTTGCAACTTTTAAAATATCTTGAATTAATGATATTTATTTATAGGCGTGTGATGCCGGCTTGGAATGTCATCACCCCATATCTTTCCCGTGGGTGTCGTAAGAGGCTACTAAGGGATAAATTCATCCAGGGGTTCAATCCCTGGATGAATTTCGTAATTGCAACATCTTGCAATGCGCTTACCAAACCGCCTGCCAAGCGTGGTGAGTATGGCAAATACCCTCCTACTAAGGGGAGGCCCATGTTCAGCAGTGGACTTTATTGTGGCTGTTATAGTAGTACTATTTATAGCTTATTTTTATTAGAACATGTTATTCCGGTTTCAAATAAAAAAGTAGATACTTACGATGCGTGGATTACCTGTTTTTAATATATTAATACTTTCAAAGTATTCCAAAAGTAAGCTTCTGATCATCCATTTAGTACCTACAGTGTAATACATATTGAATGCTGAAGTGGAAATAGTTCATTATCACCATCAGAACTTTATTTATATTGGAAATTCAGTGATCAATTCAATATTAAAATAATATAAAAGATCTTCGATTCAGGCGTTTCCAGAATGACAAATGATTTAACTGGATTGACTCATTTTTGTCTGCTTATAAAAAACCAAGGCAATCCCACTCATAAATGGAAAGACCTTTCCATATATTAAGCATTCCACAGAAAGCGGCCCAATAAGTCACGTAGGTTGGTCACCCCTGGCAATCGTGAGCGGTCCCAATGGTCCCCGTAGTCATTAAGCCCGACCACCCTTTGGCATTATGTTCTCATTGTGGCCACCAAATCATTGTTAGAGCCATCGGTGTTAGCATTCGGTTATTTCGGTAACAGTAAAGTGACAAGTGACAAAAAAGCGAGTATCACAATATGTTTGCCGAATCAAGTTTTTGTTTCAAGAAGTTTACGAGATCCCATACAAAAACCGGATATAATCATAGCACATTTCATTAAAATGCGGCTGACATAGGTTGTCTGTCACATGGATAGTGGCTTTTATGAACCGCAATCACAAAATAGGGAGACGCCAAGTGGGATTGCGTTGGTTTTTTATAGGTAAGCAGACAAACATGTGTCAATTCAGACTTTTTTAACATGGAAAGGATCCGAATGGATCACTGACGTTCTAATGTCAATAAAACTTTACATTTATCATTAAATAGCAAAGCATGATATCGAGTACGATTGCACGATTTCTTGCTTGCTCGATTGCCGCCTGAATGTAAAATGCAAGTCTGAGAGCGTAAATTTATCCGTACCTGTGATCAAGCAAAACTTTTTATCTATACACTACTGTTATAAAAGTAACACGCTATTTCTATCAATAAACCCTACCCTGCCAAGTTTTGGTATAAATCGCGACTTGCCCATAATAGTTCGTTATAATGTTCGGTCGGGGTCAGGAAAATTTGACTCATTCAACATAATATTATGGTAATATTTGGCGGCGAAAGGTAATTTGAGGTTTTCTGATCCCATCCGATTTGGAGGAAAGCTACCTATTTTTGTCAAGTTCGTTTTATTCGTCATGAATTCAAGGATCAAGGCGTGAGGTGTGTAAGTGTGGGAAAAATTCAAAAGAGGTCTGTTTTATGTGCAGCTGTGTGCAGCAAAAATTGCTATAACATCCCTACAGTATCTGCTAGCGTGTGGTTTACTGTACTCAACCACAAATTACGGAGACAGCGCGTGGGGCGCCTTTACTTACCGATGGCTCACTCAGTACTAGCGACAATTTTGACGCTTACTGACGTAAACTGGAAATAACTGAAATCTCAGAGGAACTCAAGGTTACTAAGATTGTTGCCACGAACTTCATATTTCTTGGATTAAAATTGGCAAACTATATTACGTTCTTGTATCAGATTTTGCTTTTTGACGTTCGTGGCAACCATCTGAGTTCTTCTGACATTTCAGTTATTTCCAGTTAAGTCAGTGAGCGTAAAAATCGTCGCTAGTACTGAGTGAGCCATCTGTAAAGATGCCCTGCGCGCCACTGTCTCCCACTGTTTATACTACAGCTGCGTAATACACGTAGCCTGGGAGCAATTAGATAAGTATTGAGATACGCGCAGCGTGGGAGCATCTTACTAGCATTTTGGCCTTTGATCTTTTCATTTCACAGTCATTTTAGTTACCTTAGTAGGTATATTTAAAACTTTATGCTAGCAACTTAGTTCATAATTAATCTTATTTCTGAAAATATTACTACAAATTTAAATACTTTAACTCCAACTTTCGATTAGTTGATGCCCGTCTCCAAGGCAAACAAACATTATCATCATAGTCGGTTCATTCACCCCAATTGGTAGTTCTATCACAAATTAGGAAAACGGCGCGCGGGCGCCTTTACCAGATGGCTCACTCAGTACTAGAGACGATTTTGACGTTTACTGACGAAAACTGGAAAAAACCGGAATCTCAGGGGAAGTCAAGGTAAATAAGAAGGTGGTTAACACGAATGTCATATTTATTGGATTTAAAATTAGCTCAGAATCATACGACGTCCTATCTCAGATTTTGCTGTTTTGACGTTTTTATACTTTGAGATTTTTGACAGTAGCAACCCTGGCTATGTAACAAGTGCCAATCGCAAAAATCCGAAATAGGGCCGAGTGAACTTTCTGTATACTCTCTATTTTGTGGTTCTATACAACATCTTTATCTTGACTAGATAGAGTCACGCACCTTACCGTTCACACCGTGTCGTGGCCACAGAGCGTTAAACCTGTTATAATTTAGACTTGACTTTTTGAATATACATTTGCCACAACAATCCACGAAACTGGCGGATTAATGTGCCTCCGGCCGGGTGCATTAAAGGCGATTCAGCTATTTTACAGACAACCAGCCAGGAAATGACTGCCTGTGACACCGACCGAAAAAATACCGCAAAATCGTGCGGTACCTATCAATAGGGTACGCGTACGCAAACGAATTACCTATGCAAAAGAATTACCTACATCGGCAATGAAATATATGTTGTGTATTTGCGTCTTTTTGCGTCTTTTCCATGCTGAAAGTCTATGGCTATGTATGGCCACATCAGCTTTCTACCGACAACAACATGTAGGACCTAGCAATCGGGTACAAATCTACTAAACTTCGCGCGCGAGTTCATGATCATCCTAAAATATGCGCCTCCTTGTCGTACTCTCCGTGGAACTTGTATGTGCGACAAGGAGGCATAAAGGATAGCCATGAACTCGCACGCGTGTAATACAATCTGATGAAACAGCTGTTACTATGTTGAGTCTTTAAGCTTGTAAGTCTATGGCCACATCAGCTGCCTACCGACATGTAGGTCAGTCCAGCACGCCACATAGCAATCAGGCACAATCTACTACAATCTGATGAAACAGCTGTTAGAGACAGTGATAAATATAAACGTAGCACTATTTTACTACTTGGTAAATAGACAGAGATTTGTAAAATATGATGTCTGTTTTTTATGATCCTCAAAGACAACTTAAGCGATTTGGGGATTAACATTTGGTTGAGAGATTTTAGTGTACTTCCCAGGAGGTTTCATATTCATCACACCAAGATCGGAGATAGAGGAAATTTTTTAGAAACTTGTGTCGGTGTTTTCAAACCGCCTACAGATAGTTGAAAAATCTATTAAAATTGTTGGGTACTCGATTATACTTAAGATTTGCTTTTATTTGCGAAGTCTGCAACTTCTATTCGCTGCTTGCAAATTGGTCCACGTTGGCAAGAAACACACGCAACGTCCGTTTAGGCGTCATTCATTCTATTCTCCACCCTAACTTCATACGAATACGGTTTATGTCAAACGGCATCGCACAACGCTGCGTCGACGGATGCGTCTGTCAAACTGTTTGACATAAACTGTTTCCGTATGAAAATGAGGTGTGAAAATCGAACAAACGAAGTACAAACGGATGTTATGGTGTGGTTCTCGCCAAAGTCGAATACCTAGAATAGAAGTGAGCACAAATCTTTAGAAAACTTGGAAGTGAAGTAGGTAAGTACTCGGAAGTAAGCAAGATGTCGCACAATAGGAAAATACTTCCACGTTTTCAATAAAAGCTGAAGAAGCATAGGTAGCTGTGTCCTTGTCGAGTACTTTCTCGTGTATCATTCGATTCTAACATGTACTATATCTATAACCATAACAGCTGCAACAGTTCACTATCGGGGGGTTTTGCCATACTCACCACGTTTGGCAGTGCAAGATGTTGCATTTACAGGGAACTCATTTACTATTTCTTGGATGATTAACCCGTAGTCGCTTTGACACCCATGGATAGAATTGGTTTGATGCTATTCTAAGACGGCATCATAGAGCCACACACGGTACTATATCAGCAAACATTGAATCAATTTACCTCTTTATGGTGGACTCAAAGTTCAAACAGGAGCTTTCATACAATAAGGAATTTATACTCGTAAAAAACGACAGTAAAGATTGATCAGGTGGATTAAGTAAATGTTGCTTATAATTTGAAATCTCGCCTCGAGCGTTTGCTCGAGGCGAGATTTCTAAATGATGTTACCTATTCGAAGAATTTTAGGGAAACCGCTCTACCGCAAAGTGGCCCTAAATTAAGGGCTAATTTTAGATTGTATCGACGCAGCCACAGAATATTTAATAGTATAGCGGGACCCATACATAACGTCTGTTGCTGCGCTATTTTGCCGCAGCGCTACCGCATGCGTCTGTTATGAATTCCCTATACTAAAAAGACGCTACGTTATCGTAAAGCATTAAGCAACTTGCTTTGTTTGAGAGACGCATCCATGTCGCTGCAAGTTTCTGCACTGCGTTGTTTTGACTTCGGTATTGTTTATGGCGAATCCGAACTCCCTTGCATCTAAAAGGACATGCTTTAGATCTGCGCTAAATATACGCAACAACGGGCATTACTTGTGAACTCCGCCTAATGGTAAGGGAGGTTGCCGACACCGTCGACCGACGTCTACCTGTCCACAGAACTAATTGGGTGACATGACAATGAAATGAATATTAATGAAGTTTCCATTTAATTTCCACATCCATCGAGCGTTCTTTGTAACTAAGCAATGATAGCTTTGAACACAAGAGATCCTTGGATTGTGCCCAAAAGTTTTTCAATTACGTTCGCCATTTTTCTGAGTTCAGATTTAAGTTGTTTGTGCAGCGCAAAAATAACGTCGAAATGGACTAAATGTAACGTCGATATGATAACGCTATACCTAACCAAAACAAAACCACTGACCTGCTATTGGTAGAATTGACAGAAGTATTAGACCGACTCCGCCGGTTGCAGATTGAGTCGCCGCAGTTGACGACGCCGCCCTTCGTGGTGATGGAGAAGGTCCGCAGTCGGTACAGGTCGTCCGAGATCCGAGGGTTGTACGGCTTCTCCGGGAGCGAACATACCCTGGGCCGGGAGTGTTCCACCACTGGAAAATACAGGTAAGTTTAGTTGAAGGTCAGGGCAGGGATCAGTGGAGAGAGCTCATTCCGGATGCCAAGATCCGAGGAGAGTTAGTTAGTTGAAGGGATATAGATACGATATAAAAATTCTTAGACGGGCGGCGGCGTGGGAGAAAGGAGACTTTTATTGGGCGCAGAGGGACTTTTAGCAGGCTACAAAAAACAATGTAGACTTGAATTTATTTCTGTCTAAGAATTCTAGGTTAGTCTAGATTCAGACCACTTTAAAAGTCAGTGCAACGAGCTCATAAAGTGAAAAAAAGACACTGATAAAGGAGCGTCTGGCTATAAATACCGTGGCTAATAATACTATGTATAAAACAGTGACAAAACGTAGCAACAACATAAAGTACAAGAGCACGTAGGCTGTACCACTGATTCTCGGAAATAGGTCTGGCTGGAATCTCATAACAGCCACAACAGTCCACTGCTGGACATGGGCCACCCCCTATCGGGGGTATTGCCATACTCACCACGCTTGGCAGGTGGATTGGCGAGCGCAGTGCATGATGGTGCTTTTACAGGGAACGCTGCTGCCCATTCCCTGGATGAGTATCCCTTAGTCGCTTTTTACGACACCCACGGGTAGAATTGGGGTGATGCTATTCTAAGCCGGCATCACACGGCATAATTAACTGGGATTATTTTCAATTTTTTTTACGGCATCCTTTATCGACACTTAATCTACCCTGAAGCTATGGCACGCATTCAAATTAACACCCTGTATAGTCTGAACTGACTTTCAAGCCATATTAATCGATATGTCCTACTTGCTTGTAATAATTAACCTTAAGTCAAAGCTAAACCATGAATAAACATTGAAGCCAAATAGCCTCAAAGCCAAGATGGCAGGGTTGCCAGGTTTCGAAGATTGGTATCCTTTGTAATCCTTTAATTAACTTGTAATAAGGTCAGAGTAAGATCTAAGCAAACTCACCCGATATAAATTTTTAAATTGTCTCATCTATCAGGCCTACTAACACAAACAATGAATATGAACTAAGGAGCTTCAAAATATCTTACAAGGTTATAGTTGAAAAAAGGAGAAAGTTGAAAAAATCGTTAACGTCGGCCGGGACTTGAAACCGGGATTGTGGGGTACCGTCCCACTGCTTTGCCAACTGAGCTACTGGCGCCTGGCCTGGCTGACCCTAACCATTATTACAACCTCTAGATAGATCTACAGCTGTAATATTTCAAAAATCTATATTCTGTCAGATTTTTCGCTGAATTCGTCCAACTCTGAAACCCAGTCTGGCAACCCTAAAACATTGGTGACCGAAATAGCGCGTATACCTTTGCAAGATCCAGAGCTCGTGGTTATGGAAATTTCGCAATAATGAAGTTTCTACGGGACGAGTTCAATGTTTATATAGGGTGTTTCTTGAACTTAACATTGATAAGCTTAGATAGCCCCCGATAGATACTATAATGCTTTTTGTCGTTGTTATTAATTGATGATGATTGATGATTGATCATGATATGAATGACTCTACTTCTGTCATGTGTGTGTGAAACCAAGTCAACAAATGGAACCAATAAAATAAGTAATAAATATTTAAACCACCTACTTAATCTGTGTTACGTGTGGTGCCGGCAGAGTAAAATAGCACCACCCCCTCTCTTCCCGTGGGGGTCGTAACAGGCGACCGAGGGATAAACCTGACCCAAACAGCCAGGGGCAACCGTATAGTGGCGGTTAATCCGCCACAAAAGCATTCCCAAGGAGGGTTGACGTCTGGTAGGCAGCCGGTCGCAAAATTAAACCAAATCCTTTGCAACACGATTTTGTGTTCAACAAAACATGTTGCGCCGAACCCAAGTTATTGGGATAAGGGCAGGAAGATAATGAATTTATGATTTAAACTACTTACTTAATCGTATTACTTTTTAGCTCAACACACCACAAATCAAGCACGAAAGGATCAAAACGTTTGTAAGTATGTGTTTGTTGTGTGGGTGTATGTGTGCTGTCATAGAATTACGCCTATGCTAAAGGTACTAAGTATATTCCGGTTTCGTTATACAGTAGCTATGAATAACCAGCATAACTAGATCTCATAAGGGTATGGCCTCTATAAAATGAAATTTAAAAGACTCTGTATCGCGGGAATTTTAACATTGTCACATGATAATGTCATTTTCATCTAAACTGAGTTGTGTCACGTAAAATTTAATTCCGCATCATAACATGGTTTCATACGCGACCCAAATTGCAAGTAAAATAATACCATTATAAACTTTTAAGACTTTATTAAAAGCTTTCATGATTGAAGCTTTCTGATTTCATCTGGGTGGGGATGGATATTACTCCTTTCCAAGTAGCTAATTAGGTATGTCATCAGCATCATCATTACATCACTAAAAACCTACACGTATAGGTATGGGCTGGTTTTTACGCAAGGTGATGTTTCAATCAGCATGTTCAAGTGTAGGGCGAGGAACACAAGTAACGTCCGTTTATGCGTTATGTTTGTATGCGTCAATACAAAATGTGAAGTACAAACGGATGCGTCCGGAAAACCGTTTTACATAAACCGTATTTGTATGAAAATAATGTGGTAAATGGTTTTCTTCAAACGCAACGGATAGCGCTGCGCTAAAATAACGTACAAACGGATGTTATGTGTGTAAAGCGCCTTCTTAAAGTACCTACTGCTGATACTAACTTTGAAAAGTTCTGAATCGTCTACTTTTTAAAAAGACGAGACAACTTTGTCTTACCAGACTTTCCTATGTAGATATAATTCAATGTTTCTCTTTAACTTTTCAAGTATTGATTGTGAATAACGATTTTGTCTCAGAAGTTTTACAATAAGTCTTTCGTGTGTGTTTGTGTATATGTGTGTGTGTTTTAACTAAGACGCTAATAACATGTATAAGGAAACAAAGAAAAAAAAGGAAAACAAATAAAAGAGCATCAAAGATCATATAAAATGGTACAAGTTGACGAATTCCCCAAGCAAATTCCGAATTGGCAACATTATTGTTTGCCTTGCCTCTATCTATCATACATAATATTATATGACATCATAATATGAGGATGTCAACAAAATCGCGCCAAGCTTTTATGTCATATACAATTTGAAGACGTAATGGCATAGTAGGTACCTAGTTAAAGATTATAATGAAATATCTTTTTAAATTCTTTTAAGCGCATCCAAATAAAAGCTTTACCGTGTTATTTTATTACAAAAAAGTTAGACATAGTTTAAGTCGCCTGACAACGTCAAATCGTATTGAAAATTGATTTAAACACTGTCTAAACGTGCGCCTAACTTTTTGGTAGGAAGGTATAAAAGTTTTTACTAAAGCTTTCAAAGGTTTACATAACTTAGAATTTATGAATACGAAATGCAATGCAATGCAACTTATTTTCTACTATCTCAGTGTATTTAATTCATGAATGCTGTGAAAGACGCGATGAAGCAGAAGCCAGAACTAGGTCACAATATTCTATAGGTATTTGCACATTAAACATTAAATTCATACTTGCCTTTCCTTTCAGGTTGCACATTTCCTTATGTGATTCTTACTATGCGTGACATTTTGAAAATTCAGAAACGGCTAGCGATGATAAGGAACAAGTTTCCCCAAAGAACATAGATCGAAATATGAAAAAAGAATTTGGACCTTCCATACAAAATTGACGATCTAAAACAGCTGATTTGAGTAACGTTTTTTTTACCTGTTTTCCTTGGGGAAAGTATCGCCGTGTAGTAGCGGCTAAAAATACTGCCACCCCTAGTCAACTCAGGGTGTTTCGTAAAAAGCGACGTGGAGTTTTGACCTCGACTGAACATCTGTCGACTATGGTCAACCGCAAGGTGGCGGTGATACCACCTACAATAGCATTCCCAAAGAGGGTTGACGTCAGGCAGGCGGCTGGTCATGAAACATAGCCAAATCCTTTTGCAACATGATTTTGTGTTGAAACAAAACGTGTTGCACCGACCCCAAGTAATTGGGATAAGGGCAGGAAGATGATGTTCCTTGGGGAAAGTTGTATTGTACCTCACCGGTTATGAGTTTTCGCTATCGGTCACTAGCAAAATTTCACACAGTATAAAACAGAAGAGACAAACAAATATTAATACGTGAGACACGCATCGCATTAATTTTATACCATCCCACCCATCTCGCGACGCATGTCTCCTCTGTGGAGCTTGCTTGCGCCACCTTGAGGCTTAATATTTCTTTCATTCCGTTATTTATTACTTAGAATCAAAACTGATGAAGTATTGATTTGTAATGGAAAGAAAAATGCGACATTGTCTGGTTGCGTAGCGCCCAATGTGCGACAAATATTGCATACTCAGCTGTATGTAGCACACGTTTGTGTTTTTAATCGTCTGCAATAGACGGATTGAGGCCAATGAGGATGATGTGACACGTGTATTTATTGTATGTTGCACTTTTTACATGACGCATTGTTTGAGAAACAATATGTCGCACATTTGATGCACACAAATTGCGTAAATGTCATTAAATTTCCTAAGAAAGAATGTTTGGTAGCTTACCTGGTAGCTCAAGGAAATTAGACGTCCGCCTCTGCCTCCCTCGCATAGTGTTCTGGAAGTTCAGAGGCCCGATGTCTTCCACAGAGTCACAATTTGATATCGTGGACTCTCGTGACCCCCTCCGGCTCGCCAAGTACGCCAGCCCCCCCTTCATTGACCCCCGGCGCATTGGAGAGCACGGCCGACTGACGCTCGTCGACCGAGTCACCGGCGTGTCGTCCGTCAAATCCGTCAAGTCCGACGTCGACTTCCGACAGATCCGCGACGACGTCGTCGTCATCTCGTCGTCGGCGTCGTTGACAGTGCCCGACGGCGTCCCAGGCATTGCGTCCATGGAATCGTCAGTATGACTGGAGACTATGCTCGGCGACGTTGCTAGTCTTGGCGAGCTCACTGTGGAGGTAGACCCGTACATCTTCCTGGCGCGGTTGGGGGACACATATCCAGGGTTCGTGTGTATGTGCACTGGGGGAGGCTTAGGCGAGCGTGACTTCTCGCGCCGATGGTGCTTTAGAGATGTGGAGTAGTGCAGACCGTGGGGCACGCGGTCGACGCTCGGACTGGATCTTCCCGAAGGAGATTTTTGCGGGAAATTGAAGTGCCTCGGACTCATAGGGCTTCTGTGCCCGTGGGCTATAGGCGACTTTGGAGGCTGGTGCTTGTCATAGCTGCAGCCGGATTGGGGGGTGTAATAGCCAGAGGAAGAGGTGCTGGAGGCGATGGAAGGGGATTTCTGGGGGAAGACGAAGTGCCGGGGGCTTTTGGGGGTGTGCGGTTTGGGGGATACAGGGGGATACCCTCCGGGACTGTTCACTGCCATGTTCAATCACTTCAACACTGCACACACATTTCACTTTCACTTTTGTACCTGGAACAAAAACAAAGTAACTTTTTAAACAGTTCAAACATGTAATATCAAATTAATAAAATCATTTAGGTACGTTTTTTTAAATATGGCGACAATATCTACAAAAAAAACTTTGTTTCATATTCATCATCTTTTTCATTTTCAAATTGACGTTAGGAGTTTAGGAGTTCATTTTCATATACTCAAATTTTTGTGGCTGAACTTAACGCAGGTAAAATTTAAAATCATAGTAAATTGCAACCCATGTAGAAAACTTCCATGATTAAATCTAGGCATCTATACTGAAATATAACTGGTATACCTAAATAAAATTAAAATCACTTCAGAACTCAACAATTAAAAACTTTAAAGCAATACCTACATGTGTAGGCGTAAAGTTTCATCATGTAGTTAGGCGAGTATTTAAACGTGAAAATCGAAATACAATATTCAGCATTAAAATTGAGCAGGTTATAGCTACAAGTTTTAACGAGTTTAGTTTAAACTGTGTAAAATTTGTTTGCACATCCAAATAATTGCATAATTAATCAACAATTTTACTCGTTGCAGTCGGGGTAGTAAAATGTGGTGTAATAAAATAATACACTTGCCTTTCTAAATTATTACTAATTAATTTCTAAACAGCAACATATATTAGCACTGTTGCTATGATACTTATTATTAATTAATTACTATTATTCTATAAAGGCCAGTGCAGTAGGTAAAGAACACGTTTTACGAGCCTGATTGCAACTATGCGGAGTATAATCGTGTGATTTGGAATTGTTTGAATATGACAGGCGACAGCAAATTATGTAGTTACTATACATGATATACGGTTTCTCATTCATAATAAGATAGGATTTTATATGGGATGAATAATCACATTTTCGGCAAAATCATTGCATTCACACGCACCCCACGATTTTGCGGTATTTTACCGAAAATGTGATTATCCATCCCATATAAAATCCTATCTTATGTTATGAATGAGGAACCGTATATCATGCATGAAACATGCCACCGCACCAAATTGCGGCTATCACAGGCTAACATTTGTATAATGTCTGTCTCAAACCGAAATTATTAGTGTCCATCCACGTAATTGAATTGAGGTATAGGTAGATGACTTCTGACCCAAACTAAAGCTGTCTTATACGTAGGTATCCGAATTAGATCGAAATGGGAACCATCTAACTTTTAACTGACATTGACATTCTGACGAAGGACTGATAATGTTATTAAAGGATCCCGAGAAAACAATGGGATTATCTACTGTTCTTCTTAGATTATCTCTTTCTACATTTTGCATAAAAATACTTTTTAAGTTCTAAGTATTTTCTTTAAGTTCTTTGAAGTAGAATTTAATCTTCCCTTTTTACGCGAAACAAAAAGACAATTTATTTTGTGATGGTTTAGAGCTAGAAATTATTATAATGGGATCCTTTAGAACAAACAAAAACAAAAACTGAAGAACTACGTAAGTACTTTGAGTAAAGTCGTAGGACAATATTGTAATCTTAGGCGCTTTACACATTATGAAGTCAGTTTCGACGTTTAGGAAAATGCGAATTTCCACCTTGCCCCAAGGCCGCTGGAACCAGGTAATATTTTAATATACTACATTTCAGGCTTAATTTGTTTGTTCGCAGTCTCCTCTCTCTATTTTATATTCAGCTCTAAGTGCATGTAAGAGAAATTCACATATCCGTTGTGAAAACATGTCAAGTGCAGTTTTCTCGCGCTAGCTGTGTTCTATTTTCAAATGATATTTTTCTATTGGTCGCCTGATCAAAATGTCATTTACGGAGATGTGCGCGTGACGCGTGTTGTTATTGCAAACGTTTCAGTTTAGACATTGTATTTTGTTTTATATCTAGAATGTGCTAAGCTATCAAACACTGTGCTTATTTTCTGTTTATCTCACAGATGAACTTAAATATGTAGACTAGCTACAGATAAGACAGTCACTGAAACCACAAACCAAACGTGGACCACCGTGTCGCTAGCGTCGCACAGTAACCATCGATGTTAACTATACATCACGCAAAAAGCATAGATGGTAAATATAAACCTTAAGGAGAGTACATCCAAATAGGTATTATGTTTATTGATAGTGCTGTCCATCGAAACATGTATCGCTATCGATTATTAGTGCTGTGCGGTTGTTATCGATAAAACTGCGACATTCTACTGTAGGGTATACTGTATTGATTTTGATTAAATTAATAAGAAAATGTGAATAAAACTTCAGAAAACGGAATTAAATTGTCAGTTTATTAAATTTTCAAAATACATTTATACAAAGTAGTTCAACAAACTTAGGTACCACATTACCACTTACAAAGAGTTTTATCGGAAATTTCCATTGCGATTTTTGATATGTAATTATTAATTCAACGTACATGATAAAGTAAATTCGGCCTGGCATTTTAGGTAGATGTAGAAGCTTGTACAGTGTTCACAAGAAGGGGCGAAGGTTGCACGTCAAGATCTGAAATTTAATTATTTTAATATGCATTAAAATTAGATAGAGGTTAGGCAGCTAATTTTAAGGAAAATATACCTTTCTAGTAAAATATTTTTTTTTCACCTCCCATACAAAATATACGTCAGATCATATATTTTGTAGGGAAGGTAAAAAAAAAATTCGTTTACTACCATATGTTCCATGAGGAAAGTTGTTCAATTTTATGGTCTGAGCACGCCTACAAAGTTTTCGTTACACCGTCTCTTATACATACTCTCGAAAAACATAACCCTCCGCCTGAGGCAGTCGGGTAAAAATAAGTATTAAAATAGGTAGGTATACATTTTCGTCATCAATATTCTGTTTCATCTGTGTTGGAATGGAGACGGTAGAAAGTACTTTAAATTTGCGCTGAACATAAGTACAAAGTGCACAATATAAATTTTTAATTACATCACATACCTGCTTTTCCCATAAATAAGGTGAGGTCAGAATCATCATCATCATTATCATCAGATTAGATCTTGAAGTAAGTACGTAAATTATGGTCACTTAAAGCATTTTGATCTGAAAGAAAAACCCTTCATGTTAAATAAATAATTACAAGGAACCACACACAAGGAAACACGAGCAAGCATATCCAAATGAAGAATCGTCATATTTAGGGAATCACCCCGTAATCTTAAAAGGGTACAGCTTACCACGTCTCAGGACATGGACCACGCCTCAGGTCCACGCATCCGAAGACTTTGCGAAGGAAGCCTCCCTTATCAACAACTTGAGAAATAAATGATGCGCGGATAAATCAAGATAATGTGAGGATGAATCAACTCAAGCATTCTCTCAAGAAATTCTGCATATTTCACCAAAAACTAAAAAATAATCAACAACCAACGCTACGTCGAAATTTGAAAAGTCTTGTCACAAGAGTGTCATTGTCATTGTCACCGATCAATGAATTCCGACAATATTGTTTATCATTCCAAGTTTAAATTCCGCCGCCACAGTCAAATGAAGTGATAGCAGCGACACCAAGGACTATTCGGAGCAACGGCTGACACCCCCCTGGTTTATCTCTTTAATCTATAAAATAATACTTTAGGTACTCTAACTAAACTTCTTTTCGTTTTTAAGGCATTTTCCCGACAAGTGTTAAACATATAAACCTTCCTCTTGAATCACTCTATCTATCACAAAAAACAAAATCGTAATCGAGGAGTTAGCGAATTCCATGACAGACAAACAGAGAAACGCAAAAAGCAACTTTATAGAAAGAAATGACTTTGTATTGATAAGCAATAACTAAAATAGGTACTTTTAAAAATATCTCTTATTGACGTTAAACTTTATGAAATCCCCCTCATTTCAAAACACCGCATTCTGACTGTTGAAGTGTTTCATCATCGATGCAATTACCAATACATTTTGTATCGGAATTTAGGAATGCGTGTCTGTGAATCTTCAAACGACGCACTAATAAATAGCTATACGAAGGGCCATCTTCTGATGGCACTGATTTAAAGAAAATTTTAACTTTGACCCCATTTCACGTGATTGATGTTTAGTATTAAAAGCGTGTCAAGCAAGAATAAATGCCCAAACAAATAAATAGGTACCCCATTTATTATGAACAAAAAAACGCACAGATTGTCATATCGCATATGAACCCGTTAAACTGTTTTTCTGTATACAATCTGTAATAGAATGAACATAAAAAATGATAATTTTCATGATTGTCAATCGATGAAATAATCACATCACTAATCAAGGTCAGTGCAACACTACCTGGCGAGCAAAGTTCGCATCGGCATACATTACTGATTGACTTGAGTTTTTGTAATGATGACATTGACACCAAATAGCCAGCAACGTAGACCAAAGTGCGCTGCGCCGCGTCTGTAACTTTGTGGCGGCCACACTCGTCGCCCTGGACAACCAGTTGTTGTTGACTCGGCTATGTAACAAGTGAACGATTTTTCGTATATAAATATTTTGTGTTTTCTTGTTGATATTCGCTCATACCATGCATTGTAAATAAATTGACTTACTCACAATCAAGCTGGCTACTAATTTCGTAAGGCAGTAGCCACATAATTTGGTGAAACCCGACTAGGACACGATGTCCACGGAAGAGAAAATTTTTCAGCAGCTAAAGCAAAATGTCGCTGATCTCGCCGCAGAAATAGCGAGTATCAGAAAAGAACGCTCGCGCGCAAGCTCGCGATGCCGGCCTAATAGCGATCCATATGATGAATATCATAGAAACAGTGAGTACTGCTGGTACCATCGCCAATTCGGCAAACGTGCTATCAAGTGCCACAGCCCTTGTAAATACATAAGAAGTTCGTCGGAAAACCATGCCGGCAGTCAGAATTAGCGGCTTACGACTGCCGCGCCGCACCAGGCCGCCTATTTGTTACGGACCAACACAGCAAAGTTCAGTTTTTAATAGATACAGGATCGGATGTGTGTGTTTATCCAAGGTCCGCGCTTAGAGAAGCCCGGAAACAAACGGACTACCAACTGTTCGCCGCCAACGGCACAACGATTCATACCTATGGCACGGTTCAATTCAATCTAAATTTCGGCCTACGTCGCGCATTCATATGGCGGTTCATAGTAGCAGACGTTTCAAAACCAATAATCGGTGTAGATTTCCTCGCTTACTACAGCCTCCTAGTCGACTGCAGAAATCAAAGGCTTTTAGACATGTTGACGACACTCAGCATTAACGTCCCCGCTAAGAAACCGACTCAGGGCGTCATGTCGGTAAAATCTATTAAAGGAGATTGTCCATACTTCGACCTTTTATCCAAGTTTCCAGAAATTACCCGACCAGCTGGTATTCATCGTGTACCAAAACACAATACGGTCCACCACATCCGCATCACCCCTGGACTTCCGGTAACAAGCCGCCCTCGCCGTCTACCGCCGGACCGGCTCAAAATAGCTCAAAAAGAGTTCGACGACATGCTCGCTAACGGTACAGCTCGTCCATCGGAAAGCTCGTGGTCTTCTCCGCTTCACCTGGTACCCAAAAAGGATGACGGCTGGAGACCATGCGGTGACTACAGAGCCCTCAATGCTCGCACCATTCCTGACAGGTACCCAGTGAGACACATTCAAGATTTCGACGCTCGTATGGCCGGCAGCAAAATCTTTTCTGTTATTGACCTTGTCAAAGCATACAATCAAATTCCAGTTTTCGAAGCGGACATACTTAAAACAGCAATAACAACACCATTCGGCATGTTTGAATTTCCCTATATGACTTTCGGCCTCCGCAACGCAGCTCAAACTTTTCAACGTTTCATAGATGAAGTCTTACGTGGTTTTGAGGATTTCTGCTATGGCTACATTGACGATATCATCATCTTCTCACCTTCAGAAGCTCAGCATAAAGAGCACCTCACGAAGCTCTTCACTCGCCTGAAGGACTACGGTGTTTTAATCAACACTGGCAAAAGTCATTTCGCACAAAACGAGGTAACTTTCTTAGGCTTTCGTGTCACTGCAGAAGGAATCAAGCCTCTTGACACAAAGGTGACAGCCATTCAGGAGTTTCCAGCACCCAAGACAGTTAAGGAACTACGTCGTTTTTTGGGAATGGTAAACTTCTTCCGTCGGTTTGTCCCTAACGCTGCAACAATTCAAGGCCCACTAAACGATGCACTGAAGGGACCGAAAGTCAAAGGCTCTCAACCCATCAATATGACAGCTGAGATGCTACAGGCATTCAACTCCTGCAAGTCCAGCTTGGCACAAGCCACACTATTGGCACATCCAGATCCTGATGCAGAGCTAGCCATCTTCACGGACGCATCGGATGTTGGGGTTGGAGCCGTTCTGCAGCAACGCAGAGGAGGTAACTGGCAACCACTGGCATTTCACTCGAGGAAGCTCAAGCCTTCACAAAAGAAGTACAGTCCATACGATCGTGAACTGCTGGCAATATACGAAGCCATTCGCCACTTCCGACATATGGTAGAAGCTAGGACATTTTCGGTATACTCGGACCACAAGCCACTTTCATTCGCCTTCGCAGCTCGGCGTGACAACTGCTCACCAAGGCAATTCAGATATCTAGACTTCATTTCACAATTCACTACTGACATAAGATACTTACCTGGAAATGATAACGTTGTAGCTGATACGCTGTCCAGAGTTGAAGAAATTGGCTCCACCATCGACTATCAGGCTCTTGCACGCGCTCAGGAACAGGACACTGAACTGCAAGACCTGCTTCATCACGGATCCTCTCTACAGCTGAAAAAAATTCCTATGCAAAACTCATCACCGTTGTATTGTGACGTATCCACTGGCTCGCCACGGCCCTTCCTCACACCTGGGTTTCGAAGAACAGCTTTTCAAATGCTACACAACCTAAGCCATCCAGGATGTGCAGCTACAGTGCGACTGGTGACACAACGTTTCGTATGGCCAGGGATTCGCAAACACTGTAGAGAGTGGTCGAAACAATGCTTACGCTGCCAAAGCAGTAAAGTCACCCGTCATACTTCATCACCATTCTCCTCATTTGTCACTCCTTCATCTCGATTCTCTCACATTCATCTCGACATCATAGGACCATTGCCACCATCTTCTGATTACAGGTACTGCCTCACGGTAATTGACAGATTTACCCGATGGCCTGAGGCGTATCCACTCAAAGACATCACCGCTGAAACCTGTGCCGCCGCATTAGTATCCGGCTGGTTTTCCAGATTTGGCTGTCCTGAAAAGTTGACAACAGACCGCGGACGCCAATTCGAGTCAAGTCTCTTTAAAGCCATAACATCGTTGGTCGGTGCTCAACACTTTCGCACCACCTCCTATCATCCCATCGCAAACGGCATCATCGAACGCCTACATCGTCAACTCAAGGCCGCCATCATGTGTCACGCTTCGTCTCAATGGTCAGAAATATTACCAATAGTCTTGCTCGGCATCCGTAGCGCCTGGAAAGATGACCTGAAAGCCTCAGCTGCAGAACTCGTCTATGGTGAACCGCTGCGCCTACCCGGAGAGTTTTTTGCTCCGTCAGGGGATATGGAGACTGACATAACCGATTTCGCATCTCGACTACGCCAACACATCGCGAGGTTGTCTCCGGTTCCTACAAGATGGCACACAAACAGGCCCTTCTACGTCCCCAAAGACCTAGCTACGGCAGAGTACGTTTTCTTACGCACAGATGCAGTCAGGAAATCGTTAAAGCCTCCATACACTGGACCCTACAAAGTGCTTGAAAGAGGCTCGAAAACTTTTAAAATTGAGGTCAAGGGCAAATCTGAGACAGTATCCATTGACAGACTGAAGGCTGCTTATGTAGTCAGAGATGAGCATGCAGCAACACCTCCAGAGGTCCCGGCGGCTCTTCCTGAGATTCCTGCCAGTCCTGCGCCTGCACCAGCTCCCCCCTCCAGAACGCGAAGTGGTCGGACGGTCCGGTTTCCGGATCACTATCGACCGTAGCCTGCAGCAACGGTCTCGGCGGGGGAGTACTGTGGCGGCCACACTCGTCGCCCTGGACAACCAGTTGTTGTTGACTCGGCTACGTAACAAGTGAACGATTTTTCATATATAAATATTTTGTGTTTTCTTGTTGATATTCGCTCAAACCATGCATTGTAAATAAATTGACTTACTCACAATCAAGCTGGCTACTAATTTCGTAAGGCAGTAGCCACAACTTCATTTGAGTGCTGCGATGCCACGATTAAAAATAAGTGTAATTTAATAAACAAATGTTTTTTGTTATTTTTACAACTGATATTAAGGCTCTAAATTATTTTGCTAATAGATTCTTTACAACGGACGGACCTTTCCACATCGTTTTGGTTTTATTTGCTGTTCTGTTGTAACACGTTGTACTTATATTTTAAGAACTCCCTGCACAAAATGTGTTACCTGAGTGAAAATCAGTCAACGAAATATGTACTTAATTAAATATTTGCAGCTATACTATCTATATCTGAATGGGTTTCATAACTTTAATTATACCGGGAGTAACAGAAAGGGTATAACAAGCCGAAAGGAGACCTCCTCAAGGTACTCATGAAACTAAACAACTTTCCCCATGGAACGTGGGTCGAAACGTGAAAAAAAAAATTTGGGCCTGCCATAGTAAATCAATAAGCTGATCGGCAATTTTGTATGGGAGGCCCAAATTTTTTTTCATATTTCGACCCATGTTCCATGGGGAAAGTTGTTCAGTTTCATGAGTACCTTGACATCCTTTCGGCTTGTAATACCCTTTCCGTTACTCCCTGTATATCACACGGATTTTAGCACTTACATTTGGGTTCAATCGCGGTAGGTATCGCGACGGTTTCGGTCCAGTCGGTGGACCTTCATCGGGCGGAGTGACATCTGTACGCGCTAGCGTGTCTCCTGGAACTCAGTGGCAGGACTGGACCGAAAACCGAAACCGTCACGATACCTACCGCGATTGAACCCAAATGTAAGTGCTAAAATCCGTGTGATATATAATTAAAGTTAAAATGGCGCACTTAAGTTTAAACAATTTAATTGGTTTCATCATTTGAAAAGGTAAGAATCTCTCAATGACCTTTATAATCTTTCACAAGCAATCCGCTGTATCTTAAACTGTATTCGCTGTTCGGAAGCAGGTGTACTGAGCCCGGATCTAATTTGTCCCTGTCCTCCTTGCCGGGTGACGACCTGGGGACGTATTTTTGAATCGGTAGAGATTTCGATTCGCATTCGCAAGAGTCTAGAATTCAACATTTTGGTCCTAAAGGTATTTACTTACTTACACATGCTCTTGAAATAAACGAGTTCGAGAAGTAAATGTACGAAACGTACAGTTTAGTACAGTAAGTTTGTACAAAATATCATCACACAACAACCATCTACTCACTACTGTTTCAATAATTCCTGCAGAGGTCCTACCTAGTAGTATGATTTGATAGTAGTAAATAATGATGACTGATTTCACTAAAATATATACCTATTTTCTCAAGAGCAATCAAAACAACGGTTCTATTGATTCAAAAATACGGCTCCACGCTCCACATCCTCAAAGCAGTCATTTATGGAAAATATTTCCGAGATGGACTTTGATGTTGGAACTAGGGGGAGAGCCTTGACATTTTTGTGTAGGTAGGTACTGTAATATGAGATACATAGATAACTGCGTAAGTACTTAGAATAGATAGAACTTATTCTATTTTGTGATGTTTTTGCGATATGACGCAAAGTTTTAAAAAGCTATTGTATCATATCAATTCAATTATAGCAGTTATAGGAAAGAACCTCTTAATAATTTAGACAATAAACTAATAAACAATTAGGTACATTTCGTGTTCCTTTTATGTTTTTTAACGATAAACCCATAATTCTAAATTAATAATCCGTTATCTAAAATTAGCAGTCTTCAAAAACAGACTTTATCAACTTATCGAGAAGTCAATTCAATATTCCTGTTAAACTGAGGGAAATTTTCGATGGGTGGACGATTCGTGGAATGAATACATAATTAATTTTGGAATTGATTCAATCGTGGTCACGACCCGATGTGAGACTTTTATTGAGGGTCGAGTCGAGAAGTTTTGTGGGTATCACACGTGAGTGTCTAGCTAGACACACTACGACCGAAATTCGGCGGCTGAATTTCCGTTCTGTCGGTTTCCGGCGTTTTCAGTAGGAACACTATATAGATATAGGTATATTACGCCCAAATCCCTTACTTACTTCTGACCGAAATTCGGTGACGTAATTTCGGCGTCGGAATTTCGGCGTCGGAATCTCGGCCAAAATGTAATGCAAATAAAATATCATTGCTGGCGTAATTGCGCCGAAATCCATCGCGGAATTTCGGTCGTAGAGCGTCGAGACACTTACGCCCGATGCTGCGCTGATTTAGCGATACGTAATGCATGCGTTAGGACAATACGAATTTCCACCTTATTTCTGTACAAAGACGGTTCATGACGGTTCTGTGTATTCTGCGATACGCAGCGCTAGCGAATGCGTCTGTCAAACAGTTTGACATTAACCGTATTTGTATGAAAACAAGGTGAAAATTTGCTATTTTTGAACACATGCCTTATGGAGCGCTAAGATAGCGCAGCGACAGACATCACGTGTGATTCCTCGCCTTAAAGTGACTGACAAGGACTTATCCTTAATATCTCCTGCGTAGATGACTGCTCCATCATTATTATCATCCTGTTACTAGTGAAAAATAGTTTTGCTTTTTTTGCAACTAGCGACCCATTTCACCCGCTGCAACTCATTTTCCCGCGGGAAAGTAGAAATTGAAGGATCTTGCTCAACCGACAAGAGCATACCTAGCTAATTCTATGATGATGAATTTTCAATACTATGGCAAATTTTTTGGTTAACAGACTCTTTACAACGGACCCATTCTCACCCTTTCGTATTTATTTGTCACTCTGAAGTCCTGAACACGCGGTATGCCTAGTCCTTCCTATCTTCGCACAAATATCTACTTTAGATTAAAATAACATACCTAACCCCCATTTTCTTTTTTCGGCTCCATTGAGATCAGGGGCTAAGCCACTAACCAAACAAAACAAACACATGTTTACTCAGTAAAAAGCTTACTCGGAGGTATTATCGCCAGCAAATCCACCTAAACAGTAACGGATCAACTTATATTGGTTTTTCTTAGTATTTGCATAAAAAACAGTGTAAGTTGGTCCCTAATGGGGAAAAGTCACGTTATACAAAAGAAAGCTTTTTCAATTATGTAAAAAAAAAGAACTGTATGTGAAATGATAAAGGCACAAGTAACTTTGTCGCAAAACTACTTATGGTTAAAAGATAATTAGTATTTTCTGCATAGTAACCACTTCATTTCAGACTTGCATAACAAATTAATGAATAGGTACAAGTCCAAATTAATATTCATGTCAGATGCAATAAATACATCAATTAAAATTAAATATCTGAATTTAAATTGACATCTAACGAAGTTAAATTATAAAATTAAAAATATTATTTTTGTAGGTAGTTTGCGAATTTTTTATATAACCACGGGATTACCAATAACGTATTTTAGTCAGAGTTTTGTCTCTTTTACAGACGTAAGTCCATTGAACTTTTGTATGGAAAACGGAACACCTTAAATGGGTGTAGGTGGATTTTCTGGCGATAGTACACAGTACCTAGTATCAATATTAGATCGATCGTTCGTGCACAAATATTGTGTTGTGGCATTTGCGAATTCGTTTCCGACCCGCGTGGAAAGTTACAAGTGTTTTCATAAAATATCGCCCGCGAAAAGTTCAGACGCGGGGCTTTTGATGTGTTTTTTTAATTGGCAACGTCAATCCTTAGATATTATACCGGGAGTAACGGAAAGGGTATAAACAAGCCAAAAGGAGGTCAAGGTACTCATGAAACTGAACAACTTTCCCCATGGAACATGGGTCGAAATATGAAAAAATTTGGACCTTAGCTGAATAATCCTTTGATATTATAGAATTTTAAAAACTAGAAACATATAATTGTGTCAGCAACAAAGATACCTACAGGGTTAAAGTCAGCTTTAGAAAAAATAAAATATTTATATAGGATGTCCCTGATTAAGTGGTCCAAAGAAATAATCTAGATTCTAGACAAGCTACTAAACTGGAATATTGTCATTTGATAATAATAATAAAAATGTATTTTCAATATGGGTAGTAAAAAAGGAAAATAGCTGGACTTCCCATTAGGTATAAGAACGCTGACTGATAGAACATTTTGTATGGATTGTTTTTTTTTCTTTGAATAATTAGTAAAGGTCAGTAGCCCAAGTCGGTAGCTAAAAGGTCAAGAATCTAGATTTTTTCTTTAGACTTCTTTAACAGGGAAACCCTGTATTTAACTGGGTCGAAATAGAAATTGTGAAAAGAGCTTAGCCTACAAAGTGTTTGATTTGAACAACTGTACGAGCGAGCCCAACTTTATAGGTAGCAAATATTGAAGTAAAACTCCCTGTTTGGGAACGATCAAGTTTATGTATGTGCAAACGAAAACTTACTAAGTTAGGTATACGATACGAGTTTGAGAAGAGAATTATACGATAAAGTTTATTTTACTTTATAGTGACGAGGACGAGGAAGAACTTATTTTATAATAATAAAATAGCAGCCTGTCAGCGGTTTTACCCGTTGCAACTCAATTTCCCGTGGGAAGGCATATAAACCTTCCTTTTATAAATTGGGGTAAAGCCAGGCAGATGATGAAACCTTCCTCTTAGATCATTCTATCTACAAAAGAAAACCACATCAAAATCAGTTGCGTGTTTTAAGAAGAGCAAGCGGTGTCCATGATAGGCAAACGTAAAAAGTGACACTTTATTTTATACTAGGTATGTACCTACTCGTATGTGTAAGTATTAAGTATTGATAGAAGAAAAATGATGTATCTACGTGATCTACTTATTAGGCCTAACCAGCACATCTATGGCACTTCTTACACCTTCTTCTTACAGGATTACCTACATCATGTTTTTACAGTGTTTTCCGGTTGTCAGACGAAAGGAAATTGCGAAATCCCCCGCAAAAAATAACATCTGAATCAGAGGCTGTGAAATGTCATTCGTGGTTTTGATTGCTAGATCAAGCCTAGAAAAAATATAGTATTAGTTCCTAGAGCACTTCTTTGGGTACGTTGTAAAGTTTGAGGTCTCGGTTACCACAGTAAGAGGCTTAAAAACTGAATCGAACGTACTCTCGAATCCTGGCCTGAAGGAATCAACCTACACTTAGTTACTTATCCTTAGTGAATGTATAAACAACCAAAGAAAGTGGAACCCTAAATGGATAACCCGATGTAGGTACCTCAGATAGTACCTGGCACCTGCCATGTTCAAACATCTGGTACCAAATTATACAAAGATAATGAAATGTCTTGCACAGATGCTACTCATTACAAAGTTAGAAGCTTAGCGTATCGTACATTTCAGTAGGTAGGTTTTTAAGTGACTTGAATTATTAATCAAGGTATTATATAGGGTGTTCGGCAGAACGTTGAACATACGGAAAAGGGTGTTAATACTCGTGATTCTGAACAACTTTTACTATGGCGCTACCTGCGAATTCGCAAAAAAATATTTGAATTTTCCATAGAAAAATTCATACCTAGTCGGCAAAGATGTATGGAACACCTAAAATTTTTTATGCTAATTCGCATGTGGCCTCAAAGTAAAAGTTGTTCAGAATCATGATTAGAAACACTCTTTTTCGTATGTCCAACGTTCTGCCTAACACCCTGTATTAGTAAAAGTACCGTGTTTCTTTTGCGAGCGGTTGTTTTCATGAAACTGAACATCTTCAAAGAAAATAAATTGAAACATGAAAAACGATCTGGAAGTGTCATACACCTAAAAATCTCAATATGATAATAATAATAAGCTACGTTGTCAAATTATTTCATTTATTCATTAGATACTAATAAAATTGTGTACCTACATTAAATATGTCTTAAATATTCATCAAAGTGTAGATCTATTTAGTTTTCTTGCTCTTCCATACCAACGATGGGCTAAAGTGACTTCAATTCTCAGCTGCAAATATATTGTGGAGCCAGTAGAAGATTTATCTATCTACTCGCATATAATTCACTCACCAACAAGAATTGATCGGCTAGAAACCGTATACTATCCACGAACTAAGGATATACTCGACTAGAGGTCCGCCAAACCATTTCACCCTTTGGTAACCATTTTCCCGTGGGATTTGGGAATAAGACCCGTCACGTAACGTCCGTTGCTTGCTACGCTCTTTTAGCGCAACGCTAACGCATGCGTATATCAGATGCATACGATATCTGCCCGATACATACTGTTAGTTATTAATTTTAACACTGTTGGATTTATGTTCTCTAATTGCAAACGTCTCGGTTTATTTCGTGAATAATGTAAACAATGATGACATGCGACACAAGTGTTGCTATAATAAAATAATAATGTTCGGTAGGAGTGTTACTGTATTTCCTCGTATGATGGGCCAACGCATTCTATTTCATTTCATTGCTTTGTTAACTGACAAAGATACCACTATCGAGTTGACCAGGCAACGTTGGTCCGGGTATGGTTCGAAATACAGTACCAGACTAATATGCGGCGGTGTAGTAAATTTAATAATTGACAAAGTTTGAAAATGTAACGGTACCCTCTGACCATGGACGTATAAAAGGGCGGACAGAGTCGCGCTAATAAAACCTCTGTGTAGCCCCAAGTCAGCCAGTTGGCTGTACGTACAAGAACGCACGCACACATTCACACCAAACCCAGCCATTCCGAACGCAAACGTCAGCCTACCCTACCGATTTTTGCAAAATAAACAAAAATAAAACATCATGTCGTGCGTTGTAAAAATTTGAAAAAACAGCAGAGATCAAAGGAATAAAAGTTCGGGAATCACGTTTCACAGGTAAATTAATAATTTGATTACTCATTTTAATGTTTTAAATTATTTAAATTAGCCTCCAACTGAGGGCTGGTGTTGCCATTATTCACGTTATAAATTTCCCTAAAGTATAGGTAATTATTGGGTGGGTGGGTTCAAAAAATTCGGTTTCACCACATCTTAAAATTAGAAAACGAGACAAGAATTTCTCAAAGCAAAAGAACGTATTATAAAAACTTACTCAACATATGGGATGTAAGTCGTAAATAGAACAATTCAATATAATCGTATTAATAACTGTGTTTTATTGGTAAAAAGAATCCTAACATGGCAACCCTAATGCACTCACACAAGTTTATCCGCCGCCATTACGGTTATTCAGTTTTGACATAACTGGCATTCTGTCCGCCCTTTTATACGTCCATGCCTCTGACATTCTGTATTAGGAGTTCGGTGAATAAAGTCGTGCCATATAGTGTAAATTACTCTTGGCCTTTTCATTATTAACATTTCAGAAGTGTTTTTCGATTTTCCACGTGCAATTTTTAGCTCAAGCCACTTTAAATGAAGTGAAGCCAGCGTGAGTTTTGCGGCAGTGAAGCGGAATGAGGAAAGAGGCGCCTTTTTCTTTCGTGTGGAACAACAAGTTGCCCAACGACCTCATAACGCGCCTGCACCAACCAGAAGGAATGGTGGAGTCGTGTAATGATAAATGATGAATGGGCGATCGGATTGATTGAACGGCAACATCGTGGATCATCGTGGACTGTTCGCGGTGAAGAGGTGTTATGTGCAATTATTACAATAGCTCCCATATCATGGTGTGTAGACCGTAATTCAGTAAGGTACGTTTGAAAGTTATAATTACTAGTTATGTACCTACCCGCTTGTGCTTACATATTTGGTAAAAGATTAGATTCAGTTTGGTATATATTATGTATGTATTTGAAAATTAGATTTTGAGGGATAAATCCGACCCAAGTGGATCAGGGTCCTGGAGAAGGAAAACTCCACACTTAAACCCGGAATGGGGTCTCCGTCAGGTGCGATTAAGTCATATATATCGTGCGGCAGACTCCTGCAGCCGACCTGGCTCCGCACGTATCGACTCGTCGTTCCTGTGGAGTCAGCCAGGAAGGCCGAGAGGGTGGCGCAGGTCCTGGGCAGCCCTGCGTTTTCCATAATTGCGTCCCAGGCAACGCAGTGTCTGTGGAGAGGAAACTTCACCCGCGTCTCGCGGATAACAACACGGGAAGTGGCAGTGACCGGTTATAAGTCTGCACGTATGGGCGTAAGTGCGGGCGCCAGGGGTCGCTTCCGTCAGTGGGAGGGTCCATCGTAGACCCACTGATCAGTTACCGCCCGCTCCAAGTCGGGCAGCCCCCGACCAATAAGGTACTGATCCGCCCCGGTGCTGGTTTGCTCTTTTAGGTGTAGAGAGCACCAGCCTCAACTGGACAATCGGCGCCGTTACATTGTACACCTGCAACTAACAGGCATAAAAACATCAAAAACCAACCCCGCTTATCCATGCGATTTGCAACATGGAATGTCCGTACTATGAGGACAGGCCTCCCTGACACCTGTGGAGGTTCTTCTACTGACGCACAAGATCTGCGTAAAACTGCCGTAATCGACGCCGAACTACACAGACTGAACATTGCTGTTTGCGCTTTACAAGAGACCAGACTCCCTGACGAGGGTTCCTTGCGTGAGACGCATTATACATTCTACTGGAAAGGAAAGGACAGCAGCGCTGTGCGCGAGTATGGTGTTGGCTTTGCTATACGCAACGACCTCTTAACATCGATAGAGGCTCCTTGCGGCATCTCGGAACGCATTATGTTGCTGCGATTAAATACGGACCATGGTTACGTATCACTGATTTCTGCTTACGCACCAACGCTATCCTCAACAGATGAAGCCAAAACACAGTTTTATGACCAGCTCGACCAGACTCTACGCGGGTTAAAACCATCTGACCGCTTATATATTCTGGGCGACTTTAACGCTAGGGTCGGACAGGACAACATTGCTTGGCCAGATTGTATAGGTAACCACGGTATAGGGAAGCTTAATGAAAACGGCCAACGTTTATTAGAGCTTTGCTCTAAACACCTACTGTGTGTTACCAATACCTACTTTAAAGGCAAATCAACTCGCAAAGTGTCCTGAAACATCCTCGTTCTGGACACTGGCATCAACTGGACCTTATCCTTACAAAAGAAAAATCTCCGCGAGACCCTGCACACGCGATCATTTCACAGCGCTGATTGTGACACAGACCACTCCCTGGTGGCATCACTAGTTGGTTTAGCTCAAAAAAGATCCACTCATCCAAATTGCCCGGTAGGAAGAAGCTCGATCTTCCAAAATCCAGAGACGATGAGGTGGTCCAAAAGTATGAAGAGCTGGTACGCGACGAAGTTGCCACCTGGGATGTAGACGCTCCGATAGAGGAGGAATGGGGCAAAGTAAAAAAGCTACTTACAGAAGTAGCCGGTACGGCTTTCGGTCATCAGAAAGTTAAAAACCAGGACTGGTTCGCTGAAAATCTCGAACACATTACACCTCTGCTCGAGTCCAAACGACAAGCTGCGCTAAAACATCGCCTTAACCCATCCGAAAAGACGCGTATCGACCTATCGAATGCAAAATCAGCTTTACAACGCACATCACGGTACTTCGCAAATGCATACTGGACCGAGCTTTGTCAAAGCATTCAATCATGCGCTGATATGGGAAACTTTGGTGGTGTTTACGCTGGGATTAAAAGGCCCTTGGTCCTTTTCCTAAAAAACAGCCCCCTTAAAGAAGCGGACGGCACTGTTATTACAGATGCTCAACGCCAACTCGAACGATGGGTAGAACATTATGTTGGTCTCTACTCAGAACCAGTGAACATAATGCCAGAAGCTGCAGATTGCATGCCAAAACTAGCTACCTGGACTGAGTTAGATGATCTTCCTACCATAAGGGAGTACCACAAGGCTGTTAAGCAGCTTAAAATTGGAAAATCACCTGGAAACGATGGTACCCACGCCGAAATTATCAGGCTCAAGTGCATATTACCCATCCTGCACAATCTGTTGTGTAAATGTTGGGAAGCGGGATATATACCACAGGATATGCGCGATGCTAACATCATTACCCTATACAAAGGCAAAGGTGACCGCGGTGACTGTAACTGTTATCGTGGAATATCCTTTAAGTATAGTAGGTAAATTATTTGCTCGGTTAGTCTTAATAAGACTCCAGAAACTTGCTGATCGTGTATATCCCGAATCGCAATGTGGATTCCGCGCCCAACGTTCCACAACAGATATGATCTTTACACTTCGCCAACTGCAGGAAAAGTGTAGAGAGCAGAAAACACCTCTGTTTGTGGCGTTCGTCGACCTTAACAAAGCCTTCGACACCGTGAGCAGGAAGGACTCTATACTGCACTTTTAAACATCGGGTGCCCTCCAAAACTTCTAAGCCTCATTAAATCCTTCCACGAGGACATGAAAGGATCTGTTGTTTTTAACGGCAATACATCCGAGCCGTTCGAAATGCGTAGAGGTGTTCGCCAAGGCTGCGTGTTGGCTCCTACCCTGTTTGGTATTTTCTTCTCATTGCTTTTAAAGTTGCTTTCGGCGATGACCAACAGGGTATACACCTGCACACTAGGGCTGACGGGAAGCTGTACAATATCTCGCTTCTTAGGTCAAAGCGTAACCGCGATGACTTATTCGTCGATAGCCTTTTGTTCGCTGACGATGCAGCCTTCGTTGCTAATTCTCAAAGTGAGCTTCAAGACATTGTTGATAAGTTTTCCCACGCGTGTTCTCTGTTCTCAATGTCCATTAATGCCAAAAACAGTAGTGCTAGCTCAAGGTGGAGAAACACCACGTATTTTGCTCGATGGCGTTCCCTTGAACATAGTTGACAAGTTTTGCTACTTGGGGTCGACTGTGTCGAACAATCTCACCCTCGATGCTGAGATCAATACTCGTATCGGCAAAGCGGCGACCATGTTCGGCAGGCTCAGTACAAGAGTATGGAATAATAAACACCTGACCACAAAAACCAAGATAATTGTTTACCAAACTTGCGTTCTAAGCATACTCTTGTATGGAGCTGAAACCTGGACTTCGTACGCAAAACAAGAACGTCGACTCAACACATTTCATATGCGCTGCGTAAGAAACATCTTGCATATAACTTGGCAGGACAGAGTCACAAACGAGCGAGTTCTAGAAATTGCACAGCTGCCTAGCTTTACCGCTTTGCTTAAGCAAAGACGATTGCGGTGGCTAGGGCATGTGTACCGCATGGAACCTTCGCGTCTACCACGGCGTGTCCTGCTTGGCGCCGTAGCTAACGCCAGAGGAGTTGGAAGACCGATGCTACGTTTCAAAGATTGCGCCAAACGGGACATGGCTGCGTTTGACATCGACCATCAAAGCTGGGAGAAGCTTGCTGAGAATAGGGATGTATGGAGAAAGCGTGTGTTTGATGGGCGTAAAGCTCACGACGATGCCTGGTTCGCTGGTCTCGCAAACAAAAGGCAAAAACGACATCTAAACATGCATGTGCCAGTCTCTAATTCCACCTTCGTTTGTAGAGCGTGCGGAAAGTCATGCCGCTCCCGTATCGGCTTATACAGCCATGAAAAATCTTGCCTCAGACACTGAATAAATCGTCTGTCACAGACGTATGAGGCCAATGATGATGATTTGAAAATTAGCAGTTACGTTTATTTATTTTTTAAAGAAGAAAATCACGCCTATGTCGTTTACATATCACGCCTGCATCCTTTGCGGGGTTGACAGAGCGTTCCTATGACAGATGTTGAGGGTAGTTTCAAAAATTTGATATCCCTATTGTGCTCATTGCCTAAAATGTAATACAAAATGAATCCTTTAATCGTTTCTTACGGCACTCGCCTTAAAAAACATATATTTTGTGATGCTATTCTAAACCGATATCACACTATGGTGGTAGGTACTGTCACAATACTAATACTTTCTTTTTTGTTGTTTTCTCGGAACCCGTGACAAAATTTATGGATACAACTAGCTAAAACCCGCGGCTTCGCCCGCGTACTTATAGGGGAATAACAAAGAGATGTGTATTGCGTTGTATGATTTGTTACACATAAATACTAACACCTCATCACCATTTTCATCCGTTTTATGGGGTAAATCATAAAAAAATACTCCTCTCCCTCTCCTCTCCTCTCCCTCCTCCCTCTCCCTCTCCTCTCCCTCTCCCTCTCCTCTCCCTCCTCTCCTCTCCCTCTCCTCTCCTCTCCCTCTCCTCTCCTCTCCCTCTCCTCTCCCCTCTCCTCTCTCTCTCCTCTCCTCTCCTCTCCTCTCCCTCTCCCTCTCCCTCTCCTCTCCCTCCCTCCCTCCTCTCTCTCCCTCTCCCTCTCCTCTCCCTCTCCTCTCCCTCTCCCTCTCCTCTCCTCTCCTCTCCTCTCCCTCTCCTCTCCCTCTCCTCTCCCTCTCCCTCTCCCTCTCCTCTCCTCTCCTCTCTCCTCTCCTCTCCCTCTCCCCTCCCCTCTCCTCTCCTCTCCCTCTCCTCTCCCTCTCCCTCTCCTCTCCCTCTCCTCCCTCTCCCTCTCCTCTCCTCTCCCTCTCCCTCTCCTCTCCCTCTCCCTCTCCTCTCCTCTCCCTCTCCCTCTCCTCTCCCTCCTCTCCTCTCCTCTCCCTCTCCTCTCCCTCTCCTCTCCCTCTCCCTCTCCCTCTCCTCTCCCTCTCCTCTCCCTCTCCCTCTCCCTCCTCTCCTCAACAATCGTAACTTTGAAAGTTCTTTTAAATACGTAATTTGAAGCAAATTATGTCAAAGGAATAAAAGTTTCATGGATAATTTCATCCTCATTTTACCCCTTAGGGTAAGATTTCAAAATTCCAACTTTATGGATATCTACGTTGCTAAAGGAATACAAATGCCAAATTTCACGCTTCTAGCTCCAACGGTTTGGTTTTTATGACAATGCGTAATTTTCATCCCCTATGTCAACCCATCGGGGGATGAATTTTGAATACTCCTAAATCAAAATAATATCAAATGTTTATTAAAAATAAGGGTGTCAAATTTCAAACCTGTTGCTTCAAAGGTGCGGCCTGCGCGTAAATATCCCCTTCAGGGATTTAAAATTGGAAAATGCTAAAACACGTCATTCATTTTTTTAGAGTTCTTTCTAAATACGAAATTTGAAGCAAATATATCAAAGGAATAAAAAAGTTCATACAATCTTTCATCCCCCATTTTACCCCCTTAGGGGTTGATTTTCAAAAAACCCTTTCTTAGTAGATGCCTACATTGCTTAAGGAATACACATGCCAAATTTCACGCTTCTAGCTCCAAGGGTTTTTAGTTTTTATGACAATGCGTAATTTTCATCCCCTATGTCAACCCATCGGGGGATGACTTTTGAATACTCTTAAATCAAAATAATTATCAACTGTTTATTAAAAATAAGGGTGCCAAATTTCAAAACTGTTGCTTCAAAGGTGCGGCCTGCGCGTAAATATAATACTTTCATCCCCTTTCTTATCCCCTCAGGGGCTTAAAATTTATAAATGCTATAACACGTCAATCATTATTTTTAAAGTTCATCCTAAATACGAAATTTGGAGCGAATTTATCAAGGCAATAAAAAATTTCATGCAAACTTCCATCCCCCGTTTTACCCCCTTCAGGGTTGAATTTCAAAAAATCCTTTCTTAGTGGATGTTAACGTTGCTTAATGAATACACATGCCAAATTTCACGCTTCTAGCTCCAAGAGTTTGGTTTTTACGACAATGCGTAATTTTCATCCCCTATGTCAACCCATCGGGGATGAATTTTGAATACTTCTAAATCAAAATAATATCAACTGTTTATTAAAAATAAGGATGCCAGATTTCAAAACTGTAGCTTCAAAGGTGCGGCCTGCGCGTAAATATAATACTTTCATCCCCTTTCTTACCCCCTCAAGGGTTGCAAATTGAAAAATGCTAAAACACGTCATTCATTATTTTTAAAGTTCTTCCTAAATACGAAATTTGAAGCAGTTATAAAAAGAATAAAGAGTTTCATACAAACTTTCATCCCCCGTTTTACCCCCTTAGGGGAAGAATTTCGAAAAATCCTTTCTTAGTGGATGCTAACGTTGCTTAATGAATACACATGCCAAATTTCACGCTTCTAGCTCTAAGGGTTTGGTTTTTACGACAATGCGTAATTTTCATCCCCTATGTCAACCCATCGGGGGATGAATTTTGAATACTTCTAAATCAAAATAATATCAACTGTTTATTAAAAATAAGGATGCCAGATTTCAAAACGGTAGCTTCAAAGGTGCGGCCTGCGCGTAAATATAATACTTTCATCCCCTTTCTTACCCCCTCAGGGGTTGCAAATTGAAAAATGCTAAAACACGTCATTCATTATTTTTAAAGTTCTTCCTAAATACGAAATTTGAAGCAGTTATATAAAAAGAATAAAGAGTTTCATACAAACTTTCATCCCCGTTTTACCCCTTAGGGAGGAATTTCGAAAATCCTTTCTTAGTGGATGCTAACGTTGCTTAATGAATACACATGCCAAATTTCACGCTTCTAGCTCTAAGGGTTTGGTTTTACGACAATGCGTAATTTTCATCCCTATGTCAACCCATCGGGGGATGAATTTTGAATACTCCTAAATCAAAATAATATCAACTGTTTATTAAAAATAAGGGTGCCAAATTTCAAAACTGTAGCTTCAAAGGTGCGGCCTGCGCGTAAATATAATACTTTCATCCCTTTCTTACCCCTCAGGGTTTAAAATTGGAAAATGCTGAAACACGTCATTCATTATTATTAAAGTTCTTCCTAAATACGAAATTTGAAGCAGTTATATCGAAGGAATAAAAAGTTTCATACAAACTTTCATCCCCCGTTTTACCCCCCTAGGGGTTGAATTTCGAAAAATCCTTCCTTAGTGGATGCCTACATTATAGTGGCTATCTGCATGCCAAATTACAGCCGGATCGGTCCAGTAGATTAGGCTGTGCGTTGTTGACAGTCAGACTTCTTGAGTTTTATATATTAAGATGAGATGCTGATGGGCTGGAGAAAATAACGGCAGTCGCAGATTCCTTGACGGACAGCATTGGAGCTTTGCGACTGAAACATTATATTGTTATAAAAAAAACATCTCCCGAAACTATTTATATAACAGGTACGTAAACCAGTACTGATATGATAAGAAAATTTGGTACATTTATTAGTTAAATACTAATAATTTTTATATCAAGAACTTTCTGCACCGTCATCTCAAGTGCACGAAACCGCAGAAGGCATATGATTATTTACGTATCAATCAATCAGTTAATGTCAACTTTGTTCCTATTCTGGCTTAGGTTCTTTAAACCACATCTGTAACAGGTAACACAAAAAAAATACGTGTGTTCTTCATATGAATTATTTACTAATGTTATTCTTTTTCACATGTTGCGACATTGGTTGGAGGCATTGGGGAAGCTATATGGCAAAGAGAAGTGATGAAATTTCGCACGAGCAACGTTCAACCATGAAAAGTACATAGAAGAAAGAAACTCATCGAAGAAAATATCGTTGACATTGCTATTGATGGAGACTAGTTGGTGGCCTGATCTATTCTGTAGGGTCGTGTTGGCTACAGTGGATCGCTTTGTTTTCCAATTATCATTTCTTAGCAATGGATGAACGAAGAAAGTTTAAAGTATGTGGATAGTGTACTAAACATATATTTTTTTTCATACCTGATATTTCGATATTTTTTTTGTGTTTATTTCAAAAGTCAGAATTGAGCCGTTGTGTACTAGGGTACTATGGCTCGGTCTGATTTATACAGTAGATCATTGTGGATAAAATATAGAGAGTAATAAAACAAATGAACACAATTAATAGTTGGCCAAATTAGTCAAAAATTTTGATAACATTATCAATCGTATCAAGATTAAAGCAATCTTAACAAGTATTAATAAAAATTACAACACCATTTTTATTTACTTGAATAATTTATTTTTAAACTTTTCACTTGATCCATTGTGTACCTTTGGGGTATGCGCCACTGTAGCAATCGATGCCAATTTGTAGTTATAATAATGATATATTGATTTTACGTAAATCACTTTTGTATAAGACATATTGTGTTAATTTAAAAATATCACCAAACCGAAAATGTTCATATTGATGAAGTAAGAACATAAGAAATTACACTAAGGTAAAGCTTAATTTTAACACATAAACTTTAAAATTCCACAATATTTATTTAATTTTGCGCTAGAGGCAAAAATTTTACTGTTTCATTCATGTTTGTGTGCCAAGTTTTTCCAATGACCGATCAAAAAATTTAGATAATATGCTCGTTTCTTAAATACAAAATCTTACTGAGCCTGTGTTTCCAAGTAAGCAAGTAAGCAAGTAAGCAAGTAAGCAAGTAAGCAAGTAAGCAAGTAAGCAAGTAAGCAAGTAAGCAAGTAAGCAAGTAAGCAAGTAAGCAAGTAAGCAAGTAAGCAAGTAAGCAAGTAAGCAAGTAAGCAAGTAAGCAAGTAAGCAAGTAAGCAAGTAAGCAAGTAAGCAAGTAAGCAAGTAAGCAAGTAAGCAAGTAAGCAAGTAAGCAAGTAAGCAAGTAAGCAAGTAAGCAAGTAAGCAAGTAAGCAAGTAAGCAAGTAAGCAAGTAAGCAAGTAAGCAAGTAAGCAAGTAAGCAAGTAAGCAAATAAGCAAGTAAGCAAATAAGTAAAAAAGTAAACAATTAACAAGTAAACAAGCAGTCACGCAGGCAATCAGATAATTAGACAAGCAGACATGTAGACAAGAACATAAGCAGACAGACTAGTAGACACGTAGACAAGCAGGCCAGTAGGCCAGTAAACCAGTTAAACACTTAACCAGTAAACCAGTAAACCAGTAGACCAGTATACCAGTAGATCACTAGACCAGTATATCATTCAACCAGATGAACAGCAAACCAGTAAACAAGCACAGCAGAAAAAAGTAATCAGAGTAAACAGTAGGTAAATAAGATAACATGTAAGCAAATAAAACAAGTAGGCAAGTAGACAAAAGATAAGTAGGTGCAAACTATGAATAATGCGTGTATCGTAACTGGTGTGTTTTACTATTGTGCAAAAGCACACAATAAACTGTCGGTCCCGACTACAGACGGCGGTAGTCAAATTTTGAACCAAGTGTGTGTACCTTAACAATATGGGTACAATCATAATCAATTAAACTACAATCTTAACGAGTTTATACCACAATTACAACAGGCTGGTCCGCAATCATGTCTTGTTAGCCGTAATATGTTGAAACTCTTAGTCTGTATTTTAAGACATCGTTTTGTTGGAATTATCTGTAAGAGGTTAGTTAATAAGAGATGAGATGAGACTACTGATTGAGCGTAAATAAACGCTTATTTTGTGTATGTAACATCTGTTCCGGTCTAATGTTATAAATGTCTTAGATACTTAGTTTTACTATTGAAGCCGATGTTCATTTTTATATTGTAATATTCTTTAGTTGTTTAACAACGAAACTATTGAAGATTACAATATTTTTACAGTATCAAATTAATTACTAAAGTTAACGATTTAAATGGAAATAAGAATTAAGGTAAAGTAAAGCATGAATGTGCAAAGATAAAAATGGTTTTAATAACAAGTTTTGTTAAAAATTATTTTGCGTTGTGGTTACCGAAATCAATCAGATACTTAAAGTTACTGTTACTGAGCGATATTTCAGAGATTTTAAATTTGATCATAATATGAATTGTAAATTTCTGAGCCCGATTTTCGGAATTCTGTTGTCGAGCAAAACTTTTCGGAAGTTTAAATAAAAAAATTATGTACCGAGCTAGCTTCTCGAAAGTTTGTAAAACATTATGTACCGAGCGAGCTTCTCGGAAGTTTTTAAAAAGATTATGAACCGAGCGATTTCTGGGAAGTAGCTAAAAAGATTATGAACCGAGCGATTTCTGGGAAGTAGCTAAAAAGATTATGAACCGAGCGAGATTCTCGGAAGTTGCTAAAAAGATTATGAACCGAGCGAGTTCTCGGAAATTGCTAAAAGATTATGAACTGAGCGAGATTCTCGGAAGTTGCTAAAAAGATTATGAACTGAGCGAGTTCTCAGAAATTGCTAAAAGATTATGAACCGAGCGAGTTTTCGGAAGTTGCTAAAAGATTATGAACCGAGCGAGTTCTCGGAAGTTGCTAAAAGATTATGAACCGAGCGAGTTCTCGGAAATTGCTAATAGATTATGAACCGAGCGAGTTCTCGGAAGTTGCTAAAAAGATTATGAACCGAGCAAGTTTCTCGGAAGTTGCTAAAAAGATTATGAACCGAGCGAGTTCTCGGAAGTTGCTAAAAGATTATGAACCGAGTATGATTCTCGGAAGTTTTTAAAAAGTTTATGTACCGAGCCAGATTTTCGGATAGGTATGTCTAATATTGGCTATGTATAAATTGCTGTAAAAAAAAATTATTACTAAGCGAACTTAATTAGAGTTACTGAGTTTTTTTTTATGTGGTGCGCCAAGATTTATAGATTTAGACAGAGGTTTATAAGATTATTCTTATTATTACTTTTTATCGAATTTTCACAGTATTTTGAGTTATTTCACTAACTAAAAAAAATAAAAAAATATTTTTGAAAGCCAGTTCCTCCAAATTAACAAGACATGCACCTAATCATGAATATTTAAAAATATTTGATGATTATAAGTGTTTCCTTCAATTAATAATAAAATATAACTACAAAACTAAATAACACAAGGTCATAGGCAGTAAATTGAAATTAAATCAACTTAAAAAAAATCAAAATAGTCTCGATTAAAATGAAATGAGTAATTATAAAATCAATGGACGTCAAATATTTAAATAATTGTTCATTAATAATACAGAACCAAACCTACATTTTTTTTTCTTCGTGTAGATTACTGTTTATTTAATTGAGGTCTTGGTAAACAATACAAAGCCTAAGACAAGATTGCTAATAAAATACTGTGAGTTTCATGAGTCAAAAAAAAAAAACAAGAAAATCTTATTATTACGAGGACGCAATATGTAGTCAGGAATAGCCGAGTATGTGATTAATGTAGCTGAAAATTACTTATAATTTATTATTATTTTTAGAAGAAAAATTAAATGCTTTTTAAATTTTGATATTCAGTGTCGATATTTTAAGAATAAAAATAAGTATTTTTGTGTCTTAGTTTACTTGAAATACTTTAGACATTGAGATTGTTTAAAATGTTACGATTTGTAGAAAATATTTTTGAACATAATATTATTGTAAATATTTTAAATAATGGGTCGTTGGTGTGTTAGTTTATTTGAAATACTTTAGACATTGAGATTCTTTAAAATGTTACGATTTGTAGAAAATATTTTTGAACATAATATTATTGTAAATATTTTAAATAATGGGTCGTTGGTGTGTTAGTTTATTTGAAATACTTTAGACATTGAGATTCTTTAAAATGTTACGATTTGTAGAAAGTATTTTTGAGAAAAATATGATTGTAAATATTGTAAATATGGGTCGTCAAAAACAGTTGTTAAATTTATTGTTAAATTATTGTAAGACAAATAATGTTTGTGATATTTTTTCATTACGAGGGCGTAATTAAAATTCAGGATTGGCCGAGTGTTAGTTATTAATTTTAACACTGTTGGATTTATGTTCTCTAATTGCAAACGTCTCGGTTTATTTCGTGAATAATGTAAACAATGATGACAGGCGACACAAGTGTTGCTATAATAAAATAATAATGTTCGGTAGGAGTGGTACTGTATTTCCTCGTATGATGGGCCAACGCATTCTATTTCATTTCATTGCTTTGTTAACTGACAAAGATACCACTATCGAGTTGACCAGGCAACGTTGGTCCGGGTATGGTTCGAAATACAGTACCAGACTAATATGCGGCGGTGTAGTAAATTTAATAATTGACAAAGTTTGAAAATGTAACGGTACCCTCTGACATTCTGTATTAGGAGTTCGGTGAATAAAGTCGTGCCATATAGTGTAAATTACTCTTGGCCTTTTCATTATTAACAATACCTACTAAAAACCGATGGTACACCAGTTTCTACGCCGCGCTGTTTCAACGAAAGTTTCTGCGTTGTATTATTTTGAGTTCGGTTTTAGTACTTAGATATGCTTTTAGGCTTTTAGTACATAGGTAGCTATGCGTTAACGTTGCGCTAAAATAGCACTGTGAATAGAATATCAAAGCTTTTTTATCCAATCTTTGAACAAGCCTGAAAGAGCGTTCATGTCGATTTCAACAACTTGACAAACTATCTTTATTTAACAGAACGACTAGATGTGTTAATATACACTGACAACCTGCGTTTGCCATAGATCAGCCCGTCATACAACCGAACTCATGTCAGGTGTACCTGTCAGGTCATGTTTTATTCAGTTGCATTACATGTCAATCGTGGGTCGGGCGTGTCAGCCCAGTCAGATCAGTCAGAGTCAATCTCGTCTAGACCTTTGTAGCCGATCTGGAGGTTTCAAAGCATGTTGAAAACAAAGAAACCACAAATAGGATATCGTAAAGAATCTGTTACAACCTAATCAAAATCCTGCCAGAAACAATACACAATTACCTATTACTGTACAAAAAAAGATACGGCAAAAAGTCGATCAGCCGTCATGAAGATGGATAGTTTCAATCAGGGGAGTATCGAACACAAAAACCTAATGCGTGATGGATCGGAAATCGGCGTCCTGTGCTACATAGGGAATTAATACTTGAAAGGTACTTACTATTAGCAGCACACAGAAGGTTCACTCGACCCTATTCAGGATTATTGCACTTGTCATTTTTGGCATAGCCAGGGTTGTCAACAATCTCAAAGCATAAGAATATATATCAAAACAAAACAGTAAAATCTAATACATAAACGTCTTATGATTCTAAGCCAATTTTAATCCAAGAAATATTACGTTCATAGCAACCATACCTTGACTTCCCCTGAGATTCCGGTTATTTCAGGTATAAATCAGTAAGCGTCAAAATCGTCGCTAGTACTGAGTGGGCCATGTGTATAAGTGCCCGGCTAGCCGTTTCCCTATATTCCTTAATTTGTGCTATCAGCGGCACTGGCACCAGGGTTCATCGGGTCGTCCATTGACGGTTGTGGGACAGAAGAAAAAGGGAGCTGCACATCAACATCAATACCTCTGTAAGAGAGCAACTTCGAGGTAGGTACTGGTTTATAATACAGTTTATAGGAATAACCAGCGTAGTTTGTCCCTTGAATGGAATAGGTATGTTGGTCATCGGAATAAATAAGTACCAATAAAATATTCGTATTTCTTCAGTAAGGGCAATGAATAATTACCACTAGAACAGCAGTTTGTTCATTATCAATAAAAGGTCAATGAAAAAATTCTTTAATCTTTTTTTTACGCCAATCAGCAATTTCATATACTAAATATTCACAACTATGTTCCTCGGGAAAAGTTGTTTAGTTTCTCAAGTAGAACTCACCCTAAAGTATTTTAATAGTCAAGTCGCAGTTGTGAGTCCTGTGTAGAAAATGCACACTGAATTTCCATCTATTGGGTCGACCTGGTGACCTATAAAATAACTTCTGAAGGCCATATCTGATAGCTTCTACCTACGCATATAATTTTAATACCTAGCAGTCGTTGTTGTACCGAATGACCGACTGAACAGCTAAACTTGACAGGGCAAACTGAACAACTTTTACAAAACAATAATATACTACTTTCGTTCAAAATTGCTAGTTTTTTTATACTGTACTTGTAAGTAGAAATCTTTTTTGAACTTTGATCCTTGGTGAAAGTAGTTCATGTTGAGTTAAGCGTTTTCGGGAAAGTTAAGTTTAGAAAAAATATGTATCGTAGCGTCTCTTGTAAACGCATTTCCTTACGTAGGTAAGTATTTATTTGTAGCTTATTTTCATTCATGTAATGAGTTAAAAAAATACTGCAAATAAGTGTTACAACAACTTAAATGAAACTAAAAACCTCCATTGGGTATTTTATTTGTTATACTACCATATTAATAATATCAACTGCGTAGATTACTTCGTAGTTTTATTGGCCCACCAATATGATGCATTTATTACACAAACTCACTTTATAAAGTGCCCTTAATTAAAGTCAAAACCACAGACAGAGTAAAAGCATATTAATTATATCCATCAGCAGCATTTCACATTGCCTCTTTTAGGGAACAGCGTTTTTGTTTTTTTTGGGAACAAATATATTGTATACCAAAATCAGTTTTGAATACCTAAACACGTTTACCTTAAAACGACAAGGTATACCAAAAAATGAATAGTGTACCAAAAAACAAATGCGTAAAAAAGTATATCCGCAACGCAATTTAAAAAGTGCGTTTATCTGATAAAGTTATGCTCATACTTTAAAATGTAATCGGAAGCCAAAATTAGTAAATGTCTACCAAATTCAGTACACCCAATTTACGCGCCAATGCTACCAATTTAAGTTACAACGCCTGCAAGTAGGTATAAATTTGGTGTCATGTCATTGAACTTCACTAGAGGTGTACCCAAAAAATCTTAGTTTATAGGTCCGTTAGATATAGCCTAACCGAACCTGGCGCGGAAAGCGCCAGGTTAGGTTAGGTTAGGTTAGAACTTTGACCACAACGCACGAGCCGAGCGAGCGGAGCGAGCGATGCCGCGGCAGCGGCCGGCGATGTGCCAGCTGACACGCTATCTGCGTCATAAATTTAAAATATGAAAATGTGGGCAAACTTAGCTTATTTTGGGAAAACAAAACTTTTTTAAGGAGCATTTATTTTATTAGAGTAATTAAATAGTAGTATTTAGATAACATTTCGGTATAAATTGGAGTTTAAATTTTGGTAAACATTTACTATTTATTAGATAATTATATTATTTTTGGTCTCATGTACTTTAATTGGCTAACGTAAAATTAAATAAATGTATGCGTTTAAGTATAAAATAGGGTGCCAATTTTTGGTAGACATTTACCTTTTTTGGGTTGAAAATATATTTTTTTGGTTTGCGATTTTTATTTAATTTGGTAAACAGTTAAACCAAAGCCGTTTTTTTTCCCACGAAATTTGATTTTGATTACATGAAAAACCAGTTAAAGTTGATCCCTTATAGAAGTAGTTTGATGTATTGCTTATGCATACTTATAAGTACTTAGTTATATGCCGAAACCGCAACATAAGCAATCAATTGCATTGATTGACAGAAGTGGCCCGTTGTTTGATGCACTATGCCAGTTAATTGGTTGTGGTTGCAAGCTTCCACACATGGTAACGGCTGTTTGCAGTGCTATTTTTATCCACGACGGAAAAGAGACGGTATACGCGATTGGGGTAAGAGAACGTTAAAACAACCTTAAATCCGATAATCTGTTCAATTCTTTACTTTATCAAAAACTGTTTTTAGGGTTTCGTAGTCTACTCATACTAGAAACCCTTATCATTTCGACAAGTCTGGCTGTCTGTCTGTATGCCGCGCTCTCATAATTTCGTCAGTTTTGGAGCTATCAACATCAAATTTGGTGTAAAGATAGATCGTGTTAACCCAAATTCAGAAGTGTTAAGAAAAAATACATATTTTTTATGTTCTAAGTAGGTGGGACGAGATGCGAATATTCGCAACTCATGGGACAATTTGCGAACGGGACGAGTTGCGATTGGGACAAGTTTCTTACGTGGAACGAGTTGCGAATGGGACGACTTGCTAACGACCCTTTTATTATAGCTAGATTTACAACAGCTATAATAAAAATAAAAATTTCGAAATGACCCATATCATTTGAGTGGACATTATTATATTTCATGCTCTTTTAAAGGCAAATAGATAAAAGGTCAGATTCTCCAGAGGTCTCCTACCGGAGATCGTCAGTTTATCGGTTTCCGATGCCCAAGGGTTGGCCAAAGACAAGGATGTGATAAAATAATCGATTATAAAAAAGTTGGTTAATAAAATAATCGATTGCGCTATTTTATTAAATCGATTAATTTTATATTGCCGTGTGGTGCCGGCTTAGAATAGCATTACCCCATATCTTTCCCGTGGCTGTCGTAAGAAGCGACTGACAATCTGTTACTATCGTGATACACATTCTTTTGAATGACTCTGAAACTCTTTTGTCAGATGCGTTGTTAATGGCTATTTATGCTATACAAATATAGGCAGATAACCAATTCTTTGTGCATCCGTCAAGGCGCCCAGCCTCGGAGAGGTGATCCGTCGTAAAATTTGTGGACTTTCCAGCAAGATCCATTCATTGACCACTCTATTTAGGTCTTGTGTATCAAGTAACCAACAAGTAACTACCTAAAATACGCGACATCTCATTTAAAGTCCCTTGTAATATTTTGTTTCTTTCAGATTATTCGTTTCTGTTAAAAATTGTTAACAAGAATATGAATGCGTATTTGATAAAATACATTAAAAATCGATGAAGTCGATTTATTTTAAATCTAGAAATAATCGATAATGTAAAAATTTCTGGTTACGCAAGGCACGTCCCTTGCAAAGAAGGGTCACCCATGAATGACGTTTGATTGATATTTTCCATAATTCAGTTTTGCCTATTTCAGAAGGGATGGATTGATATGAAGGGTAACATAAAATTGAATAAAGTTGTATAAGGTCAGTCGAGTCGTTTTTTACTGCCGGTTTCGGTTGTTAAAGTTAATTTTTTAATACAATATCAAATCGTAGTCTAAATACTCATAGATACCGGGACAATAGTTAACGTTCCGAAAACTGGAATTCGCATTTCCTAATAATTGATAGATATTCATTTTTTTAGTTTTTCCAAGTAGTGTTGCTGAAATATCGAAGATACTGGAATCGATCGATAGATTTCATTCAAAAACATGCAAAAACCCTATACAATCGATAGTACCGATAGTTTATCGACAGTCCAATATCGATTTGCTACACTACACCCCGTAGTGTAGCAAATCGACCTCCGGATCCTATGATGCTTATACAACTTGACTATGAGAGCACAAAAAGTTATTTCTGAGATCTAACGAACAGTCTGTGATGAATTCCAAGCATTTTTAAGGGTCCGAGAATAATTAATGGTCAGATAAAGAAACCGACGTTATTTTACGTTTTCAATGAACTCAAAGGAAGTCTTTAGGTACTTTTTTCATAATTGGGGTATCGTTTTATTTGTAGCTTTTGCATATTTTTCTATTTATTTGATTACTAGCTGCCCGTCAGCGGTTTCACCCGCTGCAACCTATTATTCCGCGGGAAAAAGCATTACTCGCCAAGAGATGTCGCTGTTAGTTTTCGGCGAAAACATTTAAAACGCGAATTGGCTCGGTCACGCCACCTTTGCAAAAATATTGGAATATGCGTGATCCCATAGGAATAAGACATTTTCCCGTGGTAAAAAGTAGCCTATGTGTTATTCTAGATACTCTTCTATATTTGTGCAAAATTTCATGTCAATTTAATCAGCCGTTTTAGCGTGATGTCGTAACAAACACACACACAAACATCCACCTTTATAATATTAGTACGAAGTAGGATTTAATAACTGTATCTATAGAGATCTTGTACCTACCTATAGGTACATTGGTGACAGATGTTTCTGTCTGATGGAAGTTTTTAGTTATTGATTGTACATCTGCGATAACGGGCCCTGGTTTAGCGATCAATACATTTATCTAACCACTCAACACACGATAAGTGAATCATATGATTTTGTATCTCTATGTAGGTAAAGTACATAGAGCACCTACACAGAAACACATTTATGCCTTTATTCCCTGCAGGGTAGGCAGAGCAATGCCAATTTGATTCCAATGTATTGTGGCACTGAACCAGGTTAGCAATGTGTTTTTTTTTTATTGTTCACGTCATATAGGGTTACATTTAATTAAGTACAAATCTCTTGAGGGTATGGTCTACTCACGAAACTGAACAACTTTTATTTGAAACTTTTCTTCGAAATATGAAAAATATTTGGGCTTCCCATACAAAAATGTTGAACATGTGTGTCACATAATATGGGAGGTCCGATTTCCTTTTTCATTTTTCCAAGAAAAGCTTCAAATAAAAGTTGTTCAGTTTCATAAAAAGAACACACCCTTAAGAGATTTGTATTAATTAAATGTAACCTTATATATTGGTTTTTGTACTTGTATGGAGAACCAGCATAAGTTGATAGGATGAACTTGATCCCCTACTACTCGGAGTGCTGAGGATAGGTACAGCCAGGACCACGTTTGGGTATGCTTCGATCCGCTTAAAGTACCTAGTCTTATACGCACGGCATAAGAACGGTCCAAAGTTCAAACTTTCTAACCCAACCCAAGCTTGACTGTACCATAAGTTTCGGTCCAGTGTAGCTAACCCAATTTATATCTACCCACACTCGAGTCAAACTATACGTTACGTACATAGAGTACAAAACCATTGGAGAGATATCGATACAATTTTGTTCTAAACTCGAAGTATCGTAGTATTGCTTCTTTTCGATAATATTGCTACAGTTTGAACTATCGATACTAGCATGGATACTATCTATCGATAGGTCTATCGATGCGCTAGTTTTTTTGAAAGAATACTATGAATGGCAGAAGGTACTATTGATAGTTTGGCAAAACTAGTGCATAGAGTGCATAGTGCATACCCACCCTTCGTATAGAGTAAGGCGGTTTGAATAGGCCATATTTGACGGCTGTCAAAACCTTGTTAAAACTATGAAATAAGGTCTATTTTTCTTTACCATGTCCTCGAACGGCCGCACTTTACCTTATGTTGGGTGAGGTGAGGGGAGGAGCCCACACACGCTCTCCAGCGGTTGTTATACTCTGGTTACGTACATGCTACGGACAAACTTCTCGGCCCACTGATTGGTCCATTAGACACTGCTTCTAAACTTGGACACAAACATAAAACTTAGTTTGCTTAGGTAACTAACTACAAATTCTCTTCATTTTATTTACTCCGTTGACGTAGATACACTCATGCGAGAGCAATGAATCAGAATTACTTAAAAATAAAATAAAATATCTGAAACTAATAACGATACGGTTTAACGTTGTGTGATAGTTAGGTACGCAGCGCAAATCGTTTGACATAAGCTGTGTATTCGTGTAGAATTAAGGAGGAAATACGTACGCATGCGTAGCAGCGCTAAAATAGCGCACCAAAGGACGTTACATGTGATTACATGTATGTGCATACCGGGAGTAACAAAAAGGATATCTATTACAAGCCGAAAGGAGGTATTCATGAAACTGAACAACTGTTTCTTCACATTTCGACCTATGTTGCATAGGGAAATTTGTTCAGTTTCATAAGTAGGTATCTTTCTGTTACTCCCTGTATATAGGATATTGTAGACGCGAAATCTCATAACAACCGACTTATTATTCTCTTAACTAACTAAATTACAGACATGACAAACAGCGCTACCGTTCCGACAAACAAAGTTAGTATTGTATTGAACCTGAATACCTCCTCGGTATTGCTTTCCGGCATGTGAATTCACACAGGGCTGTATTTCGTATCTATCTAATAATTACTTTATTTCTGAATAATGTATAGAATCAGTGAAAAAAGTGAAAAAAAATTACTCGTAAGCCTGGAATTTTATTTTTGACACAATTTTGCATGCGGAAGTCTGCTCGGATCATATTCAATGAGAACTTTGTAATTTTTATTTAAAATATTTTAACGTGCCGTTAGAATGATCTGGCAAAGGAGAAAGGTTAAATATGATGGGATTTTAAGGAAATGTTCTTTGACATACATAAAATTACGCTTCTTTCCCGGAGGGGTAGGCAGAGACTACATGCTTCCACTTGCTACAATCCTGACACACCTCTTTTGCTTCCTCCACGTTCATCAATACATGCACGTCGTTTTAGGGTTCTCTTGACCTGACCTTCCTTTCTTTACACTTTATTCGACTTATTAATTATTTTTTGTATTTTTTTACTAAATAAAAAAATAGCCTACCTAAATAGGTACCTGCCTATACTTTCACAATTTCACACAATTATAAACATGGCAACTCGGTTAATTAGTTTATGTGGTTCACTTGAAGTTGAACAGAGGTATGAAAAGTTAGACAATGCGGTTTTCACATATACCACTTGATTATGCGATGTTTTGCCGGATCCGGTTTTCTGACGAACCTTGCTACTCCTTGTTCCTACCAAAAGGAAACATTTTAGGTACATAGTTAAATTACAAGAAGAAGTAAGTAGGTAACTAGCTTACCTATAAATATGTAACTTTCGCGAGGACCTACCTACCTAGCCTAAACAGCCACAAAAGTCCACTGCTGAATAAATAATAATAAAATAATAAAAATCGTTTATTCTCAGGTATATACCCATAGTTATCTTCATAGTACAATGATGAACGTCAACAAAAATAAATTATTAATAAATTCATATCATTTTACATTAAATACAATGTAATCTAGGTATTAGATTAATTTGTACACAATAACAAAATAATATAATAATAACAACAAGAACAATTAGGTATGTCTTCGTTATTTCATTTCATACTATTTATGTTTCTGTCATTTTGGTAGAGCGTGTAAACAACAGCAGATAACAACCTGTTTTCAATCTTAAAAATCCGTTCATGAAAAGAAGCTAATGACCTACGCATTATCGCAGTATCGCTGAACGTGGGTTTGGCAGGCGGATCGGCGAGCGCAGTACAAGATGTTTCACTGGGAACGTTTCGTTATGGAAACGTTTCCGAGTGTCGCGATGTCTCACGTTTACGTCTCACGTCTCATGTGTCGGGATAGGGCTTTATAAGCATGGAGGTATCTCTTGGCTTTCAAAATACGCACCAAACTGGCAACTTTTCCTAAGTTGCCCTTTAAGACCAAAAATGCTTGACCTCCAAAACTGGGGTGCAAATCTTCAAGGACCCTCAAGTCCTGAGGTGGCAAAGGGTCTTCAAGAGTGGTCCTCGGCGAATTTTGCAACCTCGCACTTTACTTTGTTCAACCACAAATTGAACAATCTATTGAAAATGTTTTTAAAACATGTTTGCTTTTTATAGAGAGTGCTCATCATTCTATCTAATTTATTTTAAGAAGGGTACTGTTTTATGCGAATGGAATAATGCCGTTTTTGTTTTGTTGTGGCAGTCACAGATTTGTTATGTATGATTATGATCGAAGGAAAAAAGAAAAAGATTATTAATTTAAGCTTTTTTGGGCATTTATCTAATTAATACATGCTAAGTTAGCTTTACGCATGAAAGTATACCATTTTCTGTGTGTCTGTATGTACGCAGCATGCGGACCGAAGGAAGACTTATTTTACGCGCTATAAGACAGAATGGAATTTATCAAATAAGTCAAGATTTTTGACATACACGTGTAGAGAAAATGTATGTCGCGTGGTCGCAAGCTAAAGGGACCGGTCTACGCTGCCCGCTACGGAGGGCTACGAAATCGTAGCGGCGTCTACAAGTGCTACGAGCAGACCAACTTGTTATGTAGCTACATCGGAATTTTGGGCGCAGGTATAAAGCGTTAAAAAAATATTCCACCAAAATTATTATCAAATAATAATAAAAGTACGCGACTAATTGAGAACTTCCTTTTGCTTTTTCGTCGGTGCATAATGTGCAATCGACAAATAAAGCTCAGATGTCAATTTAGAGCCGGATAGAAATTATGAAATTCGTCTTAGTGTGACAAGATTAGAAAGATTGTCACGCACATGACATTTCCTAACGGCAATTAAAAATAATAACTTTTATCATTGCAATCTAATAAAAGTTAACACTATATGTTTAACAATTTGAACTTTGACATTTATCGTAAAAGGTTGAAATATGAATTTTCCCAACGCATGCGCAACGCAGCGCTAAAATAGCTCAGCAACGGACGTTACGTGTGATTGCGGCCTTAGTATTATCCATGTATTTTTTATTTTTCATAAAAATCACTTTGAAAGACTCGTATTCATATTTGCATCTTTGAAATCCGACTTTGTGGATGTTTTTCTACGAAGCAGCCTTTTCATCTGAAATTGAACTGAAAAATATGAAGCATATTAAAGTTGTTGAAACTTTTCATTTAAAGGAAGTTATGATAGTCTTTATTCATACAGTCCAATTTTTCGAGTCTGAACTAGGATTTAAGAATTTCATCTGCACGAATTTCATTTCACGGTACGGTAGGGAACGAACAGCAGCGCTGCGTTCCCTGTCAAACACAATCTTGCACTGCGCTTGCCAATCCACCTGTCAAGCGTGGCGAGTTATTTCCCCTATACATCCCGGATGCCTATGTTCAGTAGTGGACTTTTGTGGATTTCGATGTTCATGGGAAATGTAGGCGATTTTTAAAACTATTTGACTTTCCCTTATCTCAATTTAAAGTACAAAGTACCATGGCGATACCGCTGTTATGAGAACGAATCTCATTTAAGGTGGGCGTAACAAGTCCATTTCGTCTCTATCAGCAGTCAAATCCTATGCCTTTTGATTCATGGCGTCTTTTATACAATCTATCCAAACTTTTTAGGCTTTGCTCTCCTTCTGTTTTCATCCTCCTTTACAACTTTAGGGTATATCAATTGCAATATCCATTTCAATGTAATTATTTCATTGTAACTGCACCGTTGTCTTAATTTGAAATGACAAAACTTAGATTATCATTTATCTCTTATAAAATTTATTTGACGGAAAGGGACAGTACTAATTTAAGATAAATTAGGAGAATTAATTTCTCGATTTAACCTCAAATCAACTTGGAGCATCGATATTATTCCAGCTTTCCTATTCAGACAACAATTGATCGATTTTCTTTGAAGGCTGGCTCAAAGCGAATAATGGCATAAAGTTATTGCAGACAGTCCATTGCGATAAGACGGGAAAAAATATTAAGCGCGAGTGACTTAAAATTACTGCTGTTTGGTGCCGGTTTATAATGACATCACCCTATATCTTTCCCGTGAGTATCGTAAGAAGCGACTATGGGATTTGAAAGTTAATGTACACAAGCTGAGAACCTGTCATTCATTATGGTGATACATAATCTTCTGAATGACTCTTAAGATTTTGTTAGACGTGGTGTAAATAGCCGTTTACGCTTTGCCTACCCCGCAAGGGACATAAACGTATGTACATAAGCGTAGGTATAAATCGATACCTATTCTGTCCTATTCAATAAGAAAACAATTGATCCTTTTCCTTTGAAGGCTGGCTCAAAGCGAAAAAAGGCATAGAGTTATTGCAGGCAGTCCGTTGCGATAAGACGGGAATCATACGAAACGTCCGTTGCTGCGTCATTTTAGCACTAACGCATGCTCTAAGAAAATGTGCACAACTCTGTGTTGATAGATGCGTCTGTCAAATCTTTTGATATTATTGAGCGCGAGCGATTTAAAATTAAAGGAGATTGCCCATTTCTAGTCTAAGAAATTGTCTCGCCTCAAAACGAAAATTAAAGCAATATGTAATATCCCTCATTCTAATTAAGAAAAGCTATGGCAATTGTTGTACAAAACAGGGAAACTACCTTAACTGTTAAAGGTCTTTTTACCGTTACGTATTTTTCCCAAAGATTTTACTGTGGTGTGAACCTTTTTTGCACTGTTTACTTCGGTATAGCTAACGATAACGATTTAAGAACGAAATACTCGATATACAGCCAAACTTCAGAACTTTTGTCTCTTCCGATACCCAACTTTAACATTCGATAACTCCAGAACTCCTGTCATTATTAAATTATTTTCAGTTACAAAATGTTAAGCAATAATAAGAATTCATAATTATTTAACTTTGGCTTTGAAGCGAGGCCTGCAAGTAGTGAGGCAAGCAATGGACGAACATCCATACTAGAGTGGGCATGATTCTTTAATGGTTAGTCATATAGTCCTAGCGGTAGTTCAAAACATGCTGCACCTGAGAGAAGAGTTCTGAAATTTCGTACACTTAATCTTTAGGGTAAATGAATCGATTTGACCCGTAGTACACAATTTAAAAAAAATCCTATGAGGAGTAATGACGTCATCTTTTTTTTGTATGGGAAAAATTTTTTTTTGTTCCAAAACCTATCGTGTGTGGTATCAAATGAAAGGCCTTGCTAAGCCAATTCCAAAAATATATCACATTATTTTATTTAAGTCACTTGTATCAAATTAAATAGGAAATCATTCTCGAAACATGCCACGTTTGGGCTTCTCCAGGTATGATACGGTTGAATCATTACTTATGAAATATACGTTATATAATGTGTGATATCCTCATCTCTAACCTCAAGAAAGGTACTACGGAGTTTTTGGCTTAAAGTAATTTTTTTTAAATTTTAAAGTTACAGAAATTTATGAAAACACACTTAGTTGAAAGGGCTTGGCTAAATGTTCATACAACAAAAACCCAGAATCGCCAGCGACGAAATGTATATAAATGGGTTCACTAGAGTATTGAAATTTAATTTAAAAAATATACAGGGTCCTAATCCATCTAGTATAGAAAATATTAGATGAAATAGATATCTTATGCAAGAGGCTCGTTTAGTACTTAGTTACTCTTACCCCCAAGTAGGTATATCTTGTAATTAGCTGTAGGTAGGATGTCAAATACGTACATAGAATACAATCGTGTATCTGGTAAAATGGGATGTTTGATTCAAAGATAAAATATATTATAAAATATATTGGATGACTTTGCTAAATGTTTATACTTACAACAAAAACCCAGATTCTACTGGAAGGAAATGTGTGTACACAGGATGTAAAAAAATCAACTGCATATATTTTCAGGGCTGAACCAGCCCATAAAACTGAACAACTTTCCCCAAAGAACAAAGGTCGAAATATGTAAAAAATTGGAGCTCCCATACAAATTGACTCGGTCCTTATGTTTTTTCCATTTTACGACCTATAATCTGGGTTTTTGGTGTATTTATAAGCATTTAGCAAAGTCAACCAATATATTTTATCTTTGAATCAAATATATTTATCCTAGTTGTAATTTTACCAGATACGCGATTATATTTTACATACTTATTTGACATCCTACCTACAACTGAGTACAAGATATACTGGGGGGCGAAAGTAACCACTGGACCAGCCTCTCGAATATTTTATCTAATATTTTCTATACTAGATGGGGTAGGACCCTGTTTATTTTTTTAATTGAATAGCAATACTCTAGTGAACCCATTTATATACATTTCATTCCTGGCGAAGCTGGGTATTTTTTTGGCCAAAACCTTTGGCATCGAAAGTTCAATTTTGGACACCGAGAATGATAAAAATATAGCCAGTTAAGATTACAATCATATTATTATGTACATCACATCATATTCGTTTTGCAAAAAGAATGTTATGTGCTTCGGAGGGCACGGTTAACCCTCGGCCCCATAGCAGTCGCTCTCTATGAATAATAAGACGGCGGCGGTCCGTCAGGGTCGTCAGTTAGGGGCTGAATAGTAACCATGGTTCATCGGGTCGTTCGTAGACTCGGTGTCCCACTTTTCAGAACAAGATTTATTAATAATAGGATGATAAATACAAATGCGAGAGAAGTTTTCGATTGATGGTTAAAGTGGTCATTTCTCTATACACACATTATATATGTCGCAGTACGATGGCAGAATTAGGTTTTTAGCCAAAAACCTAGGTTTTTGGCCAAAAGCCGGCATATGGCAGAATCGTAGACTTCCTTCGGCCATCATCCTAAGCTGATCCAGGTTTTTGGCCGAAAACCTAGGATTTTGGCCAAAAAACTAGGATTTTGGCCGAAATCCTAGATTTGTTTAGTATTATGGCTTTTTTGGCATTTCGGGGGAACACCAAGTTGCCCAACGAGCCGATGGACCCTGGTATCAGAGTTTTCAACCACCTACTGCAAGTAGCAGGCCTCTAACATGGTTGTGTAACGACCACCGTCTAAGTGATCATAGAGAGCAATCGGGACCGACAGCTTACCGTGCCCATGTGGTTCGGGGGAACGAGGAGTGGAGAGGTACTTTATGCACCTCCCTCTGACCTTTGAGGGTAGACTTGGACACCGTAAATGGACACCCTGAAGGACGGGGGGTAACATCAGACAGTCTGAACAGCAGGATTGCTTCGGATTCCCTGAAGGGCAGGGAAGAGCATCAGACACCATAAGAGCAGGACGTACCACTGAACGCTCTAGAGAATTGGTGGTAGCGTTGGACGCCCTGGAGACCAGGAGGTAGCGTCGGACCCCAGATTATCCAACGCCCGTCATCTTACATCCTCCAGAGAGTCCGACGCTACCCACGCCCTCCAGAGCGTCTGACGGAGGTATCCCACCCTCCAGAACGTCCTGCCTTTCGAGGTGTATGCCCGAACTACACGGGCACGTTAAGCCGTCGGTCCCGATTGCTCTTTATGATCACTTAGACGGCAGTCGTTACACAACATTGTCAGAGGCCTGCTCCTTGCAGTTGGCGGTTTAAAACTCTAACACCAGGGTTCATCGGGTCGTTGGGTGACTTGGTGTACCACTCGAAGAAGAAGGAAATCCCCCGAAATGCAACAAAAGCCATAATACTAAACAAATCTAGGATTTCGGCCAAAATCCTAGTTTTTTGGTCAAAATCCTAGGTTTTTGGCCAAAAACCTGGATCAGCTTAGGACGATGGCCGAAAGAAGTCTACGATTTTGCCATATGCCGGCTTTTGGCCAAAAACCTAGGTTTTTGGCCAAAAACCTAATTCTGCCATCGTACTGCGACATATACACACCGGCAAAATTAACGGAATCTATACATAGTAATAAAGTTGTAGAGGGTCGAAAGCCTGTACATAAAAGATACTGGAAAATAAATTGTCAGCGAATTCTTGAAATTGATAACAAAACACGTTCCAAAAGTTTTTACATATTTTTTCCGTTTAGATGTTTGTATGTGACAGCATCCTGAAAAACTACAGAACGGATTTTGATAATATTTGGTACAAAGATTGCTATCGCATTAAAGAAGGTAAACGCTACTTTTTTTCTCCACTTGAGGGACTGCAGTACCTGATGTCTACCACTAGAAGCACAACCACGAGCCCAGCTAAACAATGGGAAATACATTTATGGCACCAAAGCAAGAATTGTTTAGCATCATGGAATGCTCCTGCTGGCAAACATAGATCGAAGGTTTGGAGAACCTTATGTGGACCACCAGGTGCACCTCCAAGAGCCCAGCTAAACTACAGGAGACACATATTATATAGTCCCAAAGCAAAAGTTGTTTAGCGCGATGGGACGTGTCTGCTGGAAAATATAAATCGAAGGTTTGGAGAACTACAGGAGATACATATAATACGTCCCCGAAGAAAAAATAATGCTGCTTGATTGGGCCCTCCTGCTAGCAATTAGAAATCAAAGGTTTTGAAAACCTGATGTAGACCATCAGGAGTACCAAAAATAGCCCAGCTTAAATAGGTACATGAGATATACATATGGCCTCAAGGAAAAGAATATTTAGCATGGCGGGACATTTCTGCTGGCAAATAGCTAATGAAGGTGATGGATACCCTGAGAATAAATGTAAGGATGCTGGTGTGGGAATAATGTGTGTATAGACAAATGAAAATTATAAAGATGAACCAAAACTCCTCTCGCATCTGTATTTATCATCTTATAATTAATAAATCTTGTTCTGTCAAGTAGGACACTGAGTCTACGAACGACCCGATGAACCATAGTTACTATTCGGCCCCTATCTATCGACCCTGACCGACCGTCGCCGTCTAATTATTCATAGAGAGCGACTGCGATAGGGCCGAGGGTTAACCGTGCCCTCCGAAGCACATGCCATGTTATTTTTGCAAAACGATGATCTTTCCGGCCGGTTTCGGCCATGGCGACCACTTCTACTCCTAATCAAGTCGGCGCTGATGCGCTCGTAGGTGGCTATTGTAGCCTATTTTGGCAGTGAACTCCCGTGCACAGTGTGGGCACGTGAGTTTGCCATTGATATAATTGTAGTTAATGGCGGCGGGAGGACGGGCCTTCAGTTCATCGCGTTTAGCGTCAAGGTCTGCTTTACGCTGCTCCTCGAAGTCGCGGATTCGCCTCTTTACAAGACCGCGCCATTCTGGCCGTTGTGCTGCCAAAACCTCAAATTGAGAGGGTTCGATATTGCATCTTTTCATGTGTCTCTTCTGAACATCTTTAAATCGGAGGAGTTGACCGCCATGCTTTCGCTTGCCCTCCTCTAGCTCAGAATAGAAGATGCGCTTCGCCACTCGCTCATCCGCCATCCGGGATACGTGACCGCACCACCGAAGCTGTCGACGCATTAAGTAGGCTTCTATGCCACCAACATTGGCTCGTCTTAGAACTTCGGTGTTTCGCACTCGGTCGGACCATCTGATCTTCATGATGGTGCGAAGGCATTTGAGGTGGAATCGATCCAAAGTGCGTATGTGGTGACGATACACACACCAGGTCTCGGAAGAGTACAAAAGGTTTGGCAGTACAATCGCCATATATACAGATATTTTGTGGCTAGTTTAAGGTCGTGCGAGCAGAAAACCTTGGAACGCAGCTTCCCAAATGCTGCAGCTGCAGCACTGATTCTGCTATTGATCTCAGCATCAAGGTCACACTTAGCTGTAATAGTGTTCCCCAGATATCGGAACTTGTCAACCTGTTTCAACATATCTTCACCAAGCTTAATTGTCAGTGTCTCACGACCTTGTGTATCCAGGGACATCACTTCCGTCTTTTGACACTAATCTTAAGGCCGAATTTGCAGCATGCTTGGTGAAAAACGGTCATCAGTTGTTGTAGGCCTTCTGGGGATTCTGCAAGAAAGCACAAGTCATCGGCATACATAATTTCCGTAATAAGTGCATGCGAGACTTTGGTGCGCGCCTTAAGTCTAGCCAAATTGAAAAGACTGCCATCAGTGCGGAAGCGGATGCGGACTCCTTCGGAGACAGTATTTAGGACCTCCTTGACTACTACCGCAAAGTATAAGGCGAACAGTGTGGGCGCTAGAACGCACCCTTGTTTCACCCACAGGTGACGGGGAAAAATCAGACTGTTCACCGTCTACAGAGACGCAGCACTGCATATTGTCATGCAGGAGTCTCAGGAGGCGCACAAACTTCTCCGTGCACCCCAGTTTTCCTAGCACCATCCAGAGCCTCACGAGGCACACTGTCGAACGCTTTCTCCAGGTCAACAAAGCAGAGGTACAACTGACGACCTTGTTCTCTGCTTTTTTCCTGCAGTTGACGTACCGAGAAAATAGCTTCACATGTGCCTCGGTCAGGTCGGAAGCCAAACTGGGTTTCAGGCAGAATCTTTTCTGATAAGTCCTTCAAGCGGTTTAATAGGACTCTTGCAAAGGCCTTTCCGGGGACCGATAATAACGAAATACCGCGGTACGAGTTGCAGTCAGAACGGTCACCTTTGTTCTTGTAGAGGGCACTAATGCGAGACACTTTAAAATCGTCCGGGACTCGCTCCTCCTCCCACATTCGAACAAAAAGTTTCCATACCATCGAGTGCAGCTCCGCACCGCCATATTTAAGTATTTCGCCTGGTATAAGGTCAATGCCAACCGCCCGTTTATTATGCTGCAAAACGAATATGATGTACATATAGGGTGTATTTTTATTAGTGGCGGATCCGTTAAGGGTGTGTTCTGTCAATGAAACTGAACAACTTTCCCCAAGGAACATAGGTCGAAATACGAAAAAAAATTTTGGTCTTCTCATACTAAGTGTGTTGGCCGGCCGGGTCAATTTGTATGGGAGGGCCAATATTTTTTTCATATTTCGACCTATGTTCTTTGGGGAAAGTTGTTCAGTTTTATTGACAGAACACACCCTTAACGGATCCGCCACTAATAAAAATACACCCTATATAATTAAAATCTCATCTGGCTTTATTTTTATCATTCTCGGTAACCAAAATTGAACTTTCGATGCCAAATTTCAACTAAGTGTGTTTTCATAAATTTCTGTAACTTTAAAATTCAAAAAAAATTACTTAAAGGCAAAAAATCCGTAGTACCTTTCTTGAGGTTAGAGATGAGGATATTACACATTATAATACGTATATTTCATAAGTAATGATTCAACCGTATCATATCTGGAAAAGCCCAAACGTGGCATGTTTCGAGAATTATTTCCTATATAATTTTATACAAGTGACTTAAATATAATAATGTTATATATTTTTAGAATCGGCTTAGCAAGGCCTTTCATTTGATACCACACGCAATAGGTTTTGGAACAAAAAAAATTTCTTTCCCATACAAAAAAAAGATGACGTCATTACTCCTCATAGGATTTTTTTAAAATTGTGTACTACGGGTCAAATCGATTCATTGACCCTAAAGATTAAGTGTACCAAATTTCAGAACTCTTCTCTCAGGTGCAGCATGTTCCATACATTCGGCCAGCGAGCCGCTAAGGCTAATACAAATACGCAAGAGATCGGTCAAGTTACACTGAAAGCTACACCGAATAAATGTTTTTCTACGAAAGCTCTGTGCTGGATTGGAAACTGGATCCTCAGGTGCTGCGAAACCCGACGTAGGCGTAGCTTTAACTGCATCCCACACGCTCAATAGCTCCTAGAACTAGTGGTGTTCTGTCATATCGATAAAGTCAAAAAGCCGAACCGCACTAAACCTGTCGATATCGAAATTATCATACGAATGACGATCTGTGGCAGTCACTCGCAATTTGATACGGCGAATTTTCGAGGGTATGTACGTATATGTCAAGAAATTCATTTTTACGGGCCTACAGCACAAACGGCTGGGTGGATTTTGCCATGTGAGCTGTCATTAGATTAGTCTCAGCAGCGCAAGTGACACTCACTGGTAAAATAAAAATTAAATTAGTTATTACCGCTGTCGAGTTTTTGTTTTTAGGGTTTCGTAGTCTACTAGAAACCCTTATAGTTTCGTCAAGTCTGTCTGTCTGTCTGTCTGTCTGTATGCCGCGCCCTCAATCCACAATCATATCGGTCCCAATTTAAAATTAACGGCTTGGGAGTACCGCAGGGCAGTGTGCTAGGACCTTTACTCTTCATAATTTACGTTAACGATCTCCCATCTGCTACTTCTCATGGTTGTATTCAGTTTGCAGACGATACAACCCTATTAATAAAAAGTAAAGATATTAATCATTTTGAATATGATACAAATAAGGCATTTGAAGACATTACAAAATGGATGACAGCAAATAATCTCTTCAACAATATTAATAAGACCAAAATGTTACAGTTTTCATCATATAACTCAAACCCACAAGAAATAAATATAAATTATAATAACGATACAATAACGGAGGTCAGTAGCTTGAACTTTCTGGGTATTCAAATAGATAAACATTTGAACTGGAAGGAGCACGTAAAACTAGTCTGTACTAAACTTAATCGGTTTGTGTTCGCGCTGCGGAGATTGAGACAGACTGTGTCAACTGAGGCTGCCCTAACGGCCTATCACGGTTACGTATCATCTGTTCTCAAATACGGACTGATACTATGGGGTAACTCAGTTGATGTAGAAAAGGCTTTTAAAGTGCAGAAAAAGAGTATCCGTGCGATTTGCAATGAAAAATTCGATGCTAGCTGTAAACCCTTATTTAAAAAGTTAAATATATTGCCACTGCCATGTATGTATATCAGGGACATTTGTATTTTTGTTAAAAACAATCCAAATTATTGGCAAAAGCAAAGCGAAATTAGTGGAAGGCAAAGAAAGAATCATATTATGAACATGCTATACCAGCCTCCTGCGCGTAAGGACATTTATAGGAAAAATGTTTTTAATATGAGTATAAAATTTTTTAATAACCTGCCTGAGGATTTGAAAACACTGACCGGCTCTAGTTTTAAGACAAAACTGACAAATTGGCTGCAACAAAATTGTTTCTATTCTGTTAATGAATTTATGAATTATAGAATTAATCTCAGATATAATTAATGAATTGTTTTGACATTTGATATATTATGACATTTTAACTATTTTGACATTTTAAATTGTATACTTAAATATGTAATATTTGCACGCTTGCATGCGAGCTGAACATTATGTGCTTACTATTACCTACAATAAGATCGATTTTAACTATGTTCTTGCAAATAAACTTTCTTGATTCTTGATTCTCATAACTCCGTCAGCTTTAGAGCTATCGACATCGAATTTGGTGTGAAGATAAATCGTCTTGACCCAAATTTAGAAACGTTGAGAAAAAAATATTTTAATTATTTTTTGGACCCCCTCCCATACAAGTGAAAGGGGGGCAAAAAAAATTTTTGTCTCCTGTAATATTGAATAGGGTATCGTTGAATAGGTCTTTTAAAACTAAGGGGAGGTTTCTTCAAAACAAAGTTTTTGAGCCATAATTTGTTCCAGCTGTAACTCCTAAAGTATAAACGCTAAAAATTTAAAAAAAATATGGAATATACTTATCAATCTGAAATTACCATGAAAACTATAACGGATACTGTAGCACAAAAGGTTTCAGAATAAAAAAAGTTTTTCTATTTGCGGTTGGTAATCATACAGCTGCAAACAAACCAGCAACAAAATTAACTTTGTAACGCTGAAAGACCTGATATTTAAACGTCGACTACGAAACCCTATTTGTGAGCGTGTCTGACACGATCTTGGCCGCTTTTATAATACTACATCTGCTTGTTGTACTAGATTTCATAAAATGTTTTTGTCATAAAGCCGGTCCGGCAAAGCAGAATTACCAAAGCGCATGAGGACCACCAAAGTAGGTAGGTTAAGTACCTAATAATGATGAGAGAAGAAAACTCGCAATATCTGCACTGACTGAACAATAAAACAATATAGCCCGAGCGGCGACTGGTCTCATCCATACCTCACAAAAGAATAGAATAATTTAGCTATGTACGGGTAGAGGAGCTCGAGTACTTCGGATTGGTCGTGGTCTGCCGCGGCGCAGCTTGGCACGTTTGGCGGAGTAGCTAAAAGTTTGCCCTCTGAAAAAAGTTAAAAATATCTCATCGAAGAATAGAATGAGACATGGCTGTAGCGATAGGAGCAGTTTAGTAAAGCTTATAAATCTTGGTCTGCCGGCTGCTATCTTGGCACGTTTGGCGGAGTAGCTAAAAGTATGCCCTCTTAAAAAAGTAAAAAATATCTCATCGAAGAATAGAATGAAAAAATATCGTACCGATAGCTTGCTTGAGTCTGCCTACATATATACTGGTCTGCCTGGCCACAGCCTGGCAGTTTTCTGTCCGACCACTTTTACTTTTTTAGTAAAATTTTATCTCTTCGAATAAAAGAATAAAAATATGTCGTACCGATAGCTTAAGTCTGCCTAGAAAATACTGGTCTGCCTGACCACAGCCTGGCAGTTTTCCAGATACGACCACTTTTACTTTTTTTTGAGAAATTTTTATTTCTTCGAATAACAGAATGAAACTAAGTTGTAATAATAGTTTATTTAAAGCTGAACACATATCCCTTGGTCTGCCTGAGCTCAGTCCGGTAGTTTCTCCGATGCGATCACTTTTCGATCTCAGTAAATTTAAATTTTAAAGGACCCTGACTTTGTTTATTAGGAGTGGGCCCGTCAATAAAATGAAAATTTGTCGGTGTATAGAAGTGAGATTTACAGAGCTGTAATCTCTCAATGTCTAGATGAAGAATAAGTATGTTAATTTCAAGAATCTACAACTTCAGATGTATTCGTAGTAATTATTTCAAAATACAATACTTGGGAAAACATTTTCTTCATCTGGACATTGAGAGATTAGCTCTGTAAATCTCACTTCTAAACACTGACAAATTTTCATTTTATTGGCCCGGCCCACTCCCTAATAAACAAAGTCACTAAAATGAAATTTACTGAGTGTGATCGCATCGAAACTACCGGACTGGCTCAGGCAGACCAATATGTGTTCAGCTTTAAATAAACTATTATTACAACTTAGTTTCATTCTGTTATTCGAAGAAATAAAAATTTCTCAAAAAAAAAATTTGGTCGTATCTGAAAACTGCTGTGGTCAGGCAGACAGTATTTTCTAGGCAGACTTAAGCAAGCTATCGGTACGACATATTTTTCTTTTATTCGAAGAGATAAAATTTTACTAAAAAGTAAAGTGGTCGGTTCAGGCTGTGGCCAGGCAGACCAGTATATATTGAACTCAAGCAGCTATCGATACGATTATCATTCTGTTCTTCGATGAATATTTTTACTTTTAAGAGGGCATACTGCTACTCAAACGTGAAAAGCCGGCAAAGTGCTCCTATCGCTACAGCCATGTCTCATTCTATTCTTCGATGAGATATTTTAACTTTCAGAGGGCAAACTTTCTACTCCGCCAAATGCCAAACTGCGTGACAATCCAGAAATCTACCATCAGCTCATTATTCTATTCTTTGTGAGGTATGGATGATCCCGCTCAGTAATTTTTTACTATGTAATAACAAGAAATAGGTATAAGGTATTAGGATTTTGATGGAAACACTGTGACACACACACACACACACACACACATGGACAGTGTTTCCATTAAAATCCTACAAACAGACTACCGGATGTGGTATTTGCATTTTGTATATCTTTTATATCAAAGAAACTCAAATATTTCCATCTACATTGGTTTTTGCTAGAAATTTAAATAGTTAACCTAGGTAGTTCTACATGATAAACATACTCTGCAGCTACCACAAAACACGTTTTTCATGTAGTATATCTAGTTTTCTTTATTTATTACGTTATGTACGTATGACATATAGGATTATACTTACGTATGGTGCTTTTCTGAGTAACAGAATCGCCGTGATATTCCTTTTAGGTGGTCCACTATTGATATCAAAACAATATATTGTAATATTATGTACTTTAACTAATCTAACCTTTTATGTAACTATAACCTGAAATAAAGCTATTTAATAAATTAATTCTTATTCTTATTATTCTTAAAACTACTGCAGACGGCAGCTGCATAAAACCGATGTTATTACTGAGAGACATTCAATTGGAACGGGAGCCAAAGGAAGCGAATTCAATCCTTCTATTTATTAGCTTTTCATGTCGGTTTCTCTTTACGTATGCTATGAATTAATTTTATTAACGGACTGCCTCAAAGGGAGGGTTATGTTTTACGAGAGTATTATATGATGTGGACGAGAACATTTTTTTTCTCGAGCTACAGCCTAAACAACTTGGCAGATTGTAACAAATGAGGTGTCGCTAAATTTGCTGCCCGAGATACACTGGCTATATTAAAATTTCAAAATCTAATTCTAAAATCTAACTGGCGGACTTTACTACACAAAATATAACTTTGAAATCACCGCTGTCGGGTTTTTGGTTTTCAATACATCTGCTTGTTTTATGATATTCCTAATAGGAAGGAGGTTATATAGACGCGCTATAAAAGATGCTTTTATGACTGCAGCTGCTGCAGTGAAATTTATAGAATTATCCATAGATCCAAATCAATTCGAAGTGTTCGAACATAGATTTTACTAAGTGAAGGTACTAGTAGAATATGTTCCTGCTGTCCTCACCCCGGTGAGAGTATCCCCGTCACGGGGACAACGAAACACCATTACCAAAATAAAGAGTTTACAGAAAGTTCACCGGCCTTATTTCGGATTTTCGCGATTGGCACTTGTTACATAGCCAGGGTTGCTTCTGTCATGGATCTCAAAGTTCAAAAATATCAAAACCGTTATCTGATTGATAAAGAACGTCATATGATTTTGAGCCAATTTTAAATCCAAGAAATATGACGTTCGTGTCAACCACCCTCACTTGTTATTGTTACATAGCCAGGGTTCCTTCTGTCAAAGATCTCAAAGTTCAAAAACTATGTTCAAAAATATCAAAACAAATAAATCTACCTAGGTATATGATTCTGATTTGAATCTGATGGATTCGGGGTTCTGATTCTTACTTAGCATAATCACTCCGACCTGTGATCTAAAATGACGTTGGTAACTGCCTAGATGGGACCACGGACTACGCCTAATAATTGTTAACATTTTGAACGGAATCTTATTTCTCGACCGACGGGCCTTTCACAAGTTCCAGAACTTAGAAAATAAATTAAGCTTTCAACACCTAATCAATACACGTCATTCAAAACTTTCCCTTTTCACCTTTTGTTAGGCAAAATTAAATTGTGAATATTAACACGTTAAACGCCATGGGGGGCACCAGTGACCTCATGTTACTACTCCGAGCACGCCGTGGGGGTCACCAGTGACCTCAAGTCAGACCTGTTTTCAAGAGGCTCTCCCACGCCGTGCGACGCCGTTAACAACTATTCCATGCGTTAGGATGACCGGCACGGCGCTCATAAGCAATAGTTCCCGATGGGACTTAGGTACCTCAAGGATAAGTTATAGAAAACTAACTTTTTTATTAGTTTCAGTATTTTACACTGAAATTATGCATTTTGATGACAAAATAAGCATATTTTGTAACAAATTTATCTAAATGACACTGATTTTAGCACATATATGATTAGTAAATGCGAGATGCGAGGTCTTGCGCCCCGAGGGCAGGCTACGCTTCGCGCGGACCAGGCTAAAACAACAATCAGTGATGCCCTTCAAAGGACAACAGTGCCCTGCGCTACTCAAGGACCGGACGAGGTTGTACGGTCGCTCGTACCCTCAGGCCGCCCTGCAACGCGTGCTCGACGAGCTTGAGCGCGATTGCCGACCAATGACGCCGTCCACTCCGGGATCAGTGGACCCCCCGCTGGTTTCTTCGCTGCCTACGGCCGCCGCAGCAGCGATAACCGCTGCCTTCGCCGCGATAACCGCTGCCTTCGCCGCCGCACCCCCACTGCCGCCGCTGCCTGCTTCTCCCTCGTTGCCTCCGCTGTCCCAGCGTGAGCCGAGGACAAGCAGCTCGACCTGCTCGCCCTCAAGCGCGCCGCCGCCCGGCACACCGCCCTGAATGCCCTCAGGGAGTGCTGCAGCTGTGCAGGCGGGAGCGCAGAATGCGCAGCGCGCCGAAGCGCCCACTTGGATCAACCTCACCGACCCGCCGAGGACCCGCACGGTTCCGGCTACGAGGTCACGCCGCCGCTGCCCATGCTCCTGCTGAACAGCCCGGGTACTGGAGTCAGCCAAGCGCCGTCATCTGCCAAGACCACCTACACGTCCTCGTTGACCACCCGGAAGCCTGCGACCAGCAAGCCCAAGGAAGACGCCAACAAGACGCCGCCACCCGCACCCAAAACGACCATGAAGTTGACTGGGTGCATGAAAAGCCGCCGCCGATAGTGGTCGACCTGCTCCCGAACTGGGGCCACCACTTCGGCGAGATGAAGAAGCAGCTCGGACACGCGCCAAACGTGCGGCCCTATGGGCCCACAGGGTTTAGATTCCTGGCGAAGAGCGAAGAGGAATTCCGCGTCTACCAGCGCTACCTAACCGCGCTGGAGGGCTCCGGGACCGGAATTTCCTGGTTTGCTTATGCACCCCCGAAGGAGCGGCCTGTCAAGGCCGCAATACGAGGCCTCCCAGTCAACACTGACCCCGAGGACATAGAGAAGGAGCTGACCACCCTGGGCTACGAGGTGGACTACGTGCGCCCCATCAAGGCTCGCGGAGGACGCCCAGGGTGCATCTTCTTCTCCCAGCTCATCCGCACGCCAAACCTCACCCCGGGCATTTACAACGTCACAGAGCTGATGTGTATGCTCGGCGTGAAGATCGAGGACTGGCGTGGCAAGAAGAACACCACAGTGCCACAGATGCCAGCAATTCCGGCACAGCAGCAAGCACTGTCACCGCAAGCTGACGTGCGTGATCTGCGGCGGTGAGCACGCTGCCCGGGAATGCAAACGGCCACGCGAAGAGCCCGCCACATGTGCGAACTGCGGCGGCGCGCATCCGGCGAACAACCTCTACTGCCCCGTACTGCGCCGTGAAGTAAGGAACAAGAGAAGAGCCACTGCGCCAATTACGAAACCCGTCGAGCTGAAGAAGACGGAGGCGGCACCGCATGGAAACCAACGCAGCTGGATCCTCATGGCGGCTGCCAACGGCCTCTCGGAACTTCGACGAAGAAGCGGAAGCCGTGGAGGCGGAGGAGGCGAGCATCGCCCCGCCCCCATGACGCGGAAGCACCGGGCCAGCCACGTCAAGAGCCACCCACGGGTCCGTTGGATGTGGTCGGCACCCTCAGGTATACCCTCAGGGAGAAGCCGGAGCACCAGCGGGCTCCAAGACAAGAGAGCGCACGAGCAGCCGTCCTAGAAGAGGACAGAAAGGTCCTGATCAGCGCAATCAGGACCCTTACTGAGGTCCAGGTCGCGCTCCACACGGGCGCAGACGCGACCTCAATTGTAGAAAAGAGCCTCCAGCGCCTGATATCGTCATACGGCGGGGTCATGGCCGCCAGGGGCGAACTGGAGGCTCTGGGACCCAGATAGGCTGCTCAGGGTGGTGCTGTCCAGCACAGCCTGACGTGGCCTTCACCTGTCCACATCCACTACTCCACGTCGAGTAGTTAGGATCGTGGGCACAATCCCAGAAACGCCCGGCGACTGCCGCTTACTGGACTCGACCGCTGCCTCGGGACCACCTTGCGAGGAGGATGAGGCAGCCAACCACAGGACCTGATCACCAGATGTAACGAGCTGCCGCTGGCTGACGGGCACTAGCTGGGCCTCCCCCAACGAGGAATCACCCGGCTGGTTCGACCTCGCCGCGGCGTGAAGTTTTGCCTGGGCCATCACCGGGCTGACCACAGTCGCGCCCAGCGCGACCCCCCAACGCCCCACCTGTTGTCGCAGGTGGCAACTGACACCACGTTGGAGTGGCCATTGCCACGTAGACGTCTCCCCGCCGGCCGCAAGCGGCCGCCGAGAAGAACTCCACGATCGCGAGATGCGAAATGCGAGGGTGGGTGGCGGGCGGTGGGGGGCCCGGCAAGGGGACCGGCGCGGCGCCACGATAACGAAGTTGTAAATTTTACTTCGCACGCGCCGTGGGGGTCTTAGATGACCGCGGCGAGATTTTTGACAATAAAAAAAAACAGTATATTTTATTTAAAAAAAAATCAGTTTTCTTTACATATTTCGAAGTAATAAAGAAATGGACATCAAAATGATTTTTGGTAAAAATGGAATTTTTTGTATGGCGTTTAACGTGTTAAAATGAGCTATTATTAGGTCCTATCCGCAAAGCGATTTTATTTCGCGCGAATTTTTTCTAGCTTTTTTGTAACACTTTGAATCTTAAGCAAGTTTACGCTCTGACGGAAAAAATCTCGCTTGATTTTTCTTACAAAATAAAATATCTCGCGAGAATAAAATCGCTTGTAAAATCTGTGTGATTCTGAAAATTCACTGGTTTTTTTTTTCTGGTCAACAATACCATAGGTAGTGACAGGTTATCAGCCGATCGCCTTAAATTGAAATACACATGTAAAAACTCTCAAATCAAGTCGCTTCTTACGAAACCCACGGTAGATATATGAAAGATGTGGGGTAATACTATTCTAAGCTGATACCCACAGAAAGTCGTTTATATCGGAAACTATGCGTGCTAGAGTATTAGTTTCTTTGGGAAAGTTGTAGGCCTTAACGAGATCTACATGACAGGTGTCAGCTGTCTTACTAAAAAGTCGTTTAAATCGGAAATAATACGTGCTTGACTACAAGGTTTCATTTGTCTATGCCGGTACCACACGGCATCGAAATCTCCAACTAAAATTCTCAAACACCAACTCTGCCTACTTAGTAAAATCTAATCTGTGTGCGCTCATTCCTCTTACCTAATCTGAGATTCATCATTACGTTCGCGACAAAGGTAACAACGCTGCGACTGACTGACAATACAATACAAGTGGATACAATACAATCAAATACAATGGCAGAGAAGTCAGGATAACAACCAGATGGCAGATGGTCTAAATTTGTCGCCGACAGCTACAGGTGCTAGGGGTGAGGCGGAGGTCGTCTGTATCGATAAAACTTTTGTACTACCTAAGTAATTACGCGCAATATTTTTGCCAACTATTTTGAAGGACCAAGTTAAACTCTTTTTTGGAAATATAGCAGAATTTCCAACGCAATCAGTATTTGAACCAGCGACTTTCAGCATCTGTAATGCCGAATCCACTACCAACTGGGCTACCGCGGCTCAATCTCAGGCTGCAAAAAAGGGCAAGTGTATCTTGGCCACTAACATGTGGTAGGTAGGGTTTTATCTACCGGGACATTTTATGCAACTAATTCCCAGCGACTAATTAAATCATTACCTACAGACTGATGTAGCCAAAGCGATGAAAGCCCGCGATAAATCTACGTGCTGGTTTTTCATAGAAATACTTAGAAAATCCAGCATAATTTGATCTCTTAAAAGGGTAGGTTGATATGCAGATGACAGCACCTACTCACAGTACTTTATTGGGTGTAAAGTACGGTGTACCGAAAACTTTGAAGGCATGATTCAACCATGAAACTGAATGACTTTTCTCAAAAAACAACACCTAGGAAAAGATTTATATAAAATCGACATAAATAAATCAATTTTTTGGTGCATGCGATTTACCAGAGTTTACCACATCGAATAACTCGGCGCGGCGCGTCAAAAACGAAGCTTTTACGGCTTTTACTTGATTAAATGGTGGGTTTCACCTGCCAACCACCGGGGCCGGAACCAGATTGGATTATGAATGATTGGATACCTGTTGAACGCGTTATCAATCTGTGGATGAAATTGCAAAATTATCTTTGTATATTTGCTTAGTATGTAGCTAATAGCAAGTCGACAGGAAGTCGACGTGTTGGCAGACCACCAGCAAGATGGTCGGACTATATTAAAAAGACGGCAGGACCGACCTGGACCAGAACCGCCGCAAAATGAACAGAGTGGAGAAAGTATCAAGAAGCATTCGTCCAACAGTGGACATTATTTATGCTGAGAAGAAGAAGAATAGCAAATGGTTTTTCATAAAAATGCTAAGAATAACGATACATACCAATAATCCCCTTTGTTGTAGATTTTCTGGCGATAGAACATACTCTCGTAAACCATAAACCTCTTTCTAAAGAAGTAGATTAGAAACGTAGATTTTTTCCTCCTAAAAATAAGCAAAATAAGCATTTTTGTGTGAGGATTTGCGCCTTAACACTTCCTTTATTTTCATCACCAAAAACATAAATCTCATCTCAGCCAAGATTGCGTTTGCTAAACTTAGGTAAGTTGTCACTCTCCTTAGGGTTTCATACGTGACTTTGTCGAGGAAAAGTACGTTACGTACAGGGGGCTCAAAAGTGTCTCGAAGCGGTTTAGGTCAATAGTGCACGCCTGTACTTAGGACTTGACCGGCGCACTGTCGTGCGTACACACATAACAGCCGTTTGTGCGTTACTTTTGCGCAGCGCTATAGCAAGCGTTACGGAAATGCTATTATCCACCATATTTTCATAAAAATACGGTTTGCGCTAGCGATACGCATCGCACAACGGTCTGTCAAATCTTAAACGGTCGCTTAAACGGTCGTTACATGTGTTTCCTGCAGTTGTCATGTCATGATTACGATAAAGCCAGGAAGAGATCTGGGAAATCTGAATAATGTAAGAAGATATGAAAACAAAAAATAGGAGAGATTACGACGTGCATAGCAGTGGCGAAGGGTGACATCATAATGAAGATTGGGCTGGAGAAAAAGAATACTTACTTAGCCCCTGCTACTGCAGTAATGTTATCAAATATAAAGTTCTAAAAGGAAAGTCCCAATGTGGTAATCTTAAAGTTATAGTTAGCGTTTAAAATCCGCCATGTTGAATTAGTAAAATTTTAATATAACCAGTGTCACTCGCGCTGTTGAGACGATTCTAACAACACCTCATATTTCAAGATTCTACCAACCGTTTGGGTTGTAGCCCGTGAAAAGGAATTTCTTGTCCACATACATACATATATTTTTAAATTACATAACCCTTTTTCTGAGGCAGTCGGGTAAAAACATCTATAGATGAAAGCTCATTGAGAGGATTTAGTTCAGTCCTTAATTCGTCCCTGTGCCTTTCTTTATCAAAAGCAAGATTAGTCGTGAATTTTGGTTATTACGAAAATTAACGCTTTGAATGACAAGCCCGATAGAAAAGCCTTACAAGAAGCCTAACATTTTGTAATTATTTTACATAAAGCAAAATGTTTGATGTTCGTTACTAAATTACTAATGAATTTGATTTATAATCCTACAAATTAAAATTAAGGAGCCTTGCCATTGCTACACCACCCGCAGTAGGTACCTACTCAAGAAAAGAAGAAAATAACTAATGATCTTCTTCTTCGCCGTATGGTGCTGGCTTAGAATAGCATCACCCCATCATATCTTACTTAATTCGCTGCTTCTGAGCCTGTATAAGACCTTTCTTAACTTTATTTTCCAACCTTGATAAATTAACCTACTCTTTTACACTCTCTCCCTTTACGGAAACGAAAAGGTATGATGCTATTCTCAACCGGTATCTCACAATATGTAAATACCTAGCTAGACACAATTTTACTTCATTTATAGATCTCGCACTCCTCACGCAATAATAGAAGGCGGTAATAAGAGGTGTGTAAATAAACACAAGCGCGGCGTTGGGAGGTGAATTTTTGAAAAAAACTTATTCCAATTTCGCACGCGCCAGATTGTATGTCATGTGTAGCACGTTCTTGTCATCAATAGAATTTCATGTCACAGGTATGGGTGAAAGACAATCGAGAGAAGGGAGATCTTTTATCATCATGACATGACCATTCACAATGATTGAATGTTGAATGGTGATTAGGGTATAGGTATGTATATGGGATTTGTGATGGATGTACAACAACGTGTGATACTAAACTAAATCGGATTTCACTGGGTCAAAAATGTGCCTCCAGTAGAAATATAAATCGATTGCGCAAAAAAACTTACACTCTATTACTTATCTGACGCTTTATACCTACATCTCGATTTTGGTCACGTAAAGGGTCTCTGATGAGAGATAACAGGACTATTTACATCGTCCATCATTATCATCATCAAAGGGCATGAGGGAACAGATAAGTGTAGGTATGTTTTATGCAGTCAAACATAATAGTTGAAGAGTCGAGGGGGTAAGTGGCTATCTCATAAGGTACCACGATAGGCTAGGTTTGGATCATTAACCAAGACTTAAACAAGTCGTATGACCCAGGTCTGCCAGAGCCAATCCTGCCGAAACATAAAAATAATCGATATTTTTGAAGATATTTTTTCGTAAAAATTATGTCATAAGGTACCATAATCAAAGTGCTGGCATCAGTTAACCATTGAAAAATTATGTAAAAAAAGCTCGGTCTGCCGCTGCGGAAGTGCTTGGCAGACCTCTCCAAAGATGCCCTTCCGACACCCCTAAACTATCTCATCGGGTACCACGACGCGACCACCACAACATAATAGCCAAGATCACTCTGACAATAGATCACAAGGTCTGCCAGGCCTAAACTTGCCGCATCCTAGTGTTTCAGACATTTGAAGTTGTAGGTCCAGTGTATGAAAACTGACCTATATCTTTTTCTCCCCGTGTTTGATTTTGATGGTGCCTTAATACGAAATGCTCTCCATAATGAGGAGCTTCGAGTCATATAGGACAGTTGGGTGGAGGGTTTCAGTATTGAACGCAATCCTGTCAAAAAGTTTGAAATGGAGGTTTGGTCTATGAAAACTGGCCTATATCTTATTCCCCCCGGGTTTGATTTTGATGGCGCCTTAATATGAAATGCTCTCCATAACTAGGAGCTTTTAGTCATATAGGTCAGTGAGGAGGAGGGTGTCTGTATTGTACACAATCCTGCCGAAAAGTGTGAAATTGTAGGTTAAGTGTATGAAAACTGGCCTATATCTTTTCCCCCACTGGTTTGATTTTGATGGTGCCTTGGTATGAAATGCTTGTAATGATTAGGAGATTCGATTTGTATAGGTCAATTGGATAGAAGGTCTCTGTTCTGTGCACAATCCTCCTAAATATGAAAATATTCGATAACTTCTGCAGATTTTATCAGAAATTGTCATATCTTAAGGAACTCGAATAAAAGTACTTGCATCAGCTTACCATTGACAAATTATGTTAAAAAAACTTGGCCTGCCACTGTGCACTCTGCCGGAAGTCCTCAGATGAGATAGGTTAGGGGTGTCGGAAGTACATATTTGGAGGGGTCTGCCAAGGACTTCCGGCAGAGTGCGCAGTAGCAGACCAAGTTTTCGAAACATAATTTATCAATGGTAAGCTGATGCCGGCACTTTCTTTCGGGTGCCTTATGATATGACAATATTAACGGCAAAAACCTGCAGAAAATATTGAATATTTTCATGTTTAGCAGGATTGAGATTTTTTCCAATAACATTGTCATTTCATAAGGTACCCGAATGCATCAGCTTACCATTGATAAATTGAGTTAAGAAAACTTGGTCTGCCATTGCGCACTCTGCCAGAAGTCCTTGGCAGACCCCTCTAAATATACCCTTCCGACACCCTTGGTTAACGATCCAAACCTAGCCTATCGTGGTACCTTATGAGATAGCCACTTACCCCCTCGGCTCTTCAACTATAATATAAGAGCAGCGGTAAGACAATTCGTCAAAGACTAACGCATGCGAAACCGAATTCTAATGTTTCTAAAATAAGCCTCCAGGCGTCAGAGTAGCGGCATAAATCGAGTATTTAGGGAACCACATTGCTGGCGGGTATTATTAGCTCATTATGAATCGCCTTACACTCTATTACAATGGTATTTCCTTGTCTATTTTCCTATTCCTATTCCTATTGTCTATCCACGACTCATGACAAATATCATCAATTCATCATCTTCCTGCCCTTATCCCAAATCAATCCGGTTACGGATCGCAGTAGTGGAAAAAGAGCCTTATGATTATGTCAAAAATCTTCAAAAGCGTTGTCTAAATCGTAAATCGGTGGGTGAATCTTCCAAATCTACCGGTTTATTAACACAATAAACCGGTACCGGTACGCCCGTTGTTTGGAACCGGGTACCAAAAGTCTTAAATACTCGGGTATACCCGGACCCCGGTAGCAAACCCTACTGAGCAGCTTGCGCTTAATACTACAAAACAAAAGACGGTCGGTATTGTGCAAAAGGGCGATTCTTCATAAATAGGGACAAAGGGTGTAAAAGTCTGCCGCCTGTTTGATGACAACGCAAAATGAGCAGGGCAGATGGCCCTTTCAGGTTGGAATTTTGAAGAAAACCCTCATAAGAAGGGGACCTGTAATCTACTTACACATTATACAAAAAAAAAATGCATTATCATGGGTACCTTACTAAAGTCTTTGAAGACTTTGATGGCGAGCTATAGAGACATTTACTACAACTTTTCTATGTTCCAGACGCTTACTAGGAACCCTTATTATTTCACCAAGTCTGTCTGTCTGTATGTCTGTATGCCGAGCCATACTTCGCTAGTTTTAGACACATGAAATTTGGTGTGAAGATAGATCGTGTTGATCCAATTATTTTAATCCAATTAATTAGTTACAAAACAACCCATAAAAACTCCCATACGAATGGAGTTCATTTTGTATGGGAGGTCCAATTTTTTTTTCATATTTCGACCCATGTTCCATAGGGAAAGTTGTTCAGTTTTACGAGTACCTTGACCTCCTTTCAGCTTTATTGGTTTCTATATTATTAAACTTACAGAAATGCCAACAATAAAACGGAAGACTAGCAATTATTAGACCCTTTTCAATACTCTTAATGGAATAATACAATTTTCCATCAATATCTTTCTCTAACAGCAAAGATATTACAAAATGAATGTCTTTGATGTTTTATACAATTTCGTATTAATTAGCCGGGGCGGGAAAATTGAGTCCACGGTATTCGACTATTTCTAATTTAATAGGTATTTCGATAGAAGGTTTCAAAGTACTCACCAACCAATCACAAAGGTTGGTCGAGAAACCACCCTTGAATATTCTCGAGATCAGAGAAAATGAATGGCTCTAGAAATCAAAATCTTTAGGTTCTCTCAACTGTAATAATGTCCCACACGAAAAGAGATAGACAGACCGAGAGAGAGTCGTCATTCGATCACTATTGTTAGAAATTATTCTAAAAAGACAATAAACTGTACTATGATACCAATTTAAGGATAGTAACATTCTAAAATGCTTTTTCGCGGTCACCAATGGAAACATTAATAGGGGATTCTGGGATCGTGGAATGAAGATTATCGTTATCTCTGCGAGTAGGTACCTATTATTAAACTTATAACTTGTTTCCTAATTTTTTACTATCCATGCAAGAACCGAATTCAACTTCTTACGTTCTGTTACCTTATAGGTACTCGTACCTATTCATTCACACGTATCCTAATCAATTCACACCTTGATTCACACACACCCAGGAAATTAACAAATTGAGTCGTTGAAAGTAATTTGACTGGTTACACCAGTCGTTACGGACTTCCGTGCACGATTTCAGAAATCACACTGTCATGAATTGAGCTCCAGAAGATGTGATAACCGGACCACCAGTGCCCTATTTTATCAAACTACAATTCTACAGGTGAAATTCGATGTACTTTGCGTAGCCGGTAGCCAATATGATCTTATTGTTAAGCTGGCTACGCAATGTGCTACAAATTTCGCATGTACAATTGTAGCCTGTAGATTGATAAGATAGGGTACAGGCTGTTTCGATCGATCCCTGTTGCCGTACCGGCCGAACCAAAATAAACACGCCAAATGGATAATCCGTAGGTACTTTGTAAAGTGGCCCTTGCTGTCAATAAACAAAGGGAGGCCAGTGTAAAAATATACAGGGATCGTGTGAATACAAACACCTAAATGTAATCAAAAATGAAAACACACTCTTCAGTTTCATAAAGTTGATTTAGGCAGGGCCAATTTGGCCCCACGTATCCCTGCTCCTTGAGTTCTCACTAAAGACTCAATCAACAAACTTCAAGTAGCAAAGAGCAATAGAGAGAAAACTAGTAGGAATGCATGTCGTTGTAGGACCGTATGTGGCTGAGAAAACAAAGCAAAGTAACCGCTGCTGTTGCCAGGAGAGTAGCGAAACTTAAGTGGGAATAGGCAGGGCACATAGCCCGTAAACATGATTCGTGGTGTGACGGTTGTTGAGTGGAGACCATGGGGAGAAAACAACCTGTAAGAAGACCCCAAATCCGATAGAGTGACGATATTAAAAGAGCGGCAGGTTCCAAGTGGATATAGGTGGCACAAGAAAGACAAGAATGGCGTAAAAGGAGGCCTGCACCAAAATGGTTGAAGAAGGCTCCGAAGAAGAAGAAGATCTACTACAGCTCGCATTCGTCAACGCCAGTTTTTGCGTTGCGTTGTTTGATCATCTGTCTTTAGTAAGAATGAAGAAATCGACATTCCTTTGCATCTGAAAATGTGCAGCTAAGGACGTTACAAGGAACGGGACGGAGGATCGCCTGGCTCAAAGACGTTACATGAGGGCCCTGCCTGAATCAACTTTATGAAACTAAAGAGTGTGTGAAAACTGATGCCAGTTTTCAAATCATTAGGCGTTCCATAACACAGACGCCTCACCCATGAAGGGATAATATGCTTTAAACGATCAAATTCAAACTTAGGTATTATTTTGATCTTGCAGAAGATTTTAGATCAATACATTTCTTTAGGTATTAAAGACTTTTGCGCTTTGTACACAATCATGTTTAACGTCCGCGTGCGATCTGATGGTATTCACATGTCCGGCATTTATTCTAACTGGTGATTTTAGGTGAACTATGGAGCCATCTTTAAAATCATGAAAATAAACAGCTGTTCCATACATTTTGCTTGAATAGGTAGGTTTTTTGGCGGAACAGCTGTTTTTTCGTGATTTCACAGATAGCATCATAGTAAAAGTTGTTCATTTAGATGCCTAGTATCACCAACTTTATAATATTATCTTCGCTTTCGAATACCATCAGATCGCGCAATTTATGTATATTTATATCATTCAGTGCGCAGACTTCATTGAACCTCATGCCTTGCCGCATGTTTTCTAAATGCTGCTGAGATTATACAACGTGTTACAAAACAACCAATAAATCTCCCATACAAAGTGAGTTAATTTTGTATGGGAAGTCCAATTTTTTTTTTCATATTTCGACCCATGTTCCATGGAGAAAGTTGTTCAGTTTCATGAGTACCTTGACCTCCTTTCAGCTTTATTGGTTGTTTTGTAACACCCAGTATAGGTATTCTTGTTTTTTTAAAGTCGGCCAACAAACGCGTGATTTTTTCCCCTTTTGGCGAGGCAGTTAAAAGCCCTTCATTTTGGTACCACTCTCCATTACTAACTGATTGTTATCAGTTAAGTGGTGGTAGGGGTGATTTTTAGAAACTCGCTCGATCATTTTGTTGAACCTTTCTGGATAGATAGATATTGCAGCGAAACGAGAAAGCCATTCTCTTAACTAGCTAAAATTAGTACTGTCACTTTTAGAAAAGGACAGAGGATAATGAAGTCAATGTCATCATTAAAAATGTCACTAGTTTCTTTGTTTTTAAGTTGGTTTTTAGGGAGCCATACCCAAATCGAAACCGTGTTACTGAGACTTCGCTGTCTGTCCGTCCATCTGTATCTCATAAACCGTAATAGCTAGAGAGAAGTACACATATATGCCGTATTGCTGTTGCCTTTATAACAACAAATACTAAAAATTACGGGGATTATCCCATACAAAACATCGTTAATTTTTGAACGATTTTAGCTATGATGGTTCGGAGGCTGTATCTGATCAATGGTTAATAGTTAGACAGTTGAAATTTTCACAGAATACCTATAAATTACCATTGCAGCTATGACAACAAATACCGAAAACTATATTCATACCTTTTGCATTTCTTTTAAAACCCACTTTTCTTCCTTTTTATAATTTTATACTTTTGTTTATTGGTAGGTAGATTATAGCGGTTAGTTTTTATGATTTAATATCGGTTTGACCTTTAAATGAAAATTCAATTTGTAGGTAGGCTTACGTAGGTAGGTTATAAATATTTGACATCTCTGGAAGTTCGCAAACCAATTTAAATTTCGTGTTAACTGTTGCCCTCATCAAATAATTATTTAATTTATTCAATTTCATTCTAAATTAATCAATAATATAATTCAAATACTTTAACTTCAACTGCCAGAATATTACACAACGCTTGCTATACTCATGCTTAGCAGGCTTGGTGAGCACAGTATACGATGTTGCATTCACAGGAAACGCTGCTGCCCATTCCCTGCGTGAATTTAAGCTCTAACTCGTTTTTACGACACTCACTGTTAATAAATTATAAGTAAAAAACATTTTTAAAACAAGCTTTTATTTGGGTGCGCTAAAAAGTATAAAATAATCTATTTACTAAAACTTTAACTTGTAACTTTTAATGGCATTAAATCTACGTCTTCACAATTTATACGATATAAAAGCTTGTCGCGAGATTTGACCTGTGTCTAAATCAATAAATAAATAAGAAAACCAGTGTAAATGATCTTAAATAAACTTTTAAACTAAGTCACACCACACGACACGAGTACCTACTTAAATCTCGCGACAAGCTTTTATATCGTATAAATTGTGAAGACGTAGATTTAATGCCATTAAAAGTTACAAGTTAAAGTTTTAGTAAATAGATTATTTTATACTTTTTAGCGCACCCAAATAAAAGCTTGTTTTAAAAATGTTTTTTACTTATAATTTATTTTTTGCTTTTTAGTAACCTCTGGAAAAAAATTACAACATTCTTCATTGACTTTGAAACTGCGTCCATACGGACTACTAGTGCGAATCTGCGAGGCATCGGTCTCATGACTGTCTTACGACAACTCGGTATGAGTTTCGTCCTCTACGATAATCTTCTTGTACCCAAGCGGGGCAATCGCTGAACTTTATGTTGCTTCTTCATTGACAGTGCCATGAACAGAAGACTAAAAACCCCAACACAACAACCATTCAACCCCTAAAAATCTGTGCAAAGCGACGTCATTTACCTCACACTAGTATTTATCTTTCATTTGTCTATGTTTTTCACCCATTTAGTAAGAAAACATAACAAACTTAATACGCCATCTAACCTTTAGTCTGTCATATCTGGTTTTATTTTGAGTGACGTTAACGTCACTTTATTTTTCGAGTTATTCTGAAAAAATCCTTTCATTTGATATCCTTATTGTAAAAAAACATAAAAATTTTATTCTGCCATCTTAAGAAGTCCACCATAGTTACCACCATAGTTAGAATGACGTCAACTAGTAATTCGAATAGGTAATTCTCAGCAAGCTTTTTCATCTGACACTCATATTGTAAATTATCATAGGTGGCCATCTTTAGATGTCCGCCATATTATTTTCTAAATTGTACTCAGCAAGCCCTTTTATTTGACACCCATATTGTAGGAGTGCGTCAAAGATTACTTGTCGGCCATCTTGGATATTCCGCCATATTGGATTTAGAATAACCACACACAATCTAACATGCATTGTCATCTGAGTTAAACGTGTTTACAAAATTTCAGCTTAATCGGTTGAGAATATCTGCTTCAAAATTGAGTTGCAAGATTTGACCCGAACAAACATACATACTTACATACACTGCAAGTTAAATAAAAGCTTTTAAAAAGTGATACTGATAATAATTATACGGAGTGTAGAGGATATCTGTGCAAATACTGATAGAGTGTATTCAGACCACAAAACTAAACAACTTCCCATGAGAAAATATTTCAGAAGACGTTAACTTGACTTCCCGTAGTCAGTCAGTCAGCTGATCGTGATTGATTACTTTTGTATGGCAGGTCAAACTAACTTATACGTCTTCTGAAATATTTTTTATGTGTTGGTGGGAAGTTGTTTAGTTTCACTGTCAGAATATACCCTATCAGTATTCGAAGACCTTTACACCCCGTATTTTTATTGAATAAAATTCGTCTAATATGACCAAGAATATCAGAAAATATGGTTTTAAAAGTATGGATATGGATATGAGTACCTACCTGTACCACAAATTAATAATATCCTACCTGTGTTCTTGAATCAACCACACAAGAGCGAGCACGAACAGCAAAGGAAAATATCAAAGACTCAGCAACAAGTGGGCCTTATTACCGTCTGTCCGCAATTGCCGAATACATGTCCTGCTGCGACAATAAAATTAGGACCGGGAGGGAAAAACAGGCGATCAATATGACACGATTACGCCTACATGTACCAACCTACCACCACCACGTGTCAGTCCAAACACCCACAAATAACCGCATAAATCAATAAATATTTACCTTCGAAAATTCTTTGGTAAATTTCTTAAATCACCGCACTAATTTGCGGCGGTAACGGCAAATTGTTGTTTTGACACGGCCTCTGTTTTGCCTCAAAATCATCGCACAACAGGTAAAGTTTTGTCTTGAATAATCGCTAAAAATTACTCACCAATAAATGAAATCCGTATAAATAAGGGCACTGTACAATTTTTCAAGTTTCAGAACCAAGTTTTCACATAGAATTTTGCATATTTGTTCACAATATTGAGTGGAATGGGCGAACCGCGCGCGGTGTACGTCCAGACTGCCCGGCAGCTACAGGCCAACTGAGGGGAGCTTTCAGATAGAAAATTACTGGGAAAATTATCAGCAGTCCGAGCTTTTTAGCTTGATCTTAGAAAACGGACCAGCTGCTCCGCTCACCTTGGATAGTGTGAAAGACAATAAATTTTGTGCAAAAGATTCATAGGTAATACAGATAGACTGAAAAAGAAACCGTGTAAATTAGAAGCTTTTAATGTGAAATTACTCACGTATGTTTCAGTCGCGATTTTTGAATTCTTTTCTTCCACGCAAGATTTAGGTAGGTGACTACCTAATACAGCACAGTACCTCCTGCTGTTCGAGTAGGCATATTATTTGATAGCTTTTTAAATTATCACGTTAATGCCACAAATTAGGAAAACGACGCGCGGGCGCCTTTACCAGATGGCACACTCAGTACTAGCGACGATTTCGACGCTTACTGACGAAAAGTGGAAAAAACCGAAATCTCAGAGGAAGTCAAGAAGTAAATAAGAAGGTGGTTGACACGAATGTCATATTTATTGGATTTAAAATTGGCTCAGAACATGGGCTCAGAATCATACGACGTTCTTTGTCAGATTTCGCTGTTTTAACGTTTTTATACTCAGAGTTTTTTGACAGTAGCAACCGTGGCTATGCAACAAAATCCAATCGCGAAAATCCGAAAGAGGGCCGAGTGAACCTTCTGTAAACTCTTTTGTGTTAATGCTATTAAGATATGTATGACATAAGGGTCTACTTTTCTTTGGTGTTATGTCTTCTAGTATAACATGGCCAAGACATGGCCTATTCGAACGGCCATGTAGTACTTTAAATTCATCATCATCTTCCTGCCCTTATACCAATGACTTGGGGTCGGCGCAACACGTTTCGTTGAACACAAAATCGTGTTGCAAAAGGATTTGGCTGAATTTTACGACCGGCCGCCTACCAGACGTCAACCCTCCTTGGGAATACTTTTGTGGTGGATTAACCGCCACCCGTATGGTTAGACCTGGCTGTTTGGGTCAGGTTTATCCCTCGGTTGCCTCTTACGACCCCCACGGAAAGAGAGGGGGTGGTGCTATTCTACTCTGCCGGCACCACACGGCTATTGTTAATACGGCAACTCGCTGCATTTGGCGCCGTATGATAGTTGCATGGCGCTCCCTTTCTCACCCGAGTTTACCACTAGGATAGATTAACAGTAGACCTTGTTGCAGATATTCAGAGGGAACGCTGCTGCCCATTCCCTGGATCCATTCCTTAGTCACCTTTTACTACACTTACGGGTAGAAATGGGGTGATGCTATTCTAAGCCGGTGCCACACGGCAACTTAAACTATGCGCTAGTGAACTCTGACTTTATCTTTTTGAAATCAATATTTAGTAAAACACGGTGTAAATTGAATGATGGTATCGCTGAGTAAAACCAGCAAGGAATAAAGCTTGATCTGATCATATACATATTGAATACCAAATTTAAAAACACTTCTCGTGTTAGGTAAACAATTTTTTGGAAAACTTGCAAACCTAACACTAGAAGTGTTTTTAAATTTGGTATTCAATTTATCGCGGGTTTTCATCGCTTTGACTACATTCAATCTGTAAAGAATTCGAATTATTTCGAATTATAGTCGCTGGGAATTAGTTGCAAAACTATCCCGGTAGATGGAGCCCATCCACGCGATAGTGGACAAGATATACTTGCTTAATTCGCGGGCTCGATTAGAACCGCGGTAGCCCAGTTGGTCAAGGCGTCGGCAGTACTGATGCCGAAGATCGCAGGTTCAAATCCTGCCTTCGGTGAAAATTTTGCAAGTTTTCCGAAAAATCATATACATATTCTAGTTTTATAATGCGTGTGTGTTTCGCTCCGGGCCATTGTTCCTAGCGTAAGCAAAACTTCTATAACGTAGAAGAAATAGTAGTCGTTTTGTTACTGCCGTGTGGTAGCAGCTAAGAATACTGCCACCCCTAGTCCACTCAGGGTGTTTCGTAAAAGACGGTTTAGAGTTTTGACCTCGGCTAAATATCTGTCGACTATGGTCAACCGCATGGTGGCAGACCTATAATAGTATTCCCAAAGAGAGTTGACGTTAGGTAGGCGACTGGTCAAAAAACAAAGCCAAATTATTTTCCTACATGATTTTGTTTTCTAACAAAACATACTGCACCTACCGCGACTGAAGGTTAGGGGCAGAAAGATGATGAATAGTCGTTCTGCTACTGATGGACAGAGCGGTTGTGTTCATGACCGTGCCAACCGTTCATAGCAGCTTGATTTTATGTAGGTATCTTCCTACCCTTCCCCAATCGAGGGTTGGCGATGAGCGCCCGGGTTTTATTACACTTGTTACAATAAAATTAATAGGCTTCGGCTTAGCGATATCAACTTTCTTCGTTTAAAACCGATCTTCATCGAGCCAAATCTTAAAGGTACTTTAAACAATGAAAATTAATTTAAAGATCAATTAAATTGTGCTTGATCCAATACTTAGGTAGGGACAAGTAGATGTTTCAGATTTTGTTTAATGAGGCACAGTCTAACGCCACGATGTCGCATTCCACATAATTAGTTTCAATAAATAAAAAACGGGTCGATCAAAGAGATAACATTATAAATACCAAAGCATATCCAGGGCGCCATCTATATCTTTTTTTCAAAAAGAATTTTCCAAAGAATTGAGGACCTCCTTCGTGTTTTACTTGCGTCGGTTAAAATCTTGGACAGTTCCTCATTAAACGAAACCATTTGTTAATTTATGGAGAAATCTACTTTTCCAATATTTTTTAAAATATTTCAGTACCTTAGAGTTTTACCTATTTCAGGTTAAACCAATAGTTAGGAGCTAAATACGTATTAATTAGTTTAGTTTGGTTAGTCTTCTTTTGTAAATAAATAAATTGAACGATTTCAGTTCAATTTCAGTCTATTTGAAACGTAACACCTACAGGTATTTTATTTCTTCAGTAAAACCACGCTAGATACATGTTTTACAACCAGAGTAAGCTGTATACATAATATTATGTTGACAATAATAACTCAATAATATGGATACAATTCCATTGGGAACAAAGATAATATCACACGCAGACTGGGCATGCACAGGAAAGGCACTATGTAGTAATGTTATTTAAAAAAAATAGTAGCATAACCACATAAAAACCATTCAATTACCTACGTAATACAGTTTTAATACAACTTACTACATTCCAACCAATCACGAGCAAAACTTACGTTCAACAAAACTTGCGGGAGTTTTAAGATTGACTTTAGACTTGGTCTATATTGTGTAAAAAGTGGCCTTTGGATGACCTACAGTACCTACAACTGATATAAAGTTTTTTTTTACTGTCTGCATTACTTCAAGCTAACTACCTAAGTATACCTATAAATACCTAAAAAGGCGAATTTAATAGCCATCGCTGTGGTCAAGCATTGGTCAAAAAAATTATCTTTTACCATTATTGACTCGATTATACCTAATACCCTAAGGTATTAACCTACACCGGATATTCTTAGTAACAATACAAAACCAGAATAGATCTGATATAACTCGATCTGTCTATGGCACGGTAGCACAGCGTCTTTAGATGATAGGTCTTTGGATAAACTTTGTATTTGCGGTAGATATTTGCCGATATTTGTTTCTACGTTCGATTCATACGTAATTCGATTTTGTATGCTTTATTCGTATTGAAACAATGAAATAAAAGTGGGAAGACATGTCACATCTTATGTTCCTTGGAAAACATAATATGTTCAAGGATATGAATACTATTCAAGATTGGTTCCTAGTCATTTATTGGTATAATCCTTATTCCTATACAATAACAGCGTTAACAGTCCACTGCTGGACATGGGCCTCCCCCTGTCGGAGGGTACTGCCATATTCAATACGCTTGGCAGGCGGACTGACGAGCGCTGTGCTAGATGTTGCATTTACAGGGAACGCTGCTTGCTGCCCATTCTCTCCCATTATCCCTTAGTCGCTTTTTACGATTGTACATCGTATCGTAACGATACCAGCATCCCACGGCCCACGGAAAATCCTTTTATACTCAACTGAATTTGAAACCAGTGTCAAAAGTTATCAACATGAATAAACATCCAAAAAGACATCTTTATATTCCTTGTGAAGTTGCGAATACTTCATGAATATGGAACGGGGGAACGGGGCCTTTCTCAAAATTGTCGCATATTTAGTACAACACAATATTTAGGTGAATTTACAACATAGGTCATTGCCCAGTAGAAGTAATAACAAGCAGATGTAATAATAAAAATCAAAGTTATATTTTGCGTTTAAAAGCCGCCATTTTGAATATATAGCGTAGAGAATTACGTCAAAAGCCGGTTATAACTATTTGGATTAAGCTAGAAAGCTGAAAATCAGCGTGTAGATATTTCTTGACATCCTGATCAAAATTATAGATGAAGCTCGGCTGGCATCACCCCTCTTCACCTTTTACCTCCTTTACATTTGAACTAATTGACCTGGAGGGTCGCCTTTTTTCATAACGTGCGTAACATCTCACTTGAAACTTCTAGTGGCCTTAAAATTACCCTTCAGGTCCTCCGGGCAACCATCTTCTTAGTTACCTTGACTTCCACTGAGATTCCAGTTATTTCCAATTAAAGTCAGTTCATGTCACGAGCCATCTGTAAAGGCGCCCCGCGCGTCGTCATCCTGATTTTTGGTCAAAGTTTCTAATTTAACCTGACGTGAGCTCGACTGTACCAAAATGCTGACCTTTTGGCGTCTCTCTATACTAAAGACCTACCTATATTTTTGTATTCAAATGGCCTTCCGACCTACACCCTTTTCCCATTTGAAATTCGTCACCTCGCAAAGTATCAATGCGTGACTAATGTCGATAGGCGAGGTGTTTCGTATCCACACTTGTGCGATTTGCATTTGCAGCCATAAAAGTCCACTCCTGGACATGGACCTCCCCTTGTCAGGAGCTAGTGTTATAGGCGCAAGCTCTATTGAGGAGACGTCTCTCTCTTCGTGTGGGACACCGAGTCGTTCAACGACCAGATGAACCCTGGTGTCAGAGTTTTTGAACTACCTACTGCAAGTAGCAGGCGTCTGATATGGTTGTGTAATGACCGCCATCATAGACAGCAACCGGGACCGACGGCTTAACGTGCCCATCCGAAGCACGGAACCATCTTGCTTTTCGGACAATCAGGTGGTTCAGCCAGGATAAATATCAACTTTTGTGAGTGACCCCACTGGGAATTGAACCCGGAACCTTCTACGTGGCAGGCAGTCATACTAACCACTGCGCCACATCGGCTGTCAAACGGCTGAGGAGACGTGAGACTATGGCATCTGTCGCACAAGTGATCTTAGGAGACGACGTCTCACGTCGTAAGGTGTGCTTAAAAACGTTTCCATGTAAAATGTATGAAACAAAAGTGACAAAGCTACACACGTGAGACGCGCGTCGCGTCGATAACAGCTGACGATCGCTTGTCTGACAGATGCCATTTGCCACGTCGCGTCGCACGTCTATTCTGTGGAACTTGTCCTTATTACGATTGGCAGGCGCTTTGGCGACCGCAGTATGTATGAGGTGTTGTATTCACAGGGAACGTTACTCCCTGGATGAATTTACACCTTACCTAATCGCTTTTTAGTGGTAGAATTAGACTGACTGATGCTATTCTAAGCCAGCATCACACGACATTTAAACACAACGCCATGTAGAAATAGTTGACAGAAAGGCAAATTTTGCAAGTTTTCCAAAAATTGTTTACCTAACACGAGAAGTGTTTTAAAATTTGATATTCAATTTATCGCGGGTTTTCATCGCTTTGACTACATTCAATCTGCAAAGAATGAATTAGTCGCTGGGAATTATTTGCAAAACTATCCCGGTAGATGGAGCCCATCCACGCGTTAGTTGACAAGGTATACTTGTTAAATTCGCAGGCTTGATTGGAACCGCGGTAGCCCAGTAGGTAGTGACGTCGGCAGTACAGATGCCGAAGGTCACAGGTTCAAATCCTGCATGAGGTGAAAAAAAAATTTGCACGTTTTCCAGAAAGGCACGAGTTGGAAATACAAGAGTGAGAAAAGGGCCTTTATTGTAAAAACCGGGCGATGACGTGAGTTTTTATAATATATTCCCATTTCCCGTTTTCGTATTTCTTGTCCTCAATCTTTGATATAAAACTTTAGAAAATATAAAATTCAGTCCTGCCAAAATAAAGAGTTTGCAGAAGGTTCACATACACAGACATACATTACATAGCCTGTGTCGGCAACACCGACAACCATAGAGCCGTTGCTATAGCACGGCTGTCATCTTGCTCTTTTTTCTTGCTTGACGACATTGATATGAGGAAAATGTTAAATTTCTTTATTATTTTAAAATAAATAGTTCCAGTGCATTTGTCAGTGGTTTGCATTTATTATAGTGATTACAGTTCGCACAGCCTGAGTCATAATAATAGTTCTTGTATCAGATTTTGCTGCTTTGATATTCTTGTACTTTGAGATTTTTTACAGTAGCTACCCTGGCTATGTGACAAGTGACATTCGCAAAAAACCCTAGACAGGTTCAAGTGACCCTTCTGTACATTCTCTATTTTGTCTCGGCTCTCGCCTTAACGAGAGCCCGCTACGGCGTAGTGCGTAGCCTGCTACGCTGCTACGGTTTGCTACGTGATGCGAATAATCTGTGTGCAGAAGTTATCGTTACGGGGAAGAAAGATCATATTTCACGTGAAAGTAATACCCGTTTGGTAAACCAGATAGTAACAGCCGGTGTGGCGCAGTGGTTAGTATGACTGCCTTCCACGCAGAATGTTCCGAGATCAATTCCCGGTGGGGTCACTCACAAAGACGATATTTATCACTTTGTGAATTTGTTCCCACTCTGGTTAGGACATTGCAGGCTAAACCACCTGATTGTTCGAAAAGCAAGATGGTTCCGTGCTTCGGATGGGCATGTTAAAGCCGTCGATCCCGGTTGCCATAACTATGTCAGAGGCCTGCTACTTGCAGTAGGCGGTTGAAAAATTCTGACACCAGGGTTAATCAGGTCGTTGAACGACTCGGGACAACGACTGTGGGACACAAAGAGCGAGAGAGAGAGAGAGGGAGAGAGAGTGAGAGCCAGATTAAGATATAACCTACATATTATAAGGATGGACCTGCAAAAACCTAACTAAAAATGTATATCATTATTTAGATGATCATTAGATTATTCCGCGCAGGTAAGAAGGCATTTTTTTTACAACGTAATATGGGTAGTTATTAGACATTTTATCCACTTTATCGCTGTCAGTAAATGTTTTAAATAAATAAATAAGTTTCCCATTTAATAGACACAATTTTAATTAATGAATTAACGATCAGATCATATCGTGGCCCGCAATCATTAATCATCAGTTGCCATAGAGTGACAGTCGGCTAGACTCAAGGATTAGGAAGATTGATGATCGAAATGCCTAGGGTTGTGTAGGTTTGCCGTGTAATGCCGGCTTAGCCGGCAGCACACCGATTCTACCCGTGGCTGTCTTAAAAATAGACTTCTTCTTCTTCTTTTCGTGTGGGACACCGATTCGTTCAACGACCCGATGAACCCTGGTGTCAGAGTTTTTCAACCGCCTACTGCAAGTAGCAGTCCTCTGACATTGTTGTGTAACGGCCGTCATCATAGACAGCAACCGGGACCGACGGCTTAACGTGCCCATCCGAAGCACGGAACCATCTTACTTGCGGACAATCAGGTGGTTCAGCCTGCAATGTCCTAACCAGACTGGGAACAAATTCACAAAGTGATAATTATCAACTTTGTGAGTGACTCCACCGGGAATTAAACCCGGAACCTTTGCATGGCAGGCAGGCAGGCATTCTAACCACTGCGCCACATCGGCTGTCAAAAAAAAGACTAAGGGTTAAATATCCAGGAAACGGGCAGCAGCATTCCTTGTGAATAAAATATCTTGCACTGGGCCCGCCAATCTGCCTGCCAAGCGCGGTGAGTATGGCATTATCCTCCGATAGGATAGCTTTTTAGGGTTTCGTAGTCTACTAGTAACTCTTATCATTACGTCAAGTCTGTCTGTCTGTATGCCGCACCCTCATAACTTCGTCAGTTTTAGAGCTATCGACATCAAATTTGATGTGAAGATAGATCGTGTTGACACAAATTTAGAAATATAAAAAAAAATTGTTAATTGTTTTTTGGACCCCCTTCCCATACATGTGAAAGGGAGACCAAAAATTTTTTTACTGCTCCGCGTCCGGCTTTTCTACACAAAGACTTGGCAACCCTAGGCGTAGTGTCTAGGGCAAAGCTTATATCGGGTTGTATCAAACGATCGACCTTCTCAATAGGTTAACTGAACATCATTCGCTAGCCATTAAACATTAGTATTAGTAACTTTATTTATAAAATTACTACTATTATAGTTTTTTTTTAGATCTACTCTACAACTTCGTAGGTAGGTATTTAGGTATAACGGTGACAATAATCAGAAGGAAACGAACGAACATCTTCGTCAAAGCTTTCATTACTTTCCCAATAGCTGTCAAAAAAACTGAGCGTATTTGAAGTTAGCAAGTTATTATTTTATTCAACCTATAGCTAAGTAAACAACTTATTATTTTTATTCCTCTTAGCTAAAATGTGAAGAATGCCTCTAGAGGTCTCGAACAAGAAGTCCTCTTGTCCAAGAAACTTCCAGCCAACTTGTGAACACCAATTAATGTAAAGAGAGTTATAAATTCATAATTTATACGGAACAAATTATTCAAAGAGAGGTACCAAGGATACTAAGGTAGAAAGAGGTACTTAGTTACTTGTAATCGTTTTGGGCGACAATAAAAAAAGAGGGGACGATCTCAATACATCACGAACTTTAAGGTATATAGTGTGAAATTTTACTAGTGACCGATAGCGAAAACTCGGAACCGGCTGGTGAAAAGGGACAACTTGCCCCGAGGAACATAGGTCAAAATATGATAAAAAAAATTGACCTCCCATAGTAATTCAAATCAGCTGATCGGCAATTTTGTATGGGAGGTCCTAATTTATTTTCATATCTCGACCTATGTTCCTAGGGGAAAGTTGTTCCTTATCACTAGCCGGTTCTGAGTTTTCGCTATCGGTCACTAGTAAAATTTCACCCTATTTCGACGGTCCCTACGTATAATGACGTAAGTGAAATTAGCAAATTTTACAGGAGAGCGTTTTTAAGTTTTAAATTAGTGTATCTCTAGTAATATTATAGATAGAATTATGAAATTTGGTACTGTTATTTATTAGGTCAACATGTTTATGAAAAATATAATAAAATGTTGAAAAAAATATTATTTCTATATAAATAATCATATACGTAGTTGTACGACGAGAAAACTTTAGCAGTAGAAAGCCTATGTGGTAGGTACTTAAGTTGTTATACATGGGAGTGTATTGCCAACAAAAAACACAACTGTCAATTAAGGGATTATACGTTGGTTTAATTACGCGTATACCATATTTCAATTTCGATTTTTACCTTGTATTTTTACGTTTTACAAGTAAGTTGAAGGTGAAACTGTAAAAATAAAATATGGTTATCCGTATAGAATAGTTTTCTACTTCATGAAATCAACAATACAGCAAATATTAACAAAAATATGTTTATACAGTAAGTGCCAGATACGGGAGAGAGCGCACCGGGCCGTATTTACTTTCCAGAGTAAAATAACGTAACTACCGTTATTTTACGTCGGAATATGTGCAGTTAAATAGGTTCCTAACTACCACTACCGTCATTTTACGTTGGAATTGTGTAAATTATGTAGTAACAGGGTGTGAATTTCAAGTGGAATTAGGCCATTCAGAATCATGCTGTCTTTACCGAAGGTAGCTTATGACAATCTAAGGTGAAAGAAAAGAAAAAAGGCAAATGACTTAAGTACCACTTACGGGATTGTACGTAGGGACCGTCGATTTAATAGACAATTCAATAATTTATGTTAATATCTTTCTCTTAATCATCACCCACAAGAGTCCACTGCTGGACACCACGCTTGGCAAGTTGGATGGCGAGTGCGTGGAGTGCAGAGCAAAAGTTACATTCACAAAGAACGATGCTGGCTGTCCATTCCCCAGAATCATCCCAAGTAGGAATAAAAAAATGAGTTTTCCAAAACAAACAGATTTGTAGAGTCGGCACGGTTTAGAGTAGTATTAGTATCTTTCCCGTGGGTGTCATAAGAAGCGACTGAGGGATTTTGAGAGTCAATTTGTATTGCAATTTTAGGCGACACACTAAATACCTGTCACTATGGTGATACACAGCTTAAGACTATTGTCAGACGTGGTGTAATTGACCATTTCGTACAGGCGTTTACGCTCTGCCAACCCTGCAAGCGATGTAGACATGATATACAGGGAGTAACAGAAAGGGTATAACAAGCCGAAAGGAGGTCAAGGTACTCATGAAACTGAACAACTTTCCCTATGGAACATGGGCCGAAATATGAAAAAGAAAATTTGGACCTGCCATACAAAATCGCCGATCAGCTAATTGATTTACTATTGGAGGTCCAAACTTTTTTTCATATTTTGACTCATGTTCCATGGAGAAAGTTCTTCAGTTTCATGAGTACTTTGACCTCCTTTCGGCTTGTTATACCCTTTCCGTTACTCCCGGTTTCTTTCGGCTTGTTATACCCTTTCCGTTACTCCCGGTTTGCAGGTCTGTATGTTTCATATAATACAGAACTCTAAAAAATTATACCACACTCGTATTTGTACATACCTACAGTAGCTTAGATTCTTATTTACAAAAGCTTTGGAAGAGTTTAAAAGAGAATAACTTCAGCGTTTACCAAGAGCGAATGATTAAATAGCTTTAAACGGTTCTGAGTGACTGAGCTTTGTGTACCGACAAAATGAAAAGTTTTTAGCATTTCAAATGGCTGAAAACAATGAGTTGGGAGAGTATTTACCCAACTGCCTCAGAAGGAGGATTATGTTTTTCGAAAGTATGTTTGTATGTATGTATGTATGTGGACAAGAAAATGTTTTTTCACTGGCTACAACCCAAACGGATAGTTGGATTTTGACATAATATGACATATCGTTAGATTCGTCTAAGCAGCGCGAGTGACACTGGCTATATTAAAAAAATATAGATTCAAGATGGCGGATTTTTACAGCGAAATACTACTTTAAAATTACCGCAGTCGGGTTTTTGTTTTTTAACACATCTACTTGTTTTACAGAGTATTTTTTTAGTTAGTGCCTAAACTTTACAGGGCAGTTCTATTCATGATTGTGTGAACAACTTTTACTAGGAACTGCGCCACAAAAAATAATGGGTACCTACCCTTTGAGAAAATTGGGGACTGGGTGGGTATAAGAAAGAAAGACCAAAGAAATAAATAAGTACAAAAGTACTCCAGCAAAGAAAATTTCGTTCGTAAGCTCAATGGATTTCAGAAAAAATATCCCACAGGAAGACGTATTCCATTATAAAAGTTTGAAAATAAAAACGATTAAAAGTTCACTTTCTTCAGAATATATTCGCAAAAAAGTTATACTTATTCTTCAAGTTAATTTGAAATTTAACTTGGGTCATGGGAATAAAATTATTTAAATGAACAATCTTTTACTAGTGTTTCCTGTATATCGTTGGTAGTTCCTGGGAAAGCTGATAGTTTCTACAATAGTACCTAAGTGATTTGATTAGGTCTAAATTGAGAAGAGAATTGGTCAGAGATGAGTCCAGAATACGTAGGCATCAATGAACTTCTTCTATAAGAGGCACAACAGTCATGTAATTTAATATTACCAAATAAAATAACATAACATAACATAACAGTCCACTGCTAGGTGGTCATGGGTACCGATACCTATTGCTATACTCACTACACTACGCTTGGCAGGTAGAATGATGAGCGCAGTACAAGGTGCTGTATTCACAGAGAATGGAAGATATTAAGTACCACGAAGTGACTGCTGCTGCCCATTCCCTTTTACAACACCCACGGGTTGATATGGAGTGATGCTATTCTAAAGCATCACACGGCTACTATTCACCTATTTAAAATGTAACCACAAACCGCTCGCCTAGCACAAAATTGTTAACATTACCACAAATTAGGAAAACGGCGCGCGGGCGCCTTTACCAGATGGCTCAACTCAGTACTATAGCGACGATTTTGACGCTTACTGACGAAAACTGGAATCTCAGGGGTGTCAAGGTAAACAAGATGGTGGTTGACACGAATGTCATATTTATTGGATTTAAGATTGGCTCAGAATCATACGACGTTTTTTGTCAGATTTTGCTGTTTTGACGTTTTTATACTTAGAGATTTTTGACAGTAGCAACCCTGGCTATATAACAAATGCCGATCGCGAAAATCCGAAATAGGGCCGAGTGAACCTTCTGTAAACTCTCTTTTTGTGACATTACCAAGAGTTCAGCGACCTCAGCGATTGTTCCTACCGCCGCCATGTTTTGCGTGTCAGCCATTTTGGCGGGAACCATTAATCATTCTATTGTACTTAAATGGAGTCTGAGGAAATATGAATAAAAAACTAACATGAACTGGGGTTGCAAATTATATTAGGTTTAAAAGACTTCATTAACCTCAACTGAAGGCTGAACCTGATTGTCTGAAAGCAAGATGGTTCCGTGCTACGGAGGGCACGTTAAGCCGTCCGTCCTGGTTGTGCTGTCTATGATTACATAGATGGCGGTCGTTACTCGGTTGGTCGATTGAAAAACTGTGACACTAAGGTTCATCTAATCGTTCGTCGACTCGGTGTCCTACTCGAAAAGAAGGAGATTAACCTCAAACTCAACAGCTACAATAGGTATCATAGTTGACTGCTAGATATTATGGGCCTTCTCCTATCGGGGGTAGTCTCTCTCTACCTACCCCTCCGGAAAAGGGGCGTGATGTACTACCTATTAAACTGGCGAACATCAACTTCAAACTTTGATTAGATGAAAGTCTAAAACAGCATTGGTTTTGCACGAAGCTACCGCTTATTTTGTGACTCAAAATTTACTCTCCATCAGTCAAAACTACACTCAGTTTCAATTCCGAGCTGTAACAAAGGCAAAAACAGGGCTAGTTGGCGTCCATGTCAATCCAAAATTCCAGACTCTCAAAGCTCAAAGGCTGGGCGGTTAATTTTCCGCCTGGCTCGTACAGGAATTCTATTACCACTGGTTACTCAGCCGTACATTGCTGCTGTAGGATTTTTGCACTGAGGCCTTTTCTGACAACTATTAAAAGTAGAAAATTAATTGGTACTAGTAGTAGTAGTTAGTAAAATCATCAATAGATGGAAATGAGAAATTTGAAAAATTCACCAGCGACCGCCGGGACTTGAACCCGAGACTGTGAATCAGCGTTCCACCGCTCTACCGACTGAGCTACGGGCGCCTAGCGGACCCTGGTGAATTTTTCAACCTTTTGATGCTCGTCTCGAAGCGACGACGATACAGCGACATTGTAGAAAGTATTTAGAAGTTTACTACATCGTTAGTCCACATTATGAGTGGAATTCAAACCATATCATGAAGCTTGCTTAAACCAATGTATTGGAATTTATAATGCACTTCTCCTCGCTCTCCTCGCTTCTTCTTCCTCATAACAGATTCGTCATCAACACTAATTGGACATCTATTTCTTACTCAAAGCCCAATTCTCTCGCACACACAAACTAGAAAAGCAATGCATGATATTTGCGAGCCGGTAAAATTGAGTCAGGCAGCACGAGGCAACCCTTTTTAGTGGGCTTTAGGCGTGACGTCATTTTGACCGACAAAAAGTTATGGCATGCCGAAAAAGGTTAGTTTGGTTCAACTAAAGGTTAGTGTGAGGCTTTTAAAAAATAAAGAAATATACTGTCTGTGTTTGGTGTTAGACTAAAAAGACGGATGTAGGTAAGTTTGTTTGAACTTACAATTTACTACTACTAATCAACAAATTACTACTTTTTAACTTTACTAAAGTAACGAACTAAACTAAGTTCTGGCCACGAATAATGTGGTATAAATACAATCGTTCTAATTTACTGTTGACGAGGTACAGGGTGTTCATTTAAATGCGTCCAACGTAACCTAGATATAGATTAGTATCGAGAAAAGATTTTTTTATTCGAGTCGCAAATAAATATATTTAAAAGTAAACAGCATCGACCGACCGATCATCAAAATGCATTTAGGGGTTTCTTTATCGATACCCTTAAGCTAAGCCCGAGCCGCGTTTAGAGTCTGAACACAAATTGTTATAAAAAAGAGAAAACCCAAATTTTTTGCACGACATATTTTCTAATTTTTTTAAGTTTGAATTAGAATGTGACTTTCTTAAAAGAGAATCTTGTAATTCCTACTGAGAAATAAATACATTAATTTTCATTTTTTGATTTTCTATAGCACGCAGTAAAATTAACACCCTGCATAAGAGGTGCTAATTACAGCTGAATTGAGGAACTGATTTCTAGAAAGTAAAAAAAACTACTTCGTGAAAATGATTTATAAATTTAATATAAAATTCTTACTTATAAATAGGTTATCTCCCCCAAATGTCGATCTGGTAGCTGTACCCGTATCCGCGCGCGGACTGCACGCGTATGGTCGCCGTGTTCCACCCGATACCGCCGGAGACGAGCCACGCGCTAGCCCACTGCGTGTAGCCCACCTGTGGACATACAATTATACTTTACATCACACAAAAACCACACTTGGCTGAGTTCCAACTGACACCACACACGCGCTATAGTCCGACAAGTTCGTGCGCGACCTTCCCTAGGGGTGACAGACGTTGGGGGGGGCGATGTCAGCGGGTAGCGGAAGGTGTAGCGGGGAAGGGACACGCGCGCATCCGCGCCGCACGTCATATTAAAATGACGTGCTTCCTCGCCCCCCAGCCGTCTGTACCCCGCAGGAAGGTCGCGCACGAACTTGTCGGACTATAGCAGCCTACTCGACAGCCAGCACGAATAGGCACTATGGGAGTTTTAAATTATAAGTTTTTAAGGGAAAGTTGTTGTGGTTGTTTAGTTTCATATCTATACAGGGTGTAAGGTACTGCTTTCCGAATACTGGTAAGGTGCATTCAGACCATGAAACTGAACAACATCCCATACGCAAATATTTCAGGAGACGTAAAAGGATTTTGGATCTCTCACACACATACAATGACGATCAGTTGACTGCATTTAGTATGGGAAGTCAATTATTTTTACGTTGCCTGACATTTTTTGATGGAAAATTGTTCAGTTTCGTGGTCTGAATGTACTCTATCAGTTTTTGGAGACTGGTCGGACGGACGGACGGACTAGGGGTAGCAGTATTCTAAGCCGCTACCACGGCGACTGTTAAAGACATATGTGATGAAACGCTAACTTACTTCTATTGCTTGAATACAACTGATTCGTGTTGTGGCGTTTCCTCGGTAGATCAGGTCTTGATACTGGATGCCGTTTGGTATTGCTCCTTTGGCAAGATATTGCCTGCAAACAAAACATCAAATTACTTAGGCAAAACTATTACAGGTATCTTTCTCTTGGCTTCAGAAATTTAATAGGTTCTTTACTGTCGTTGGAGTATAGGCTTTTTTGTTTTTTTTTATATGGCCACATCCAAAAACAACGGACAATTTTGTGATTCTGTGCCACATACGCAAATATAATCCGCTTATTTTATTAATATAAGACCGTGTTGTTTATGCTATATTTTGACGAACCCACATGAATCAACCCACACTGCCGCAAAATATCGCTTCGTATCAAAACTGGAGAATTAACCCACACGATGTCCATCTTTCTGTTGACCTTTCCAAAAGAGTTAAAGTAAATAAAGTTCGATAACTGGTAAGTAAGTACAAAAAGACGAAAGAAATGTTTTTCCGATAGTTAGCGCGACTGTGGGAATGATCTAGACATTCTCAGCTTTGTCTCGCCCCTAAACCACAGGCCGACAGACAGACAGAGAAACGCTTAAAGCGACTTCACTTTTAAACTTTCAATTACAAAGTCGTACCTAGGACAAAAAGGCTATAAGAAACCGGAAGGAGGTCAAGGTACTCAGAAACTGAACAACTTTCCCCATGGAACATGGATCGAAATATAATAAAAAATGGACTCATACAAAATCGCCGATCAGCAGCAGATTGTTCATTTTCATGAGTACTTTGACCTCCTGTCGGTTTGTTATATTCTTTTTGTTACTCCCGTATACTCGTAACTTCAAGTAAATAACTTATAATTATTAAAAATACCTTGCTAGAAGTCTATCGCCATACTGAATGTAGCCCAAAACCAAGTTGCTTCTTGCTGTAGGGGCACGAACCACAGAAGCCTCTGTAAGAGCTAGCGCTGCAAGTGTACATAGTACTAGGATAGATTTCATCTGAAAAATACGCGTGACTTGTTATAAAGGACGAAACTTGCAAGAGTTGTCGCAAGACACACAGATTTGCATTCATAGTCCAGGAACTATGCTTAAATTCCCTTATTTTCAGCCTAAATACTGTAGGTCGGATAAAGTATGTAGTTTCAGTTCCTAAATAAAACACTTTTTGCACTATTTCCACTATTTATAATTGAAATGCTATTAAAGCGCAACTGTTTTGATTTTTGAATTTGTTGCCTGAAGATAATGTAACAAAATGGGTCGCGCTTTAATAGCATTTAAATTAATTATAAATAGTGGAACTAGTGTAAAAAGTGTTTTATTTACTAACATACTATGGAGTTCCATTGAGAAATTACAACACAAAGTGTATAAGTAGTTTTAACTGGGAGTTCCATTAAAATAATATTTATGTAGAAACACACAAGGCTTACCTTTTCGTTATCAACTTAGCACACTTTTGAATACACCTTGACTCAGAACTATAAGTTAAATGATCATGTATGTTTTTATACTGCAACTGGAGTAGCTCTCACAGATAGATAAGATTGTATGCTGAGAAATTGATAACATGATAAGAAAATAAGGATAACAAATAAAATTACTCATCCATCGGATGATCTCATATTCACTCATATTTGTTTTGATTCTTTGTGACACGAATGAGGTTTTATTCAAAATATGATATGATAAATCAGAAATGGTACAGGGTTACAGCTTCTATACCACTGTTCTATAGGTTACTTTTTAAACCTATTGAAACACGCTGAATCCAAAAAATAAGATAAAGCAATATATTTAATTGATTGGTTTTGCGTTGTGGGCGGACATCCATAGCGGCATGCGACTAACTGGTTCGTTAGTAACAACAAAGCGTGGACCAGATGAATACTACGTCACAAAATAGAGAATATACAGAAGGACAGCTCGTCCCTTCTTCCGATCATTTATGCCTATACTCTAGGGGTGTTACTTTTTCTTTCCAATTTTATGAAATGCGGTACGAGGATCAAACGTACTTAGGTACATTACAATTATATCAAACCTATAAGTACGCTATACAAAAATATTTACACTTGCGAGTCATCTCTTGGCCGTCCACTCGCACCGAACGCTGTTAACACTCGCTACTATCCGGTTCGTAACGGTTCGAGATCGCGCGTTAATGACGTGTAGATGTGTGTGTTAGTGTAGTGGTATATGTGTGTGGCAGGGCAGTGCCTTTATTTTTATTTTTTTATGCCGCCTGAGCCGCGTTTAGAGTAGAAACTCAAATTGTTATAAATAAGAGAAAATTTTGCATTTTCTCTTTTTTAAGATTGTATTAGAATGTGACTTCCTTAAAGAGAATCTTGTAAATTCCTACGAAGAAGTAATAAATGATTGAATTTTGAATTTTGTAGCGACGTTTCCTTGTAACCGTCTCTCTGCATTGGGCGCCGGCCAATACTTACTTTGTGTGAATACTACGCAATTCCACGCATGGTCCACTGGGCATGTGAGATTTTCAGTGAATTGAAATTTTATTCAATAGTAGCTACGTTGAAACCTATTGCTTCAGAAATAGATACTAACACAAATGTGATTCGAAAATTTTTTGTCAATACTAATATTTTATCCAACATAAAACGACGAGAAAACATGAAAAAGAAGAAGCTGTACTTTAATTGCTTATCGCCCAAAGAGCGTAACATGGTACTCAGTACTACCTGGGTCAATAAAGAATTGTACCTATTAGCTATTATAAATAGCGGCAGTTCCGTAAGTAGGAAGGGGAAAGTATATGAAGGCCTGCCCTGCGTATGTAAGAGCAGTAGTGCGAGTGGGAAAGCATGACCTTCGGCCGATATTTATGATTCTATTCCTTATTGAAGCAGGGTAGTAACATAGATAGGGTCGTAGCGGTTACTACGGCCTACGTAGAGGTGCGTAGAGGCTATTGCTACGCACCATTGCCGTAGAACCGTGCTACAATAATTCATTCTGTGCACGATGCTGTACGTACCGGATTCGATTCCTAATTTTTAACAAATATTTACAAAATCAGTATTTACAATATTTACAAAAACAACTTAAAATCTAAAATAGGCCTCCCAATGCATCCCCACCAGACATGGTCCCCAACATGCTGGCAGCGTTCCCCCTTTGTATAGCCAGGCTAATACGCTGGGCAAGAAAGCTGCCAGCTCTGCGATCGCCGGATGTCTTGTGGAGACGCACTGAGAGCTCTGTAATGACTTTTTTGGCCTCAGGGCCCCAGGTGCCTAGAGTCTCAAAACCAATAGGCGAGAAAATGTACGAGTCACTTATCTGATCATATTTCCGCCTTTTTTGTACCTCGGCACTTGCCGCAGCGGTGCCCGCTCCGGTGCTTGTTGCCTGCAGGTGAGATGGGGCCAAAGTATCTACACAGGTGACATCCCAAACTAGGCACCGCCCTCGCTGCCAGGGAATGAGTGTCACGCCATCGGGTCTCTTGCCGTCAGAACGAACGATACCGTTCGGTTCCAACTTTGCCGGAACGTTCGCTGAGACAAGAGCCCGACGGATGACATCATTAAGGGCGCCGTGGCGGGATATGCGGCCAGCACTTCTGCGGCATGATAAGCCATGGTGACCAAATTCGTTTACCAAGGCGCCGCAAACGCAGTCGTGGGGCTGGTTGGTCCGGAGACCCAATCGAAGGCCGATAACAAGGGACAATGTGGTGTTGTCCAAAAGCGTTCCAATATTGGGCGATGGCAGAGCATTGAGCCACAGGCCTGACTCACCCTCAAAAGCCGCTAGAAGACGGGCGCGATCTGCAGTGCTCGGAGACATGTTTAAAAGATCCGACTGTATTCTCTTGCAGATCGGCTCGTCCCACTGCCTAGAAAGATCATAGGTTCTTATTGAAAATGTTTCCAAAATGTGTAAGGGCTGAGTACCACCGATTGATTTCGTTTTTCGTGGCTGCTAATGCAAAATCATTAACATTAGGTACTTAAGATTTATTTAATTGTGTGGCATTTTATACAGTGAGTCATGCTTATCATAAACCACACGAAAACTTTGGACAGGCTGTCTCCAAACTCAAACAAGTGGGAGTAATTAATATTGTTCCTATACCAAGCCTAACAAACATTAATAACGTCACATATTGTGAAACTTTTGATGGAGATCCCTTGTTGTATAACGAACAATATTATTTGGCAAAAAGTTAGTTTTTTGCCCAGATGCCATCTTTTGGGAATACCTACACTATTTGTCACTGCTGAATAATGAAGTCTTCAGAATTAATATCGCTATACAAAATATGTTGGACCCTTGGGATTAAGCTAAGCATTCGAACAAGCGGTAAAGTAAATTCGTAGCCAGCAGATCAACCTCCCCATTTTAGGGATCAACCTATTTTGTTTTTTCTTTTGTATTTGTTTGGAAGACCACTGTAAGTTGGTCCCTTACATGGGATTTACCCTGTGGATTTACCTATACTGGTTTATCTTGATGATGATCTCTCCGACTGATTTCGGCCATGGCGACCATTTCTACTCCTGATCAAGTCGGAGTACTAGTAGTTGGTCCCTTACATGGGATTTACCCTGTGGATTTACCTATACTGGTTTATCTTGATGATGATCTCTCCGACTGATTTCGGCCATGGCGACCATTTCTACTCCTGATCAAGTCGGAGTACTAGTAGTTGGTCCTTTAAATGGGTAGGTTGAAGTGCTGGCGATTAGATATATCACATGTTTAAACAGATATTAAAACGTCCTGCGAGGAACTAAGTATTTTTACTGGAGCATTACAAGTCGAAGAAAAAACGTAGGTAGTCTTCGGAAAAGATGAAATGCACACGCTCCGGATGATACTGCGGTTCGTTCGGTTAACAGCCCCCGAGTGAAGGAAGATTATTTGACCGATTTTATGCTAAGACATGGCCATGACAAGACTATGTTTTTCTCTTTCCTAAGTTACCGAGATACCTACCACGTGTTAACCACGAGTGTAAGATAGACGAAGAATTAGCCGAAGACGCCCGAACGCCCCGACGCTTTCTTGGTGACTTTGCCTTCTTCGTTTTCATACTTTGACTTTTGCAACCACAATCAAGCAATTTAGCCATTGTCTCATGAAATTAGCTAATAATCCGCTACTTGACTGACAAGCTTTGACAAGCCACATGAGCTACTTTTTAAGACGACCGAAAACGAAATAGTGTATGAAATTATAGAAATAATATTTTAGATTGATGGAGTCAAAACAATATCTTTTATATAATTTTGGTGTTTAAATATTCTAACTTTTGATATTTTGGCAAACGATGAATGAAGAATGTAGTATTTTTGGGCAATTGTTTTAAGCATACAACTTTTGTATTTTATTTATGACCCAGTGAAGCAGCGAATTGGAATTTCGAAAACTCCTTCCGTAAAAAACCGGAACCGGAAAAACTCCAGAAAATCATACGGTGCGCCTGAGAACCGGCTAAACAATGCAAATCTCCAGAGACCCTCGCTGTATCTTTCGGTAATTTATCTTCATTGCCGAAGCAGGAATTTTTCTATTTTCCAAGCACTTGATCTTACAATACCTACTCCCAGATGAAAGGAAACAATCTCCAACAAAGATTCTTTGTATTTTTTACTTTGAGATTGCTTAAGTACCTACTTGTCTTCCAGAAAATTCGATACTTCTTTAGAAATAATTATTTCTCGTAAGCTTGTCGTACGCAAAACGTACCTCATTATTAAATACGCTATCCCATCTGAGTGCTTAACGAAGATTTTAACGGGGTCTAGGAATAATAACGAACAACTTAGAGTAGAAAATGCGGCAACACAATGTATGTAACAAACTAAATGGGGAAAAACATACCTAGGTATGAAGAAAAAATATGGTGCGTTTTAGGTATTGAAGTCTCAAAGATCCTTTCATCAGATCTTGATTTTATGATAATGACTAAAAGCAAATGGAACCTTTCAAACTTGCTCCTGTGGCTCAGGAATCAAAGTTAGTCTGGTCTTGATCTCCGACACAGGCTTGCGCCATTTGTACATTACAAAAAAAAATGGTTGAAGTATTGAAGTTGAATGGGTGAAGTAATTTATGGCATTATTTTATGGGGTAATAGTACAGACATGGACACTCTCTTCATTCAGCAAAAGAAACTTATAAGAATACTCACTAATATTAAACAGACAGACAGCTGCAAAACATATTTCATATCCCTTCAGATTCTTACTTTGCCTTGTATTTATATAAGTACTAGAAATATGTAAATTTGTAAAAAACCATCCCCACCTTTATACTACAAGAGAAGACATCCCAACAAAATATTCACTACGAAACAGAAAAGGTCTTATGATACCTACTTCAAACCTTACTTGCCACACAAAAAGCCCCCATGTCATGTCAATTAAAATTTATAATATATTACCAGCAATTTTGATAAATGAAACAAATTATAATACTTTTGTAAGAGGATTAAAACAGTTTTTAATTAAAAAATGCTACTACGATATAAATGATTACCTTACAGATAAGTTAAAATAAGGTACCTGATACAAATAAGGCCTATGCTCGAATAAGGCCTAATACGCTAGAAATCCAGAAAAAATAAGTCATAGTGTTAGAAAGCTCACGCACACATTCTCATTAGCGCAATGAACTAATACAGCGGGCGCGGGCGACTCACGCTCGCTGGATGTGTTAGTGCGGACGCGGTCTTGCTGAAGAATGGTTTTGTCGCACTGCACCGTAAAATTTTCACGTGTTTATGATAAGTTTTTCATTCAATATTCAGTTATTTTGTTTATGTCACCGTAGGTATTCTGTACTTTAGTATATGTTTGTTCTATTATTGTCTATGAAATGTGTTATTTACAGTTTATTACATTTTTACGAATTTCTAACCTTAAATTAATGCAATCCTCAAATAAGGCCTAGGCCTTATTCCTGACCCTTAAGCCTTATTCCTTACCCGCAGGCCTTATTCCTGACCGTTAGGTTGGTAGGTGATACTGAACAATTTTTATGTCAAGACTGTGATGAAAATTGATATTGTCATTTAATGTTAAGTGAATTAAAGCTAATTCAAGTTCCCAAAGTTATAATTAATTAGTTTTTGCTGCGATGGCCTTATTAAAGCACTATGTTTTAATAAGGCCTACTACTTTTTGAGTTTTTTTTAAAATTTTGATATATTTTTCACAAGTTACGATTCTTTTGTTTACTTTATTACTACGCATGTTATTTTATTTGGATATATATTGTTTTGTTTTCTTAGTATAGCTTAAAAAGTGAGATGACTGATTAAAATTATCTCATTGTTGTTAAATTGTCATAAGATTTCGCTTACATAAGCAATCAAGGCTATTCATTGCAAATTAACTGTATTTTTCTTTAAAATACCTTTATTTTCCTATATTTTTTTGAAGTAGAGTAATAGGCCTTATTAAATAGACATAATTTAATATGGCAAAAAGCAGTGAATATGAGTTTGTTAATTTTGATCTATAATAGCACAATATTTCTTTAATTTATTAATGTGTACATGTAACTTATGAACTACCATATGTATTAGACCATTTCTAATTTTCTATTGTTTCTTAGCTATAGGATAAATAATGATAGGTCTAAAATGTACCTAAAAATATTGTGATCTCTCAATAATAATATAGATATTATGTTATGTAGTATGTAAGAAAATACTGTGCTCTCTCTATGTTGCTGTACCCTAACTAACAGGGTGCCATTTGTACCATCTTTGTATGTGATTTTGACTATGCAATAAAAACTTGAAACTTGAAAATTAAGTATATGAAGTTCGCGATGTATTGAAAACCGTCTACGATTTTTTTATAATATTAGGTAGGTAGGTACTTAACTCTATGTATGAATATAATAATGACAATCATCGATCAATGTAAGGCATTCTTTTTTTGCAGCTATGCTAAAAACGGTTTTCATTTCGTTCATGAATAACTCTGGCAAAGCTATCCATAACTCTTTCACAGTGAAAATGGACAGAAATCCCGTTCCAAATAGTTTTGTTGCACGCCGGCTTTGGATCTGATGAATGGAGCCGCACAAATCCTTCAATACTGGTAGGGCTGTCACTTTTCTTTCACACTAAAATCAACAGCACACAACACGCAACACACTTATTTTATCACACTACAGCCACAATGCAACAGCCCACAGCCCGCAGCTGAACCTCCTCCTATAAGGAGGATATTGCCATACTCACATCTCGGCAGTCGAATTGGCAAGCATGATGATGTTGCATTCACAGGGCAGGGCAATGAGAAAAACAATCAGCGCCTCGATCTAGGAACGAATCTCCTCAATCCCAGGAAATCTAGTAACGTTTTATGTTATTAATGCCCAAGGAGGGCTGTCTAAGTTATTCTGTGAAAGCCTCGGCTTTTCGACTGTTTTAATTTCAAATGTCGTAAGGGACATTTTGTCGTAAGGGACATTAAAGGCTCAGAATATGCAGTTTTTTATTCTCTATCGATCTGTCGTATCCACGCAGCGATATCTCGAAAAATGAAGGAGTTATAAGCAAAAACACTTTGTAGTAAGTCAAGATCTTGGACAGAAAATTGTAGTAAGTTACCACAAAATATGTGTAACATATGTGGGGGTACGCTGTAAAAGCTTTTTACAATTATGAATTACTTATACGACATATTTCAAAACAAAAAGAAAAAAACTTGTGGCTGAAAATGTCGCAATTACCAACGGATAGAAGCAGTATGTTATTTACAACATTACTTCCATAAAACATTTGAAATGATTGATGTCACTTACGACATAATTTTTTTTTATTGAAACGTACCTTACAACATTTTTACGATTTAGATCTCGAGAAAATTCCTTTACAACAACACTTCCTTGAAATACTTGGAAAATTCTGTGCCTTTTACGGCATTATTTTTTTCATAAAAGAGTCCGTTACAACATTTTTACGGTTTCGATATCAAAAAAATCCCTTTACTACACGGTTATTACATACGGGATGTTCTGATGTCACTTTCCTTAAGGAGGCTGTAAATAAGTAGAAGTCCATCTCATCTAGTGATCTTCCCTTTAACACCCGCAGGGATACACCTTTAACTACCCATTATCCTTTTCACCATTTGGCATAACAAACTGCAACGTGCGAGTTGGACAAAGACGCGATGCAAGCATCGCATGCTCTGCCGACATTTTTTTAATATCCCGCTATATTTTAAACATTCTTTTGCCACTCTAGGATGGGTGGGATGCAATGGGATGAAATGAACTACTTCGTAAAAGAATATCTAAATTTGGACCTACTAGTGTTACGCGTCAGTGCACGACCATGCTCACCTGCTGGCAGCCTTTAAAGGAAAGCCAAAGTCTTATAACATCAGGCAAAAAAATTGCTAGTAGTAGCTTTCTTGTCTCGTTTCTTTTTGTTGTTTTCATTGAAGACTTCAAAATTACCATCTGCATGATAGCGACGGCAGTGGTACATATAAAAATCAGACACCCAAATCTTACCTGCCGTAGAAATGCAACTGGATGCATAAATTATAAGTCTAGCTCTTTAAAAAGAAATGCTACCTATTAAAAACAATGTCTCATGACATGTTTTAAACAGTCTTTATTGATTGAATGTTTACTTATACAGTTTTTAAAACCATCTGCCAAGAATTTTCGTCAATTTTAGGTAAGGCAGACAAATAATTATTTTCTCTACCAATAAAGCTCTAAAAGCTGCCATTAGTTTTGTAACGATGTCATATCACGTACTATATGAATACCGGACAACTCCGGGTTCTGATTCTTGCTTAGCGCAACCTTCTCGACCTGCTGCCATGCGTTTTATCTTGATATCATGTGACGTAGGTAACAGCTAACTAAGATTTAGATAAATGCCTTGATAACTGTTTTCAATGTAAGTACATTATTCAAATTAAGATGGCAGGTAATTCTATTGAACAAATCTTTTTACCTACTTTAAAACTGCATAATCTACATTAATTATAAATATAATGATGGTTCCTATATTTGCAAATTGTGATTTGTTTTTTTTATAAATGTTATTTTTTTGTATTTTTCTTCTTACTACACTAGATTGTGCTTATAAGAAAAATGTATAACACTATCTTTAAAAATAAAATAATTAGCTAGTATCAACATACGCTACCAGGCTAATTATGACATGACATTGCATCATTCCGTGAGATTGTCAATGTAAGAGATCATGAAAAACATTATTTGTGGAACGCCTTTCATAGCATGCCATGACCACGCAACGTTTGTGAAAGACGTTTGTGTAATTTTAACAAAGAGAACATTTGATAAATCTAATTGTTTTATTCAAATCCTAATTTTGAGATAATAACTAACGAAAAGTATTATCGTATAAAAATATTATTATAATGTCTTATGCAAACCTGAATGGAACCGCCACGGTACGTGGATAAGTAGTATTCTGATTGTTACAAAATTGTTACGTGATTAAGTACTGCTCAGTTTAGCTTAGGGATTAAGACATCTGAAATTAGTAACTCTTTGACTAAAATAAAAGGGACTTGTAACTTACCAGTGGTCACAAAGTTACTAAATTCAGGCCTCTTGTTAAAATTTTATCAAATACAAACAAAAATAATATCTTTTCTTTTGCAAAAATACTTAATCTTCAATTAGAACCTAAACTTAATTAAGCAACATTTTACTGTAAGAAAATACCTACTTCCTACGAAAACCCCTAAAAATAATTAATAGTTAAATGCTAAACGGAAGGTTTTATTAGCGTATTTTTTGGCAAGTTTATAATCTGTACGTGAGTTACGACAATTATCAAGTATTTATTTATAGCTTTCTCACATATTCACGGTGCTTTACAACACACAAAAATAATATATCAATAAGTTAGAGCCTTAGTTACTACAAAATGACTATCATTTCTGTACGTAACGCCATTGTAGTAAAAGGCATCCTTAGCACTCAAAATGTCGTAAAGGACACCTTAACCAAAAAATCGTGTCGTAAGGGACGCAATCTTTAAAACTACTGAAATAATCATTAATTAGACTATTTATTCTGAAAGATATCGTAATTTTAATACTTTTCTGTCTAAGAATCATTTAAATCGGTTGAGATTTGAAAAAGTTATATAATTCGAAATGTTGGAAATCGTTTTTTTGCTCTCCTGAAAAGTAGGGGTTTGTCCCTTACGACATTTGAAATTAAAACAGTCGTTTTATTTTGTTAAAACTTGATAACAAAGTTTGTGCTACAAAGAAATAGCGTATCATTGCATAGAAGGTATGGACGTCCATGATGGTGCCCAGTGTGCCCATTCCCTAGATATTGTATTGAAAGCCCTTTAGTCGCTTTATAATCTTTGTTTATTAGAATTCAGTCTTTTAAAAACTTGTTTTCTCTAGACCAACTAATCCTAGATTTTTATACAAATACTGAGAAATACTAGTAGGTATAAGTTGAATCCTTAAATGGGTAGGTGGTTTGCTGGCGATGATGTACATGATCTAATACATGAGTAGGTATCCCCTTCAAAACTGATTTCCTTATTCCTGACACGTAGGTGGAGCCCTGTCGAATTCCTAGTGGAATAGAAAATAATATAAAGGGTTACCTTCAGATCGTTTTGAGAAAAGGCTCAATGGTTTTCCACGTAGTAGATTTCCATAAATAAACTAAAATAAAAGCGTTATCGATTTATTTATATTCTGCTAAGCTTAGATCAATAATGAAAAATATTGAACAAAATGTTCGAGGTTTGATTTTCCAATTTATTTTATTCTAACTAGGTACCTAGATACCTACTTATCTAGATGAGTTCCTACTTTCTGTGCCAGCTAGCGTTTCAGTATCACTCTCAGTTACATGTAGGTAGGTAATTGTAATGAAAACCTATACGAATACATAGGCACCTATGTAGCAACTTACAATCTACTTCTAGAGGAAATAATTTTAATAAAACTATCCTTCGCTGAGTTCTTGTAATTTGGCTGCAGAAAAACTGTTATTTGGCCAATATTATGACGGGTCTAAGATATCGGGTCTAAGTAGGTACAATAGGTAAGTAATCCTAGCCTTCGATCAGAGAAACTTCAACTTATTTCATTTACAATACAAAGGAACTGTTTCCTACACAAATAATCCGTAAACCTAGCACTTGGTTCCTACCTACTTACAAAGCCTGAACCTACTATAAATGTGCGTGTACGTATTTATAACAATAACATGAGCTTGCGAGTTGTTCAAATGGATTTCACTTGTTCATATAATGCGAGAGCAGTGTTTAGTCTGGAACGCTGGGAGCGGCAATAGTTAGGTACACTTCGTATAAGTACCAACTAGGAAAAAATATTCGTTGACACGCTTAGAGGCAAATATTTAATTCTTATTTTCAAGCCTAATATGTTCATGCTATTATGTTCGTGAAAAATGCTGCTTATCCTACCTGCACTCTTCGGATGATTATTACAGCCTCGAATTCTGCCGCCCGCCGGCTACCGGCTTAGAATTGAATCACCTTACAATTAAGTGTCGTTAGAAGCGACTAGGTATGGGATTTCAGAGTAGGTTAGAAGCGACTAGGTATGGGATTTGAGAGTAGACGTGTATTGTAATTTTAGGCGACAGGCTGACACCCTGTCACTATGGTGATACAGTCTTCTGAATGACTCTCAAACTTTTGTCAGACGTTGTCTAAATGGCCGTTTTTACAGCCGTTTACGCTCTGACTACCCCGCAAGGAATATAGGCGTGATGTGTAGGTACTTACCTATGTATGTAAGAATATCCCTAGGTAAGTTGTTTCTTCCCAACTGCAATGTTTTCCGAAGGTAAGGACTTCCAAGGCCCGACTCTAAAGTACGGAGACTGGCTGTGGGATGATGTGTCGATAGAACATAACATTGGTCCTTACCACCGGCGGATCCAGCGTTGGCTCAGGGGGGGGGGGGGGGTCACATAGACAATTTTATAGGTACTATATCTAGATAATTTTTGACCCGATTGCCTCAGAAGGAGGGTTATGTTTTTCGAGAGCCTGTATGTTTGTATGTGTCGCAGTACAATGCCAGAATTAGGTTTTTGACCAAAAACCGGCATATGGCAAAATCGTAGACTTCCTTCGGCCATCGTCCTAAGCTAGCTGATCCAGGTTTTTGGCCAAATACCTAGGATTTTGGCCGAAATCCCAGATTTGGTTAGTATTGTGGCTTTTTTTGCATTTAGGGGGAGCGAGGAGTGAAGAGGTATGTTATGCAAATCTGTTAAGGGTAGAGTTGGACACCCTGAAGGGCAGGGGGTAACATCAGACAGCCTGGACAGCAGGATTGCCTCGTACACTCTGGAGGATCGGAGGTAGCGTCGAGCGTCGGACGCCCTGGAGGACAGGGGGAAGCGTCCCAGAAAATCCAACCTCCGTCATCTTTCATCCTCCAGAGTGTCCGACGCTACCCACGCCCTCCAGGGCAACCGACGCTACCTCCCTACTACTGCACGTGCAACGCTACCTTCTGCCTTTCAGGGTGACTGACGCTACCTCCAACCCTCCAGGGACGCCGTGTGGGGTACACACATTTATGTATTTTATTCGATACCGTCAAACTGTATTTGTAAAATTAGGATTTTACTTCGTAGGGTATATCATTTATGTTCTTATATTCAACTACCCACAGTTTTGTATTTGTAAGATTCTTACTCGACATGATACATACTAAATGAGCTATGTGAATGTTGTTAATGTATAGGTCTAATTTCTTGAATAAATTACCAATCTCATTCGGTCTGCACTTGGCTACAAGCAAAACCAGCTCTTTCATTTCACGCACACATCACCCAGCTCATGCACCACACCTAAATTGGTGACCCCGACGTGATTGATAAACAAGATATCAAGCGGAAAACGATAGCAACCAGCACCACAGCGTGCGATATGCATCGTTAGCAAAAACATGCAGTACAAGCTTATTTAATCGTATGTTATGCATCTAAAGCGACATGCTATTGTAAGCTACATTGCTACACCCGCTATAGGCTTTCTACGCCAAAACCAAAGCTATGAAACACCCATCACGCCAAAACCAAAGCTAAACAGTGTACCCATCTAGCTAAAATACCCCATAATACATACATATATCACGCCTATATTCCTTGCGGGGTAGGCAGATAATTAGTAGTACCCAAAAAAACTATCCCTACCGCACCAATATTTTAGCAAGCATTCATACTACAAAGCATACATGGCACATGCACAGGGATAAGGGTAATTGTGAAAAACATGCGAAATATGCAGCTACCTACTTATGCAAGCAAACACCACCACCACCAAGCCAAATTCACCTTGCAAGCGACATTCAACCGCATCCAACATACAAAAGCAAGCAACTAACTACTAAATACGTGCAAATACGACTGCTTATACATGCACTAGTCGTATGTAACAAACATCAAGGGTAAAAATAAAACAGCAAATTCATATTATTGACGTCAGTCGTAGTGTGAAACTAAGAAGTTGCAATGAGAATTGCAGTTCACAGCGTGTAGCTGTTATTAAATAAACCAGCAACTGGCCGGCGACGAATTCAGAAGCACAAAACGAAGCGTTATTTTTCTTGAAGCACTTTGGTCGGACGATCTCGAAGTATTCTTCTTGAAGCACGTTGCTTAGACGTATCTCGAACGAAGCACTAGTTACACAACTGGCACGATGGATTGTTGGAAAGCAGCATGGCACGTAGTCATCTTCGATATGGAGCACGGGGACAAGAATAACGGAAGTCTTCAATGCGGCGAGTAACGAACGCCAGGCGTCGATACGTGGACTACGGGAAGCGTGCACTAGCGGTGGTGGCTGGAGTCGACTAACATGGCGGCGCCGTGCGCGCGCGCGTTATATAGACGGAGCGAATTGGCGTCAGCGTTGGCCGGTATCGTGCGCCGTGCGGCTGCGGGGGGACCGCCTGCCGCCCGCGCAGATCCAGCGCTGCGAAGTTTGAAGACGGAACAAGCGTATTAATTTTAAGCGTATATGTTTTAATGTAAATTTTGTATATTAAATTACTGTTCCGATATTTTAGTATATGTTTTATATGACCATTATTGATGTAAATAAGATACTTGAGTTTTGTTTTATTTTCTTTCCTTATGAACGTTTCACTAGGAAGGGAGGTATGTGGGGTAAACACATTTATGTATTTTATTCGATACCGTCAAACTGTATTTGTAAAATTAGGATTTTACTTCGTAGGGTATATCATTTATGTTATTATATTCAACTACCCACAGTTTTGTATTTGTAAGATTCTTACTCGACATGATACATACTAAATGAGCTATGTGAATGTTGTTAATGTATAGGTCTAATTTCTTGAATAAATTACCAATCTCATTCGGTCTGCACTTGACCAAGCAACCTAACCAGCTCTTTCATTTCACACGCACACATCACCCAGCTCATGCACCACACCTAAAGCCGTAGTCGGGAAGGGGTAGCGTTGGACCTACTATTGTGTTACAAAGTAGCGTCGGACGCCCTGGAGGACGTGGGGGGCGTCAGACACTCTGGTGGATAAAAAGTGGCGGGCGTTAGTTTTCCTGGGCTTCCGACGCTAACCCTTGCCGTAAAGGGCATCCCTGGAGGGTTGGAGGTAGCGGCATAGACCCTGAGAGGCAGGAGATAGCTCTGGACGTTCTAGAGGGTATTAGGTAGCGTCGGACGCCTTGGCGGGCGTGGGTAGCATCGGGCACTTTGGAGGATAAAAGATGGCGGGCGTTGGATTTACTGGGCGTCCGATTCCCCCTGTCATTCAGGGCGTCTGACGCTACCTCCCATCCTCCCCAGCGTCCAGTGGTACATGCTGCTCTTATGGTATCTGTCTCCAGGTCAACCGAGGCAATCCTGCTGTTCAGGCTGTCTGACGCTACCCCATCCTTCAGGACGTCCGATGCCTCAGGGGGAGGTGCATAACGTACCTCTCCACTCCTCGTTCCCATTAGGATGTCGGCCAAAATCCTAGGTATTTGGCCAAAAATCTGGATCAGCTTAGGACGATGACTGACTGAAGTCATCGATTTTGCCATATGCCGGCTTTTGCTTATGTAATTGAATGGAATCTTGTGTTTGACATTGACAAAAAAGACATTGTCAATATGTAAAGAATAATATAACCACTTAGTCAAGGTCCTGGGCCAGACTCAGGGGGGGTCATGTCCCCCATGACCCCTGGATCCGCCACTGGTCCTTACCTAATTTACTGACTGTTAGTTATACTATACAAAATAACTACTAAACCACCTTCATTATTGGATAAATAGGTAGTTAAACCTATTCAGTTCCCTAAATGTGCCTTATTGTACGAGTTAATCGCTCGTCGTGTAGTGAATCGACCCTTACTCGAAACTCAAAGGGCAAGGCCAGGCAAGGCTATCAGGTCATTTTCCTGTTTATATTAAACTAAATAAAATTACCTGCATAAACGCTAATACCTTGAAAATAGCATGCTTTTGCAAAGATGTAAACCGAAAGAAAGAAAAACAAGTAGAAAATGTTTTAAGTTTCGCGGTAGTATTTCTGAACGAAAATCGTCTACGGACTGAAATTTCTGAACGAAACGAGATTTGACATTGGCTGACAGTTCTTTTCTGACGTGTTGTTTTGTGCAAAGACGGGTGTAAACATATTGCAATATTTCTTGAAATACGCAAGAAAAATCGCTAATTACTTAATTATTTCGTATAGTATAGTGTAATAAAGTGTATCAAAAATGTTGAAAGCCGTAATCCTAATTGGAGGACCTCAAAAAGGTAATTTTCTGTACTGTGTCTACGTCACCGGTTTTATCAGCTTTATGATGCTAAATATTGTTACATTATGTATAATTTACATATTAGTGTACTATATTCGAGTGTAGGTATCGTATGATTATATAAGAATAGCTTATAAATATTCTTTTTGATGAATTTCAATAATTTTCTTTTAGGTTATGTTTACTTTGTTGTCATTGTTAGAGAATGCTCATACAAATACGAGCAATGATAATGCTAAGTAGGTATATCATCGTGACGATGAGTGTTTATCAGTTCATTTAATGTTATTGTGTTGTATAGATATACTACATAAATATTACCATACATAGAAAAACATATAGTTTGCCTTCAATTATTACACACACATTTTTTAATTGATACTCAACTCAAGATTCTACAATAAAATAAAGAATACTCTGACCAAAGCAAAACTTTTTCATTAGTACTTGGCTTGGTGTGTAGACAGCGTATTAACAATAATACCTACTGATATTTTAATAACAAACACTGTAATACATTTTATTTCTAAATGTTAATTCTTCCAGGCACACGTTTCCGCCCGCTATCCCTGGAGACCCCAAAGCCTTTGTTCCCGATCGCCGGGAAGCCTCTCATAGAGCACCACATAGCAGCATGCGCAAAGCTGCAGGAATGCAAGGAAATCCTCATCATCGGCTCGTACCCTACCACACAGATGACACAGTTTGTCACCGATATGCAGAAGGAGTACCATGTCATTATCAGGTTTGTTTTTAATAATAAATTAGGATAATATTATGGTAAGAACAGTTATCTGATGTACAAATGTGTGGCAGATTACACTTTTTTTCCCAGTAAACCCTGCATTTTAGCACATTCGATGAAGAAGAAGAAGATTTTAGCACCGTTGTAAATTCTTTATAAAGACCTGTCCTTCAATTTTCTTTACACATATTCTTGAATATTAAGCCACAAATCATATGAAGATAAAAACATAATAATGAAAAACTACCCACTTTCAAATTAAGAGTCATTACTGAACATCTCTTTATATCTGCAAAATGGATCTTCCCTTGCAGGTATCTCCAGGAGTTCACTCCGCTGGGCACCGGTGGAGGGTTGTACCACTTCAGAGACCAGGTCCGAGCGGGCAACCCGGCAGCATTCTTCCTGCTCAACGGAGATGTGTGTGCTGACTTCCCGTTGAAGGAACTTGCAACATTCCACGGAGAGAAACCTTCTGCTTTGGTACACATTGCATCTTTTTAATTTACTTGAGGCCAGTCCAGTAATTTCATGTGCTGCTAATCATTTTCCTATGCCAATGTGTTAACTTTCTAGTGATTAGTAGAAGCCTATGTTACTCAGAATTGTTGTGGCCTTCCAATGGTGAGAGAATCTTTCCACTACATAATATATAAGAAGAGAAGATGGGTAGAATAAACAGTTTTTTTTGGGTTTCGTAGTTTACTAGAAACCCTTATCATTTTGGTAAGTCTGTCTGTCTGTATGCCGCGCCCTCATAACTTCGTCAGTTTTGGAGCAATCGACATCAAGTTTGGTGTGAAGATAGATCGTGTTGACCCAAATTTAGAAATGTTGAGAAAAAAATATTTTTATTGTTTTTTGGACCCCCTTCCCATACATGTGAAAGGGAAGCAAATTATTTTTTTTCCACCTGTTATATCGCGCGCACAGCTGTTTGGTCGTGACGTGCGTATTATTGCGTCAAGGACGTACAAAATGTCCTCGAAACTTGTTAAGTGTTCTGGTTGCAACGTCGTTATTGACGAAGTGCTAGCTTTTGTGAATAATAAAATTGATGTGATGACAGAAGAAAGTATAAGTAAAATTTGTATTAGTGCGTTTTCTCCCACGGATATCTCAAACGCAAAGGAGCTATTATATAGCTCACTATCACAAAAGAAGAAAAAACGCAAGGGCGATGGAAAGAAGCAACGTTATATTGAGGACATTATCTACACCCTCAAGTCCACACCAAGCGAGGAAATTCCCGTTTTCGTGGCGCGGGACCTGCAAAAACTACCCCCTGTCTTATTCGATCACGTCGATGTTACACGGTTGTTAAAAGACTTGGTAAAATTACAACGTGACGTCCAACAAATTCAAGATCAATATGCGACTAAAGACGAACTAAAAACACTTAAATCGGACTTGGAAACCCTAAAGACAACATCAGTGATAAATAACTACAACGATGTGGGTAACGTAAACACAAAGCGGGGCGCATACTTGGGACATAGTTTTGAATGTGACAGCGGCCCGATGGGCTTGAATCATATAACGTATGGTGATGGATCAGTGTCACCCAAAGTATCCCCAATATATCGTGATATGTCTGTACATTCTACAGATAAAAATTGGGAAACTTCAAAAATACAATCTCCAAGGAAACAGGGTCCTTTAAACTCGAGCTGCCACCAAAATCAGCAAAATCCAGGCAATAATGCGAGTCTAAACAACATCTCCAGAGAAACAACATTCAATAAACAGCTGATCGATGCACCTACCAAGTCGATGAGTCACGCGGCTCAGAGCGATAACGACCACGGACCGGCTAGCGTAATGGGACACACGGCCGCCCCGAGCGGCCCGGTTGCGGCGGCGGCAGCGATGCCTAGCTGCGAGTCAATAGATAAATCGCTAGCCGATATCATTAAGGATGGCAATTGGAAAGAGGAGAATAATGGCAATGACTGGACTTTTGTTGAACCAAAAAAGAAGAAGTATCGTTTTTTGGGTAGAAAAGGCAACGCTGTTACTGGGCCTAACGTAAACTTCAAGGCGAATGATGTCAAAGTGCCTTTGTTTATTTATAACGTGTCGAAGGAGGTGACTGTGTGTGACATTAAACAGTACATCTCAAGTAAAACAAATGCGCAGGTACTGATAGAAAAAATAGATATGAAAGTACAGAAATCATACGATGCATATAAAATCTTCGTGCCTAGCCGAAAATTAGATTTGTTTTTGAAAGAAGACTTCTGGCCTGAGGGGATAACATATCGCCGTTTCATACATTTTAGGCACAATAAAACAGGAAAGAAGATAGACTCCGGTACAACAAGTGGAAAATCTACATCTAATAATGGATAGTACAATTAACCTAATATCTTTTAACTGCAAGGGACTTGTAAGATCTAGCGAGTGTTTGCGGCAATTATGCAAGAAGGCGGACTTTTTGGCAATTCAAGAGACATGGTTATACAGTTATGATATACAGCTACTGGGAACTATTGACGACAATTTTGCGTTCGTAGGCAACTCTGCAATGGACCTATCAGCTGGCGTGTTTCGCGGGCGGCCCTACGGCGGTGTAGCTTTACTGTGGCGCAAGAAACTATTTCCAAACGTATCCGTTATTAAGTGCAATAGTGACCGTATAGTGGCTATAAAAGTACTCCTGGGCGATCGCTCGTTTATTGTGTGCTCTGTGTACATGCCTACCAACTCGCGTGATAACCTGGTGGAATTTGCTCTGTGATTAGGTGAATTAAATTCAATAGTGGAAAATAATAATATTGAATGTGTTTACATGCTCGGTGACTAATTATAGTCACCGAGCATGTAAACATTAGCGCACCCAGGAAAATTGTTTTATGATGAATTAATGAGTTTTTGTTCTGAGCAATCATGGTCATGTTATGATACTGAAGTTATGTCTGCGGATACAGTAACGTACGTAAGTGAGATAAATGGAAGCCAGTCGTGGCTCGATCACTTTGTACTTACTAGTGCAGCTAAAGTAACAGCTGTCTGTGCTAGGGTTCTCGATGACGTCTATGTGTCTGATCACTACCCTGTGCTGCTAAATTGTAACATACAATTTATAAAACCAAAAATAAACTTGCCAGAGATTGATAATAACTTAATCAAATGGGGATCACGGGATCTTGATCAGACAAATAGGTACCACGATTTATGTAATTCTAAGTTCAGGGACATTGATTTTAATCCAGCTTTTGGCAATTGTGCGGACGGTATTTGTTCAGATTTAAGCCATAAGATACTGCTTGACGAGTTATAGGATGACATTGTTTGTATTTTAACGAAATCTGCCATAACTACTTGTAAACTTAATAGGGTCAGGTAGGGATCGGTGACTCAGGCGGGTACATTGACTCACGCTTATATTTCGTAATAGGACAGCAATATCTATCTGTATTCTTAACTAAATGGTAGCTCTTGACAACCAAACACATACAAACCAATCATCCGTCCGCTCCATTGCGGTTTGATTGTGAAAAAAATGTGCGATTGGTTTTGCACCTCTAAAAATGCTTTTAAAGGTATCCTACATGTATTTTTATCGGTTACGATTGAAAGGTGTAGGGAAATGTAATTTTTATTATCGAAAGCGGTGTTCATATACTAGATAATAAGCTAGATTTGCTTGCTCTTAGAGAAGTGTGGTAATTTTTGCAGGCTAATTATTTCAAAATAGCGTCGGCGTCTACACTGACTCAAATTTAAGTGGTACACAGTGACTCTAACATTCAGTACTGGCTCATCTCTCTATTTTTACAAACATTAACAAACAGTTGTAGAATATTTCTTATGGCAATGGTAATGATATGAAAAGAATACTTTGACAAATATAATTGATTATAATGCATAGTTTCAATAAATATTGTACTAGCACGACAGGGTTGCGAAGTCCATATAAACTGTTAGAGTCACTGTGTACTACAGGGTTTGAGTCAGTGTAGACAGGTACACGTACACAATGACTCACAATTTCTTTTCTAGAAAAAAATGGCTGGTTGCCTTATTGTCGTGTTATTGCAAAAAATGATAATGCGAACCGAAAGAGTAATAATCAATACATCCTAGGTATGAATTTGAGTCTGATACTTCAAAGTTTTCTATGAAATTTTATTGATTGAAAAAATCCGAGTCACTGTTGCCTACCTGACCCTACTAATAAGAAAAAGAAGTGGAAACGTATTGTAGGATGGAACAAGTACGTGCGTGACGTTCATTCTACGGCTCAATTGTATTATAAAACGTGGATAATGTGTGGTAAACCTACTTCTGGTCAAGTTTATCAGAATATGCGTGAGTCGAAGCGTGTTTTTAAGTCCAAAGCACAATGGTGCCATAAAAACGAACAACAGATTAAAATGGACACAATTGCAAAACACCACGCAGATAAAGATTTTGGTAAATTTTGGAAGAAAACAAACGCACTAAACATTAGGCCATCTCTCCCAGTAAGTGAGGCTGGATGCCACGACCCTAAAGAAATTGCAAAAGCTTTTCAGAAACATTTCTGTGTGCAGTCATCTTTAGGTCCTGCTGAAGGGGTGCTCACTGCTGCACCAAATGCTCCTACACGAACTGTATCATTTACTAGAAAGGAAGTTGCCAATGTCATCCGGAAAATTAAAGGTGGTAAATCGCCTGGTTTTGACTTCCTCAGCATTGAGCACCTTAAGTATGCGGGCTTCCATTTGACTAGAGTGTTGGCAATGTTTTATTCATTGTGCCTGGGTCATGGTCATCTCCCTGCTAAGCTTATGTACACTACAGTCGTACCAGTCCCGAAGAATAAGACAGGCGATCCCTCAGACCTCCTTAACTACAGACCAATTTCCCTTGCAACAGTAATTGCAAAGGTTCTGGACAGTTTGCTTGACAGACAGCTGGATATGCACATTACCCTTAATGATAGACAGTTTGGTTTCAGACCAGGACTGTCAACGGAAAGTGCTGTGCTCTGTCTCAAGCAGACTGTCCATTACTATATATCTAGAGGTACTCCAGTTTACGCGGCTTTCCTGGACCTGTCCAAGGCTTTCGACCTTGTATCTTATGACATTCTTTGGAAAAGATGGAACAAACTACCATACCAGTCGAAATAATAGCACTTTTTAGGTATTGGTATCAAAACCAGGAGAACCGGGTAAGGTGGGGTAGCTCTTATTCAGACGCGTATACCTTGGAGTGCGGGGTGAGACAAGGTGGACTGACCTCTCCCAAAATCTTCAACTTATACATGAACCAGCTTATTGATGAGCTCAGTAGTACCATGGTCGGATGTCATGTAGGAGGAGAATGTCTCAATAATCTGAGCTATGCTGATGACATGGTGCTTCTGAGCCCATCAATAAAAGCATTGGCGAAACTTGTTGGAATGTGTGAGTCATATGCGGTGGCCCATGGGCTCAGGTATAACGTGAAGAAAAGTGAGTTGCTGCTGTTTAAAGCTGGAAATAAATACAACGATATTGTACCATCTGTATCACTTGACGGCACTCTCCTTCGTAGAGTTAAAGAGTTTAAATACCTGGGCCACTGGGTTACTGAGGATCTGAGGGACAACAAGGACATTGACAGGGAACGCAGGTCGTTGGCTGCTCGTGGTAACATGTTGGCCCGTAGGTTTGCGCGGTGTACCAAGAGTGTGAAGGTGACGCTATTTAAAGCATTCTGCCAGTCATTGTACACGTGCAGCCTTTGGGTTAGCTTTACACAGCGGGCATACAGCGACCTGCGGGTCCAATACAACAACGCGTTTAGGGTTCTGATGGGGCTGCCGTGGAGGTGCAGTGCGTCCGGGATGTTTGCTGAGGCAAACGTTGATAGCTTTCCAGCTCTAATTCGAAAAAGGTGTGCCTCGATACATACCCGTGTCCACGGCAGCCCTAACAGGATACTGCGCGCACTAGTTCATAGGTGGGATTCTCCCTTCACGGAGAGGTGGATTCGGGTCCACACTATGCTGTAGGCGCCTCGACGTACGCCATTTACTAACACTTAGTCTATAAGCTTACTAACTATGATTGTATTTGATTTAATAATATTGTGAATGATGTAATGATTATTGTGATGGAATGTGATTTGTTTATTAATATTATGTACCTACTGTATGGATTTTAAATATCTGAAATAAATAAATTGAATTGAATTGAATATTCAGTAGGGTATCGTTAAATAGGTCTTTTTAAACTAAGGGGAGGTTTCTTTAAAACAAATTGTCTATAATGCTTCTGTCTCGAGATATTTGCTTTTAAAAGCGGCGTTTTTGAGCCATAATTTGTTCCAGCTGTAACAGCTAAAGTATGCATGCTAAAAATATGAAAAAAATATGAAATATAGTTTTTAATAAGAAGTTACCATGAAAACTATAACGAATACTGTACCACTTACGATTAAGGAAATATTGAAGTTTTTCAATTTGCGGTTGGTAACCATACAGCTGCAAACAAACGAGCAAGAAAATAAACTTTGTAACAGTGAAAGATACCTTCTTAAACGTTGACTGACTACGAAACCCTATTTGTGAGCGTGTCTGACACGCTCTTGGCCGCTTTTTTTTATCTATCACATTATCTTGAGTAAGTTAAAAGATAAGCTAACAATTTTGGCTACTGAAGTTGTATTCTGCCCAGTATGGCACCGGATAAAAAAAAACCCAAGAAGATGCGGTTTCAATCCAAATGCTTGCAAAAAAATGGTTTCTATTTTTTTTTTATCATTGGTGTCAATATTTTTTACCACCTTTTACGCTCTACCTACCACGCAAGGTATAAAGGCATGACGTGTGCGCATTTTTATGTTTTTTAACCTATTCCAGGTGACAATAATGGGCACAGAAGCGACGCGGCAACAGTCAGTCCACTACGGTTGCATGGTCCGGAACAACGATTCAGCGGTCACCCACTACGTAGAGAAGCCTAGCAGTTATGTGTCGACTTTGATCAACTGTGGGGTGTATATGTGCTCACTCAATGTGTTCCAAACTATGGCAGAGGCAGCGCAGAAGAAACAGGACGCTTTCTACAGGTATTTCTGTCTCTTTCTTTACCTATGAATTGAGTTGAGATAGCACTACAGTTGGGAACGTTACGTAGAGAAGCCTAGCAGTTATGTGTCAACTTTGATCAACTGTGGGGTGTATATGTGCTCACTTAATGTGTTCCAAACTATGGCAGAGGTAGCGCAGAAGAAACAGGACGCTTTCTACAGGTATTTCTGTATTTTTCTTTACCTATGAATTAAGTTGAGATGGCACTACAGATATACACGCTACATAGAGAAGCGTAGAAATTATGTGTCAACTTTGATCAACTGTGGAGTGTACATGTGCTCACTAAATGTGTTCCAAACTATGGCAGAGGCAGCGCAGAAGAAACAGGACGCTTTCTACAGGTATTTTTGTCTCTTTCTTTACCTATGAATTAAGTTGAGATGGTAATACAGTTGGACACACTAGAGAAATCTAGCAGTTATGATCTACTTTTTTTTTATAAACCATGGGTAAGCATTTGTCCGCAATCTCACCTGATGTTAAGTGACGATGCAGACGATGATGGAACATGCTCGCCCAGATAATGCCTATTCACACTCGCCTTGAAGAGGCCCAGGTTAAAACGTTCCGGAAACAGATCCGCAGGCAGGGAGTTCCACTCTTTAGCAGTTCGCATTAAAAATGTAGAAGCGAAGCGCTTTGTGCGAATTTGCGGGATGTCAACGATATAAGGGTGAAATCCCAACCCACGTCTCGTGCACCGGAGATGGAATGGTGACGGAGGTATCAGGTCATGGAGAGACTGTGCACACTCCCCGAAATGTATCCTGTAGAATACCGACAATACTTTGTCTTATGTTACGTCTACCTTGTTGAAAGATTAGATTAGATTTGATTTTTTATTTAACTTTATCAAATTCATAGTTACAAACAGTAGGTACCTACTTAAACTAAATAAAAATGTCAAAGTATAATGTGATCGTCAAATGTGTGCTCACTCAATCCTACCGCTTATAACTCGAATTTGAATAAAATAACATTATCATTTCTACCTCGTCACATTGCACTGAGCTCATCAATTCGCTTGCCAAAACTTATTGATGGCTGTTTGTTACAGATGAGATGAATGATAGTAAAAACACAAAATAGTGAGTTTGCAGAAGGCTCACTCGGCCCTATTTCGGATTTTTGCGATTGGCACTTGTTACATAGGTAGCCAGGGTTGCTACTGTCAACAATCTCAAATTATAAAAATATCAAAACAACAAAATCTGTTAAAGAACGTCATATGATTCTGAGCCAATTTTGAATCCAAGAAATATGACGTTCGTGTCAACCACCTTCTTAGTTACCTTGACATTCCCTGAGATTCCGGTTATTTCCGGTGAAAGTCAGAAAGCGTCAAAATCGACGCATCTGGTAAGGCGCCCTGGGCGTCGTTTCTCTAATATTTGTGGTAAAAATACCTAACGATAACAATATTTTGTCATCAGCGGAGGAGAGAGTTGTCAAAACGGTGCTCAGCCCGGGTACCTATCGTGGGAGCAAGATGTGCTGTCACCGCTTGCTGGGACCAACAAATTGTTCGCTTTGCAGGTACAGTACAATTAAGTGATGCCCGCTTTAAATAGCATCACTCCTTTTTTCCCAAGGGTACCGTAAAAGGCGCCTCAGGGTCTCGAGGTGTATTTTATGTTATGATTATGACAAACTGTCACTATTAGCTTTGCTATTAGTGAACTATCACTAGTGTGAGTCACAATTTTTCTGAAACTGCTACTCTCAAATGTGTCAGAGTGGCGATAGCAACCGTATTTTTACGGTACGCTTTGCCTTCCCCGCAAGGGATAAAGGCGTGACATGTGTATGTTTGTATGAATGATATGTTTTAACCGCAGAGAAACTCACTAAAGCTAACCAACACAAGAGCACACAACAATCCTCGCAAGCACTTTCCGAGCAATAGGTTGGTGGAGGCATGAAACAGGCTACCAGAGCATGTGGTGTCTGCAGAAAATACAAACCAGTTTAAAAACAGATTGGACAAATTAAACTCAACTGAGAAATCCAAACAAGAGGACAGCAGGATACAGGCATAATCAGTTCCTACAACTGCTGCCTGTTTAAACAATAATAACAATGTAGCGCTATAAAACCGGCTGTACAAAGTCGAGATGGTAAAAACCAATCAACATAATAATAATAAGATACATAGGTTATAATTATAACTCAAAATTCTTTCTAGGTAACAAACTGGTGGGCGCAAGTAAAAACAGCTGGTTCTGCGATATATGCCAATCGACACTATTTGGAGCTCCACCGTGACAGTCTGCCTGAAAAAGCGTGTTGCCAGATCATACCAGATGTTTACCTCCACCCTACAGCCACCGTTGATCCTACTGCTGTGGTGAGTAGCATTTATAGCTGGCAATACTGTCAGTGGATGAAAAAGAATGTTGCTAGATCATACCAGACGTTTACCTCCACCCCACAGCCACTGTCGACCCTACTGCTGTTGTGAGTAGCGTTCATAGCTGGCAACACTGACAGTCTGCCTGAAAAAGCGTGTTGCCAGATCATCCCAGATGTTTACCTGCATCCTACAGCCACCGTCGACCCTACAGCCGTGGTGAGTAGCGTTCATAGCTGGCAATACTGGACGTGGATGAAAAAGCGTGTTGCCAGATCATACCAGATGTTTACCAGCACCCCACAGCCACTGTCGACCCTACTGCCGTGGTAAGTAGCGTTCATAGCTAGCAACACCGATAGTTTGCCTGAAAAAGCGCGTTGCCAGATCATCCCAGATGTTTACCTGCACCCTACAGCCACCGTCGATCCTACAGCGGTGGTGAGTAGCGTTTTTATCTGGCAATACAGACAGTGGATGAAAATGCGTGTTGCCAGATTATACCAGATGTTTACCTGCATCCTACAGCCACTGTCGACCCTACTGCACCGTTCATCCTACTAACTGCTGTGGTGAGTAGCGTTCATAGCTGGCAACACTGAAAGTCTGCCTGAAAATGTGTTGCCAAATCATGTTAGATGATTACCGATCAAATCTTGACTGTCCCGATGGCGTAGTGGATAGTACCCCTGCCTTCTACGCCGAGGGTCGTGGGTTCGATTCCCATCACACACAAATATTTGTTAAGTCAATTTTCAAGTATTTGTGTGTAGTCTGGGTGTTTTCTATGTATAATATGTATTTATTTACAAAAAAAAAGTATGTAAGTATTATATCAGTTGTCTAGTTCCCATAGTACAAGCTTTGCTTAGTTTGGGGCTAGATGGCGCTGTGTGTCTCGTCCAGGGGATATTTAAATACATTTTTGTATTGAGGCCTAAACTTTTTTCAGTATTTGGATTTTAGCCTCCATTTATTTTTGTATACCTCGTTCGTAGGTGGTAATTCTCCTTGGGACACTGCGTCGACGAACAACCCATCGAATCCTGCTGTCATAGTTTTTAAACCGCAGACAGCAACCAAACCGCTTAACGTGCCGTTCTAGGCATAGAACCATCTTTGGGATGCTGATGCAAATGCTACGTGTTTTTTAAAGGTTTTAATGATTATTTTATTGATCCCTTTTCCCAGATCGGACCCAACGTTTCAGTCGGTGCTGGTGTGACAATAAAAGCAGGTGTTCGACTGAAGGAATCCATAGTACTAAACAATGCGACTATCAACGAACACGCACTAGTCATGTATGCTGTTGGTACGTATAGTTTTATACTTAAGCTTCTATTCTATCTGCATGTCTTATTTATTTTTAATAGATATTTGTAAAATAAAAGCCGGTGTACGGCTGAAGGAATCCATAGTACTAAACAATGCGACTATTAATGAACACGCACTAGTCATGTATGCTGTTGGTACGTATAGTTTTATGCTTTAGCTTTTCCCATTTCTTTATCGTTTTAAGCGACAGGCTGATAATTTGTAGGGTCAGGTAGGCTACAGTGACTCGGATTTCTTCAATCATCAAAATTTTATAGATAACATTGAAGTATCAAACTGAAATTCATATCTCGGATGTATTGATTCATACTCTTTCGTTTCGCATTATAAATTTTTGCAATAACACGACACTTAGGTCACCAGACGTCTTTTTCTAGAAAAAAAAATGTGAGACACTGTGTACCTGTACCTGTCTACACTGACTCAACCCCTCTGGTACACAGTGACTCTAACAGTTTATATGGACTTGGCACCCTGACGTGCATGTATAATATTTATTGAAACTATGCATTTTAATCAATTATATTTGTCAAAGTATTCTTTTCATATCATTACTATTGCCATAAGAAATGTTTTACAATTGTCTGTTAATGTTTCTAAAAATAGAGAGATGAGCCAGTACTGAATGTTAGAGTCACTGTGTACCACTTAAATTTGAGCCAGTGTAGACGCCGACGCTATTTTGAAATAATTAGCCTACAAAATATTACCAGACTTTTCTAAGAGCTAGCAAATCTAGCTTATTACTTAGTATTTGAACACCACTTTCGATCATAATAATTACATTTCCATAAATCTTTCAATCTTAACCGATAAAAATACATGTTGGGTACCTTAAAAAGCATTTTTAGAGGTGCAAAACCAATCTCACATTTTTTTCACAATCAAACCGTACTGGAGTGGACGGATGATTGGTTTGTATGCGTTTGGTTGTCAAGAGCTACCATTATGTTAAGAATACAGATAGATATAGCTATCCTATTCCGAAATATAAGCGTGAGTCAATGTACCCGCCCGAGTCACCGATCCCTACCTGACCCTACCTATATAATCGGAATCTCGGAAACGACTTCAAAGATTTTCACGATATTTCGTAAGATTTTCGGGGATGATATATCGATCTAAATAGCTTTAATTCTCCATAAATAGTTGCTTCATCCTTTTTAAGTTTCTTTTTCGTAAACTAACAACGCCATATGTTGAAAAACCGAGTATCTCGGTCAACCAAGTACTGTCTTTAAACATACTGGACTCATAAATATTAAAAATACTCTTTGTATTCTATTTTCAGTTGGTCAAGACGTGTCAGTAGGCGAGTGGTCGAGGGTGGAAGGAACCCCGTCAGACCCCGACCCCAACAAACCCTTCGCTAAGATGGACAACCAGCCCCTTTTCAACACTGATGGAAGATTGAACCCATCTATCACTATATTAGGTAAGGAACCCTAATAACCCCTTTCCATAGAAAACTCTAGGTACCTTAACCTTACCTTTACAGCCACAACAGTCCACTGTTGGAAATGAGTCTCCCCTTCTGGGGGGGTGTTGCCACACCCACCACGCTTAGCACGCGGATTGGCGAGCGCAGTGCAAGATGTTTTTTATTCACAAGGACCGCTGATGCCCATTACCTGGATAATTAACCCTAAGCCGCTTTTTACGACACCCACGATTGGGGTGAAGCTATTATAAAACCGGCATCACTCGGCAAACCTCTTCATAGATGTACAACCAACCGCTTTTCAACACTGATGGAGGATTAAACTTATCACCCCAAAAACCTCAATAACCCCTACACCATCAAACGTCAACAAAGATGGACAACCAGCCTTTTTTCAACACTGATGGAAGATTGAATCCATCTATCACTATACAAGGTGTTCCAATGTAAATACATTAAATTGGAGACGTTGTGTAGGCCATCGTACCGAATATTTTTCATTATGGGGCCAAGTTATGAAAACCCGTCGTTTAGAAGTAATTAGCAACTTAAATGATATTGGGACCTTTCTGACCCACCTAGCGAACATTGATGAAACATACGTAAATTATTAGATTTATCTAGGTTTTTCCTAAATAAGTTGTTTTTTTCTAAAACTCCATGGGAAAGTCTAAATAATAATTATTTATTTTTCTATTTTAAATTTTTTATGTTATACAACGCTACTTTCAATAAAACCCTCTTTGTACTATACTTTTTAAATAAAAATACAGTTATGACACTATATGGATGTGGACGGGTGATCTCCACGTCAGACTGTGCTCGACAGCACCACCCAGAGCAGCCTATCTGGGTCCCAGAGCCTCCGGTTCATCCCTGGCAGCCATGACCCCGCCGTATGGCTCGAGTCGCTGGAGGCTTTTTTCGACGATAAAAGTCGCGTCCGTCCCCGTGATCAAGACCTTTCTGTACTCTTCTAGGACGGCTGCTCGTGCGCTCTCTTGTCTTGGGGCCGGTTGGTGCTTCGGCTTCTCCCCTTGAGGTGTGCCCTGAGGGGCGCCGACCACATCCAACGGACCCGTGGGTGACTCTTGACGTGGCTGGCCCGGCTATTTCCCGTCCTGGGGGCGGCGGGGGCGTTGCTCGCCTCCTACGCCTTCTCGGCTTCCGCTTCTTTGTCGTCGAAGTTTCGGAAGGGCCGGTTGGCAGCCGCCATAAGGGATCCAGCTGTGTTGGTTTCCCCCTGCGGCGTCACCTCCGTCTTCGTAAGAGGCGCTGTGCCTCTCTCTTGTTCCGTACTTCACGGCGCAGTACGGGGCAATCGAGGCTGTTAGCCGGGTGCGATCCACCACAGTTGGTACATGCGGCCTGTTTTTCTCGGGGTCTTCTGCAATCCGAGGCGGGATGTTAGCCGCCCCAGATCACGCATAGCAGCTTACGGTAACAGTGCCTGCTGCTGTGCCGGAATAGCTAGCATCGATGGCATTGTGGAGTGCCCTGTTTTTCCACGCCATCCCTCGATCTTCACGCCGAGCATTCACATTAGCTCTGTGACTTTTTAGATGCCCGGCCGGGGTGGTTTGGCGTGCGGATACGCTGGGCTAAGTAGATACATTCTGGGCGTTCTCCACGAGTCTTGATGGGGCGCATGTAGTCCACCTCGTAGCCCAGGGTGGTCAGCTCCTTCTTGATTTCCTCCGGGTCCGTGTCCACGGGGAGGCTTCTGATCGCGACCTTGGCTGGCCGCTCCCTCGGGGGTGCGTAGGCAGAACAGGACATTTTGGTACCGGAGCCCTCCAGCGCGGTTAGGTAGCGCTTGTGTACGCGGCATTCCAGTTCGCCTTGCGCCAGGAATCGGAACCCTGTGGACCCATAGGGTCGCACATTTGGCGCATGACAAAGCTCTTTTCTTACCTCGGCGAAGTGGTGGCTCCAGTTCGGGAGCAGGTCGAGTACTATAGGCGGCGGCTTCTTTATGCACCCAGACATCTTCATTCAACAACTCCTCCGATTTAAAGATGTTCAGATGAGACACATGAAAAAATGCAACATCGAACCCTCTCAATTTGAGGTTTTGGCAGCACAACGGCCAGAATGGTCTTGCAAAGAGGCGAATCCGCGACTTTGAGGAGCAGCGTAAAGCAGACCTTGACGCTAAACGCGATGAACTGAAGGCCCGTCCTCCCGCCGCCATTAACTACAATTATATCAATGGCAAACTCACGTGCCCACATTGTGCATGGGAGTTTACTGCCAAAATAGGCTACAATAGCCACCTGCGGGCGCATCAGCGCCGACTTGATCAGGAGTAGAAGTGGTCGCCATGGCCGGAAAGGTCATCATCATCATCAACTTCATGTATGTCTTGGGTGCAGGTGGCGGCGTCTTGATGGCGTCTTTCCTGGGCTTGCTGGGCGCAGGTTTCGACGTCGTTAGCGTGGACGCATAGGAAATTTGTGATGTCGTCGCTGGGCTGTCTCCAGTACCAGAGCTGTTCAGCAGGGGACTGGACAACGGCGGTGTGACCCTTGTAGCCGGTCCTCGGCAGGGTCGGTGAGGTTGATCCATATGCGCGCTTCTCGGCACTCGGCGCGCTGAGCGGTCTGCGCTCCCACCTGTACGGCTGTAACACTCTCCCAGAGAGCGTTCAGGCGCGCTGTAGGGCGAGCAGGTCGAGGTGCTTTTAGTCCCTCGGCTCACGCTGGGACAGCAGAGACGGCGAGGGAGAAGCAGGTAGCGGCGGTAGTGGGGGCGCGGCGGCGAAGGCAGTGGTTATCGCTGCTGCGGCGGACGCCGGTGGCGAAGAGACAAGCGGGGGTCCATTGATCCCAGCGTGGATTGCGTCGAGGGATGGCACGAAGCCGCGAGTTCGTCGTTCGCTGCAAGGCGGCTTCATGCGGACAAACATTCGCGACCCATTTGCGGGGCGCTGGTGGCCCTTGAAGGGCATTTTCGAAGCTGTTAAGAAGCCTAATAATAAGCGTGAAGCGTAGCCTGCCCTCCGCAAGACTCTGGAGTACCCCTTCCCCCCGGTAAGACCCGCTGGCCGGGTCGACAGAGCCCTACATGACTACCGAAGGTAGGCGGACACCGTAAACATAAACTTTTGAATACGAGAGCGACTAGGCGGCTAATCTGGAGTATAGTGTTAAGATATCTATATTATTAACTATCTTAATATTCCCATCCCTCACAAAAATGCGCCTTTACCTGCTAACTAGGTGGCTTAGGCTTTTAAATGAGGCATAATTCATTAATGTTCGCAGTAGTGGGTATTTTGTCCATACTAAAGGTCCCAATGACATTTGTTAAATTAAATTGAGTTCCACATTATGAAAGGAGCTTAATTTATTATGGCCTTTATTTATGTCATGTTGCCGTCTTGGAAAAACTTTTGATATTACCGCCACAACTGTTGCCAAGGCAACGGTTTTGGTGGTAATCAAGAAGGTTGTAGGTAAAACTGGAGGGAGGACTCGAGATTGACAAGTGAAGTAAGAATATTTGACCGATTTGCAAGAAGAGCAAGGGCCGAGCATTCGTTGTCTCTTTCTAAGCTACCGAGATACCTACCACGAGTTACCCCGAGTGTTTCCGAACTTTTTCCCACCATCACTTTTAGAAAGAGATGGTGGAACCTAGACTACAGGTTTAGAGGTTTAGAGGTCAAATTTCTTGACTGCACTTCTTGTTTCCGAGTGCACCCTCCAGGTTTACCTATAAGCTTCTTGGTGGTAATTTGTTGTGGCGTGTTGTGGCGTAGACTAAGGTCTAATGTCATGTTTGTCAAAAACTGACACAACTGACACTATAGTGCGTTTCATTTTATAGTTCCTCTGGCGTCATGTTGGCAGCATTGGAAATTTGTATGTAATATTATTGCCGCCTTAATATTTACATACAAATTTCCAATGCTGCCAACATGACGCCAGAGGAATTAAAAGATGAAACGCACTTTACAGACTCCACTGGATTCTCTGATTGGCCCTTTGTCTTTGCGTCTCTATGGGTTCTCTAAGTCAAAAGAAGTTTTTAGTTTGAGGCGGTAATAAAATAAAGTTGACACCAAGAAAGAGATCTTTTATCTTAAGTTTTCGTTAAATTTCAAACATAGACAACTATGTTCCAAACTTTTTCGAAGATTCAAATCCAACAAGTTAAAAATGCAAGGTTGCAATCTTGGATAAGGGGTTATACATAATGGTTGTAGTAAATGTAGGCATTTAGTTTGTATGGAAATTTCAACTTCTTAATTGTTAAGAATTCAAACTTGGTGCCATAATGGAAATTGTTCAGTACAATGGTCTACACAACGTCTCCAATTTAATGTATTTCCTTTGGAACACCTTGTATAAGTAAGGACAGGACAGCCGATGTGGCGCAGTGGTTAAGGCGAAATCAGTCCCAAATTGTAAGTCCCTTTCATTTTCGCTGCGTTAGAGAGAATTAGACGATGACGCTTCAGTTAAGAAATCTGAACATTTCTTGTAATATAAACTGATACATAGAAATATTTGAAAAAGTAAGCCCATAGGTTTATTAAATATTTAAAAAGGAAGAAGAGGACACCAAATAAAATAATAAATATTGTATATCAATCAAATCGTTCAGGTTTTTAGTCCAAAAAACGCAAAATTCGAGCTTAGTTTGCGTTTTTTTTCTATCGAGGCAACTTTATCAAATCATGTTTTGGGTCCCATAGTTTTGTAGCGTTTATCTTGAAATATTCATAAAAATAAATACATATTATTTTATGGAGGCTTCAAGAAATGGTATCGAAAATTCCGAACGCTTTCTCACCTCTTCACGGACGTTTCTGAGCTGATTTCGCCTTAATATGCCCGCCTGCCACGCAAAGGTTCCGGGTTCAATTCCCGGTGGGATCACTCACAAAGTTGATATTTATCACTTTGTGAATTTGTTCCCAGTCTGGTTAGGACATTGCAGGCTGAACCACCTGATTGTCCGCAAGTAAAATGGTTCCGTGCTTCGGATGGGCACTTTTAAGCCGTCGGTCCCGGTTGCTGTCTATGATGGCGGTCGTTACACAACCATGTCAGAGGCCTGCTTCTTGCAGTAGGCGGTTGAAAAACTCTGACACCTGGGTTCATCGGGTCGTTGAACGACTCGGTGTCCCACACGAAAAGGAAGGTAAGGAACCCTACTTATCCCGACTTCTACAAACCGCTTTGAACACCAACCGAAGGTCACATCCTTCTATCACCATATTAGGTAAGAGCCCTAATAACCTCTACCCCTATTAGGACAACCATCCGCTTTCCAACGCCGATAGGAGATTAAACCCATGTATGACCATATTAGGTAAGTACCCATAGCCCCAAAACCTCAGTAACCCCTATCCCAACAAACCTCAACAAAAATAGACAACCAAGCGCTTTTCAACACTGATGGAAGGTTAAACCCGTGTATCGCCATATTAGGTAACCCCAAAACTCTATAAAGATTGTGAACTATGTGTTTTTCAAACCCGATAGAAGGTTGAACCATCTATCACAATAATAGGTAAAAACCAAGGTAAAAACCCCCCCTGACCAACAGATCCCAAAAACCTTCAATATTTTTCGTCTGTTAGCAAATAAAATGAAAATAGCCGTGGTTCCAGTTTAGAATAGCATCACCCCGTATCTTTCCCGTGAGAGACGGCCGAATAAGGTCTTTGAGAGTTGATGTGTATTGCAATCTTAGTGACAACCTGTCTCTATGGTGATACACAGTCTTCTCAAAGACTCTCACACTTTTGTCAGAGGTGGTGTAAATGACAATTATTTACATACATACATACATACATACATCACGCCTTTATCCCTTGCGGGGTAGGCAGAGCGTCAACGACCGTAAAAGTACGGTCGTTATCGCCACGTCTGACACATATTTGAGGGCCGTTTTAGCTATTGTCGTGAATCGCTATAGTGACAGGTTGTCAGCCTGTCGCCTAAAATTGCAATACACATGATACCCTCGAGTCCTTTAGTCGCTTCTTACGACACCCACAGGAAAGAAATGGGGTGATGCTATTCTAAGCCGGCATCACACGGCTAATCCCGGCTAACGGCGACAATTATTTATCAGTTACTTATTCTCTGCCTACCGCAAGGGGTATAAGTGTGATATAGTGTTAGTATTTAAGTTTCATTATGTTTGTTAAAATAATTATATTATTAATTAGATAAGCCCCTCTCAACTATTGCAATACCCTAATTAAGAAAGGGTTTCATGTGCTGAACTGTATGTACCTAATAAGACCCAATGTACCATGTGAACTGCAATAAAGATATATAAATATGAATATGAATATAAGTATGTATGTATGTATTATTGACATCAAATGTTTTGTCCCCAGGCGCAGGCGTGGTGGTGCCGGCCGAAACTATTCTACTAAACACGATAGTCCTGCCTCACAAACATCTGTCGCGCAGCTTCAAACATGAAATAATTTTATAGTCAAATCTGTCTTATTATTCCGGGTGTAAGGGACGGTGGACAGAAAACTTTGCAGGCGTGATCAAACAATAAAACTGAACTACTGAAACTGATTCCTTTGGGCCCAATGGTGAGGAATAGTTATTTGTACAACATGAAAGCAAAGTTTATTTTTGCTACAAGTGCTTATTTGAATCCCGAGGTAGCGAATCATCCTAAAAGATACAAAAGTATTCTGAGCTCAGTGAGGGATTAAAAAATTCGAATAAATTTGCTCTCGTGTAGTACACAACTTTTACCGCTATCTGTAAGAAAGAAACTTTTTTGTGACTTTTTTCACACTGATTTTACGATGGAAACCTGTTCTTTTCAAGCTGAAGAGGCGAAAACAAATATTTTACATACACGACGGTTTTTGTATAGGAGTTTGATTTCTTTTGGTATACCATCCCATCCCATCTCATACAAAGTCAGCCAGCTGATCGCAAATTTTGTATGGGAGGTCGAAAAAAAATTCTTGTTTCCCACCATTGGCTCCATAGTAAAAGTTGTTCAGTTTCATGGTCTAATCACGTCTGCAAGTTTTCGGTACACCGTCCTTTGCACCGCGTATTTTGTATTCCAAATTGATGTATGTAATATTGTATGTATGCATTCTAGATTAAGAAAAAATCTATAAAATTGAATTTGATTTAAAAACTTAAGTGATTTTTTAAAAATTGCATACCAATTTGTATTTTCGTTATTTGAAAAGTGGTTCAGTAGGTCCAGAAGACGCTCAGAATTACTGCAGTACTGATGCCGAAGGTCGCAGGTTCAAATCCTGCCTGCGGTTAAAATTTTGCAAGTTTTCCAAAAATTGTTTACCTAACACGAGAAGTGTTTTAAAAATTTGGTATTCAATTTATCGCGGGTTTTCATCGCTTTGACTACATTCAATCTGTAAAGAATGAATTAGTCGCTGGGAATTAGTTGCAAAACTATCCCGGTAGATGGAGCCCATCCACGGCTCGATTAGAACCGCGGTAGCCTAGTTGGTTAGGGCGTCGGCAGTACTGATGCCGAAGGTCGCAGGTTCAAATCCTGCCTGCGGTGAAAATTTTGCAATGTTTTCCAAAAATTGTTTACCTAACACGAGAAGTGTTTTAAAAATTTGGTATTCAAGACGCTCAGAAATTATGCATTTTTTCAAGAATCACACGTATTGTATAAGTTAACAGGACCAATATAAAAAGTGGTACTTTATGTGCCTATATAGAATCTGTGAAAGATACGAATATCTCTGTTTTGGTAGAGGAGAGTTGGACATATTGTACCAGTAGATTAATCGTATCAACCACATATTTTCCACTAAACTTACGTTTTTATTTACTTTCGCTTTCACAACACCCAATAAACTATGACGGTTTGTGACAGCGCTGCACATGAGACTATACATTCAATAAAATATGATGCATAAAAATAATAATTATAATCTTATCTTAATAAGCCTATAAATTGTCCCACTGCTGGGCAAAGGCCTCCCTCTTGTGTTTTTGGGAAAATAATCTTGTAACCAATGTACGAAATATATTAATAAGTTTCTTTTTCTACTTACTATAAAATAAATAAGTTTCTAACTTGTTTGACACCAAAGTTATGTATCTTATTATTACTGTAGGATATATTTGAAGTGATGAAACTGTGTAAAGATTATGTATAATTAAGTATACTATTTATAGTCACGATGAAGAAGCCCGCACAAAAATCTACATTGTAAATTCAGGTTTTAAAATACTGCCTGGGTTAATAAAGAATGGGATTATAAACGGCTACGGTTCCTTGCTGTTTGGAAGAGTCTTAGTGCGAATGAGAAAGCATGACCTTCGTAATCCCATTCTTTATTGTACCTACCGGGTTGTAAGCTTTAGGTTATATCAAGTTCACTGATGCTAAAACTGTACTGCAAACTCTTTTATTTATATACTTATTTTTTGTAAACTTATAATGTAACGTGCAAATCATAAGCTGCTGGAATAAATCACAAATATTATTTATCCAAATAAGCATTTTCTTTTTCACTAGTTCCACGAAATAACACCAGAGCAAACCAGGTGCCTACCACACAAACACACATGCATTCAAACATACCTGTATGCCGTTGTTTTTATTTACATTCGGGACGTTAAAACTTTTTACATTAATTCTCGATCCATGTCCATGGGAAAAGTTGTACGTACGCCTTTCTACCTGTTTTACATTCACGGCTAGTGTTAAGGCTTCTCGCTTGTTTATAACGTGAAAAGTCGAGCTTACTTCGCTCGCTATACGTGTATTTTTCAGTATGTTTTTCACTAGCGGCTATTGTTTCAGCTTTCACGCTCGTTTGTAGGGTAAAAATTCGAGCTTGCTACGCTCGCTATACGTGTAGTTTTCAGTATGTTTTTCACTAGCGGCTAGTATTTCAGCTTCCACGCCTCGTTTGTAGGGTAAAAAGTCGAGCTCGCTTCGCTCGCGATCCGTCCAGGAAAACTTCAGCCTACCCAGATAAATATCCTGAACATGTGCTTTGAAGTTTTTCTGTATCCGCCATTGATAGAAAAATATTATAATTTTGTCTTTCTATGATGATGAGATGACCCAACAGGGGGTCGCCAGTAAATTTTTGCCTAAGAAAGCGGTCGCATTGAAAAACACTGCTCTAAGGGTTAGACCAAATCGTTGCACACTTTCGCATGCGACATTGTTTCAAAGATACGCCTCACGTGCCGGCGCTACGAGCTACGAGCTACGAGTACTGCTACGAGCGTGCGCAGGAGTGGTTTGAACAGGTTACTATTACTTGACGATAAACTACAATCGTTAAACAGGGGTGCAATGCAACTTCCGAATCTACATCACATAACTATTATCGATTAGGTGATTGATTAGGTCATTTTAGGTGATTGATTAGGTCAACGGTTAGAGTGAGTTATTCTTGCAATACTGACCCACTTACCCCAGGATATGCCGAAAAAATTGACCTCCCGAAAATCTTCAAAAAAATATATAAATTGTGTCACTCTGAACCGGAGATTTTTTTTTTTCAACCTGTTACTTTTGGGAAAGTTGTTCAATTTCACGAGTAGCACTGACCCTAAAAATAATGCCACTAATTTAAAAAATAGTCGTTGCAGAATTAAAAGTGAGAAGAGAACTATAAAAACTAGGTTTTCAATAGTTCACGTTCAATAGTTCAGTCAGCTACCCAATATCTTAGTTCCGTAGGTAGTCTACATAAAACAATTTACCTTTTTAATATCAGTAAGTACTTTACGATAATAATATTGTTTAACACAACTAAACACAAACACGACAACTCATTATCATAATCAATTAAATTAATTAATCATTATAAGGACATTCAACATTTCTTATTTGCAACAAACATTCTATCGCATCGTAAATAGCCGTGTTCTTTTACGTTTTGTTCCGGTAAGCATTTTGTTTACCATATCTGCGTAAACTCGCACCGCAGCCTTGCGTGCGTACCATACCGGTCTACAAATCTGGTCATGATCAGTCCGTACCGAGATACCGGCGCGCGCGCAGGAACTAACCGCTCCAATTTTAAATATTTGAATTTTGTAGAAAATAGTGATAACAATGAATTTGTTGCTCAGGAAATTGATGTGGCAGAGTGGGACGCGGATCAATCAGTATTTATTTGCAGTACTCAGTGAGTATCTATTGTTATTATCATTATCTTAATAAGTATTAATGATATTAATTTAAATCTACCCATATTTTGAAAAGTTGTTCTGCTTTCGACACGTTAAAAGTAATTTTACGCGGGTTTTAGGTATAGATTTATGATGAAAGGATTGATGAATGTGCAGGAAGCGAAAGAGGTGTGTCAAAATCGTAGCAAGTGGAAGTATGTAGTCTCTGCCTGCCCCTCAGGGAAAGAGGCTTGATTTTATGTATGAATGATTACTAGACCCCAATAATTCGGATATGGTTTGTATTATACAATACATACCTACACAACCAAAAACATCATTGTTTACAACCCTTCCGATCCTAAAAAGGGTTTTACTTTTACCTACCTAAACAAAGTCCAAAGTTTTAAATTTCGCAGAGGTACCAGATTAAAAATGCTGTGTAGTGCCGGCTTAGAATAACATCACCACATCTTTCCAGTGGGTGTCGTAAGAACCGACTATAACAAGAGAGTTGATGTGTTAATTTTGCAATTTTAGGCGACTGGCTGACAACCTGTCAGTCTTTTGAATAACTTTCAAACTTTTGTCAGACTTGGTGTCAATGGCCGTTTTAACAACCGATTACGCTCTGCCTACGTATTCAGAATATCAATATGTACCTATTCTAGAATATCACTTGCTAAAGTTCTTTTACATCAACTTCTCATGAATAGATGCATTTTTGTTTGTTTTGTATGTAAATTAAGTAAGTAGATAGCTACAATAATCTCAAACTCATCAGTTGGAAACATTAATTTCTTATATTGGAGAACCTTGTCTGAGAATGCGGACAGATAAAAATTATTTGACCCTAAGGAACTTTCGGTTAAAAATCCTAACGTTATAATGCCCCGAACATCTCGATCCGGCTTCAGTAAATAAATAAATGAGAAGTAAACAAAAATCCATATTACCTAGGTAATCAATATGGTCTTCTTGACCAGAATGTCAGAAGTTAAATTATAAAACTTCCATAATATTATTGTGATCTGTTTCTACTTTCAAAGTAAGTACCTACTATACAAAATTAAGAATAGGTACCTTCCTACTATCACTAAATTAGAACGATCAAACGATCATTTCATTAGTAATCTAATGAAATTCAATCTAATGATCATTTCCTCATTGATGATAAAAATACATAAAAGACAATATAGAGCAAGATATTTATTTAACTCTTTTGTTTATCTGAAAAAACAAAATTAACATAATACTCATAGATAGTTAACTCATTTTTAATGTCATTTAAATTATTTCCTCAATAACCAAAACAGTAAAATTGATTAACAAATGTGGGTAGATGGTGCCTCTATTTAATTAATAATTAACAAATAGGTTATCATTATCTGAGTTTAAATTAAGGAGTTTATTTAATCATATTTAGATAAATTTTGTATAATTTAAGCATAATGTAAGTAAGTATATTTTCGAGCGAAGGTAATTTACGTTCAAAAACAGGTAGGTAATAATAAATCCAAATGCCTTTATTAATTTCTTAGCGGATTTTTTTATCTTCTTGTACTATTTGATACCTACAATAAAATTAATGTAATGAATAAGGGGGTGTAGTCTAGTACCCAAACTTAAAAAAGGCTTCGGAAACGAAATCCGTTCAACCGGGCTCCGGCATGGCTACTACCCATATGTACCTGTTAGGCATATTCCACTGATTACCAAAATGTTAAGTGTTAAGAAAATGCAATATTTTACACTCGTAGACCTAAGTTATTTTATCCAAGGAACAAATCTAGGTAGGTATAGGTATACAATGAGGTAGAAAACTGAAGAACTGACGGCGCCACTCGCGTGTGTGTCTCTTTTCTATGATTAGTCGAAAATGTGTTAATGTCAAAGTTTAGTTACTTTTATTGGTTGTCTAAACGTTATTTAGGCACACATTCGCCTGTTTTCATCTGAAATAAGCCTTGAGTTTACCTCCTCAATGATTAACTTACCTATATAGAATTGTCAGGCTTTCCCACATGACTTGGTAGAATAGTGAGTGACTAGATTTGACTTTTCTATGGGAGGACCAATTTTGTTTTGTTATTCAGACTTGGAAAAGATGTTCAATTTCATCAGCTGATTGAACTCTCTCTTGAAACGTAAAACGGTTAAAGTAAAGACCCCTGTCTTAGAAATGGCGATATGCATGTCATGTAGGTGTGGTATGCAAAAGATTTCACGTTAAAACACAACTTCACTCCCTAGGTAGGTAGGTACTTCGCAAAGGAATGCGCACAATAACGTAAACAGGCTAACCTGCATTATTTGATTAAAATTTATTTATATACTAAAGTTATTTCTAGAAGAAAATAAATGCAATATGCGACTGGCCTTGAACTTCATACACCTACCTACCTAGGTATTCTATAAAAACAAGTCTAACCAATCAGTTGCACTTACATGCCGATAAACAAGGTATTCTAAGTTAGTTTTATTTTATCAATATTTTATGTTCATCGATACAATTTTTTATAGCTTTAGACATCGTATTTTTTGTTGGTACTGAGATAGGACCTATCGGTTACATGCTAAAGTGAGATAGATAGGACCTATCTCAGCAGTTATATAAAAAATTACGTCGAAGAACATAAAATTAAGCTGAATTTAGACCCGTTACGTCGAAGAACGTAAAATTAAGCTGAATTTAGACTCGTATTTATTAACTAATCATTCTCAACTCGAAGATCGAACTAGAGAGTGATTTTGAGATAGTGTTGTACTGATGAAATTTGTCAAAATCGTTATGAAGATCGATGTGATTTTAGTGCAATTTATGTATTATAAATACCGACCGTGCTTGGGTTATAGGTAGGTATCTACATGTATCTTCTAGTCTAACACATACATCAAACATCAGCCTATAGCAGTCCACTGCTTGACGGAAGCCTCATCCAGGGTTCGCCATAAAGCACTATCAGTTTTCGCTTTCCATTCATCGCCAGCCACCCTTCAAGTCATCGGTTCACCTGATCCAAGGAGGTCCATAGGGCTTGAGGATAATCTTTCTACGAGGAAATTTAAAGAGGCTATGATAGATAATGGTGTGGAGCAGAATCCTATTTTTTATTATGTAAAAGGAACTACAGTTTTTGCATACTTGTATTACCTACTCAAAAGCCAATTCTACGAATCTGCAGATCGAACAGTTTTACCCGATCTATTTGCGGCGTAGTGTCGAAGCTACATAATGCCGTCCAACTTGTTTTCATTGAAGAAGTAACTAGAATAATGTGCTTATCTATAAATAGACTTGCCATCGAGAAGCGTCTAAGATAGAGAAAGTTGCAAAACTTGCAGATCTGCATATCACATGGAGCCAGCCACCGGAATTGATTAGATATTTGTGATAAGGCAGTATTAAGGCCAGTTAGTACCTACCTACTTACTACCGCGTGGTGCCTTGGAAAGTACTACCTATCTTGTATCTTCTATTTCTACCTGTGATTAGGGGGCCGTAGCATCAGATCACTTATTAAAATGATGTTTAATTTGGGTCTGTGCGTGCGGTAGGCTTCGTGAATGGACTGATGAGATGTAATTTTCAGAAAACCTGAACTGTTTCCGTCATTGTTCTATGCGTCATATCTAAGTAGAGCAATAATTATTTATACAACAAGAGAGCACCTTTTATTTTTAGACAAGTGCTACTTTAAATCCCGAGGTAACAAAGGATACCAAAATTGTAGGTAATCCTTACCAAAAAAAGTAGTATTCTGAAGTCAAAAGCACGAGTTGTAAATGAATTTACTCTCGAGTAGTGCACACAATTTTTCACTTCTACCAGTGAGAAAATTCAAAAGCGCGCGTTCACCTTCTTTTGTGTTTATGCCTTGGTACTAGTAGGTATACTATGTGCCAACCATTGTCAAGTAAAAAGTTAGGGAAAATATATAAAACGCGTTCAAATAATAATGAATAGGTATTCAAACAAATCACAATTTAAAAAATAAAAACCTTCGTTTATAATGAAACGGGTCGAAATTCAAATAACTTTTCCTCGATGAGCAAAAGTGACTTTTCTACACTGACCTTCGGCGGGCAACCTGGTATGTTCAAGTTGGAGAGGTAAAAAAGCATTTTTTATCATTACCAAGGTATAAAAAAGTTGCATCCTGGGAACATAATAAAAAGCGTATGTAAAGTCATCGACCCTTTTGGTATCAAATACAAAAAACGGCCGAGTATCAGATGCAGTATCCCTAGTACTACTTGTAAACCGGTCCAATGTCAACGACATTTGGACTTGTTGCATTGTAATAAATAAAGTAATTATTATTATATCACATTCATATAACTTGTGGCATGATATCATCTGCATAAGCAATCTTGGTAATCTTGGTTACCAGTCAAGTAAAGCAGGTAGGGTAATTTATTCACCATGAAGTAGGTACTTAGTATGAAAATAGATTTACCACTACTGTTTAGTTTATCATCTGTGATCTAGTCAATTCATTATGTGCATTATAATCCCAATATAGTAAGTCCTCAATATAATAGCCATGTGGTGCCGGCATAGCCGTGTGGTGCCGGCATAGCCGTGTGGTGCCGGCAGAGTAGAATAGCACCACCCCCTCTCTTCCCGTGGGGGTCGTAAGAGGCGACTGAGGGATAATCCCGACCCAAACAGCCAGGGCCAACCGTATGGTGGCGGTTAATCCACTACAAAAGCATTCCCAAGGAGGCTTGACGTCTGGTAGGCGGCCGGTCGTAAAATTAAGCCAAATCCTTTGCAACACGATTTTGTGTTCAACAAAACGTGTTGCGCCGACCCCAAGTAATTGGGATAAGGGCAGGAAGATGATGATTAGTAAGTCCTCAATATACTTAGTAAGTCAAGAATGTAAAATAGGACAAGTTTTTTACTACGCTATGAAACCACTTTTTTCTTAGGTACGTAATCTGCAATATTTTAGGACCTATCTCCACACCTGAGACGTGCGAAGGGTGACATCACGATGATCGACGTCGTCTACACAAAGACGGACGTCGCATCCAAGACAGCCGATGAAAACTTGTCTGACAGATGTCATTTTACGTCTTCCGTCGCACGTCTCATGTGTCAAGATAGCGCAAAGCACAAATTAGGGAAACAGCGCGAGGGACTAAGAAATCCACTTTAAACGCTTTGGAGTAGGTACACTTTCATATCTTCACAACACAGGTAAATGTAGTAGGTAGTAGGTAAAGGTGCTAGCTATAGGAAACGTTTTACCGGAATTCCGGAGTTCTTGCTGACGTATTCACAAGGTAAATTGGGAAAGGTCTGTTTGATCTAGTTCCAACGCAATCAATTCAGTAATAACGTAATTAATGGAACCACTGTACGGAAATTGAGGGAGAGTATCACATGAATACAAAATTTCTTCTACACGTGTTTCTCAGAACCACTCTCAGAACGCTGTAATGTATTGCCATCAAATCCACTTAGGTACCTACCCCTCTAAGGGACTGGATTTTCATACAAATACTAAGAAAATGTAGTATACGTTTTTCTTTTAAATGGGTAAATAGATTTGCTGGCGATACCTATCTTTGAGAAAATTACCTATTAGTGACTCATGCGTTCAAATAATATGTTCATGGGTATAGTTTTTATGAATGAATTTCTAATTTGGTACGTAATTGAAGTGGTTTAAGGCTTTTGTTAAGTGGAATACCTAGTATGGACGGGCTAGCAAGTGCCACCAATTTGTTAAAAAAATATTCTCACGTACTAATCTGAACAATTAAAAAAAACGAAGTAGATCCATACCTAGATCCATAATAATGTGTATTCCATGCCACCGACCAATCAGAGACCAATGTCAACCATTGCACTACCAGTGCTAGTTGAGCTAATAGGTGGTTAATGGGCAAAAAGTAGCTAAATTCTAGTGAATATTTATCTACTTACTTACTTTTCAATTGTGCATCTCGATCGTCAATCCAGCGGAGAATTGGCCTGTGACACGCTATGGGCTAAATCATGGAATGGTGATTTTAAAATGATTAGTGCAACTAGAATTTGTTACTGAGTAGCTTGCTACGCTGGAGAAAATATTTATTCCGTAAAATGAGCTATGGAAAGGCATAAGCTAGCAATCTCGCAAATGGATAAGGTCCGGAACGAGATAATCCGCTAAAAGACCAAAGCAACGGACATAGTCTGGAAGTGTAGCTGAAATGGCAGAGGGCTGGTCACATAAGCGGGTTCTCGAGCGGAGGCCACGGCTCAACAAACGTAGCGTTAGATGCCCTCCGGTCAGATGGAAAGATGACTTAAAGAGAGCGGCAAGTAGCAACTGGATGGCAAATTTATAGGAGATCGTGCCGGGGGAGGCCTATGTCCAGCAGTGGACTGTAATGGGCTGATGATGTGATGTGAGACTATAAATGTATCAAAGAACGAACTAACCTTTGAAATAACTTGCCCCAGAGATATAGGTTGAAACATAAATTGCCTTCGCCTGCCAGCATATTTTGCAAGACAGGTTAAAAAACGTACTACGTAGGTAGGTAGCCTATTTCATATTTGTTGATTCACCCTTTATGAATAAATGTAGGTAGTTACGCTAGGCATATATAAGGTCCTATTAAATTCACTGCAAATATTTTAGGGGCAGATCAAATAAAATATAAGCATGTACTAGGCAAAGTTTTAAAAAAATCTACACGCTAGTTTTCGAGAAAATTGCATTTAACTAAAAAAAAACAAAACGAAAAAAAGTGCACCCTGTTTGTCCTACAAACACACACTTCGACGATTTTAATTTACGCGCCAAAAAAGGTGCTGTGATTGGTTGGTTGCTAGTGTGCGTGCCGTGTAAGTTAATCCTGTCTACGCGGCGGAAGGGCAGTCGGGTCAGTCAAAGGGTGTTCACGTAATTAATTAAAAAGATTGTTTGAAAATGAAAAAAAAAACTAGCGTGTCGATTTTTTTTTAAATGCCTTAGATGTTTTTCATATACATATTTACGCATGCCCTTAAAATATTTGCAGTGAATTTAATAGGACCTTATAGATAATCATTGCCGGTGAAAGATGAGAAGGGTCTAAATTATTTTTAAAGTCATTTTAAAAAAGTCTAAAAAAACAGTGACACGGCCTTTTTGTAAGAAAAATAAGAAACATGATATTTTGCAAACAAATCGCTGCAACATTCTTCAAAAGTGAGTCATGCTCATGATAAGAAACGGGTTTTCTAGCAAGTTTGGGGGACGAGGCCAACGAAATACCTACTTATGTTTTCTTTTCGTTTTCTGGTGCGGATATTTATTAAGTTTCAAAGTTAAGTTTCATATCTTCAATTAATACTTCATGTCTTACAATTACTATGATACTTAGTACTATATTATATTAGTAGTTGTACTTTAGTAATAAATTCTTTTAAATTATGCTTAATAAATTTTCAGACGTGCGGTGCGTAGGTACCTAATTTGTATTTTACCCCACAACTTGCCACAACACAAGGGATAAAAGTATTTGTATGTGTGTGTGTGTGTGTGTGTGTGTGTGTGTGTGTGTGTGTGTGTGTGTGTGTGTGTGTGTGTGTGTGTGTGTGTGTGTGTGTGTGTGTGTGTGTGTGTGTGTGTGTGTGCGCGTATGTGTGTGTGTGCGTGAGAGAGAGAGAGAGAGAGCGCGAGTAAGTATGTGTACTAAACTCATTATGTAAGTGCATTTAAGAATGTTTTAACTTGTTATCTATATTTTGATTCCAGTTACAATCCCACTGCTGAGTTTCGGCATGGTCCAAGGCTGGTTGTCGCCGATGATATCAGTCCTGCAGTCCCCTGAAGCAGACACGCCGACATATGACACCTCAGACATATCTTGGGTGACATCTGTCACTTACATAACGGCCATCATTTTCGGTGCCCCCATGGGCCATCTCACGGATAGATATGGAAGAAAAGTCATGACACTGATTACTACGCTGTCTTTGATTGTGAGTATAAACATATGACACTTCAGACATATCTTGGGTGACATCTGTCACTTACATAACGGCCATCATATTCGGAGCCCCCATGGGCCATCTCACGGATAGATATGGAAGAAAAGTCATGACTCTGATCACTACGCTGTCTTTGATTGTAAGTATTATAATAATAATAGAATTCATTCATTTCTCTCAAAAAAAACAATCAGCTTAAAATTAATATGTAACAGTAGTTCGTGAAGAATGCACAAATATTGTTCTGTGAGAGACTGATGTATGTGATAGGCGTAAACCCGTGTTACATATCACCAGGCCCCCACCCCAGGATGAATTCATCAGCGTAGCCAAGCTTTGAAGAATGCAGGCTTTACAAAAGAAATTAAAAGTAAAAAGACATGAAAATCAAAATAAATAATAAAAGTAATAAATAAATAAAAAATAAACATATCCCTACCTACTACAGGGTCTTGTTTTGTGTGTGTGTATGTGTGTGTGTGTGTGTGTGAGTATAAACATGCAGACACATCAACATATGACATCTCAGACATATCCTGGGTGACATCTGTCACTTACATAACGGCCATCATATTCGGAGCCCCCATGGGCCATCTCACGGATAGATATGGAAGAAAAGTCATGAGGTTGATTACTACGCTGTCTTTGATTGTGAGTATTAACATGCAGACACATCAACATATGACAGTTAAATTTCCTGGATGACATCTGTCACTTACATAACGGTCATCAATCATCCATCATATTCGGTCTTGGTATTCGGTACTCCCATGGGTCATGCTACGTCAAGCTGATCACAACAGTACGGCCTTTCAAATAGGCCATATTTGATAACTGTCAGAATCATGAATAGTTCATTTTTCTTTGTTAATATATCTCTTAGTATGGGTTTGACAGCTGTCAAATATGGGTTATTCGAAATGCGTTACTTTATCTTTGATTGTAAGCATTTGTCTGTAAAACCTACGACTTAATACGACTGGTATGCTACACCCTATGGCTGCACTACGCTTACCTACATTATGATAGCTCAGATAACCAGACATTTATTCTAGCTCACATATTTCATGAACGGTATGAAAAATCGTGAACTTCGGACGCTGATTCTTTAAGCGATATAAATTTTCGTAGTTAACATGTTACCTAGGCCATATTATGTCACCTGGGTGACATAAATGTCTCCTGGGTCACATATGTCACCTGGGTCACATATGTCGCCTGGTTTACATATGTCGCCTGGGTTACATATGTCGCCTGGGTTACATATGTCGCCTGGGTTACCTACATATGCCGCCTGGATCACAAAAATACTTTTTCACAGATCTATTATAAGATCTTATTGTAAGTAGAAACTATTGTTTATTGTGCACCCGACCCGTATTCCTGTTACTTCCCTTTTCCTGCAGCCTAAGGTTGCTTGGAAGAAATCGCTACCTAAGCGATAAGGCCACCTTGTGTACACTTATTTTAAGTCTAGTATCAATTTCTTTGTATGTCCTTGTGTACAATAAAGAATTATTGAATTGAAGTAGTCATTATTAGGTACAAACTAATGATGCCTAGGTACTTCTAATCTGTTTCATAAAACGAAATATCTACACTATAATGGTCATTTAATAGCAGATAAACAAAACCATTATACTTAAATCTGTTTTCCAATAGCTAATAGGTGCTTAGATAACACGGTTAGTATTTCTAAAAATATCCTACTAAGTACTCCAATATTAGTCCTTGGTCTCTTAGTAGTAGCACAAACAAAAGGTTCACTCGACCCTATTCAGGATTTTTGCGATTGTCATTTAGCCAGGGTTGCTATTGCTACTTACTATTAACAATCTCAAAGTATGAGAATATGAAAACGGTAAAATCTGATACAAATGGAAGAATTCTGAGAAAATGCTAACCCAAGAAATATGACGTTCGTGGCAACCAACTTCTTAGTTCCCTTGACTTCCCCTGAGATTCCGGTTATTTCCAGTTAAATTCAGTAAGCGTCAAAATTGTCGCTAGTACTGAGTGAGACATCTGTATAGGAACCCCGGGCGTCGTTTCCCTAATTTTTAGTAGTAGACTACGTAGGTACGTAGGAAGATCAGCAGCTTCTACTATAGTTGTCTTGTAAGGGATTCATCTACACTGGCTTCCTTGAGGCAGATCTATGAGGAACTAATATATAATCCAACAAACCCTTAAATGGTTACTCTATGTGCTTCGGATAGTACTTGTAATACGGTCACCTACTATCAACGACTAGATCATTAGACTTGGCAATCGGACAGTTCATTAATATTCAATTTATACTTAGGTGGTTCCTACGGTAATAAAGATAAGATATGAAGATAATATTTATTTGAGTCAGTCGATTAAGCTACTACAATATCACTACACCACCTACCACGGATGCCCACAAATAAATGGTTATCTATTACTTATTAATGTTATTGTATTGTGACTACTGGCTGTTTAAAATAATGATAATGAATGATGATGACAGTGACAATGTTTTTAAAATCTTGACTACGTATAGTATCCCTTGACTAAGAAGTATACAAGTTTTATATCAGTTGTCTAGTTCCCATAAATACAAGCTTTACTTAGTTTGTGACTAGATAGCGCCGTGTGACTTGTCAAAGGACTAGGTCCTACAAGTCCGGCTAAACGATTCGTTAAATGCTATAGTATGCGGTGGTAGGTTCTACCGCTAAACAGCTAGCTTCAAATCGTTTCTTTTTTCCCCTTCCTAATTCTAAAAAAACACCTTTCCAATACGCAAAGTAATTACTTCCACACCCACTATTCTTAACTGATACAAGCTGAAACCGTAACAATAGACGTGTAACGAACCGTGAAAGTGGTATAAAAACTAACTATGCACACCTTTTAAGACATTCCTTTCTTCAAGAGTCAATACAAAAACTATTGACCCGCCTTTTGTGGTTAATTCAACCGAATCCATAAAACAAAAGTACTTCAAGTTTGTTTGAAGATTGTATTGTTCATTGTTTGTCACTGTTCGTGTTTACTTAATTGGTTCTTGTTATGTTGATCGGTGGAATTTCATTAGCATTGTCAGGATTAACATCGTTATCTACAGCTGCGACAGTTATCTACTGTTGGATATGGTTTACTCTATTTCAGATTCGCACGCACATGACAGTGCACTTGGGGGTTGTACTCGTATAATCACATTGAACTCTTCAGCCCATTACCTGGATTCATCCCATAATCTCCTTTCACAACATCCTCGCCACGGGAAGACCTCATCATTATCTTTCTGCTCTTACCTCAAATCAGTTGGGGTCAGCGCAACATATTTTAACACAAAACACACAATAATGATTTAACAGAACACAAAATCATGTAGCAAAAGGATTTGGCAATATTTTATGACCGGCCGCCTGTCTGACGCCAACACTATTTGGGAAAGCTATTGTACGTGGTATCACCGCCATCATGCGATAGAACATAGTCGACACATATCATTATATATAATAAAACTAAGTTGATAAAATGTACGTGCCGATAAAACTTAAAAAGGATTCCCGATACGATAAAGGGACTTATACTGTGCAATAGCCCTTTATCTCCCCTCGAACAAGAAAGTTCCCGTTTTAACTTAAAGGGCGTAGTTTTAAAGATATAAGGGCTTTTACGATCCCTAAAGCAGTAGCGCCATCTGTTGTCGAGTAGTCGAAATCCACTTCCAGTTCGTGATCTTTGATGCAATCTGTTTCGAAATTTTGGATTTGAAATGCAATGTATTAAAACATTTTTGGTAAACCAAACAGATAAATACCGCGAGTGAAACTGCGGGCGGAAAGCTAGTTCAGAATAAGTCAAAAAACTATATTCGTTATTAAGTGATATGCACTATACAAAGCCTCTTTGTAATTGTATGCTAAGCATAGCTATGTAATGATTTAGTTTTGAAGCCATATTTTTGCGCAGGTGTACTGGCAGATCAAGCTGCTCAGCTTGGAGCCTTGGGCGTTGATCCTGGCTCGAGCGATCGCTGGGATCCCCTGCTCAGCCTGCTACATCGTCCTGCCAATCTACCTGAAGGAGATCAGCGATATTGATCTTCGAGGGGCTTTGGGGTCACTCCTTATTTTGAATAGGTGGGTATATCGGGTATAACACGTGAGGCCGCATAGTTGAATACCTACCTTCAAACGCGGCATTTGGTTAGCAGCAAATGGTAGCGATCGATTTTACATTGTATTACTGGAAAGGTTCTTGCTTCATTTCATACTACAAACTGCTACTTCAAAAATGAAGACAACCTACCTGAATCCTGGAATATACGCGCCCCCTTGTTGTACACATCAGTACCAATATATTTTTCATTTTCCCGTATCTAGTATTGTGTTTGAAAAGGTCAGCTCTAAAAACATTGTACATTATGATATAATCGTTTACTGGCTACTATTCGTGAAAATGAAATCAAATCGTGGGAAAACAAATCAAAGTTACATAATCGTAGATATTTGCATTAGCCGTTATTTTTTTGCTGCAAAACAGGTTCTTTGTTTACGTCTTCGGTAGGTACGATAAAATACCAAACTGTTATTTTATTGTTTTAATTAGTTTTCGATCGATATACGATAAAGACCGTTGCAACATTATAAAACCAGTTTTGAGGGTCAAGATTGCCTCCTGAGTACAAAATATAACGTTGAATACCAAATTTTAAAATACTTCCTGTGTTAGGTTGAAACTTGCCATATTTTCCACCACAGGCAGGGGATTTGAACCTGCAACCTGCGACTATTGATGTCACTATCAACTGGGCTATTTCTATAGCACGATTCTATCCTAGCCTGCAAATTAAGCAAATATATCTTGGCCGCTAACGCACATATTGCTTACGCTCTAGACATAGATGGAGCTAGATAGGTAGATGGAGCTCACTTGACAAAAAATCCTCGAGACGGGACGCTTGCAGAGCACGCAGCCGAGTGATCAGCTTCACAGCAGCACTTCACACAAAAATGATCAATCGGACAAGGTGGTCATCTACATGAATATCTGATAATCCTTATCAAAATGTTTGTAATTCCAGAAACATTGGCTACCTGGCCAGCTACATCGGCGCAGACCTGCTCTCAGTGCAGTCAATGTTGTGGTGTGGACTGCTCGTGCCCAGTGTGGTCTTCTTCCTGTTCCTGGCCATGCCGGAGACGCCTGAGTTCCTCGTCAAGCAGGGAAAAGTTGATGTGAGTATCTTCTTCAAATTCAGGAGTTATTTCCAATCTTTCCTCTTCTATGCTACTAACTTGTCCTCATAATACTTCCGACGCGACATTGACTGTCTACTTTATTTGAAGTAAACGCACCTAGGTCTACCTCTACGAGTAAGGTAGGTACTTCTTCCCTTAATTCACCAAGATGACTCCAAATATTTTGTTTTGTAATTAAGTTTCCATAATATGTATTTTCAGGAAGCCAGATCTGTTCTGGCGTGGCTTCGTGGAGTTCCAGTGCTAGACAGCTCATTGGAGCCAGAGATGGACAGGATTATCAAAACAGAGAAACAGACTAAGGCCGATCCTAAGTCCGCGTGGGGAGTAGTTTGTGAGTTTTGTTGTCTATTTATTGCTATGTACAAGTAAGTATAAACGTACTTACTATAACTCTGTCCACTTATATTATCTGCCATCCCCTAAACCATATCTGTTGCTGTCGGCACGACATGTTTTGTTAGAGCACAAAATCATTTATAACCAGCCGCCTCCCTGGCGTCAATCCATCCTCTTTAATCCATGTTAAGCACTGACATGAATATTGCCGACATTGTTGTCTCGTCCAAGGTCTGCTGATGCGATTTCTATGATACACAACAGCACGTTTCTGGACATAAAAAGAAATCCATTGAAGCAGTATTCAGTACTTCTATGAAAGGTGGATAGGCAAGCAAAATGCACAAGGAACGAGTTATCCAGTTAAAATAGGTATACCTACATTTTCGATAGGAATTCGGGTGAGACTACTTGAAAATTCATAAGTTTTCGTCTACTTACTTTCAGTGAGCGACCGCCCCACCTTCCGAGCCTTCATCATCACCCTAGTCATCAAGATAACCCAGCAGTTTGACGGGTACCTAATCGTGCTGATCTACGCTGGTTTCGTCTTCAAGGAGGCTTCAGCTTCCACCAATCTGGAACTGAGTCCCAACAAGCAAGTCATGATGATCGGGCTGGTGCAACTGCTGGGGTCGACAGTAGCTACTTGTATAGTTGAAAAGACTGGGAGGAAGGTGAGCTATTCTATACTTAAGATAGAAGGAAGGAAAATGAAGAAAGGGAAATGCTAACCTACTTGCATTCCATCAAAATTCTTTCAGTTATACATTTATACTTTAAAAACAAAATCCCATGTTACGTGATTTGCTATGGTGACCCGCTCAATCTAATGATGTCAGTTCTTCTTCTTGCAGCTTCATGAATCTGGGGGCTTTAAACTTTCCGAGAACGCTCCTTATTGTAATCAAACCACTACCTAAAAACAATCATCCGGCCGAATTTAAAGATTTGAGACCAATAAGTATTTTGCCATTCCTATCGAAAATTTTAGAAAAAGCAGTTAGCATTCAAGTATATAAATATATCGAACAAAATAATATATTACCATCAAAACAATCCGGGTTCAGGAAGGGCCACAGTACAGCTACAGCATTATTAGAAGTAGTTGATGACATCATAGCTGCTCAGGATAAAGGAGAAGGGACTATTCTAACGCTGTTAGATTTTTCACGTGCGTTTGACACAATTAATATCTCTCTTCTACTGTCCAAACTTGCCTACTACGGTTTTGATATTAACACTATTAAATGGTTTTCTAGTTATCTTACTGGTCGCACTCAGTTGGTTGAGCTTCAGAAGCCGGACGGATCGTCGATAGTTTCAAATACAGCACCAGTTAAAGAGGAGTCCTCAGGGATCTATTCTTGGACCAGTGCTCTTTATTTTATATTCCGCTGATATTATTACAAGTATTAAAAATTGTAATTACCATATTTACGCCGATGACCTACAGCTATATATGTCATTTAAACCTGGTCACACTAATTCTGCAATTAACAAAATTAACGAAGATTTGGAGCGCATAGCCGAATGGAGTGTAGCAAACTGCTTGGTGATAAACCCTGCAAAATCTAAGTTTCTTGTCTTGGGATCTTGTAAACAAAGAACAGAGATTATAGCGGCTGACCCTGTTGTATCAGTTAAAACAGATCCGATCCAAATGGTTTTTGAGGCTCGAAATCTGGGGTTTTAATGGATGGTAGATTACATTTCGAGAATCATGTCTTGACGACTATACGTAACTGTTTTTACCGTTTAAAGGTACTTTATCGAGTGCGTAATTTTTTAGATGTTGACTTACGTATAAAATTATGCGATTCTTTAATCCTCTCTAAACTTAATTACGCTGATACGGTAATTGGGAATGTTTACTCGCACGAACTAAAAAGTTATACAGAGATTGCAGAATGCATGTGCCCGTTTCTGTTTCCCTATACCTAGGCGAGCTCATGTCACTCCTTCCTAAACAATAATAATTTAATGAACATGGCGTCAAGACGCTCATTGCATTTTGCTACGTTACTTTTCGGTGTCATTAAAAACCAAATCCCAATATATTTATTCCAGAAACTTAACTTCTCTAACCGTCACATTAGGTATGCTAGTCGCCTTTCTAGCCATCAACACCGTACAACTGCCTTTCGTGGTAGCCGGTATGCTGCCACGAAATGCTGGAATAATTACCTCCGCCCATAAGAAACTCAAAATCTATTAATTCTTTTAAATACAATCTAAAAATACCTTTTACAAAATCAAAACAATCATAGACAAGCAGTTGTACCAATTCCTTCAATTCATTATATTAAAATAAATTTTAAATTACGAATACTATTTATTATATTATGCATCTATACCTAGGCATTAGTTTTATAGCAGTCTGACTGATCTCATAAAATATTAGTTGATATATTACCTGATCTCATTATTTTAAGTCTGTAATTATTGTTATTTGTCATTGGATTTATTATATTATTTTTCTAATTGTATTTTATTATAGTTACAATATCTGTTTGAAATATGCGAGTAATGAAAATCTTTTTATAATAATTATGTATATGCTTAATCTAGTAATTTAAGAGTCTTGTGTTGTCACAATAATTTGGTTACGCGGAAGACCAGCGCTTTGTGAGTGCCCTGCGCAAGTAGGCTCTTGCAATGCATTTTGCTGAGCGGAGACCTTTTTGTTACCATTGTTAAACCTATTAAACTGTAAGTTAATTTGATTTATTTAATGTGTGGTAACAAATAAACATTTTTTCTTTCTTTCTTTCTTTCTTTATTGCAAATTTAATTCAGGCTCCTTCTCTTTCTATATTGCTTTTCCTGTTAAATAAAATTATACCTCTTCTTTTCCAGCTTCTCCTGGTATCCACGTCGTTCGCAGTGGGCGTGGGCATGTTAATCCTGGCAGCGTGGTTCTACCTGACTGCAGCTGGTGTATGGCTGCCGGGCTGGCTGCCCGTCTTCGCCATGTGTCTGGCCATCTTCGCGGACGCTGCAGGTTTCCAGCCTATTTCCTACATCATCATCACAGATTTGTTCACCTTCCAGGTATGGTAACTTTTATATTCTTATTTAATTTTAGTGCAGGATAATGTCTGTATGTGATTTGTATTGAAATTTATTGATTCATACGCACTTCCAGAAAATTTCCTAAAGTATGTTTCTGTGCTGTAGAATCTGTTCACTATAAAGACATTTCTTTTGTTACAGCTTCGCGGCACAGTGTCAGCTTTCGCCAACATCTGCGCGAAGCTCAGCAACTTCGTTCAGATGAAGTGGTTCACCAATCTCTGTGACCTTATCGGCATACATTGGACATTCCTATTCTTCGCCATAGTGTGCTTCTGCGCATGTTTCTATACTGTTATCGATTTCCCGGAGACGCGGCAAAAAAGCGTAGAGGAAATCTATGAGAAGCTGTCAAGTAGGAAGAAGAAAAATGAGACTGAGGAAGCTGTGCCGTAGTGAAACAAATTGGCAGATAAATTGAGAGAGCTGTACGAAAGAAATGAATTTGGATGATTTAAGGGTTCTTTTTGGTGGATCACACCAAAACTAATGTTTCCTGAACCCGGTTGGGATATTTTTGAATGTTTTGAGATACTTTGCAAGTTCAATACGTCTCGTCGTCAGCCTTAAATAGGTAGGTACGTGGGTACTTATTCAACACAAGAACATGCAGAGTTCAGAGTCCATCTAAAATGTCAGGGTTGAAGTTGAACAAATTCTACCATAACCCACAGAATTCCATGTTTACGTACGCTTGAGATACGTACTCGTAGGAAAAATGAAATTTCAGTAATGTTTACAGTTTTTAAGAAGGATGAGACATAAAGCTTTTTCTCACACTTGTTGTACAGATACATTATTATTAAGAAAATGTGTGATATATTGTATATAGCAATGTAATAAGTAGATAGATTAAAAATATAAATAAGATGTCAATCTATAAGGCTCTAAATTGTAGGTATGTAAGAAGATAATAGGATCTCAAAAGAATCTATGTATATGAGAATGTAATCAATCATGTAGACAGACGCAATGCAAAATTGCTAACAAGAGCATTCATAACGTCATGTCTTACGGCATATTGTTATGGGGCCGCGCCGCAGATATCGATACCGTTTTAATTTTCCAAATATTATGCATTTATTGAAGGATTTTCTTGAATATCAAATTGTAATAAGTAGGTATAAAATATGGCGATGCGAATAATTTGCTATGGGTAAATATATAAATTATATGAAGAGTATCCACCCAACAACACTACCCAGTGTTTAAATGTCAAATATATTATGCAAAACAGCAAAAGTAAGCCAAAGCTATAATGTAATTGCCATGTGCGCAATAAAAAATACTTAGAATAACACGCACACTATTCTTGCCTATATTATTATCCTTTGCGATATGACAGAGTGAGATAAACGGCCGGTAAAACGGTCCGCAAATCAATATAAAAGTAAAATCAATGCGTTAACTGTCAAATAAAATATTAATTCCAGGGTATCAGTGTATAGGTTGTCAGTCTGCAATTGTGATATGTATGTCAATGAAACCCTTGAGTGCCTTAGCGATCTCCTCTTAAGATACCCGCAGAAAAGAAATGGAGTGATTACTTACCTCATGTATTGTTGGTCGCCCTGTCCAAGTACCTAATTAAGAAATTGTATTAATCGAATGAAGTTTTATTTTATGATTTTGAATTATTTTAAGTGATTATTGAACTATGACAGCCATATGAAATTTATGGCGAATTTAATGAATATTTTGTCTTTTTACGTGTAAATAGTTATTTTCAAGATCTGATAGTTTTAAAAAGTAATTACGGTTTTATTTTATGATTGTTGATATTTCGTTTCAATATTAAAATTCTGAATTTGAGCTATCTATTGTTTTATTTTACTGAGCTATAGGTAACTGCAATAAATTATATTATTATGTAGAGCATTTTTATCAAAAATAAATTAAAAGTAAAAAACATTTTTAAAACAAGCTTTTATTTGGATGCGCTAAAAAGCATAAAATAATCTGTTTACTAAAACTTTAACTTGTTACTTATAATGGCATTAAATCTACGTCTTCATAATTTATACGATATAAAAGCTTGTCGCGAGATTTAATTAGGTACTCGTGTGGTGTTAGGTTAAAAGTTTGTTCAAGTTCATTTACACTGGTTACCTAATTTATTTATTAATATATACACAGGTTAAATCTCGCGACAAGCTTTTATATCGTATAAATTATGAAGACGTAGATTTAATGCCATTATAAGTAACAAGTTAAAGTTTTAGTAAACAGATTATTTTATGCTTTTTAGCGCATCCAAATAAAAGCTTGTTTTAAAAATGTTTTTTACTTTTAATTTATTTTTTACTTTTTAGTAATCTCTGGAAAACAAATCTGTTATGCCATAGTTGATTATGTACGTTGTGCGATAGAACCTACCTACTTATTGCATTCATGAACCTAATAGGTATAAATCAAGGACTTTACATTGACAAAATTCTTTATTGACAGTGCCATGAACAGAAGACTAAAAACCCCAACACAATAACCACTCAAATCTAAAAATCTTGCAAAGCGACGTCATTTAGCTCACACTAGTGTTTACCTGTAATATTTCTGTATTTGTCACCCACTTAGTAAAAAAACATAATAAACTTAATACGCCATCTATCTTTAGTCCGCCATATCAGGTTTTGTTATGATTATGAGTGACGTAAACGTCACTTTATTTTTCGAGTTATTCTGAAAAATTCCTTTCATTTGACATCCATATTGTAAAAAAGCATAAAAATGATATTCTGCCATCTTAAGAAGTCCACAATAGTTAATTTAGAGTGACGTCAACTTATAATTCGAATAGGTAATTCTCAGCAATACCTTTCATCTGACACTCATATTGTAAATTATCTTAAAAGGCCATCTTTAGATGTCCGCCATATTATTTTCTAAATTGTACTCAGCAAGACCTTTCATTTGACACCCATATTGTAAGAGTGCGTCAAAAATTACTTGTCGGCCATCTTGGATATTCCGCCATGATAGATTTAGAATGACGTTATATAACTAGCCATGCATTGTCATCCGAACTAAACGTGTATACAAAATTTCAACTCAATCGGTTGAAGGTATCTGCTTCTAAATTGAGTTGCAAGATTTGCCCCGAACAAACATTTTTACTTACATACTTACATACTGTAAAAGCTCCTTACCTATACGCATCTAACTAGCTATAGACCTATCTGTAGCCCTATCTATATGTAGACCTACTATATGTACCTATCTAAACATCTAGCAAACCTTGACACCCACCTACTACTTTATAAATATCCTAATACTTATCGTCATGGCCAGTGATTCGTTTAATGGTAAGACTCTTGTTGTGTAAGTAACCCAGAACGAGGAACGCAGTCTCTAAGACTCTAACTATCTTATCCTACAAAAATGTAAATGACCCAAATCTTAGCTGAAGTACTTTTCCTACAAACTACTAACTTAAATTTTCAATCTTTGGCAGAATAGCATTAAGGTTCTATGCCGTCCGGAGAAAAACTCGTAGCGATTCAATATGAAATAGCTGAAATCGATTTGAGAAATCGATATTTTTGAAATCCCTTAAATTACGTAAATACCGAGGTAAATGCCACCTAATAAGATAAGATTTCCACTTATTAACCTGCAATTATATCCACATTAATATCAGAACAATATTAGAACTTAAACGCTCTAAGAATATTAATTCAGTTTAAAAGCAGGCGGTATGGCCACCAATCCCTTGCCCGTCCTTGTGTTTCATATTTTAAAAAGTAAAACGTCAGATGAAGTTACTCGCGCTATTTTGTTGATAATTTTTTTCTGTGAATTCGAAACTAAAACAGTGTATAATTAATGTAAAATTGATTATTAAGCTGCACAAAACATTCCTCGTCGGCCGCAGCATCGACCAATCCTCGGGTACAAAGGAAATCCTATTAACTTATGGAAAGTTTTGGTAAGTTGTAAGCATATTTTACTACTTGGTCTCTTATGAGTCTTGCTTATATACAACCGCTTATTCTGATCAATTAGTGTTAGTCTCATGTTCAACAATATCCGTACCGAGTGTCAGCCCATTCTTAAAAGCATAAACCGCTAAATTTCCCTCTTACATTGTAGAAAACCTATGCTATCAAAACAAACTAAAACTGTCACTCTTTCTCAGATAATACCATCTGCGCTCATTGAAGTTAGACTGGGACATCCGACTGAGCCATGCATATTACTAGTTAAGCGAGAAATTCCTAGATCTACTAGGGTTTTGGTGGAATATCCAAAGGTTAGTATGAAAGCTATTTTCTGATAAACTGACTGTTCGTTCTAGTAAGAACTGTAAACTGTTCCATTACCATGATATTCCTAACACTTCCTAAACACACAGACACTCTAAATATCCTATTTATTATCAATGTTGTTAGTTTTGACTTTTAAAACCTGGAAAATGCAGTCCTATGTACCTAGGAATCCCTAAATCTAGTTTTATTTTACAGATGTACTGCCTGCATCAAAATAAGATCAGAGCAACCTCAACATACATATCTGTGACCAGACCTGCAGGATCTTCAAACAAAAGCCAATTATGGACATCGGGTCACTACTGGCAAACTTCCTAGAACAGTTCATGAACGTGAGCCTACTCTCAAGCACCATATGGTTCTGGAAATCTGGAAGGGTCTACTGTTAATTATTGAGGTAAATTTTTAAATATTATGTTACTAGAAATTCAATAATATCTAAAAACCAGTTTGGGACGTTCGTTGAAATTCTATTATTTTTGAAAATATGACCTAAGACCTAAGTGTAGCTAAAAGTAATTAGCTATTATGCAGTGCCTAATATAGTCATCACCACAAATTAAATTCAACTAGGGTTCTTGATAATTTTGTAAGAAAGTACATAATGCTAAGGAGAATTTTTCATTTATTTTTATATTTATTGGGGTTTTAAATTTATTTTGTTTATTATGCTATGCAGGAGGACCCTATGGAATAAACGTTCTCCTGAGACCTACTAGATGGGACCTACTTGGAGATATAAGAATATTCTTGGAGAAACGGCAGCGGCTTTAGTCTTTGGGATGAAACTGTAAGTTTATTTATATTCTATTTTATTTAAGTAACCTACGTTACTGGCATGATGCCATATGAAGTTCTAAGAAGATTATAAAGCTAGAATAGGGTAATAAAACTAATAGATTGCCTCAATTCCAAATATAATGTTTTACTGAGCCGTTGTACAGGATAAAGTTATCTATTGGAATTGAATTCTGGAAATGATTCCAAGAAGGCAACTATTTGGTAGTAAGGAACACAATATTTGCTTTTGGAATAGATTTCAGATCTTACTTGACAAGCAACAGTATATTCAAAATTCCCTTATAAAACTTTGTAGGTACCTGTAGTAGTAACCACCCTAGTATGGAATAAAATTCTTTATAAGTATTTAAATGTGTGCTCTGGCTTTCAGATGGACTAGAGAGGGCTGACTAAGAGAAAGAGGACAACATCAAGAGCTCAAGATAATTGTGGCAGAAGAATTCAGGGTGTTCGTTCCGGTTGCCGACCACACCAAATAAAATATTTTTTTTAGTTTATTTTTCCATATTTAACGACTTTCTTCCGTGTAATTATAAAACAACCCGTGTCTGTCTTTTATTATAAGAGAAACTAGTCTAAACAAGACTAAAATGAAAACGGAACAAGACTAAAATGTCTGGAGATTTTTCGTTGAGAGAATTATTCTGATTTTTATAAAGTTTACCAGCGTGTAACTGTCACAAACACCTTATAGGGAACTTTAGGTGTTTTTATTCCTTTTATTTATATTTTACTAGAATAGATATTTGGATAGATTAGATTTATTTTCTACTTCAAACATTTCTTTAACTTTATACTTGAAATGTGGAACTGATAGAATCTACATTTTACATTCTAGTTTATTAGTGTCTGAGGTTCTAAATTGAAGTTACACCAAGTAATTTAATTTCTTGCTATGAATCTGAACTTCTTTTAGCTTAGGGAAACAGTGGATAGGCTTTCCAAGGATGTAACAAATGTTGTATTTAGAATTTAGGAATATCTAGCCTTAGTCATATTAGGTCACGTCTCTATGTAGCTAGTACCTGAACATTTTATTGGTATGGCTTAAGGTTGGAGCCCGCTCCCCGCTCCCTGGCTTATTTTATGAAATTGTTCACCAGTGTGCTTGTATTTTCAGATGTAGTTTTATTTATTTTAAGAGGTGGTAGGGTTTAAGTTTTCCTCTTTCTGAAAATATTCTATCTCAAACACAAACCGTGGGTTTCGGCTTAGCCTGACTGGACACCCTCCGCCATGATATTATTCCAAACTAGTGCCTGAATTTACATTTATAATCAAAGTTACAAAAGATATAGGTAATGCCTTAGTAATTTAACTTTATTTTATTTGCAAATCCAAGAGAGGAGTGATAAAATAGATACATATATAAGTAACAAAAGGATCGAAACTGGATTTTCCACGTCCAGAAGTACCAGCTGTCAAATATAAGGCATTTTGTATCGCAAATCAAAGAAGCTACTTTTATGGCCAAATGTTTGGAGTATTCTTTTTTTCTGATTTTACCTTTTACTGAATCTACTTGGAACAAAATAAACTATGTCAGATAGTCAGTCTGTTACCCCGGTTTCCCAAAGAATTAAAATTCGTTCTTTCTTTTGAACTAAAATTATGTGCTAGTTGTCACATCCTAGAAAGCTTTCAATTTTACTTTTTTGGTAGAATTTCATACTTAGTACAACTCATCGCCCACATGGTACGACTTTTCGAGTTATTTAAGGAATATTTTTATTCTATTCCAAAGTTTGAAATTCTATTAAGCATCCCCAGATAGACAACTCTGCTTTTATGAGTATGATTGACTAGATATTTTATTTTAGAACAAATCTGAATTCTTGTTTTTCAGTAAGAATATTTTACTTTATTGCCCTTCAAAAATAAATGGAAAAGAAGAACCATCTTCTAAAATTTTGTCTAAATAAAAATTTATTTTTATTACTTTAATCAAAATTTAAACAGCAAGTTATAAACTCAAAATATTTTCCCTGTTGATTTTTCTAGTAGTGCAAATTATGTATTAATCTAGATAGCGCTGAATTATCCCTCTATGACAAGTTACTGACGGATTATTTGCAAAGAACCTAAGTGCTGCGAGTATTATTTATGACTTGATTACATAGTTTCCCTTTTTTTTTAGACTTCAAAGTTTTTATAAGTAGGTATGTTTCCTCTGCAAAAGTAGGTATCTACTGAGGGTCTGAAATTTTTATTTAGCTAGATGCTGTGAGCTCCGAATCTTCAGTTTAGAATTTAAGCAAAGCGTAAGTATGAAAGGTTGAACCGAGAATTTTAGTTTCTAAGTTATCGAAAATCCTAATAAATCCTCTATTGCCGGGTATTCCACAACCAATAGAGTGTCCCTTCCTATATAAAATTGTGGCTATCAGCAGTTAAGCCCTATAATCTCACCTATTAGTAATTTGTGTACCTACCTTCCCTAGTTACTGTGATGATAACAAAACTTAGGCAGTTGCCTATATTTAAGAAATTAATTGCGTAGTGAGTATGGTGATAGGCGTCAACTTGAGTTCAAGCTTCGGCCTCTAAACTTGCTAGGTGTACATGACGCAACTCATGATTTAATGTCCTAACCCTATAGCACCCTAAGGTCTCGCCCGACTCTGGGTGTCCGAGGACTATATGAAGGGTAGCCCAGGCGAAACCAAGTGAGTTATGTAAAGGAGAACGTTTCAAGTCTTGTGCACAACGGAAGCAGTGGGGAACCTCCAGGTCTGGGACATCCCCGACAAGCCATTAAGGGTTACATCAGAACCCTTAACCGTCGCTGCCTCCAGGAGTGTACGCAACAAGAATCCGTGGAGGATTTAGCGCTCCGTAAACAGCGCCCCTTTCCTCCAGGAGAAAGGCATAACCGAAATAACGAGGAGTCGTATGTTCCAGTAGGATAAATGCCACGCCGACCCGCTACAAGATATCCCAAGAAACAATACGCCCTGAATCATGGTAGACACGTTTCTTCTATTAAAGCAAGGTCAATATCATGATTGCTATCACGATATCCACCAAAGAGTCTTTAACCACAATGAATTTACAAACTTGGCTTTAGAATTTGGAAAGTATTTAAAATCCCAAAATAAAATTACCCCTGATTTCCTTAAGAAGACACGTGTATACCTTCGAAGCGCGCGACGACGATTGAACCCCGTAATCCTCATTTGTATGGCTTATATAGGCTTCCTTTACTAACACCACTGCACCTTACTCACTTCGACACAAAGCCCACTTTCGTTCGCACCTCATTTTCCGATTACCTGCCATCCTAAAACGAACCTTATTACCTGGACGATAAAGTTCATTTCTTTTTAATTGCTCATTTTTATGGTTCCGTGTTCAAATTTCACAAACTGAAAACCCGTCATCTAATGTTCCGTCGTCCTACTGTTTTCCTATTTACCTATTTTCCTAGTCCAATCTCATTCAATAGCTTACAATATTCCAACAAACAAACATTCCTTAAAACAGATTTCCTTAACGGTGATAAGTAATTGCACGGAACCCTTTACATACAAGTCCAACTCGTCCCTGATCTGATTTTTCAATTTTCTATCTATCACTATTTTTATCCTTATAGAATATGGCATCGAACCCCGATACACAAATCCGACTCGATCTTGACCTGCCTCTTTCCCATTTTTCATTTGTTTCAAAATTAAACCTTATCATGTTAGCACGAAGGCTCATTTTCATTTGCTTCAAAGTCCTAGTCGAATTTCAATAAATATTTATTTTACTAAATTCTTTATTCATCCGTTTCGTTTCAAAATGCACCTACCCGCGTAGATATTAAAGCTCACTTTTCCTTGAAACACAATTGTACCGATCCTTATTCGAAATTTCGTTTTCCAATACTGAGAATCTTAACCTTATCCTTCCTTCAAAATTGCACCCTACCACCTATACAATAAAGTCTATTCTTGATCTCGATATCGACTTTAGTACCGATAAAAATCTCCTAGAGCGTTTGTTTAAACTTGAACCTTCCCACCTATACATTAGGGCTCATTTTTGATTGCAAAGCAATCTGTCAGTTTTCTTTTCTTAAAACCTACCTAGCTAAGGTCATTTCGTTTCATACGTTCTGTCAAACTGAACCTAATCATCTATGCGGCAAGGCTGAATCTCGAATACCTCCTTAGTTCATAGTCTTAGAAAAAGTCTCCTAGAATCTCAGAATGTTCCACAAAGTCGATTTAAGTAATTTGTGCCTTACTGCCTATACGTTAAGGTTCAGTTTAGATCGTTGTTGATCCGTTTGACCAAAACTAAACTTTAATTTGTTCGATTCGAGAATTTACATTATTCCTATTTTGATCGACTCGACAAAAAGAGATGTTTTCAGATCATCGTGTCTTCTATGCTGATGCTATTTTTCCTACGTAAGTATGGTTATTTTTTAAGGAAATCATACAAACTATGATTCCTTAAGGAATAATTAGTAAGTATTTCTATAAATGTATCACTGACCCATCGTGACCTAAAAGTAACTTGATCAAGATCCAACACTCACCACAAATCACAAATCTTAGAGAAATACAAATACATTTGCTCTCCGACTTTCACAATTTACCTAAACTTATAATTTCCCATGAAATTTCAAATTATAATATCCTCATAATCGAAGTCGGTTTCAAGATTTTTTTAAACGAAAACCATTTTACTACAATCCTATCAAAATGGTTGCTAACCTAATTTCAACTTTCCTGCTTATACAATACGGTTCAAGATTTTCTAAGGAAAATCTTCCCAGTACAATACTTCAAAATGGCTGCTAACCTAAATTCAACTTTCCTGCTTATACAATACGGTCCTCATACAATCTGAACCTTACTGCTATGATAATAAGGTTCACAAGGTTCTCAGAGCAAAATCTTCCTACTATAATACTACTAAGTATTTGCCAACCTAATTTCAACTTTCCTGCTCATACAATAAAGTCCAAGACCATTCAAAGGAAAATCGTCCCAATGCAATGCTTCAAAATGGCTGCTAACCTAATTTCAACCTTCCTGCCTATACAATAAAGTTCAAGATTTTCAAAGGAAAATCGTCCCAGTACAATACTTCAAAATGGCTGCTAACCTAATTTCAACTCTACTGCTCATACAATAAGGATCAAGATTTCTCTAAGGAAAATCACCTCAGTACAATACTTCAAAATGGCTGCTAACCTAATTTCAACCTTCCTGCATATACAATAAGGATCAAGATTTTTCTAAGGAAAATCGTCCCAGTACAATACGTCAAAATGGCTGCCAACCTAATTTCAACCTTCCTGCTTATACAATACGGTCCTCATACATTCTGAACCTTACTGCTAAGATAATAAGGTCCACGACTTTTTCAAACGAAAATCTTCGTAGTACAATACTTCAAAATGGCTGCCAACCCAATTTCAACCTTCCTGCATGTACAATAAAGTTCAAAACTTTTCAAAGGAAAATCTTCCCACTACAGTACTACCGAAATGATTGCTAACCTAATTTCAACTCTCTCGCCTATACAATAAGGTTTACTTTCGCATATCTCACATCGTTTGACGTCGCTATTTTACTTTTCATTTTCTATGGCACTAGTAGATTACGCGCCGCCAGTGTCAGTGAAAATTATTACTTTGCTACGATTCAGTTTCTTATTTTGTGGCGTCTTCCCTACAACTCCGCCAGTGTCAAGGTTTGTTTTGATTCAGTACTGTGAATGAATCTGTCATTGTAAAATCGACTCTATTACTTAGGCAGTTAAGTCTATTATTTTATATGCTCGATCTAATTTTCCTACTGTTTAATTGATACTTGATAAAGGATCCTGGCTATCGTTCGTTTTTGTTACTCAAAATGATTTTAATGCAATAATAGATTTCTTTACTTTAGATATTTAGGATATTAAAGAGGTTCTTCTGTTCCAAATTGATACATTATGTTTTCATAAGACTAAACCACGAAAACGTCCCACATATTTTGTGAGAGCGGGACGGCGGCCTACAGAGAGAGAAGGCCGCGTACCGTTACATCCAGCCCCATTCGAAAATTCTTTATGTTCAGTAACTAAAGAATTCTTCGAACCCCCAAAAATATGAATAATTATTCACAAAATATGTGATAAACAATTTTAAAAATATTGCAAGACCTTCAAAAGAATGTTTTTTATGTGGTGTGTAACTAAACCGGGTCGTCAGCATCCATAAATTACGCTCGCTATCCAAAATCATTAACAAATTTGAGACAATGAGCAAAAATCTATTCAGCGGATTAAATCGAAGTTCTATGCAAGGAAGAAACGTGTGATAATCTCTCTGTCCGAATGACACAGCGTGCTGGATCAATCCAATACTCGATATATCATGATTTGAAAATTGATACCACTCACTGCCCTACACAGAACAACAATACCCTATTGCTGGATGTCTAATCGCGCATAGTTTCAAAATTATCTATTTGAATCTCTCAGCAAATCTACTTCAGTAACAACCCAGAATAATGTGTGTCAACCTTAATAAAAATTAAAGATGGTGTGTGGGGAAGGTAGCGTTGGCTTTTTGCATCTAGCTTGAAAGCTGCGTGTGTAGTGTAGAATTCATATGAAACATCTGATAAACACAGAACTGACTGGCACACCGGGTCGTTTAACGAACCGCTGTCCTACCTAACTTCAAATTCTCATATGAACTCCATATTGTAGAGTGAAATGTTTCTTGGAAGGGTACACAATATTTGCTTTCACTAAATAGGTGACTGTTGATATTCTGAATGAGCCTTGCAAACCATACTTTTGTTGAAGTAATATGATAAAAATATATAAAATAGATACGCAATAAATATTAATAGAGTATATACAATATTTGTCTTAAAGTTGTCGGACGCTTTCCTAAGGTTCATTCTTCCTCATTCTCTGATCCACTCACCCACACAGAATATCAAGGCCTTACTATTCGTGAGAGCGCTAAAAGTTTGACATTAAGTTCCAAATAAGATTTACAAGTCCTTTTGAACCTTTTCTCTGGAAAGGAACTCTTAAAATTAATAAAACATTCACAAACAAAAAGGGACAGTCACAAGACAAACACAATCTTTTGTTGCAGCGAGCAACCAAGAGTCCGAGTAAAAGGTCCGACAACTCCTCCTGTAAGTTCTGAATTAAGTACATCATCACCTAAGACAGAGGAGTCGTCACATCGAGACGCGTAACTCTTAGGCTCCCGCCCAATCTCTTAAATCTAAACATGTAACATAAATCTTAAAATAATAAGAAGGAAACACAAGTCCGCTTGAAACTTATGTGTTCTTCTTGTATGTTTTCATGCCTTAAATTTAAAGTTAGTGTGACTAACTACTTTTTTTTCTACAATACACAAAGTTAGTTAGTTAGTTAAGTTAATTGATATAGTAAAGTTGCAACACATTCCAATGCCTTGCAACAACACCCCCTTTTTTTTTTTTTTTTTTTTTTCAGCCCCCCAACTTGATACCGGAAATCAAGCGTGAAAATGACTCAGTCAGATTTATTACGATTATAATAATTTCATTTCTAAAGTAGAACTCCATTCTCCTTCTTTACAAAATTCCCTTTTTGCTAAAATTTATTTTTAAATCTTTCTTGTTTTACTGTTTGTTTTACTGTAGTAAAGTTATCCTCCCTACATAGAATTTTCTTAGATTTTTGGTTTTAGTGAATCACAACATTCGTAATGGTACTTGAGATAAGAACGTTTTACAATAACCCTCCAATCCAAGTATGTTCCGATCTAGCTGCGACATCCTGGTATCGTATTCAAATATGCTATATAGATTTCTAAGAAAGGTAACTAATCAATAAGTTACTAATTCAAAATGCCACCAAGATGGTGTTAATTATAACTTCGTTTATCATTTTTTTCACGTTATCATCTGTTTAGACTACAAGAAGGATTATTGCAAGCTGTATTCTGCATAAAATAAACTAATACAGCCCCCAGGCTTTACTAATCTACTGTTATTTCATCATCATCTTCCTGCCCTTATCCCAATTTCTGTTATTTATTTATGCTAAAACTGAAATTTTTAAACTAATATTGAAATCGTTATCTTAGATAATTTAAATGATTCCGTCTTACTTCATCATCTATCATTATTACCTATGTTAGCTTCATATTCTCTATATGTGGTAGCTTTGTAATTGGCTTATAAGTACTTATAAACTTAAAATTATCTTGTAAAAGTAGCTGTAAGCTCCCCAAATATAATAAAATAAAATAAAATATTCCCTTTCAAAGTATCTATCCTAAACTCGGAAATACAGTTTATCCAAAAGTCTAATAGAACCCAATCCTGGCATATCCATAATTTAAAAAAACTCCCCCCCCAGAATCACCCTTTACTCTAAATTTATTTTCAAAACAATATCTTGTTTACCTACACCCTAAAAAATTCTGTTCGTGGTTTAATTTAAGTACATAATTTTTCTGAATATCCCGAACAGCCTTGTATGCCTGATGTAAAATGTAAGCGCTCCAGTAGCTTCTCCAAAACTCGAATTTAATTTTCTATATAATGCCGCAGGTATTAATTTTTTCTATTGCAATCCGAACCTTTGAATTTGTTCTGAACCAAGTAAATTCTTGGGTAACGTAAGCCCATTTCTATTTATTTTTCTGTTGCGTAATATTTTTGATTGCTACCGTGCGTCGCATAACCCCCAAATCGCACCGGGGCGGCCCGGCAAAAACGCTGGTATCCAAACCAAAACTTAAGCTATTAAAAAATATTTTTGTTTGTTGTCATTCTAATGTCTGTCACTTTTGCGAAAAATTATTCTCGCGATCTTTTTACAAAATTAAATACTCTAAAAGAAACTATTTTAGATTTCTAACTAAACAACCATAGGTTACTAACATGTTCCTACGGGTACGTATTTAGTTTCTATACGAAGTCCTTTGGGAATTCTCTAAGAAAGTAAACTTTGTCGGCACTTTGTTTGCATTGCAAGTTTTACGAAAATTCTCATAAATTTAGTTCATTCGGCTACTAAAAGTCTATAATCTAATGTCCCAATATAATGTTCTTCAAGTTTACTGCAGTACCCTACCAATTGGCCATCGAAGGAGTAGTTTTATTTGTCCAAGTATTTTGCTCTAACCTCATCGATTTCATCAATTATTTTGTGGTTTTGTTGCAAGAATACTTCTTCTTTCAGGCCTCCACTAGCTATCTTAAGGGGAAACGGAAGAAAGACCGTTTGAATCCAGCCAAACTCCTCAATTTATGAAATAATTGTATATTGTATTCAGCTGGTACAAGAAGAATAACTCAGAGAAGTTTTTGTACTCCTACTCAACCCAGGGAAATATAAAATTATCATGAAGACTGTGGTTTCTAAATATCTAGTTGTTCCTGACCTGTTCCTACATATTTTGTTTGGACACATTTTGAAAGTTGCATTATAACGCTATCCTAATATTGTTGTTTTAAATAAAATACTATAACTAGTGAATATTGTGTTAATTTCTACAAGGTTCCTAATGAATATTCATCTGAGGTAAGCACTAAGGTTTAATATCAAACTGATCTGGTCGCTCCGTTTCATACAACTACAGAGAATAGAAATCTATTTATAAAGTAAGTCATTCCTAGGTAAGAGTGTAAAATCTAGCTAGAAATAAACCAGATCTTTTGCAATACTAGTCTAACTCAACATCAACCATATCCAATCAAGTTTTGTTATTAATTTTTGACTTTGTTCATGAACCCCGCTAACTTGGTGTATTTAGTTTTGCATAATGTATGGTTTTAAATATTTTTCCTTAATCACAGCCCCCTAGGCTTTAAACTCCTTCTTTTTTCAAGTTATCTGAAGTCACATACTTCTTAACATAATAAAATTTTAGTTTTCAGCCCCCCGTCTGAAAGACTGAAAGATCTCTACTGAAAAAATGAGGATAATCAATTTCCTAACACTATTTTAAGCAACATACATAATAGACTGCATTCCTCTTGTAAGATCCATTTCACAACAACAAATTGTGATCATAGCCAGAACGCTATGACCACCGTAGTCCTAAGCTAAATTATCCTTCCCTACTTTAAATAATTTATCAATGAAATCTAAAAACCCTCCATAATAACTCAGATTCTATCCTGGTTCACGGCGCCCGCACCAAATTGTAAAAGCTCCTTACCTATACGCATCTAACTAGCTATAGACCTATCTGTAGCCCTATCTATATGTAGACCTACTATATGTACCTATCTAAACATCTAGCAAACCTTGACACCCACCTACTACTTTATAAATATCCTAATACTTATCGTCATGGCCAGTGATTCGTTTAATGGTAAGACTCTTGTTGTGTAAGTAACCCAGAACGAGGAACGCAGTCTCTAAGACTCTAACTATCTTATCCTACAAAAATGTAAATGACCCAAATCTTAGCTGAAGTACTTTTCCTACAAACTACTAACTTAAATTTTCAATCTTTGGCAGAATAGCATTAAGGTTCTATGCCGTCCGGAGAAAAACTCGTAGCGATTCAATATGAAATAGCTGAAATCGATTTGAGAAATCGATATTTTTGAAATCCCTTAAATTACGTAAATACCGAGGTAAATGCCACCTAATAAGATAAGATTTCCACTTATTAACCTGCAATTATATCCCACATTAATATCAGAACAATATTAGAACTTAAAAGCTCTAAGAATATTAATTCAGTTTAAAAGCAGGCGGTATGGCCACCAATCCCTTGCCCGTCCTTGTGTTTCATATTTTAAAAAGTAAAACGTCAGATGAAGTTACTCGCGCTATTTTGTTGATAATTTTTTTCTGTGAATTCGAAACTAAAACAGTGTATAATTAATGTAAAATTGATTATTAAGCTGCACAAAACATTCCTCGTCGGCCGCAGCATCGACCAATCCTCGGGTACAAAGGAAATCCTATTAACTTATGGAAAGTTTTGGTAAGTTGTAAGCATATTTTACTACTTGGTCTCTTATGAGTCTTGCTTATATACAACCGCTTATTCTGATCAATTAGTGTTAGTCTCATGTTCAACAATATCCGTACCGAGTGTCAGCCCATTCTTAAAAGCATAAACCGCTAAATTTCCCTCTTACATTGTAGAAAACCTATGCTATCAAAACAAACTAAAACTGTCACTCTTTCTCAGATAATACCATCTGCGCTCATTGAAGTTAGACTGGGACATCCGACTGAGCCATGCATATTACTAGTTAAGCGAGAAATTCCTAGATCTACTAGGGTTTTGGTGGAATATCCAAAGGTTAGTATGAAAGCTATTTTCTGATAAACTGACTGTTCGTTCTAGTAAGAACTGTAAACTGTTCCATTACCATGATATTCCTAACACTTCCTAAACACACAGACACTCTAAATATCCTATTTATTATCAATGTTGTTAGTTTTGACTTTTAAAACCTGGAAAATGCAGTCCTATGTACCTAGGAATCCCTAAATCTAGTTTTATTTTACAGATGTACTGCCTGCATCAAAATAAGATCAGAGCAACCTCAACATACATATCTGTGACCAGACCTGCAGGATCTTCAAACAAAAGCCAATTATGGACATCGGGTCACTACTGGCAAACTTCCTAGAACAGTTCATGAACGTGAGCCTACTCTCAAGCACCATATGGTTCTGGAAATCTGGAAGGGTCTACTGTTAATTATTGAGGTAAATTTTTAAATATTATGTTACTAGAAATTCAATAATATCTAAAAACCAGTTTGGGACGTTCGTTGAAATTCTATTATTTTTGAAAATATGACCTAAGACCTAAGTGTAGCTAAAAGTAATTAGCTATTATGCAGTGCCTAATATAGTCATCACCACAAATTAAATTCAACTAGGGTTCTTGATAATTTTGTAAGAAAGTACATAATGCTAAGGAGAATTTTTCATTTATTTTTATATTTATTGGGGTTTTAAATTTATTTTGTTTATTATGCTATGCAGGAGGACCCTATGGAATAAACGTTCTCCTGAGACCTACTAGATGGGACCTACTTGGAGATATAAGAATATTCTTGGAGAAACGGCAGCGGCTTTAGTCTTTGGGATGAAACTGTAAGTTTATTTATATTCTATTTTATTTAAGTAACCTACGTTACTGGCATGATGCCATATGAAGTTCTAAGAAGATTATAAAGCTAGAATAGGGTAATAAAACTAATAGATTGCCTCAATTCCAAATATAATGTTTTACTGAGCCGTTGTACAGGATAAAGTTATCTATTGGAATTGAATTCTGGAAATGATTCCAAGAAGGCAACTATTTGGTAGTAAGGAACACAATATTTGCTTTTGGAATAGATTTCAGATCTTACTTGACAAGCAACAGTATATTCAAAATTCCCTTATAAAACTTTGTAGGTACCTGTAGTAGTAACCACCCTAGTATGGAATAAAATTCTTTATAAGTATTTAAATGTGTGCTCTGGCTTTCAGATGGACTAGAGAGGGCTGACTAAGAGAAAGAGGACAACATCAAGAGCTCAAGATAATTGTGGCAGAAGAATTCAGGGTGTTCGTTCCGGTTGCCGACCACACCAAATAAAATATTTTTTTTAGTTTATTTTTCCATATTTAACGACTTTCTTCCGTGTAATTATAAAACAACCCGTGTCTGTCTTTTATTATAAGGGAAACTAGTCTAAACAAGACTAAAATGAAAACGGAACAAGACTAAAATGTCTGGAGATTTTCGTTGAGAGAATTATTCTGATTTTTATAAAGTTTACCAGCGTGTAACTGTCACAAACACCTTATAGGGAACTTTAGGTGTTTTTATTCCTTTTATTTATATTTTACTAGAATAGATATTTGGATAGATTAGATTTATTTTCTACTTCAAACATTTCTTTAACTTTATACTTGAAATGTGGAACTGATAGAATCTACATTTTACATTCTAGTTTATTAGTGTCTGAGGTTCTAAATTGAAGTTACACCAAGTAATTTAATTTCTTGCTATGAATCTGAACTTCTTTTAGCTTAGGGAAACAGTGGATAGGCTTTCCAAGGATGTAACAAATGTTGTATTTAGAATTTAGGAATATCTAGCCTTAGTCATATTAGGTCACGTCTCTATGTAGCTAGTACCTGAACATTTTATTGGTATGGCTTAAGGTTGGAGCCCGCTCCCCGCTCCCTGGCTTATTTTATGAAATTGTTCACCAGTGTGCTTGTATTTTCAGATGTAGTTTTATTTATTTTAAGAGGTGGTAGGGTTTAAGTTTTCCTCTTTCTGAAAATATTCTATCTCAAACACAAACCGTGGGTTTCGGCTTAGCCTGACTGGACACCCTCCGCCATGATATTATTCCAAACTAGTGCCTGAATTTACATTTATAATCAAAGTTACAAAAGATATAGGTAATGCCTTAGTAATTTAACTTTATTTTATTTGCAAATCCAAGAGAGGAGTGATAAAATAGATACATATATAAGTAACAAAAGGATCGAAACTGGATTTTCCACGTCCAGAAGTACCAGCTGTCAAATATAAGGCATTTTGTATCGCAAATCAAAGAAGCTACTTTTATGGCCAAATGTTTGGAGTATTCTTTTTTTCTGATTTTACCTTTTACTGAATCTACTTGGAACAAAATAAACTATGTCAGATAGTCAGTCTGTTACCCCGGTTTCCCAAAGAATTAAAATTCGTTCTTTCTTTTGAACTAAAATTATGTGCTAGTTGTCACATCCCTAGAAAGCTTTCCAATTTTACTTTTTTGGTAGAATTTCATACTTAGTACAACTCATCGCCCACATGGTACGACTTTTCGAGTTATTTAAGGAATATTTTTATTCTATTCCAAAGTTTGAAATTCTATTAAGCATCCCCAGATAGACAACTCTGCTTTTATGAGTATGATTGACTAGATATTTTATTTTAGAACAAATCTGAATTCTTGTTTTTCAGTAAGAATATTTTACTTTATTGCCCTTCAAAATAAATGGAAAAGAAGAACCATCTTCTAAAATTTTGTCTAAATAAAAATTTATTTTTATTACTTTAATCAAAATTTAAACAGCAAGTTATAAACTCAAAATATTTTCCCTGTTGATTTTTCTAGTAGTGCAAATTATGTATTAATCTAGATAGCGCTGAATTATCCCTCTATGACAAGTTACTGACGGATTATTTGCAAAGAACCTAAGTGCTGCGAGTATTATTTATGACTTGATTACATAGTTTCCCTTTTTTTTTAGACTTCAAAGTTTTTATAAGTAGGTATGTTTCCTCTGCAAAAGTAGGTATCTACTGAGGGTCTGAAATTTTTATTTAGCTAGATGCTGTGAGCTCCGAATCTTCAGTTTAGAATTTAAGCAAAGCGTAAGTATGAAAGGTTGAACCGAGAATTTTAGTTTCTAAGTTATCGAAAATCCTAATAAATCCTCTATTGCCGGGTATTCCACAACCAATAGAGTGTCCCTTCCTATATAAAATTGTGGCTATCAGCAGTTAAGCCCTATAATCTCACCTATTAGTAATTTGTGTACCTACCTTCCCTAGTTACTGTGATGATAACAAAACTTAGGCAGTTGCCTATATTTAAGAAATTAATTGCGTAGTGAGTATGGTGATAGGCGTCAACTTGAGTTCAAGCTTCGGCCTCTAAACTTGCTAGGTGTACATGACGCAACTCATGATTTAATGTCCTAACCCCTATAGCACCCTAAGGTCTCGCCCGACTCTGGGTGTCCGAGGACTATATGAAGGGGTAGCCCAGGCGAAACCAAGTGAGTTATGTAAAGGAGAACGTTTCAAGTCTTGTGCACAACGGAAGCAGTGGGAACCTCCAGGTCTGGGACATCCCCGACAAGCCATTAAGGGTTACATCAGAACCCTTAACCGTCGCTGCCTCAGGAGTGTACGCAACAAGAATCCGTGGAGGATTTAGCGCTCCGTAAACAGCGCCCCTTTCCCCCCTCCAGGAGAAAGGCATAACCGAAATAACGAGGAGTCGTATGTTCCAGTAGGATAAATGCCACGCCGACCCGCTACAAGATATCCCAAGAAACAATACGCCCTGAATCATGGTAGACACGTTTCTTCTATTAAAGCAAGGTCAATATCATGATTGCTATCACGATATCCACCAAAGAGTCTTTAACCACAATGAATTTACAAACTTGGCTTTAGAATTTGGAAAGTATTTAAAATCCCAAAATAAAATTACCCCTGATTTCCTTAAGAAGACACGTGTATACCTTCGAAGCGCGCGACGACGATTGAACCCCGTAATCCTCATTTGTATGGCTTATATAGGCTTCCTTTACTAACACCACTGCACCTTACTCCCTTCGACACAAAGCCCACTTTCGTTCGCACCTCATTTTCCGATTACCTGCCATCCTAAAACGAACCTTATTACCTGGACGATAAAGTTCATTTCTTTTAATTGCTCATTTTATGGTTCCGTGTTCAAATTTCACAAACTGAAAACCCGTCATCTAATGTTCCGTCGTCCTACTGTTTTCCTATTTACCTATTTTCCTAGTCCAATCTCATTCAATAGCTTACAATATTCCAACAAACAAACATTCCTTAAAACAGATTTCCTTAACGGTGATAAGTAATTGCACGGAACCCTTTACATACAAGTCCAACTCGTCCCTGATCTGATTTTTCAATTTTCTATCTATCACTATTTTTATCCTTATAGAATATGGCATCGAACCCCGATACACAAATCCGACTCGATCTTGACCTGCCTCTTTCCCATTTTTCATTTGTTTCAAAATTAAACCTTATCATGTTAGCACGAAGGCTCATTTTCATTTGCTTCAAAGTCCTAGTCGAATTTCAATAAATATTTATTTTACTAAATTCTTTATTCATCCGTTTCGTTTCAAAATGCACCTACCCGCGTAGATATTAAAGCTCACTTTTCCTTGAAACACAATCGTACCGATCCTTATTCGAAATTTCGTTTTCCAATACTGAGAATCTTAACCTTATCCTTCCTTCAAAATTGCACCCTACCACCTATACAATAAAGTCTATTCTTGATCTCGATATCGACTTTAGTACCGATAAAAATCTCCTAGAGCGTTTGTTTAAACTTGAACCTTCCCACCTATACATTAGGGCTCATTTTTGATTGCAAAGCAATCTGTCAGTTTTCTTTTTCTTAAAACCTACCTAGCTAAGGTCATTTCGTTTCATACGTTCTGTCAAACTGAACCTAATCATCTACGCGGCAAGGCTGAATCTCGAATACCTCCTTAGTTCATAGTCTTTGAAAAAGTTTCCTAGAATCTCAGAATGTTCCACAAAGTCGATTTACGTAATTTATGCCTTACTGCCTATACGTTAAGGTTCAGTTTAGGTTGTTGTTGATCCGTTTGACCAAAACTAAACTTTAATTTGTTCGATTCGAGAATTTACATTATTCCTATTTCGATCGACTCGGCAAAAAGAGATGTTTTCAGATCATCGTGTCTTCTATGCTGATGCTATTTTTCCTACGTAAGTATGGTTATTTTTTTAAGGAAATCATACAAACTATGATTCCTTAAGGAATAATAATTGGTAAGTATTTCTATAAATGTATCACTGACCCATCGTGACCTAAAAGTAACTTGATCAAGATCGATCACTCTCCACAAATCACAAATCTTAGAAAAATACACATACATTTGCTCTCCGACTTTCACAATTTACCTAAACTTATAATTTCCCATGAAATTTCAAATTATAATATCCTCATAATCGAAGTCGGTTTCAAGATTCTTTTAAACGAAAACCATTTTACTACAATCCTATCAAAATGGTTGCTAACCTAATTTCAACTTTCCTGCTTATACAATACGGTTCAAGATTTTCTAAGGAAAATCTTCCCAGTACAATACTTCAAAATGGCTGCTAACCTAAATTCAACTTTCCTGCTTATACAATACGGTCCTCATACAATCTGAACCTTACTGCTATGATAATAAGGTTCACAAGGTTCTCAGAGCAAAATCTTCCTACTATAATACTACTAAGTATTTGCCAACCTAATTTCAACTTTCCTGCTCATACAATAAGGTCCAAGACCATTCAAAGGAAAATCTTCCCAATACAATGCTTCAAAATGGCTGCTAACCTAATTTCAACCTTCCGCTTATACAATAAGGTCCAAGATTTTCAAAGGAAAATCGTCCCAGTACAATACTTCAAAATGGCTGCTAACCTAATTTCAACTCTACTGCTCATACAATAAGGATCAAGATTTCTCTAAGGAAAATCACCTCAGTACAATACTTCAAAATGGCTGCTAACCTAATTTCAACCTTCCTGCATATACAATAAGGATCAAGATTTTTCTAAGGAAAATCGTCCCAGTACAATACGTCAAAATGGCTGCCAACCTAATTTCAACCTTCCTGCTTATACAATACGGTCCTCATACATTCTGAACCTTACTGCTAAGATAATAAGGTCCACGACTTTTTCAAACGAAAATCTTCGTAGTACAATACTTCAAAATGGCTGCCAACCCAATTTCAACCTTCCTGCATGTACAATAAAGTTCAAAACTTTTCAAAGGAAAATCTTCCCACTACAGTACTACCGAAATGATTGCTAACCTAATTTCAACTCTCTCGCCTATACAATAAGGTTTACTTTCGCATATCTCACATCGTTTGACGTCGCTATTTTACTTTTCATTTTCTATGGCACTAGTAGATTACGCGCCGCCAGTGTCAGTGAAAATTATTACTTTTGCTACGATTCAGTTTCTTATTTTGTGGCGTCTTCCCTACAACTCCGCCAGTGTCAAGGTTTGTTTTGATTCAGTACTGTGAATGAATCTGTCATTGTAAAATCGACTCTATTACTTAGGCAGTTAAGTCTATTATTTTATATGCTCGATCTAATTTTCCTACTGTTTAATTGATACTTGATAAAGGATCCTGGCTATCGTTCGTTTTTGTTACTCAAAATGATTTTAATGCAATAATAGATTTCTTTACTTTAGATATTTAGGATATTAAAGAGGTTCTTCTGTTCCAAATTGATACATTATGTTTTCATAAGACTAAACCACGAAAACGTCCCACATATTTTGTGAGAGCGGGACGGCGGCCTACAGAGAGAGAAGGCCGCGTACCGTTACAATACATACACTGCAAGTTAAATAAAAGCTTTTAAAAACAAAGCAATCGACATATTATTTTAGGTAACGTTAGAAACTACAGCATGCAATATACTAGGGAAAATTTTACTACATTAATGACCGATAGCAAAAATTCAGAACCGGCTGGTGATAAGAAACAACTTACCCAAGAAACATAGGTCGAAACATGAAAAAAGGAATGGGGCCTCCCATTGTAACTCAAATTAGCTGATCGTTAGTTTTGTATGGGAGACCCAATTCTTTTTTATATCTTGACCTATGTTTTATAGGCAAAGTTGTTTCTTAGCACCAGCAGGTTCTGAGTTTTCGGTGTCGGTCACTAGTAAAATTAAACCATATATATAATAAACTAAACTTAACGAGCTACTACTTATAGAATCAATAAAACAACATTAAACTTAGAAAGGGGAAAGTCTATTCACGTGTTAGTCGTGCTTCTCATCGGGCTTTGTGACCTCTTCAATATTCCACGGTTGGAAAACACCGGCTTCTGTCTGATGATTGAACTGGAAATTAACAAAAAAAACCTGTAAGGATCTCGAAGTCAGAGGTCAGAGGCCTATGCAACGAATCTACAACGAAATTCGATGTAGGTTCATTGCGTAGCCGGGTAGATCGCATTATTAAGCCAGCTACGCAATGTACATCAAACACCTGTAGAATTTTAGCATGTAGTAATGCATTCTGATCAACAATGTCTTTCATCATCATTCATCATCATCATCCTACATCCACCCGCTGTAGGGAATAGGTTTTTCAGCCCATAGGTACTGTACCATTCGCAAAATGTACTCCGTGCGCAAACCTACTTCTCACTAAACTACCTACTACTACAAGCAGCTAGGTAAACTAAATGGACTTACAGAATGGATGGGCGGCACAAGAGTGGCATCAATAGATTGCATGGCCTCAATCAGATCACTCGTTGATTTGTAGGACGATATCGTGGCTTTCACGAAGTCTCTGCAATCAGTAATATGCTTAGTTATTGCTGGCCCGGTCTTAAGACTTTTGGGTCAAATTACTTAACCTACAGCAGTCAATTGTCAATTTTTTGCCGCTTTCTTTAAGTCATTGGTCTTTTTGAGGTCGTCTTTTACTTTTGAGAATTTGAGGATAACATTTTCCCATATAATATTTCTCCGTCATGCACCTAGCTCCACCTACATACAAACCAATCCACTTCACTTGTTCTGATAATCAATGTTTATGGGATACTGATCACAAGGGACTCCAACATCGTATGACGTAAACAGGAAAACGATATTGTACCTCATCACATCGAAATTTCCACTTTTTAATAGTTAAGAATTCAAACTTGGTGCCATAATGTAAATTGTTCAGTACGATGGCCTACAGAACGTCTCCAATTTAATGTATTTCCATTGGGACACCTTGTAGATAGACATACAATACTAGACATACAGCGCTTACCTGACTGACAGCCGATGTGGCGCAGTGGTTAGTATGCCTGCCTGCCACGCAAAGGTTCCGGGCTCAATTCCCGGTCGAGGTCACTCACAATGTTGATATTTATCACTTTGTGAATTTGTCCCCAGTCTGGTTAGGACATTGCAGGCTGAACCACCTGATTGCCCGCAAGTAAGATGGTTCCGTGCTTCGGATGGGCATGTTAAGCCGTCGGTCCCGGTTGCTGTCTATGATGGCGATCGTTACACAACCATGTCAGAGGCCTGCTTCTTGCAGTAGGCGGTTGAAAAACTCTGACACCAGGGTTCATCGGGTCGTTGAACGACTCGGTGTCCCACAAGAAAAAAAAAAGAGCTTACCTAAAATAAAATGCCTTGATGAAGACAGCAGGCTGGTACTCGTGCCCGCAGCGCTCGGGGCCGAAACTCATGATGCCCATGAGCCGGTTCTGCTGCACTGCTGGTGCACCCGCATCGAACTGCAATAGTAATTTATTTCTAGACAAAGTAGAATAAAGGCGTAGGCTCAAATGGGACTGTGGTGGACATGTTACGCGCATGCACTCTGAAGGTTGAACCAGATTACGACGGTAATATCTATTCAACAGACGTTATCATCGTCGATTAGCTATCGAATAGATCCCACAAGACCGTCAGTCTAAGGGCAGGCCTAAAAAAAAGATGGCAGGATGATCTCGACGAATTTGATACTAACTGGTCCGTAACATCATCAAACAGGTCTGGAAGAAAAAAGAGCAATTGGACACTCCAAGCTAATAGTAAGTTAGTTTACACCGAGCTGTATTTTTCAATCGGTAGAACCCGTTCTCGAAATAATTGAAGTTAATATAAAGTGTAAAAATTATTAGCCGGGAGTTATAATACCTGAGCAATTGTAAACACATTCTGGGAAGACTTGTAGATAGACTGGATTTGGCTTGACTTGGTAAGGTATGGGCGTATATTAATACGGAACTCTGAGTCGCAAAGAATTCACAGCATGTGCCAGGAAGGCCAGTATGAGTATCGATGTGGTACGCCTATTTGTCCTTTGCTCAGGGTTCCTCAAGAAATGGCGATGGAATCTCCGACGCAAGATGTATGTGAACAAAAATGCGGTGACTATCAAAAAGCCAAACGTGACCAGCAGAAAAACATCCTTGAGCTTCCAAGATGTTCGTCCGATTGCTCGCCTTTCTGAATAGATCCTCTCGAAATACATGGAAGTCATGGAGAAAATCGGCAATAATGCAAATTAACAAATAAAAATAAATCATTGATCACAACCATAGAGTAAAACTTGTATATTTGACAGTCTAGTGGGCGAACGACAGCACAGAAGAGTTTTACCCTTAGAGGATACATATAAGCAAGTTAGGTTTCCCCCCCGGTGGTAATAATCGCTCATAATATCGGTCATAATAACCATCAGATTGAAATGTTGGTTGAGACTAGGGTTCTTTAACCCAAGGTTCTAAAGTTATACGGCTGTGAGTTCCATCCACAATAGAATGAACAATCCATTTGAGAGGAATTTCTTAGACCCAACGCAGTTTTTGTGCAATGCGTTCAAAGATTTTATGTTACTTAATACATTTAGTTTGGATTAAAAGCTCTTTACCAGACAAGCATCCCTGGTCCCGTTCCGCAGCGACGCGCAGAAGAAGTCCTCAGTGAACATGAACCCGTTGACCAGCTGGTACGCGTCTATGCAGTAGTGCTGTGTGCGCACTTTCAGCCGAGCAGACAGCAGCTCCGGCGTGTGGTCGCGGAATGCTGTGTCTGAGGCCTGTGGATCAGCAAGACTTTGAGTATACCAGCCATTGGTGTGTCCAGGCCACCTACAGACCTGAGAATGACCTCTTTGTTCTGTGAGGCCGGCCAAGGATTAGCTTAAGTATACGATTTTGATGGAGCATACCTACAATGGAATCGGCTGGACCTTGAGAGGACACCGATATGACAGGACATTTCATTCACATAACTAGCTAATATGGCAATATTTACCCTAGTAGCTCCCCATCCGCTGATAACGACGAAACTCTGCGCAAACGGCTCTTTCATGCCTTCGTAGATCTTGATCAGATTCACGTACGGGCCAAATTCTGTAGTCACATCAAAGTGTTTGTTATTAAATCATAGATTGCTTTGGGAAAATCTTTTCTACTGAACTCAAGTGCAGTTAGTGCCCCACCTCATGCATATTCTCTTTGCAAAAGCAACAGCGTTACAAGCTTTTCTTTTGCTAAAAGCTTATCAAGACTAATTTTCTGCAACCAACCAGATAAGTTGGTCCTTTTACCTAAATTGCTAGCCAGCTTCAGCAGGGCAACATCTGCATGAGGAACTGGTTCCTCTTCAAACTTGGGGTGGCGCACGGCTCCGCTGACGTCCACCAGCTGCCCACCCTCATGTACACGCGAGCTCCCGACGCGAACCTTCACGTATCTTGATAACGTCTTCATGGGGGAAACGTGGAGAACGCTGAAAGGTAAACCTTTGCAGTAAATAGTTTTAAGTTTCAATAAGTGATGCATGTAAAAACAAGATGAAATTTGTACTTCGTCAGTGATAGATGATCAGCCCTTCCTATATACTTCACCCCGTATATGATTCTTGGAAGCAAACTATTTCTGTTAATTTTCCCGCTTATTCGCGTCCATATTCGACTCCCTGGCCATCGGGACAAGAAGAAGAAGGAGCGCAGAAAGAGATAGAGTATCATCTTTATTATAGGTGTATCGGCATCGGCATTAATGAAGTAGATAAGGTCAACCCCAAGGCCAGCTGATGCATATGACTTGAAGTCTTCAGGGTCAGTGGTCAGTTTAGTTCAACCAGCTGTTAACACTTACTAATTCAAGCAATGCGCGGCGGTGACCACCCAGTTGACGTCAACGATTGTGCCGGCGCACCACAGCCGCCCGTTGATAATGATGGCCGCCATGTACGGGTAGTTCAGCAGGTCCGAACTGTTTACCACGGAATACAGGTTTAGAGACAGTGTACAACTCTCACATGAAATAAGAGCGAAGAGTTCTTTATATCCTTCGCTACCTTAGGATTCATAATAAGCACTTTTATCAAAAATTTACTTTGCTCACTTGTTGTACAAGTAACTATTATGTATTTAAAATATTTTTTACTATTTTTTCAAACATGGTCAGGACACGATGTTATACCTTCAGAACTCGTGGTTTAAAGGAACGTACCTACTTTTTCTAACACCCTGTACACTATGCATTTTCGAACTGGTAGAGGTGAAAAGTTGTGTGTACAACACGAGAGCAAATTCATTTAGGTACAACTCGTGCTTTTAAAATACTTAAGTATCTAACTGAACTCAGGATATTACTTTTGAATCACTTCTTATGCTCGCGATTAAATTTTGGTATCCTTCGCTACCTCAGGATTCATATACCTAAGCACTTGTAGCAAAAATTGCTCACTTGTACTATCGCCAGCTCATCAACCTACCCAGTCTGCCTATAAACGAAACTTGGTCGGGTTATTCGTGTCAAAACTGTCATCTGCCAGTCACACATCCATTGACTAAAGCTTGCGTGAAATCATGCCTGCAACGCTTGCGGGGTAGATAGAGCGTCCGCAACCTAATTAAATTTATTTTCTGTGAATTAGCTACAGGCTTTTTATCTCACATCACATGCCATCAGCTAAGTCAAGCTTTCTATCTATTAAACCCGAACCATTTGTCTATGGGGATTTTTAATGCACTCACAGTGCTATAACTCTCATAAATGAAAATAAGGAACTGAGAAATTGTCGATCAGGGCTCGAACCAGGGCGGCATGGCCGGACCATTTGTATCTCAACTTGACCTGCGCGGAAAGAGGAGTGGGTGATGCGATTCTGTTACAGCATCACATGGTTTAAATCGGATTTTGAACATTTTATGACACCCAATGCAATACGCAAGGTATGCGATGAAATGGTTCTGAAATTCCAGTACTGCGTGTGACACTGGGTTTTGTTACATTGTTCTGGCACAATCACTGATCATAGGATCATCTAACTCCTATTATCTAAAGATAACAAGATTTAGACCACATGCTTTTTCTATACCTCAAGCTGTGGGTGGTGGAGAAATAAAACATAAGATTATCTCAGAACATTCATCATTAGTATTAATAAATATTCAACTCTTAACTACAACTAAACTACTATTGCACTTTTCATCTGCATAACTCATATCTCATCATTACAATTCTTGTTTTCCTGAAAAAACAAACAAAAAAACAAATTCTTCACATCGGCGGCATCAGAATGTGCACCCTCGATCGAAGCGTTCAGCGTGTCGTTGTGTTCCTTTCTTATTTATCACGAGAAACGTATTCGTCCTTTGCCTCGTCAATGTTTCCCATCTTTATATGTGCTTGGCTACGATCTAGCACGTCTTGGATGTTTAGTCGGGTCGGTTCACGATCAGAAGATTTTATGGAACTCTGGTCCGTTCTCCATCAACTTTCGTCAGTCATTAGTACTTTTTGAGGTCTTTTTCCGTTTCTACAACGCAACCGAATTCAAGTATGGGCTCTGATTCATACACCCATAGGCAGGATAGACATGTTGGTGCGGAATGCACTCCAAAACAGTTGCAACATTACGATTAATCTGAAATGCGAGTTTACGAGCTCAATCGTCTTTCCGCATAGGCCAGCTATATCTCCGCACCGTACTATAGGACTTTTAGAATCCAAATCAAGGCCTATATCCAGATCTAGTGCAGGCAATGTTAATGCAGGAGACGCTTCATGCAATTTCTGCGTCCAACTGCAGCTGCAGCTATAAACGAGCACGTCGTTCGTATTTTCAATCTTTAGGACGTTATGTTATATTTTTAAAATTTTCTTCAACTAGAATATTAGCTATAAATCATTAACTTATTCATAATTCTTTGCTGTCCCAAAATTTAGCAAATTTTCAAATAATTTGACAAATCATCATGCCACGTCGTCGACGTCATGCTCAGAATATTCTCTTCAAATTCTCTTATCCTGAGGTTTTATCAAGAAGATTGGTTTTATCCGTTTTGATGTTTTATTCTAATGTTATCTTTTCTTGGCTATAGTAAGGATTTTTGATTGGCTGACCGAGAAAAGTAAGTCTATGATTGGCTAACTTCGACGATTGCCGGAAAGACCCGATGTCTACCCGAGGCCTTGTTGAAAGCCCGACCTGAAGTATCCGACTATGCCCGAGCGTTGCCCGACACGAGTGTGCCCGATGTTTTAAAGCATAAATGTTTTCTGAAGTAAGCAGATTCAAGACTTTAGGAACTTTAGATGCTTTCTCTTCTATATAATATAAAATACTAATATATATTATTATCAAGATGAACGTTTTTTTTTGCTTGAATGTATGTAATTTATAAACTCAACTATTGCAGCTAGGTATTTGTGTAACGATTTCACCTTTTTTTTTACTACTGGACTCTACGTTATCCAGTCCCGGGACCGGCAATAACTACACCTAACTACTTGCGGATGTGTGTGGGTGGTTGTTCAAACAACCAGCCCAATCACGCCCTTGGGGCGAGACTGGGCTTACGAGTTGTTCTGGGAAGAACGAATCGGACTATAACGAATTCACCAGTAATGCCAGTCCGTCAGCAAGCGGTGTCACTCGCTGCAACTCATTTTACCGCGGATAAAGACGTTTTCCCGGCATGTATTTTTATACATATAAAACCTAGCGATTTATTACAGCCGCATCAAAATCCGTTGCGTGGTATAAGAGGCTTTAGCGAATTCCATGACATACAGACAGAGAAACGCCAAAAACAACTTCATTTTATGATTCAACATGATTAGCAAAATACCTATATAATAAACTTAAATAATAGCAGATGAAACCACGGTGCAACACATATGGATATGAATTAGTATTATCTTATTTTATTATCACTTTAGCAGCAAAAGTGTCATTTTCATTTTCATATTTTCAGGATCAGTTCACACTACACCGCGAAGTGAAGGGCATTAGGGTGGTGCGCAATTTTCCATTCTACCAGTTGTATTTCGGAGTCCAGGGAATTAAGCGAATATTCATATTCGAACGACGTATCTTGAAATTGCTGATTTTATTTTGTCAATCAAAATTACCTATGTCTTGGATTATGATTATAATTACAATGGCGATTACTGTAGCCAAATATACTGGTCTGATAACAGCTAATGTTGTTGCATATCGAATCGAAGAATTCATCTGTCAACCATATCCATAGCAGCCACAACAGTCCACTGTTGGACTATCCGGGGATATTGTTAAACTCACCACGCTTGGCAGGCGAGTTGGCGAGCGTTGTGCAAGATTATGAATTTAGAGGAAACGCTGCTGCCCATTCCCTTGATGATTATCCCACAGTTACTTTTTAAGACACCCATGTGTAGAATTGAGGTAATTCCATTCTAATCCGGCATCACATGGCATAGAAGACTATCTACATTAACATTTAATAAATTCAATATTTTATCGCTAGGTTCAAAAGCGCGTGTTAGATTTATATATAGAAATAAAATATGTGTTATGTATAATTTATGTAAAAGCTAAAAGCTATAAGCTACTTGTGTGAATATAAGCTTTGAAATATTTATTTGAGTTATTATTTGAATGTCATGGTGTGAACTTATAAATGTGTCTATATTATATGTAAATTATTTATTGGGAAGGTAGTCTAACAAATTAGAAACAGACAAAGTAAGAACATATTGATTTTATTAAACCATATGTCATCCATATCTTACATATGAATCTACCAATATGTTCACCAGGTTCAGCTATATGCTACCAGGAGAAGAACCCGGCTAAGAAACTCCTCTGGCACTTATTCTTTTCAAATGTACAATATAACAATATTTAGCACAGAACAACTAAAGACTAACTATACAAACTAGTAACAGCAAATAATAAGATACTAATTAGCATAAGCAGTTAAATATTTGCAAGTTAGCTGACGACTAGTCAATAGAAACTACTTTCAACAAATAATTAGATATTAATTAGCTTTAGCAATTAAAATTCTACAAAAATAGCTGAAAGCTAGTTACAGAAACTAGTTTCAGCCAATAATTGGACATAAATTAGCGTTATCAATTATTTAGTTACAAAATAGCTGAAAACTAATTATAGAAAATACTTTCAGCAAATAAATGGACATAGTGACAGCATAGTATAAATTATAGAAAAGTACTTAACTTTGCACTCCCGAAACTCCAACACAAACTGAGCATTAATTGAAAAACGGTGCATTTATATTATCGTCAACCATTTGCCAACACGATTCGTCACTGTCTAAAACAACCAATCGAAGCAGGTTTTATCACGTCATCAGCAACGAATCAGATGGGGCCAAATAGTATTATCACGTCATGGGCGACGAATCAGAATGCACCGTGATCAACTACCAAACGGAAATTATCACAATATTATAAAACTAATTCTTAGCTACATGTAAATTTCACAATTATGACATATTAATCATTATACGAATTATCAATAGCTATTTACATTTTACTATTTGGATTTAATACAATTTTCCATGAATAACATGTGAACACGCGGCATTGTAAAATATTCCACCGGAAGTTATCTTACATCTATTTCTAATCTATCCCAATACACGTCACTTACAATTCATTATTTTATATATGATTTATCAACCTTTCCATATTTTACAACTCAAGTTTCATACAATAATTCATGACAAACATTGTAGTAAACAAACACGTTGTACCTGAAGATCTTATCACAACTTAATTATTAAAACAATGAGCAAGTATCAAACTATCAATGATATTCATCATCATAAATATAAATACTATTAATCATACACTGACTATACCATAATATTGTTATTTGACACCATAATATATGTTTACAATTTCTTTGAGTGACCGAACCTAATTAATGAAAACATCTGCTAAAACAATTTACTTGATTACAAAATTGTTTCTAAATTAAACTCTTATTTATTAAGTCTGTAAGACAACTGTTAAGTACATCGAAACTGGTTCATACTTATAGTATAATATAACACGGCCATTCTGATATGCACTTCGCTCTCGAAGTGAAAAATTTATCTTAGTTACAAACAAAGGCAATAATGCACATCAATAACAATTGAATTTTCTAATAGAAGTGAAAAATTTATCTTAGTTACAAACAAAGGCAATAATGCAGATCAATAACAATAGAATTTTCTAATAGTCAAAGTCAGGGTCAAAGTAAGAGTTGAAGTTGAAAGTTGAGGTTGAAAGTTAAAGTCAAAGTCTATAAGGAGACTGCCTTAAAGTGTCAGCCCCACAGCTCGCTGCCAACCCGATGACCAACACAAGCAAGAATCCAGACCAGCGATACCTAGCTTAAAACTATAAGGAATCTGCCTTAAAGTGTCAGCCCCACAGCTCGCTGCCAACCCGATGACCAACACAAGCAAGAATCCAGACCAGCGATACCTAGCTTAAAACTATAAGGAATCTGCCTTAAAGTGTCAGCCCCACAGCTCGCTGCCAACCCGATGACCAACACAAGCAAGAATCCAGACCAGCGATACCTAGCTTAAAACTATAAGGAATCTGCCTTAAAGTGTCAGCCCCAACGCTCGCTGCCAACCCGATGACCAACACAAGCAAGAATCCAGACCAGCGATACCTAGCTTAAAACTATAAGGAATCTGCCTTAAAGTGTCAGCCCCACAGCTCGCTGCCAACCCGATGACCAACACAAGCAAGAATCCAGACCAGCGATACCTAGCTTAAAACTATAAGGAATCTGCCTTAAAGTGTCAGCCCCACAGCTCGCTGCCAACCCGATGACCAACACAAGCAAGAATCCAGACCAGCGATACCTAGCTTAAAACTATAAGGAATCTGCCTTAAAGTGTCAGCCCCACAGCTCGCTGCCAACCCGATGACCAACACAAGCAAGAATCCAGACCAGCGATACCTAGCTTAAAACTATAAGGAATCTGCCTTAAAGTGTCAGCCCCACAGCTCGCTGCCAACCCGATGACCAACACAAGCAAGAATCCAGACCAGCGATAGCATTATCTTATAATTAAATGATTGTTGGTGAACTCTTATAATTAAATGAAGTGTCTTTGATTAAAAGCCATACAATTAAGAACAAAAGACTTTTGTGATATTCGGTCAAAACGAGACAGAAGGTCATATTGAACCATGCTCGGGCAGACCTGACTGGAATCTAATATTTAAACATTTACAAGAAAAGAGCAAGCAAAAAAATTTTTTTTTTTTTTTTCTTTTGTTCCATTGTTTGGCGTTAAGTATAAGTAAGCGTAATTCTATATCTTTTAACCAAATTATGAAATAACTATAAACAATAATTGTATGATGAAAGTTTTACATAAAATAGAAAATTGATAAACTGGGTTTAACTATTATATGACTATAAACATTACAATTCAGTAACTTGACTCAAATTCGTACATAATATAATGCGTCTGAACTATTTGCTAATAATACAGCGTGAAATTACATTTTAAAAGGTCAAAATCTTAATCTTATTAAAATTTCACAATTTATTACGTCAAACGGCCAGACTGACAGCCGCACGTTCTCGGGCGAGAAAAAAAGAAGAAGCAAACCTACATACCAGTTACAGTTCAGATAAACCTTTATGCTTGATGCTCTTCGATGGGAGAAAGGCACCACGAAGGACATCAGGACTTAGCACTGCAGTCGCTTGGCGCTTGTGTTGATACTTCATCAGGCTCCGGCGAGTGGCACCGGGAAGGACAGCAGGACTCAGCACTGCAGTAGCTTCCAGCGGCATCTGGCTGCTTCATCAGGCAGGACAGAAGGTTCATGGTGGAGCCGGATTAACTGAAAATTTATGAAAAATACAAAGCATTAATAATGTGTAGCTAGGAACAATCCCACTTCTGATGTTAGATTTATATATAGAAATAGGATATGTGTTATGTATAATTTATGTAAAAGCTAAAAGCTATAAGCTACTTGTGTGAATATAAGCTTTGAAATATTTATTTGAGTTATTATTTGAATGTCATGGTGTGAACTTATAAATGTGTCTATATTATATGTAAATTATTTATTGTGAAGGTAGTCTAACAAATTAGAAACAGACAAAGTAAGAACATATTGATTTTATTAAACCATATGTCATCCATATCTTACATATGAATCTACCAATATGTTCACCAGGTTCAGCTATATGCTACCAGGGAGAAGAACCCGGCTAAGAAACTCCTCTGGCACTTATTCTTTTCAAATGTACAATATAACAATATTTAGCACAGAACAACTAAAGACTAACTATACAAACTAGTAACAGCAAATAATAAGATACTAATTAGCATAAGCAGTTAAATATTTGCAAGTTAGCTGACGACTAGTCAATAGAAACTACTTTCAACAAATAATTAGATATTAATTAGCTTTAGCAATTAAAATTCTACAAAAATAGCTGAAAGCTAGTTACAGAAACTAGTTTCAGCCAATAATTGGACATAAATTAGCGTTATCAATTATTTAGTTACAAAATAGCTGAAAACTAATTATAGAAAATACTTTCAGCAAATAAATGGACATAGTGACAGCATAGTATAAATTATAGAAAAGTACTTAACTTTGCACTCCCGAAACTCCAACACAAACTGAGCATTAATTGAAAAACGGTGCATTTATATTATCGTCAACCATTTGCCAACACGATTCGTCACTGTCTAAAACAACCAATCGAAGCAGGTTTTATCACGTCATCAGCAACGAATCAGATGGGGCCAAATAGTATTATCACGTCATGGGCGACGAATCAGAATGCACCGTGATCAACTACCAAACGGAAATTATCACAATATTATAAAACTAATTCTTAGCTACATGTAAATTTCACAATTATGACATATTAATCATTATACGAATTATCAATAGCTATTTACATTTTACTATTTGGATTTAATACAATTTTCCATGAATAACATGTGAACACGCGGCATTGTAAAATATTCCACCGGAAGTTATCTTACATCTATTTCTAATCTATCCCAATACACGTCACTTACAATTCATTATTTTATATATGATTTATCAACACCTTTCCATATTTTACAACTCAAGTTTCATACAATAATTCATGACAAACATTGTAGTAAACAAACACGTTGTACCTGAAGATCTTATCACAACTTAATTATTAAAACAATGAGCAAGTATCAAACTATCAATGATATTCATCATCATAAATATAAATACTATTAATCATACACTGACTATACCATAATATTGTTATTTGACACCATAATATATGTTTACAATTTCTTTGAGTGACCGAACCTAATTAATGAAAACATCTGCTAAAACAATTTACTTGATTACAAAATTGTTTCTAAATTAAACTCTTATTTATTAAGTCTGTAAGACAACTGTTAAGTACATCGAAACTGGTTCATACTTATAGTATAATATAACACGCGCGTCTCTTTGCATCTGAGTATGTATCGACCCTAACCAGCCCAGCCCATATTCCAGCCCAATATGAAGTTTTTCATTTCTATTGAATATCTTTTTTTGGTTTTGGTCAAGTTTTGGTCAGGTTTGAGTTCGGATCGCGTCGGGTTATTTCGGCAGCCATCGTACGCCTTCTCATTGGTCGCCAATCAAGGTCATCTGCTCCCACTGCTCCGAATAAAATATTACCACAGAATATTACACAGTAAGAGTTTGGAAATAAAAATAAAACCTCACCATAAAAACTCAAGTTCTTTTTTAATACCAAACTTGACTATAAAAAATCAAAATCAAATCAACTGACAGTGAGACTGACAGTGGCAGACACCTATATAAAGCAACAAATCTCGAAATAATAAAGAATAAATAATGAATATGTAAAAGGTTTGCAAGAAAATTAATTGTATTATTTTGTGCCCTGTGATAATAAGGTGATCTACTGAAAAATAAAGGTCTACGTCTGAATGTGTGATTGTTTATGTAGGAAAGCACGAAGGAAAATCCTACTCGTAAAATGATGCAAAAACGTAGCCGCTTTGGCGAGCCAACTCAGCTGCACTGCACTGACTGCACTCGGCACCAAGAGGTTCATGAGTCTTCTCAGAATGTTGGAAGTTATCTAATAATCACATAGCGAGAAAAAACGGCATCATCCTCAAAGAAATGGTGACTCGTAAAGTTACAAAATAAGAAACTAATTGCGAAGGATGCTCGTGCTCAAAAAGACCATGGCTATTCGATCTGACTCTCGTGTATAGCTCTGAAATACCACAAATTTTACATGCCGTTGAGAAAAACAAAAGGACAGCAATATTAACATTGTGATGAAGAAGCTTATTCAAGAAGTATCATTAAACGTAACCCCCTAGTGATACATGAGGATGCTTATTTTATTAAACTAAAAATCTTTTAGATTAATGTATTTGGGTATATAAAGATTTGAAGTGGATAAATATTTATTTTCATATGGGTTTAGGTTGTTAGCTATCAATATTTACAAGTCGCTAATAGATTAAAAATTGTTTCGATTGGGAGAATCAGTGCTAGTTGTTTATTTTATGTTATTCTTATGGATAATTGCGTTGAATAAATTGGTATCTTTCTGCTTATACTTTGTTTATTTTTGTCTCTATGTTTTGCTGATAATATAGTGTTCTAATTCATCACTACAAAAAGGAAAAGTATTTCATGATTGTGACAAAACAATAGGAATAGATGAGAATAGGATCACGGAGCATCACCAACTTACACCAGAATAGGATCCTGTAGCTACCTAAAGCTATTTACAAAGGTTGTCTGTAAAACGCTCTATGTCCGCTTTTCTGTGTTTTGGTAGGTTTTTTGTATTTTATTCTGTGCAATTACGTCTTTTTATTTACTAACATACCCACACCGATAAATATAATCTCAACTATTAGGTATTAATTTATTATCAGACTTGGCCTGAAAGAGATGCACGCTGATTTTTCTAGTCCTTAACTGCAGTTCTTCTTCTTCGAGAGACCGATTTGTCCAACGACCGATGAACCCTGGTGTTAGAGTTTTTCAACCGCCTACTAGTAGCAGGCCTCTGACATGGTTGTGTAACGACCGCCGTTTAAGTCATCAATACGATCTTTGATCTTAGACATCAACCGGGACTGACGGCTTATCGTGCCCTCCGAAGCTCGGAACCATCTTTCTTTCCGGCCAATCAAGTGGTTCAGTCTGCAATGTTCTAACCAGACTGGGATTAAACTCACAAATGATAAATATCAACTTTATAAGTGACTCCACCGGGAATTGAACCCGGAACCTTCTGTTTTCCAGGCAGCCGTACTAACCAATGCGCCACATGGACTGTCAAACTTAGCTGCAGTAAATTACAGATAAGGCGTGACTGGCAGATGACAGTTTTGACACATAACCCGACCAAGTTTCGTATATACCCAGACTGGGTAGGTTGATGAGCTGGCGATAGTACAAATAACTACATATTATATTTACACATTGCCTCCTTTGATCCTCAAGTACTGTTTGGCGACCGGGTCGATTCGTATGCGCAGACCGTCCACCTGGTTCCCGTAACTGCGTCTGGAGTTTTCAACGCGTTCGTCTTCACCATCGGCAGTACGCGTGGATGGATTGTCATTGTCTTCTTCATAGTCTCTTCTGTACTGAACGTCTTTGGGTGGGTCTGCATTGTCTTGCTGTCCAATTTCCAAGTTCACGTCGACTGAGGCCAAAACTACAGATGTTATTATTTGATGGAGATTTGCATCCTAGTCTATTCTATCGAGTGGGATCGGTTAGTCGACGAAAATAAACTCCCACTCAGTTCCAGTTGTTCCAATGTCTGAGTGCAGGTATTTCTAAAGGTAGGTACAGTCTGGGTCAAAAGAGCATATCTAGGACCTCTTCAAATGATTCAAAATATCTTTTTAACTATTCCCAAGGTATTTATATTTAATGTTTCTTTTAACTTCTATAAATAGAATTTAACTAGCTGTATAGACAATAAAGGAAATTATTTACTGAAGTAATGTAGTTTAAGAAATAGTTTAAACTATTTAGATATGCTCTTTTGAATACGACCGTATGTAGGTACGAATTTAAATCGTAGCAAAAGGAACCGATGTATGGCTTTAAAGGATCCCAGAACCATTTAACTAATTTAACAAAGACTGGGTAAAGACATGGAGAATACTAGAAGACAGTCAATCCAGCACAAAAAATAAAAAGCTAAAATCTAATTTACTATACCATCTGTTAAAACCATCATTTGATAAATATCAACAGATGGCGTTGGTCAATCAGAAACCTGTTTATTTTAGGATTATTATTTCTGTTCCCCGTGTTATGAAACTAAAGACTTTTATTTTGACTGGTAAATTAAAAATATTATTTTTTACACCTTATAATAATATTTACATTCAGAGATGGGCAAAAATTATTCGCCGAATAAATTGCCTGGCGAATACATTTTTCACGAGTAAAATATAGACAAATGGCAATGACACATAAAAAAACTTTTGGATGAAATTGAGAGTACCTACACGAGTATCTTGTAATAAAGAATATAAATACTTGCATTTTATTCCTTGTTCAATTAACTTACCTACTCATCAAAAAATTATTCGCCGGGCAATTTATACGGCGAATAATTTTTGCCCATCTCTGCATTCAGTTACAACTTTATGAAGCTAGTTTGTCTCCACTGCAACTTTTATTTACAGCGCCATCTGGATTTTACCAGAAATTTTGGAGGTACGTTCTTTGTTCTAGTTTGTTGATTGATATATATATTTCCTCCATGATAAAGAGTATCTTTTCCCCCCTATGGTATTGAACCTGAGAGAATCACTATCGGAAAGCTCAGGCTCCTAACACCTATTTTAAACTTACATTTGTGTAATTTCTCTTCGTAGGGCACACATAAAACATCACTCAATAAGAAAATCAAAAATACAAAATTAAACATTATAAAACAAAATGTTTGACTATACACGTAGCAAACATTTTATGTAGACTTTTTATAGCTCTATAAAAACTCTACATAAAATTTTTTGGTAGCATATACTAAGTAAATCGATTTATGTTTTTTACGACATTAGTTTTATTTATTTTTGCAATAAAATATCGCTTTTACTAATATCTAGGTGGGTAGTTCATACAACAAAAAGAACAGATTTAAATAAACAATACTTTATTGTCTCTATAGACAGTAATATTTTGATAAAATATCACATTCTGAGAAAAGGCACTTTTACTTACAATACGGTAGGTTTCTATACAATGTGTTTGTATCATGACTGTACAAATTCTTTGGGAGCGTTTCAGAAGTGAAAATGCACAACGTTTTTCGGGATAAGTATCGAAACAAAATAAATCCTTCTATACAAAATATACTTTATTGCTGCTCGAGTCATTATTCCTGATACGAGTAGGTATATGAGAAAACTATGAGAATTCCAAAAAGTTTCGTTTTTTTTTTGTAATTTTTACGGTTAGAAAACGTCTCAAAAATACTCAAGTACAGTCGTCGATAATAAACACACTTTAAGTACAGTCAAATGCAGAGTTACCTGACCCCATTTACGACCACGGAAGGGTCAAGTAACTCTGCGGGTGATCGTACAACCACATACATTAAACGTTATACAACGAATGGGTACAGTACAACCGATGGCACAAACCACAAACAAAGTTAAATAACCATTTCAGAATACCAATAGATTCTGCCTAACAACATTTTATACGTCGAATATTAATATTTTATTTTTCACTGGAGAAAATAAGTACGTAAAAATATTGGCACCTACCTACTATCTGCTACTTATTTTGAAATTTCTGCATTTATTCCTAAGTACACTGAGTAATAAATAAATAACAATCTTTCTGTAGTAAAATATAAATTAATATTTTTTTGTTATATATTACTTTATATTAATATCATAATATCACATTCTTGTAAGCATTCCCTACCTAAATATATACTGGATGAAATTTGACCGAAAGCGAAAACACAGAACTGGCTGGTGGTCGAAATAAGAGAAAACTTTTTGGTCCTCCTATGGTAACTCAAATCAGCTGATCGACAATTATGTATGGGAAGTCTAAAAAAATTCGACATATGTTCCTTGGGGAAAGTTGTTCCATGTCATCAGTCGGTTTGAGTTTTCGCTATAGGTCACTAGTAAAATTTCATCCTATATTATTATGATGTTACATACAGAAAGGTTGTAAGTACGAGAATTTATAATTATTTCATTCACGCTCGTACTTTATTTTGTACTAAATAATGAATAAGTACGCGAATATATTCAATAAACCCTAGGTTTTCAGTTTTTTGAAGGACGTGTATAATTTGACACATATAAGATAAATACAGAAGTAGACGTATTCATATTTTATAGAAAAACAGCTACACGTTACTACCTACCCACTTATCAAAACATGTTTCTTATAACTCGAACAGATAAAAAAAGGATCCCCAGATGGCAACATTATTGACATCCCCTTCATAATGTCATAGAGACAAACAATAATATTGCCATTTCGGGACTCTATCTTTATCTGCTCGAGTTATTCCAAAAATAAGGTTAAAGTTCATATATTTTAATATTACAGAGTGATAGGTAGGTAGTCTAAGATTGACATCGTACTACCCGTTTCATTGAAGAAAAGGACTATATATCAACTATATGGCGGCCATTTCCTTGAGTGTGAGAGGGCATGACCACCACGTGTAAGTATGTGTGGCCTTAGTGAGAGTGAGAAAGCATAACCTTCGGTCGCCATTTACAATCCCTTTCTTTAATGAAGCAGGTTACAGCTACATCAGAGATCAGTAGAGAGCCGTAGGGTCGTAGGAAGACAAATTTAATCTCATAATCGACTAATTTCTTTCATTTCCTTCTCATCCTTCCCTATTTCAACATCTTTCCTCTTCTCCTTCTGTCTACCGTCTTCTAGAAGCGCGTATATCTCTTCGACAGTCCGGTCTTTCGTCTCCGGTACCCACATGATGGTGTAGAAGGTGCCCACGAAGCAGACTATTGAGAACATGATGAAGACCCAGTGGATGCCCAGGAGCTTGAGCAGGGGATCGTAGGCCTTCGTCTGGAGGAAGTCGCTGAGGGCGTCCACACTGCTAACGAAAGACGTCACCATGCCGCGGTGCTGAAATCAAAGAAGAGAAGATTAATGAAAATAGTTCACGCACTCCACATACTTCCATACAGTCCTGAAACGCGGTATCGAAGTGTTTCCGCCGATCGCTATATTACAACTTCCAAATATGTCCGGTTGAACCAGTCGGTCCTCTGGGCACAACACCCGACCGGGCATGTTTTTTCTTTCTCCGTCGTCACTCAGCCAAATGGCCTCATCATCCATCACACCTCCTAACACTTACTAGGCAAAACACAATTACTATGTGAGAGTTTGCTACTTGTTGTAATAAAACTTCGACACCGGAGTTCATTCGGTCGTTGAACGACTAGGTCCTAGTCGTTCAACTAGGACTAGGAGTATCACTAGGACTAGGTGTTTTGCATGAAAAGAGCAAGACAAACGTGGGGTGAAGTTTCCTAAAAAAGAGGATTTTCTCATTTCTAAGATTACATCAGTTTTCATTAATGAAAGTATGTCCAATCTGATAGTTTTAAGCAAGCCACTACTTACTTGGAAAGAGAACAGCTCTGACGTGATGACGTAAGGCACCGGCTGGTACCCTGCAGCAGCAGCGAAGATGCAGAGACACATGGCGAGCACAGGCAGCCAGCCCGGCAGCCAGACGCCGTAGGAGGTGACGTAGAACCACAAACCCAACGCTAACATGGAGACACCAGTCGCGAAGGCTGTGCCTGCTAGAAGCCACTGAAAAGGATTACGATTAGTTTGATTTTGAAGCAGTTTGAAGTAGTAACCTGAACAGCCTAATACGGTCTTATACTTTGGATTACATGATGGCTCCATTTCACTTATATTTTGCTGCTTTGTTTTTTTTACAGTTGGAGGAAAACACGTGAAAAGCCTTTACACAGATCTGGGGCTTACACCACAAAACTTACATACATACATCAAGCCTTTTACAGGCAGACAAAGGTCTCTTCCAGAGTTCACCATAGGGTATAATATCCCATTTTCGCCTCATAGTTACTACGTCCAGCCGTCAACTTACTAAGTCATCAGTCCAGAGAGCGTCCAACGCAACGCTCGTGAACTCGCTAATCTACTTCACCCGTTCATCAGTACAACGATAAAAATAAGTGCCACTTCAATGCTATACCTCCTTCCAGACACTTCCAAATCATGTCCGCTACTTTGGCTTCTGGCTCGGTACACGTTTTTGTGGTATTTTTTTCTGATGATAGATGGATGAAACATATTATATATCAGAGCAAAAAAGTGGGCATTTGCACAAAAATTACTATATTTTTAATGCAATTCAAATTTCTTGATTATACTGCTTACCTTTCTTCCTGTAGATTCAACGATGCAACTGGCCACTATTGACCCCAACATCTGGATGACGCCGACGATGATGGTCTGCTTGTTGGGGCTCAGCTTCAGGCCTATGGACTTGGCGGCCTGGTCGAAGATGGAGCCGGCATACATGAGGACCACCAGGTAGCCACAGGTCTCCTGAGACAGCATCACGTTCAGCGCTATACGGAACGCTTTGAAAGTTGGCTTGTCTTTCACTGGAACAGAAAAATGCTTGGGTAAATATAACATGGTCATCATCATCTTCCTGCCCTTATCCCAATTGCTTGGGGTCGGCGCGACACGCTTTGTTGAACACAAAATCGTGTTGCAAAGGATTTGGCTTAATTTTACGACCGGCCGCCTACCAGACGTCAACTCTCCTTGGGAATGCTTTTGTGGAGGATTAACCGCCACCATACGGTTGGCCCTGGCTGTTTGGGTCGGGTTTATCCCTCGGTCGCCTCTTACGACCCCCGCGGGAAGAGAGGGGGTGGTGCTATTCTACTCTGCCGGCACCACTCGGCAAATATAACATGGTCATTGCCATGGTCATTGCGTAGAAAGCATAAAACAGGTTATATGTAATCAGAATACTTATTAACTAAATCAATACATACATAGAATTGAATTATTAAAAACTAGCTGCCAGTCAGCGGTTTCACCCGCTGCAACCCATCTTTTACCCCTTTAGGGGATAAAAATCGAAAATCCCTGAAACACATACTCAATTTTTTTAGCTGTTTGATCTAATTGTAAGTTTTGAAACTGATCGCATTTAAAAATCATGATTTTATATACAAACTTTAAGCCCCTTTTTTACCCCTTTAGAGGTCCAAAACCGAAAACCCCGGAAACACGTATTTAATTTTTTTAGCTTTTTCATCTAATCGCAAATTTTGAAACAGATTGCATTTTAAAAATAATGATTTCCCATAAAAATTTTACCCCTGTTTTACCCCTTTAAAAAAAAGTTCAATTTATTAGGGGTTAAAATTCGAAAATCCTTGAAACCAGTATTTTTTTTCAACTGTTTGATATAATCGCATGTTTTGAAACAGATCTCATTTAAAAATAATGATTTTCTATACAAAATGTTAACCCTATTTTTTACCCCTTTACGGGTTAATAATCGAAAATCCCTGAAACATGTACTCAATTTTTTCAACTCTTTGATGTAATCGCAAATTTTGAAACAGGTCACATTTAAAAATAATGATTACCCATACAAACTTTTAAACCCTTTTTTACCCTTTTAAGGGTTAAAAATCTAAAATCCCTCAAACACGTATTTCCTTTTTTTAGCTTTTTGATCTAATCGCAAATTTTGAAACAGATCGCATTTTAAAATAAAGATTTTCCATACAAACTTTTAACCCCTTTTTTACCCTTTTAGGGGTTAAAAATCGAAAATCCCTGAAACACGTGTTTAATTATTTTAGCTCTTTAATCTAATCACAAATTTTGAAACAGATCGCATTTAAAAATAATTATTTTCTATACAAACTTGTGACCCCTTTTTTACCCCTTTAGGAGTTAAAATTTGAGGTAAAGAATATTTAAAAACCTGCCCCTTAACTTACTCTAAATATTAAAAAAAACCGCATCAAAATCCGTTGAGGGGTTTTGAAGATATAAGGAAACATACATACAGACACGGGAAGGGACTTTACTTTATACTATGTATTGATAACTCCTCCTAAAACATGCAACGGATTTTGATGCGGTTTCTTTAAATAGATAGAGTGATTCAAGAGGAAGATTCAAATGTATAACACATCCCGGGATAGGTCTTTTCCCAGCGGGACAATAAGTTGCAGCGTGCCGTGTGATGCCGGCTTAGAATGTCATCACCCCATCTTTCTCGTGGGTGTCGTAAGAGGCGACTAAGGTCATCCAGGGGTTCAATCCCTGGATGAATTTCGCAATCGCATTGAAACATCTTGCATTGCGCTCACCAACCCGCCTGCCAAGCGTGGTTAATATGGCAAATACCGCCCAATTAAGGGGAGGCCTATGTTCAGTAGTGGACTTTATTGTGGCTGTTATATAGTAGTAGTAGTAGTAGTAGCTACAGTAGTTAACTTATAAAAAAATTGCTTGATCTGGATCGATAAAAGTGTAGATTGTACTAAGAGCTACTCATAGATTTTTGTTGTGCTTTAGAAAAAAGCCAATAGATAGTTAGTAACATAAATATAGGTATGGAAGAGGAGGGAATATCTGGAAATTAGGTATCAACGTATAAATATTATTTTCCACTTTATAAATATCCAGTTTAGAAACTTTCCGATTATAAGTATTAAAAGAAATCGTGATTTATTTTTAACCTGTCACCTTTGAAAAATCCGGCAACGGCGAACTGTAATTTATTATTACGAACGAGGTCAAGTAATTTTTTATCATTGTTATTTGCATATTATAATAAAATTGTCGTGATGATCTCATAAGGCCGGATTTTTTGCGATACATTGTATTGGTTGATTTTGGCCACAAAGTATATCTGTACACTACACTATACGTATGTATTTACGTACATTTAAAACAGGTATTAAGGAGGTTAAGCAATAATAACTGGTTTCTTATGCAGTCAGTTGTATTTTGATTCAGATCATCGACATTGAAGACAAAATTATCTTTAAATCTTAATCATAATAAAATGTATTGATTGGTATAGGATAGGAAATGAATTTAGACTGATCAAAATGTCGTCGACATAATCTACAGTATTGTTTCACTGCTATAACCTGATCTATAGAAGAAAGGCACTCGAAATGGCAACTTTATTGTTTGCGTCTTTTTTATACCTACTACATGACATTTGAGCAATAGGTATGTCAACAATAATGTTGCCATTTCGGGTCCCCCCCTTCTTGTATAAATCAGGTAGTAAAAAACAAAATGGGACTGACTGATTATTACCTATACAATAGGTATTTATCTACACTCAGTTCGTAATATTCGTTTTACAGAATCGAAAGTACGAACATAATGAACTGCATTACGAATATACAGCCTTTAAAAAAAAACTTTCTTACTACTGGCTGCTACATAAAGTAACTCGATTTCTAGTATTTGAAAAAAAATTAAACGAATTGACCCGCGTACCAAATTGTAATCTGTTCCAATTTGACACTGGCCATCAGTAAGTCGAATGAAAAAAAAAACAAGTGTCACCCGCGGCGGGACGACACTAGAAATTATGAGAACTTATTTATTATCAAATCTTTGCTTCAAATCATTTTTCGAATTAAAATTCACCGATAAATGCTATTTAATTTTAAAAGTTGTTCAGTTTTTATGAGCCTCCATTTTAAAGTTTAGTTAAAAAGTTACATAAGTACAAAAGTCGTTCAGTTGGTGGTTCAGTAGATAGGCTTGCAATCGCCATAGTGCAGTGCGGAGGTTTGAATTATTTTTCATAGTTTTTCTTGTGGAGTGTAGATAAAATAGTGTATGCAACTGCAAATAATTAGGCTTTAGAATGCTCGTGTCAAACTATTATCACACTCGGCTGCGCCTCGTGTGATAAACAGACACTCTCATCCTAAAGCCTCTCATTATTAGGCAGTTGCATAAACTACTATTATACTGGGAGTAACGGAAAGGGTATAACAAGCCGAAAGGAGGTCAAGGTACTCATGAAACTGAACAACTTTCCCCATAGAACATGGGTCAAAATATGAAAAAAAAATTTGGACCTCCCATAGTAAATCAATTGGCTGATTGGCGATTTTGTATGGGAGGTCCAAATTTTTTTTTCTGATTTCGACCCATGTGCCATGGGGAAAGTTGTTCAGTTTCATGAGTACCTTGACCTCCTTTCGGCTTGTTATAGCCTTTCTGTTACTCCCTGTATAACCGAGGGACTAAGAATGGATAGCTGGGGACTGAGAACAACCGATGTGGCGCAGTGGTTAGCATGCCTGCCTGCCACGCAAAGGTTCCGGGTTCAATTCCCGGTGGGGTCACTCACAAAGTTGATATTTATCACTTTGTGAATTTGTTCCCAGTCTGGTTAGGACATTGCAGGCTGAACCACCTGATTGTCCGCAAGTAAGATGGTTCCGTGCTTCGGATGGGCACGTTAAGCCGTCGGTCCCGGTTGCTGTCTATGATGGCGGTCGTTACACAGCCATGTCAGAGGCCTGCTACTTGTAGTAGGCGGTTGAAAAACTCTGACACCAGGGTTCATCGGGTCGTTGAACGATTCGGTGTCCCACACGAAAAGAAGAAGAAGAAGAAGAACAAATTCCGTGGACTCCATAACTATGGATACGTTGAAACTGTGGTTCCGTGAGCAGATTTGAACTCAGTTAAGATTCAAATATTCTGCTGAAGTTGGTGCCGTCGTGTAAATAGATTTTGCAGTTATGAAAAACTGTCTTTCGTAAATAGAAAATCGTCTCGTCCACATAGACGATCTTTTATCTTTATCAATCACACACAGTGTGATTTTGAGAATATGCAAGTGAAGAACTGATCTTCATCTGAACTGGTTTTCTTGGTTCTGAGCACGATAGACCAGTCCGTTCAAAAGCTGATAATATTTTAAATCTTATCAATACACACACACAGACTACATTCAATCTGTAAAGAATGAATTAGTCGCTGGGAATTAGTTGCAAAACTATCCCGGTAGGTGGAGCGCATCCACGCGATAGTGGACAAGATACACTTCCAACCCATATATGCCCACTGGGTCGAAAACGACCCAAAATTGGTTGGTGCATTTGGAAATTAGCAAAAAAAGGTAACACAAGTTTACTCATCTACAAAATTCAGATATAAAAATAGTTCTGGGCATATATGGGTTAATTTCGCGGGCTCGATTAGAACCGCGGTAGCCCAGTTGGTTAGGGCATCGGCAGTACTGATGCCGAAGGTCACAGGTTCAAATCCTGCATGCGGTGAAATTTTGGAAGTTTTCCAAAAATTGTTTACCTAACACGAGAAGTGTTTTAAAATTAGGTATTCGAACCCTACCTAATTAAAACCTAATAAAAAGTGCAGCGTGTAACCGATTTATTATTTTACTGTAAGTAACAGTGTTTCTAAATTCATCCCTGCACATGACTGGATAAAAGCTTAGCAAACGCACGCGAGGCATGCAACGGTTCCAAAAGACAGGAGAAATTTCCTTGCGTAGTCCATCATTTCCTGTCGGTGGTCAAATGCTGAGTCATGGAGAATGTCACATGGGGATATCTCTGGCAGCGCTACTTTGCGAAAAGTTGCAGAAGCACAAGCTTTATTAAAAAAATCCGACTGCAAGTATTTTAAAGATATATTTTACGTTTAAAAGCAGCCATTTTGAATTTACGAAATTTTAATTTATGTAGCCAATATCAGCACAAAAGAGGTGAATCTAACAACACCTCATTATGTCAACATCCGCCATTATTGGGCTGTAGGTAATCCAAGAAAAAGAATTTACTTGCCCACATTTACTTGATATACTTACTTAGGTACATACCCACATACATAGATACATACCTAGTTAGTCGTGACAAACTTAACCCTCCTTCGGAGGCAGTCGGATAAAAACCAGAACCGAGCTCGGTCAACCAGGCACTAAATTTATTATGACGCCGTCCACAAACCTTAGCTAACTTTTAATTTATAGCAGAGTCATTTAATCAAACATTTATTGGTCAAGCCCGAGTTCATTTGGATAATTGAGATTCTAAAAATAACTCGGTAAGATGCTGTAAGTATGGTAATACTGCATTTAGGGGCGTAGTTACCAACATGCAAATTACGTGAGAAAACAGGAAAATACTAGAGAGAGGCTTCGGAAATAGCTGAGTAAGATTAATGTAAAGCCGTTCGAACAGGCCATATTTGACAGCTGTCAAATCCATACAAGAAGACATGTCAGCAAAGAAAAGTAGACCTGTAATAGCATTAACATGATTTTGACAGCTGTCAAATATTGCCTACTGGAGCGGCCGTACTTTAGCTCATTTCTAAAGGAAAACATACTCGGTATGTTGCAATACTTTTTTAGGTCTCCATACCAACGAACGACTTATAGTCCCCTGTTGATCAGAGTTGCATGAGCCCCCGTCCACTCTTTACCTGTGCCTTACTATGTCTACTACATGGGGTCAGATTACTCTGCAGGTGACCTTACGACAGTCGGAGTTTAAAACTGTGTCCATACTGACATGGGTACAAGAAGTTTATCGTAGAGGACGAAACTAATAAAGAGTTGTCGTAAAACACTCATGAAACCGATGCCACGCAGATTCGCACCGTAGTCCGTACCTATGGACGCAGTTTTAAACTTCAACTGCCGTAAGTCGTAAGATCATTTCCTTACCTGAAGAGCTGAATCATGAAGTTGTTCCATGGGGAAAGTTGTTCAGTTTCATGAATACCTTGAACTCCTTTCGGCTTATACTCTTTTTGTTACTCCCTAGACAGGCAACTATTACTGACAAAGGTCGAAAGCAACGAATGTAACATAAAGAAAATGCCTTGTCTGCAAACACGTTTTAAAACGATAAAATATCAGACCCGTGCAAAAAGAAACGCGGGGAAGCCCTCGTGTCACTTTTGCGGTTTTAAGCTTGATTAATTTGAGGAAAAAATAACATTTGCAAGACTTTCACAGAGGATAATAAATTATGAGGATGGCACTTAATTTATTAACGAGACAACTTTATTTCGTAACAAATCGAATCGATATGTAGGTAATTAATTAGTTACGAACGCAACTTAAAACGGAATTCGTTGATTGGTTGGTTAGTATAACGTCAAAATTCCGCTTAGAATAGAACTACGTCCTCTGGTTTGAAGACTCAAAGCCTTGGCTCAAACTGAATCAGAACTGTCAATAGAAAGTTTCCCATTGTAATCGAGTGGTTTGACTTTAAACCAGTTGTTGCGGACTTTCATGCCCAATTTGATAAATTACACTTTGAGAAGCTGAGCTCCTGTTATATGACTATTTTCTTTTTAGGAAGACTTACAAAATTTTCCTAAATTGTATACTTATCACGGGAAGTGTTTTAAAATTTGGTATTCAATGACTATTTTCGATTGCTCATTTCCTCTACTCACCAATGCTCATCCATGTGGCCTTCTTCATGCTCCTGGCGAGCTCCTCCTCCCGCTCCAGCTGCTGAACTGCTTCTTCCAGGTCCTTGTCATCAGTCGTGGTGTTCCGCAGCCAGGCTAGGGCTGCCCGCGCTTCCTGGACGAGAAAATGATTATTAAGTATTTATCATAATTGATCTCTTTGGTCACAATCAAGAGCCAAAAGGCGTCGCCAGTACAGAAAGCGCAGGTCGCTGGTTAAAATCCAGCCTGCGGCGGAAAATTTTGCAAGTTTTCAGAAAAAGAAGAGCCAAGAGCCTTTGTTCCCATTGGCCACTACTTTAATCGCCACTAGTGGCGAATGGGACGAAAAAATCCCAGTCGCCACTAGTGATGAATGGGAACTAATTGCCACCACATGAGTTCGCTTTACATTGTATGTGTTATCGTTTTGGAAAATATCCTTCAACCAGCCTCCGTCTGGTCTCTTATCACACAAGCGGTTTAAGAGCAGATGCGGAGGGGAGGCGGCTACACTATTTGTTTCTTTGGGAAAGTTGTAGGCCTTAACGAGATCTACATGACGGGTGTCAGCTGTCATACTAAAAAGTCGTTTATCTTGAAAACTACGCATGCTACACTATTTGTTTCTTTGGGAAAGTTGTAGACCTTAACGAGATCTACATGACAGGTGTCAGCTGTCATACTAAAAAGTCGTTTATCTCGGAAACTGTGCGTGCTAGACTATTAGTTTTTTTGGGAAAGTTGTAGGCCTTGACGAGATCTACATGACAGGTGTCAGCTGTCATACTAAAAAGTCGTTTATCTCGGAAACTGTGCGTGCTAGACTATTAGTTTCTTTAGGAAAGTTGTAGGCCTTAACGAGATCTACATTTTTAATGACAGCTGTCAAAATCAAAACCCGATTATCTCGGAAACTATGCATGCTAGACTACTAGTTTCTTTGACAAACTTGTAAGCCTAGACAAGATCTATTAAATGACAGCTGTTAAACTGAACAATGTTTTTTCTCTAGTAGTCTGGCAAGCATAGTTTCCGAGAAAAACACGTTTAAAGTTTGACAGCTGTCATTAAGTAGATCTTGTCTAGACCTTGGCTGTACCTTAGGCTTTTATTAGGTACACAAGCGGTATTGGGGGAGCGGATGCGGAACGGAGGTAGATGCGCGTCCGCAACATGCAGCGGATGTCGGCGATATTTACCGTTGTGATTCTGCCGTGCGACCGCAACAAATTTGCTGCGCTTCCGCCTCCCCTTCGCATCTGCTCTTAAACCGCTTGTGTGATAAGAGACCAGACGGAGGCTGGTTGAAGGATATTTTCCAAAACGATAACACATGCAATGTAAAGCGAACTCATGTGGTGGCAATTAGTTCCCATTCATCACTAGTGGCGACTGGGATTTTTTCGTCCCATTCGCCACTAGTGGCGATTAAAGTAGTGGCCAATGGGAACAAAGGGCCAAGAGGTCCACTGCTGGTTTATCTAGGCTTCTCTAGACGGTGTCATTGGATCAACTGCATCTAAACGCTGCATGAAAGTCCGGTAGCCGGTTAGCTGATGCTGTGTCATTTAAGAATGTCTGATAACTTCCCATCATGCTGATACCCTGATACTAACGATTCAGGCGACCATTCTGACATTCGTGATAAATTTTTAAAAGATTCCATTAAGGATTGACCTGAATTCTGATAATGCTTATAGAATAAACCAAATAATACAGGGGGGTTATAGTAGCATACTTATTTACCTACTTATTTCTGCATATGTGGTAACCTTGTGGTAACAGTTTCGCATGTAGGTAACAAATTTACAATTTGTTATCGTCATGTGCAATTGTTTTTTTATTGGTTACAGATTTTCCAGAATTCACTATGGTTGACATTGAGATTAGGATCAGGTCAGGTCACTGCCATGGTATCAATGTTGAGGCAAAATTCCCATGACTTTAAGTTTTGGGTTTCGCTTTATAATAAATACTTATATTCCCGGGCAAAATTCTTACCTGTCTACATATTCTCAGGAACACATAATAAGTCTCAAGCTTATTCGCGATAAGATAAAGACAGCACAGAAAACTGATCCTTTCTTACAACACCTGTTTTACCAGACATACAGGGGGCTCCGTCTACAAAGTGCATACCCTGGGTACAAAATTGATAGGAAAATCATCCATTTTTAATTAATTTTCCTCTAATAAGACCGGACCAGTGTGATCGCAAACATGACTGTTCGGAAAAACAGCACAGCTGTATCCTACATCACATTCGTCTCTTGAACTACCCTTACTCTACCAGGAACACAGGAGTCTCAGAAGGAACGCCAAAAGATGGAGCACCGATATAGCTGTGCACAGCAACATGACTGCAAGGGATAACACAAAAACCTGTTTCTCACCTTCAATTTCCCTTGTTTGATCAGGAATACAGGAGTCTCAGGCATCGGAAGGAAGGCTACAAGATGCAGCACTGGTATAGCCGTACACAGCCACATGACTGCTGCAAAGGACATCATGTCTCCGGCGACGTAGACCACCAGGTAGCCCAGGTTCTGAGAGAGAACGAAAAGTGAGCCTAAAGCCCCTCTGATGTTGTCGGAGGCTATCTGTGGAAAAAAGAGGCGGTTAAATTTACAGTGAAAAATGGAAGTACATGAGGTAGATACAATATTCAAACAAAACAAAATACTTCAAAATATTTAGCAAAATGATTCACCAGTGTTTCTTGTTATTGGTACAGGTGGTACGCAAAATTCCTTTCGACATGGCGCTTATGCAATATAATTATTCAGCTTGTTACTGATCTGATCAGCGCGGTAGTACTTATAATATTTCAGATTTGAATTATGTATGCTGTACTGCAAATAAGATCCTTTTAGGTATTTCTGGCATGTAAAATACTTCTCAGTACGATCACCCACGTCCCCGACTACGGGGGGTCAGGTTACTCTGTATTTGACTGTACTTACCTCTTTGAGATAGAGTGGAGTGACGATGTAGCACCCTGCGCAGGCTACACCAGCAACTATCCTGGAGACGATCAGAGCCCAGGGCCGCAACGAGAACAGCATGATCACCCAGCTGATCTAGAAACATACGGACTTGTTATTGTTATCAAGAAAAAAAAGCGGCCAAGAGCGTGTCAGACACGCTCACAAATAGGGTTTCGTAGTCAACGTTTAAATATCAGGTCTTTCAGCGTTACAAAGTTAATTTTGTTGCTAGTTTGTTTGCAGCTGTATGGTTACCAACCGCAAATTGCAAAAGTTTTATATTTTCTTAATCTTAAGTAGTACAGTATTCGTTATAGTTTTCATGGTAACTTCATATTAAGAACTATATTTCATATCTTTTTCAAATTTTTAACATGCATACTTTAGAAGTTACAGCTGGAACAAATATAATGGCTCAAAAACGCCCCTTTTAAAAGCAAATATCTCGAGACAGAAACATTTTAGAGACTTTGTTTCAAAGAAACCTCCCCTTAGTTTTAAAAGACCTAATCAACGATACCCTATTCAATATTAAAGGAGAAAAAAAATTTTTTGATCCCCTTTCACATGTATGGGAAGGGGGTGTAAAAAACAATTAAAATATTTGTTTCTCAACATTTCTATAATTGGGTCAACACGATCTATCTTCACACCAAATTTGATGTCGATAGCTCTAAAACTGGCGAAGCTATGAGGGCGCGGCATACAGACAGACAGACAGACAGACAGACTTGACGAAATGATAATGGTTTCTAGTAGACTATGAAACCCTAAAAATGTGCGTGAAAAGGTTAAAAATAAAAAATTTCGCTGACGAAGAAACCGAAAAAAGAATAAGAAATATTTACTTTTAAGATAGAACACACTATGGCTCAGTGGTTAAAAAGTGGTATGGTGCGCCGAAAGTCTTTAGTTCAATTTCCGCTCGTATTATGAAAAATCTTGGTATCAACGTTTTCATGTAAAAAACAGCATTTAATGGTAACAACCTAATGCAAAAAAAACAACATTTAAGAAGAAGTTGCCAAAATTATATTAACGACAGAAACATCGATAGGAGTGAAATTCTCACAAACAACCACTAACAAGGAAAATGTCACAGGAGTATGATATACACACACGGCATTTACCGTGAGAAACCTGTACTGAAGAATTACGTAAACGAATAACCAAAGGTATGCCCAATATTTGAATATCCAGGTCTACTTAGGGCAGGCCACAACATTCATCTGCTTTATCTTCTGGGCATGGTCCTTCCTCATCTCTTAGTCGCTACATTTAAAACTCACTAGTAAAATAAGATGATGACTATTCAAAACTGCAGGCCCACGGACAAGAGGACAATAGAATACCCGTCACAAATAAGAAAAATACTCACAACAAGCATCAAGGTTGTCAGTAACGTTGTGATCTTCCTGCCCCATCTATCGGCCAGGTCCCCGACCAGACAACCAATGAAGACTGGTGGGAGGAAGGTCAGAGAGGCCATCCAGGATATGGTCTCGTCACTGATGGGCTCCGGGGCTGGTCCGTCCTCGGACTGGAGTAATGGTGTCATGGGCGACTGCCAGCCCATCACCATGCCGAAATTCAGCACCGGGATCGTCACTGGAAAAAATATTTGGCGTAAATTCGGCGAAACGATCAAAAGGATTTGTTTAATACCTACTGGAAATAACATGAAATGATGGTCAAAAGGCAGCATCTAAGTTTCTTTGTTAACTTGTAAATTCCCCATACATACATACATATATTATGACATGACTATACCTTACCAGTTGTAAGTCTATCGCCTGCCACAAAATTAAGAGCAATCCCTAATCCCTAGAGTCAAGTTCTCATACAAACGTACAGTACGCGAATGAGTTCATGACCATGTTAAGGAATGCGGTAGTGCTGTGACTAATTCATGTTGATGTCGATAAAGAGAATTGTTGTCGCACAGTTCAGTTCAGACTATTCATAGTTATTAGTTAATGGGTTGTTTTTCCTACAATATTGAGTAGGTAGGGTATCGTTGAATAGGTCTTTATAAACTAAGGGCAGGTTTCTTTAAAACAAAGTAACTAAAATGTATATGTCTCGAGACATTTGCTTATTACAGGGGCCTTTTTAGCCATAGTTTGTTCGAACTGTAACTTCACTGTTTGTGAATAATATTAAAGAAGTATTTATGGTTTCTACACAAAACACAACACAACGACAAAATATCGACAACTTTGTGACACACTTTTTTCCCATCACTCGACTGCGGGCGAATGCGGGTAGTACGGTAACCGCGGGGCGCGCCGCCCCCGCGCGCCTCCTCTTTCCCCGATGGCCAAGAACTCATTCGCGTACTGTATTTCTCCTGTTTTATTCTATTACTGAATAATGCACGTAGAGCTATAATATACAGGGTGTTAGGGACGGTGTACCGAAAACTTTGCAGGCATGATCAGACCATCAAACTGAACAACTTTTACTATGGAGCCAATGGCGGGAAACGAAAAAAAAATTCCAGCCTCCCATACAAAATTCACGATCAGCTGACTGACTTTGTATG